>OZ034815.1:40882200-42098002 GCA_964030455.1 Linum trigynum | reverse complement strand
ATGGTCGAAATGAAGCGTTTGTTCCCTGCAATCGTAGAAACAAATTGCTTGAAGGCGGTTTCAAAACTCAACCAGTCCAACTGGTCTTCTTTTGAAGCATGTTGACTTAGTGATGAAATACGAGAGAGTCTTGGAGAATTAGTAAGTCGGAATGAACTTTTGCAATGAGAGAATGCAAGAAAGTAGCCCATATAATGGCCCGCACACTATGCAATTGGGTTACTAAGTAAGTTTGGGTCGAAAGACAGCCTATCTTTATTATCTCTTTGTTGCTTTTTATTGTAACACCATCCTATGGCTGTTGCTACCAATCGGTTCACAAGATGAACCTTTATATTCGTTTTTGCCAAGCTCTCAATAGATCTTTGTTGGTATTATATTGATACTTGAAATCAAATTGCCTAATGTATCCTAAAAAGTCCTCTTCCCAAAGTAGATGGGATTGGAAATGCTTATGTATCTCTTAGTTTACGTAATACTCCTTGGTAAACAATAGTAGTGGAATAGACGACACTCAATTAGACCATCGAAGCTTCTTCCATCCTTCCATTTCCAACTAAGATTTCTGTACAAAACTTCGTGTACCTTGGGATTTTCATAACCACATCCAAAAACGAAACTATTACCTTCAACTGCCTGAGAATTTGTCATTCGTTTCACTAGATTCTTCAACTTGGTCCCTTGCTCTAGGGACATCCAACAAAGGAATCCGAGTTACCTGCTCTGATGTAGCATTCCCAATTGCACGACCACTCCTTAAGATGACTGCATGTCACCCTCCTTAGGATTTGGTTCCGTATTACCCGATAAAGTACCTTGTGGTCTAACCGACATAGCTTGAGAAATTGTGCAAACTTGTGCTTCGAGATTCTGGACTAAAGCTTGTTGATTCCTTTGTCCAACTACTTTTATTCTCAACAAACTTATCAGTGAAATATTTTCAGCGTTAGAGACAAATTGTCCCACCATATCCTCCAATCTATTCATCAAGTATCATTTTGATGAATAAAAGTAAGATTCTAAATCGATGGAATTTTGAACTCGATCTCTATCCTTTCATCACTCCCTTCATCTCACTTTTCTCCCAAAAGGTAAGATAAATTTATCAAAGGCAATATATCTGTCCTTAACTAGTTATCAAACCTTTAAAGCAAAATTTCCGTTCCTTTTAAGTACAAGACCTACTCACCCATCTAGTAAGTGGTGGGAGAGACAGTGTTGTTTTGCACAAATTGTTCGCTCATAGGAGGATAGGAGAAAAACATTTTTAGTTCTTTACCAACAACACCGACAACCCAATTTGTACCTCAAGCCCAGTTCTCTGAGGTAGCTAGGCCTAGTCTTCAACACGAAGATGTACTTAAATTCATAAAAAAGTAGATGCAGATTGTAATTTCGTTCAAGATACTTGATTCAGAAAGAAAGAAAGAAAAGCAGATGCAGAAGTCTAAAATTAGGCATGGAATATAAAGAGAGGATAACATGCATTCGAGTTATTGCTCTTCCTCTTAATGTATGTCTTCTCTAGTTGTTGGCATGGGAATGAGGTACAATTTTTCTTTCCTCCTGATCGCAGTATCAAAGTGCTCGGTCATGTCTAGATCTTCTGGTCTCATGTCGCAAGGGAGCTTCCAGTCAAAATGAAAGAGTAAATTTGCTAGTGTAAGTTCAACGATGGGCATTGCAAATTGTATTGCAGGACACATCCTTCTTCCACCACCAAAAGGTAAGAATGTGAAATGTGTTCCTTTGTAGTCAATTGGAGAGTCAAGAAACCTTTCTGGTTTGAATTTCTCAGCTTCATCCCAATAACTTGGATCTCTTCCTATAGCCCACATATCGATCATGATTCGACTCTTTTGGGGGACGTCGAATCCATTAATCTCCATACTCTCCCGACTTTCTCTCAGAAGTATTGGGCCAGCAGGGTGAAGCCGAAAAGTCTCTTTGATAACTGCATTCAAATACTCCAACTTATGGAGTCCTTCCTCGTCTACTCTATCACGAAATGTACTTCTCACTTCTTTCTGTACTCTTTGTGTTACGCTTGGATTTTTTATAATTTCAGACATAGCCCACTCAATTGTTCCGGGTGTTGTGTCAGCCCCACCAATGAACACATTCTGTATCAAATTAAACAACCATACAAATGATTGGATAGATCAAGATCATGCTTTAGATGGATATGGTTTGGAGTAAAGAGACAGAGAGATGTGTTTATATACAAAACTGTAGCTACTTACAAGGAGGACTGCTTTGACGGTATCCATGGTTAGGTCGAGGTCATCATTTTCTTGAAGGTTGAGAAGAATATCTACGAGATCCTCTTTTGCCCCATCACCATCACCATCATCAACAACATGACTGGAAGCACTAGTTTCGATACGCCGTAGTGCTCTGTTTTCGATGTGTTGGTTGATTACTTCATCCAGCACCGAATCCGCTGCTCGATGAAGCGCGACGAGCTTCGATCGATGCCCACTAATAACCGGAAGCAATCCGATCGAAGGGAAGAGATCCGAGACCCTGAACCCTCCAAACGAGCTCACCATACTCTCCACAACCGGGAACAACTTCGCACTCTGTTTCGGGGACTTCCCGAAAGCCGACCTGCTAGTGATGGAATTGGTTAACGAAATCACCATATGTTTGAGATCCACGGCCTGCCCCTCTCTTGCATTGATGGAGGCGACGAGATTGTCGACCTCCTGAAGCCTGATTGTGCGGAAAGACAGCACGCGCTTGGCAGAGAGCAGCTCCATGGTGCAGAGCTTCCGCATCTGCCTCCAGTGGTCGCCGTGGGGAGAAAAGACCAGATCCTTGCAGCCGTAGAAGATGATTTCCTGTGCGAGGCCCGAAGGTCTCGAAGCGCAGGCGCTGTCGTGGGTTTTCAGCACTTGTTCGGCGGCTGCAGGGGAAGAGATCAGGATGTCGGAGTGCTCACCGAGCTGAAGCCGGACCACGGGGCCGTATCTCTTGGAGAATTCGGACAGGACTTGGTGCGGCTGCAGGTGCCTGCTCATCATGATTAGCTGGTGGAGGTTTCCAATGATGGGGAGCTTCCATGGCCCCGGCGGCGGTGGTGGTAATTTCGATTTCTTTCTCATCGTGCTTCTAATTATGACCCTAGTTCCAGCCATGATTCCGAACAACGTGAGCAGAAATCCCCAAAAGAAACAGTGGGGTAAGCCCGTCTCCATTGATTCCTTCTCCTAATCTGATTTCAGTCAGATAGTTTTAATCAGGATCTGGGCTTGGTCGATCAGGGGATTAATTCCCCACCCGTTTATATAATTGTAGATGCATACACAAAGCAACGCTTTGCCTGCAGCTGCAGGCAGCATTCACTTGACTGAATATGTTATTAGACAGCGCCGGCAGGCAGGCGGATCGGCCGGCCGATTGATATCCGAGTTTGACCACTAAATAAGTTCTTTCTGCGAATACATAAGAAAACATATGTAGAGGGGGCATCGTTATTGATCAGAACATTCACAAGCAGTTGAGCACAGTTCTTATCTATGTGATTGCCCAAAATTTTCTCAACGAATCACACAATATTGTCATCATCATTTGTTACTATCAATCAATCAATCAATTAAAAGGCCAATAATTCGACATTGTTCATTACGAAAGTTTCGCTAATTACTTAATGGTTTACTATTCATTGGGAGATTGTTTTCCCGGGACCGCTTTTATATTGAGATTTTGTGTTCGCGTATTCTTTTGAGGTTGGCTAACCAATCACCTATTTTGGTTTGTCTTTCTCCTTGCATATAAGTCTTAGATAGATCAGATAATTATTCACTTTTAATTTCATTCTTTCTAATTAGTATGTGTCCAACCTTATCATGGGTTGGCCGGGGTAAAACATTTGACACTTTACATACTTTTTACGGTTTATTAAGAAAAAATAGACTATTTTTTTCACGAGTACTTTCACAATACGGTTTTTTTCCTCATATATCCAATTTTATCATAAGTCCTTTTTTCTCCTTTTCTGCAATATTATTCATATGAGTTTTATTCCCTAAAACCACTTCTATGATAAGTCTAAAATTCATATGCAAATAATATTAGACCACATATTATGAAATATTTATTTAACACCATTCAATAAATGTTACATAAATTAAAAATTCGTTAATGTTACTTACTATAACTTGATTATACTATTAGACCGCACATTATGAAAAATTTATTTAATATGTTCTATAACTGTTACATGAATTTTCCTTAGTGATT
The DNA here is from genome assembly GCA_964030455.1 of Linum trigynum. Classification (NCBI taxonomy): domain Eukaryota; kingdom Viridiplantae; phylum Streptophyta; class Magnoliopsida; order Malpighiales; family Linaceae; genus Linum; species Linum trigynum. Next base: position 42,093,757 of record OZ034815.1, on the reverse strand, counting down.
ACACTACGTAAAATTTATGGACAAGTGCTCATTTATGTAACAATTAAAAAAATAATATGTAAAGTTTCTACAATAATTAAACACTACTTCAAATTTATGTAGAAATAGTTATTCAAAATGTATCACTTAACCAAACAGATGACATATGTTATTCGTAATGATTAAGACATCACGTGAAACGTACATATGTATTTTATCTGGATATTTTTTTTGTTTTAAACTAAATCATTAATTTCTTACCGCGACGGAGCGCGTGCCAAAAAAACTAGTATATACAAAATCGGGGTAGAATCGGATACTTCAAAATACAAAAATGGTCTACAAAAAGGTTCACCTTCAGAAAACACATCGATCATTGATAGCAATATGGTTATGCTAAGTCTATGTATTAAGCACCATAACGCATGACAAACCACTCTAACATTATGGGAGTCGATGCAATTATATCAGTATCAACTAAGTTTTGACAGGAGGGAATAAGGAGTCCCCCAAGCTCTTCCTAGCTATCTCATTGGAAATGGCATTTCCCGTTTTCGATATATTCAGACCTTCAATTGATGAATTCCTCTAAGAAAGTTCCCCACAGAAGAGACCACTAAAACCACCCTCTCTAACTTTCCTTTTTTATGCCTTCTCTCTAAGTTAGAGTTCATTTTCAAGTCTCCATAGGGATGCCGTCGGCTTCCCTTTGGGACCGACGGTGGCCCTCCAACTCTTTTACCTTTCCTGCTTGTTATTTTGCTTGGTTCCTTTTTCATTTTCATTGCATGTTTCAATTTTCCTTGTCCCGATATCCGTTTCACCTTCATGCCCATCTTTGGGGTTTTCATTCTGCCACTCCTTGTGAGATGGATGTCTCCTGTTCCAACCTCTACCTTCTGATCCTCAGATTTAGATGTGCTTGGTTCTTTCGCTCGGTGGTCAAAGGGGGCTATAGATCTTTGATCGGTAGCTTGTCTTCTCATCTTCTTACCTTTCATCTACCCCATTGCTTCACCCATTGCGTCGGTGTTTCGGAGATGCAAAGGCCTTCTCATATGCAACGGCCTAGATGTGGTTCTTAGATGTTGAAGGCAGGGCGATGCATCATTCTGAAACTCGTCTCTTTTCTCCAAGCCTGTTCGTTGCTGTTTTTGTGGTCTCCGGGCTCCTTGCGGACTGCAGTTCTCCCGTTGTGGCGTTGGTCCGGTCGTTGCATGGTGATTGGTTTTCGATGGCTCTGTATGGATGGTTGGCGGCGACAGGTTGGAGAAGAGATGATAGCTAGGGTTGGTGTTGGTAGTTGTCTTTTGGGTTAATTTGGCTCTCTTTGCGGGCTTTGGGTTTTGGCCTTCATTTTTGGTTTCTTTTTGAAACATTTGTAAGGGCTTTGTTTGTGGGCTTTTTTCCCCTTTTGATTTCTGCTGTATCTTTTCATGGGTTTTACCCTAAACTTTTTACTCACTTTTGAAGTGCAATATACGCAGCTTCTTGTAAAAAAAAAACTAAGTTTTGACAGGTAGGCCACCTCTTATGTAGACCCACCCCAGAGTGACATTACTACGTACTGAAAATGACTTTTTTTCCCCGATTAATTGAATTATTGAAACCCACCACCCTAACAACCTTTTGTCAAACCAACTATACCGAAAATATCTCAGTCAGGTTGTTGCTTATATGTAACTTCAATGACATGTTAAATGACCTTCAAATATTTATGCTTGTTATTTAAGCCAATGATATATTATAGTCTCAATTTGTGTATGTACGTATGTGTAATTGGTTGTGATTATGATGATGGATTTAAGCCCGTTAGTCAATACGAGGGCTAGCTAGTTATCGATCACATTTTCATATACATATATACGATGTTGTTAAAGTTATATTTTTGTTCTTCAATTCCTATTTGTGGTCTAAAAACGACATATGAAAGTCATAATGGATTACCTACAATAATGATATAATAATAAAAAATGGTATGGGATACGACGATACAAAATTAAGTGCTACAAACCTACAAACACTCGTATCTTACCACTCCAGATACGATTCATACCACCCCGATATCACGTCGGAGGTGATATGAAATTATATCAAAAGAAAGTTTTAGGTCACATGTAATTTCTGTCGTAGGGCATCAAAGGGCTGTATGTTTCAACAAAAGATCTCATATTGTAGACGAATCATGATCAAGACAGTTTCAGAGGCTCCCAGCGCGTGGACCATTCACATATATGGACATCAAACTCGAGTTATATGACCTTGGCCGCCGATGCCTGGTCCAGGTTGCAACCCGTCGCTGTCCTTCATCGGAATCTAAAGTTGCAACACGAAAAGCAACAAAAACATGGCGCTGAATTTAACGGGAAAAAAAAACATGGCGCTGATGATCTCGCTTATAATTAGGGGTGGCTATTTGGACCGGGACCGGATTAAAAACCGGAAACCGAGACCGGACCGGGACCGGATAGTAAACAATCCAATCCAATCTTTGGGCTTAGATTTGAGGTAAAAAACCGGATAAAGACCGGATAAGAGAGCTCAACACCAAAAACTTAAGGGTAATTTGCATAAACGGTCACAAACCTTTGCACTTAGTACAAAACTTAACCAACTCCTCACCCTTTAAGTCCTTAGGCCACTCAAATCCCACAATCTCAATGTAAAATCAAGACCGAATTGGGACCGGACCGGATCAAAACCGGATCGGATCAAGACCGGACTGTATCCAATCCAATCTTTGGTCCTTATATTTTCAAAAAGACCGGACTGGACCGGATCAATTTGGGCCAATTTAACCGGACCGGACCGTATAGCCACCCCTATTTATAATTTCTCGGTTATTGGACGTTGGTGATGGTCCTATATATATAATATATGAATCGCAAGCATTATCTCTACGTATAAGAAGAAAGAACAAGAGAGAACAATTACTAGTTCTCATCGAGAGAGACTATATTAGTTTCCTTTGCAATCATGACGAACCAGCTGGATTCGAGGAGATCGGCCAATTACAAGCCAAACATATGGGAATATGGCTTTCTACAATCTCTTTCTGCCACTGACCAAGTACTCTTCTTCTTATTCTTATTCTTCTTCTTCTTCTTCTTGCTACGTCAAGAGAATGATATATCATCTCCTTACTGTATAATATTATTTACAGGACATGAAGGAATACGAGTTGCGAGCTGAAAAGTTAAAAGAGGAAGCGAAGTTTCTCTTCGCGGAAGCAGCAGCAGACGACTGGGTGGCTAAGCTGGAGCTTATTGACAGCGTGAGGAAGCTAGGGTTAGACAGCTTCTTTGAGGATGAAATCAAAGAGGTTCTCGATGCACTGTCCATATCCATCGGAGATTCAAGTTTCCACATCGTGAAACGGAACCTCCATTTCTGCGCACTGTCCTTCAGGCTGCTTCGACAATGCGGCTATCGTGTTTCTCAAGGTACGTTTCGGATTGGACCATTTTGTCTTCTCTCTCGACTTCGTATGTGGAGAAAATTTACATCACGTCCCAGAGCTGAGCTTTGCTTGCCTAACTAAACTATCGCTTTAGTTCTGGTTGGTTGATTTGGTGGGCATTGCGGCTAGAAGCATTTAAGAAGTGCGATGTGAATTTGTACCGTGACAGCTCATATGGTGTGACAATGTTTCATCATAGACACTTCAGTTCTTTTTTACGCGGTTTATTTTCAAACAAAAAGTCACGTAACTAGCTAATATCCAAAAAACTCGCGCTTATTTTTCGTCCTGTGTTTTCAATCTCTTGATTCAGCTGAACTATTAGTTTTCATATTCAGCAACACCACACAATAATACTAGTCATATCGATCGATTATACATTAAAATTTGTAACATATACATCATCATTCTCATTGAACTATAAAACCGGTTCGATTAACTTGTCTGGTTTATATTTCTTTTCTCAGACATGTTCATCGAGTTCATGGACAAACCCACGAGGAGTTTCATGGAAAGCAAGTGCTGTGGGGACGTATTAGGGTTAGTGGAGCTATTTGAGGCCTCATATTTGGGATTGAAGGACGAAGATATTATGGAAGAAGCCAATCGCTTCTCAACCAGAGTCCTGAAGAGCAGCTATCCGAGGTTATTACTTCATCGTAACAACGACCTGGCAGAACGTGTGGCCCACGCTCTGGAGCTCCCGATCCACTGGCGCGTACGGTGGTTCGACGTGAAGTGGCAGATCAAGGTCCAGAAGAAGAAGGTGGGCAGGGCATTGATTGACTTGGCTAAGGTCAACTTCAACGTGGTCCAATCCGTACTCCAGAGGGATTTGAAAAAAATCTCCAGGTATACGTGCTATATATTTGGCCACCAATATTATTTGGTTGCAAAAGCTCCATTTTTGCACGTTGATGACTATACTATTGTGGGGATATGAAATTGGGCAAGATGTTGTTGATAGGTGGTGGAAGGATCTTGGTCTGATTGAAAGGCTGGACTTCACGAGGGATCGAGTCGTGGAGAGCTTCCTGTGCTCAGTGGGACTTGCGATCGGGACTGAGTTTAGCGGTTTCAGAATACGTCTCACGAAAATTATATTGATGATACTGGTACTCGACGACGTTTACGATGTTTATGGATCCATAGAAGAACTACATCACTTCACAACTGCCATTGACAAGTAAGCAACTTTGTTGATTGAAACTAGAATAACGACATATATATGTTGGGACCTCCTACAGTAACTTGGGTATAATTTTAAGTTAGGTAACTTACATAAATCTAGACCATTAAAATCAGTTAGAATCATCTCAAGCCATTGATTAAGAAAAAAAAAAAAAAGGGAGACCGGCACTGCCAGTTACTTTCCCGTTACCTTTATTTTTTCTTTCCTAATACTTTCCCATTTTTTTTTCCTTTTTCTTTCCATTTTGTTTTTTGTTGAACAATTTCTTTCTTTTTTACCTTAGGAGCTCTGCTTGATTTTACCCAGTTGCATGTATTTAAATTTTTTTATTTTATCTTTTCATAATTTTTTTATGATAGTTTTATACCGAAAATGTTATGGAAGACTCGAAATAAATACTTTCCGTAAATAGCTCAAACGTGATCGGTTAATATTCATTACGTAAAAGAAGTCTCAATTACGTAAGACTTTCGTGATGACATTTTACAATTGTTACGTAAAATACACATCTATTACGTAATGCTTCTGTAATGACCATTGTTTCTTACGTAATAATTAAATCAGAAGCGTTACGTAAGGCTTCCGTAATGATTTCACACTTTACGTAACGCAAGGTTAATATTCATTACGGAAAAGATGCCTCAATTACGTAAGGCTTCCATAATGACATTTTACAACTGTTACGTACAATACACATTCATTACGTAAGTCTTCCGTAATGACAATTGTTTCTTGCGTAACAGTTAAATCAGAAGCGTTACGTAAGGCTTCCATAATGCCTTCATACTTTACGTAACACAAGGTTAATATTCATTACGGAAAAGAAACCTCAATTACATAAGGCTTCTGTAATGACATTTTACAACTGCTGCGTAAAATACACATCCATTACGTAAGCCTTCCGTAACGACAGTTATTTCTTACGTAATAGTTAAATCAGAAGCGTTACGTAAGGCTTCCGTAATGCCTCAACACTTTACGTAACAGAGGGTTAATATTCATTACATAAGGCTTCCGTAATAACAGTAATTTCTTACGTAACAGTTAAATTAGAAGCATTACGTAAGACTTCCGTAATTACTTATCATTTTACGTAACGCGAGATAAATATTCATTACGTAAAAGAAGCCTCCATTACATAAGGCTTCCGTAATGATATTTTACAACTGTTACGTAAGCTATAAATACATTACGTAATCATTACGTAATACCTATTGGGTTTTACGTAATGCAACCTGTGAAACCTGCTATAGCAGGTCAAAAAAATCAAGTTACCTTACTTCAAGGCATTGTAGGAATTTCCATATATGTTTAGTGCAATTTTCGATTTTCTTTTTATCATATGCACAATTTGATTATTGGTCATCTAAATAATGAACAGATGGAATGCAAGAGAACTGGAGGAATTGCCTGAGCCTATGAAGTTGTGCTTCCAAGCCCTAACTGACATCACAGAAGAAATTTCAGTGGAGATCCAAAATGAGAGAGGCTGGGATGATGATAAACAAGTGCAGCCTCACCTTCAAAGAGTGGTAATTAATTAACTGAATTAATTAAATCAATGATACTATTTAAAACGTGTTTTAAGTATTTCTGAAAAGTTTGGTTTCTTGTGTAATATAGTGGGGAGATTTCTGCCAAGCGATGCTAGTGGAAGCAAAATGGTGCCGCGACGGACGAACCCCGTCGCTAAAGGAGTATCTTACCAACGGCAGCGTTTCATCCTCCGGCACGGTCATCGCCGTTCACTCCTTTTGCTCAGTGTCGTCGTCGTCGTCGTCGGAAATGAAAAGCAGCTTCTTGGAGAAAAGTGATCACGATCTCATTCACAATGTCTGCCTCATAATTCGCCTCTGCAACGATGTTGGAACTTCCAAGGTACGTAAAGACTAAAACTTCTATATTCGTATTATTGTCAACCTATTTCATTTTTTCATGTTTATTTGATGCCTCACGTACTAAACACACGTATAAACTCGTATAATTATTTATATTTGAATTTATTTTTATATATTTTTGTAACTATGTGTTAGTAAATGGTATATGATCCACAATTAAACATCTTCCAACAACTCGAGTTATTTGGATGAATTGGTTCTTGACACTACGAATATACTATTAAACGTATCATTAATTTAGAGACAAAATAAAATACCCATACATATTTTATACGTTACTTACCCGTACGGTATCTTTACGGACTGTGTTTGTGTTTGTAGGTGGAGCAAGAGAGAGGAGAGGCGGCATCGTCGATAGCTTGTTACATGCGTGAAGCCGATGCAACGGAGGAGGAAGCCAAGGATTACGTCAAAGGATTGATAGCCGGAGTGTGGAAGAAAATCAACGAGCAATGCTTTGGGCAGCCGCCGGCGACTCCCCGGCGGTTCGTGGACATAACCACCAACATGGCGCGTGTGGCCCATAATCTGTACCAAGACGGCGATGGGTTTGGAGGGCAAGACCACAAACGTCATCACAAGAAGCAGATTTTGTCTCTCCTCGTTCACCCTCTCTCAGGATTGAGTCCTGTTGACCGGTCAAAGTAAAAAGAGAATAGTTTGTAGAACGTAACTCAAGACATCAAATTTAAAATGTTGATTCAAAGGAAAACGGATTGCAGTAATGAAATGGGTAGACTGCAGACTAAAGTATAGTTAGAGGTTGTGATTCTCTAAATTGATGTTTTTAATCTATTTGTTTATAGTAATTTGATGTATTGATTAAAACCTATGTATTTGAAAAATACTTTATTTAGAGGTTACGATTTTGTTTTTATAATAAATTAAAGAAATTTTGGGTAGACAATTTCTTGTTAACCATGTCACGTTTTAGTAGATATTGATAATCACTCATTTTGATTGATTGTAGGTGGGTCTATAAATAAAGTTATACATAGGGATGACAAAAATATCCGTAATCGTGGATATCCGCCCGAATTTGGCCTAATCGGGTAGGGTAAAACCCGAACCCGAAGGACATTTAGTGGGTATGGGTAAAATCTGAACCCGAATATTACGGGTCATGGGTGGGCATGGATTTCTCACTATCCAATCCGAACCCGCCCGATTATACACATGCATATGTATTTTTTCTAGAAATAATCATTATTTTTCTCTAACATATTTTATATTTAGCATATAAATATAATATTTTCATGAAATTGTGTAATTTTAATTAATTTTCTTCATTCTAGTGAATTATTGTTGTATTTTTCCTCTTACGTAATGTGAGAATACGTGTGAATGTTAACATATTGGTTGGAGTTATGAAGATAAATTATTACCCATGGATACCCGAAACCCGAACGGTATGGGCATGGTTTTGATTTTCTACCCGTTTTGCATATGAGTATGGGTATGGGTAAAACCCAAACTACTATGAGTAGGGTAACGGATATGCACTATCCGCGCCCAACCCGACCCATTGCCATCCCTAATTATACATGTATTATATTACAAATTTAACTAAAAAATCTTAAATTTTTTTTTTTTTAGGGAAAAAAGTATTTCAACTTCTAGTCTCTTTAATTCCTCAATTCCGGGCTTATGATTCAGCTTTGGGTCAGAGCTCTCTAGTGAAAGCCCAATTTCTGTTTGGCTTTAGGCCAGCTGTGGACTAGTCTGGATTCTCCAGAGATACGATGTGAATCTGATTGTTCTATTTATTGGTTCAGCATTTGAGATTTGATTGTTTAACATATTCATGCATGGTTGAGTTGCTTAGCTTGTTTCATGGTTTCATGCCCCGACAAACGATCTAGCCAGCCCAGCCATCAAATCTCAATGTAGATAATATGATCGAATAACAATCCCAAGAATCATAATAATAATAATATAACAATAATAGGTCCTCAAATTGCAGCCTGGTAAATAAAATCCAGCTCCAAGATCATTACTTTATCTAGAAACGCGAAAGCCGGTTTGTTGGAATACTCTTTGCTACTCGTCAACCAATATGTTCATCGAAAGCTCGAAAGCAATATACAAATTTATTCAGAATTTTCTTATTCGAATACTCTTTGCTTCCTAACCCAACACATCTAGGTACAAAGTTGACTAATAAGCATTCTTCTGGAGACTCTGAGAGCGATCAATATTAGAGTACTCCCGATCATCATCATCGTCGTCGACGACTCCATTTCCATACATCAAAGGGACCATTTTGGCAGAATCAACGACGGCCTTCCCAAAAGCCGTCGGTAAAGGTACCGCCGGAGACAGATATTCGTGATTAAGTTGCTTCCACGTGTCTTCAATCATGTCCGCCACATGCTTCGTGGCTTCATGGACCGACACACCTGGATGCTCCTTCATGTAGCAATCCACGTAGGATCCGTCGTACCCAACTTGTTCCTCGTACTGCATGCAATCAAATAATATTTCATCATTACCATAAAATTTCGATCGATCGGTTCATCAAATTGGTCTTGATTTTGTTTACCATGGAGGAAAGGTCGTCGGACAGGCGCAGGATTTTGGCGACGGATGATATCAACGGCGGCTCGTCGCCGTCGACGAGTCCCGCGTTCTGTTCCGTTAGGCCCTTGCCCAACATGAAGAAGAAGTGGACCAGCAGCAACGGGACTCCAGAGGTCACGATTCCAGTCTTCAAGTAGTCGTCTGATTTTGGGCACTCTTTTGTTCTTAGCCATCTGGCTTCCACTAGAAATGCTTCGAACAATTTTGCCCACTACAAAAACCAACCAAACGTATATCTCTCAAAATATATATTGTTCTACTTACAACGAGGAGATCGATTCCAAATGTGTATACTTACTGCTTGTTTGAGTGAGTGCATCGGATTCCATCCATGTTTTCTGTAAACTTGGTATCCGATTTGATTAGTCGTATGATAGAGAGCCACAAAACATGTTCTCATGATCTCGGGTAGTTTTTCTACTGTGTCGGAGTCCCATCTGCACAGGAAATTAAGACATTCGTTCTGAGATTGCCGGGTCTAAAATTACATCATTTACAAACACCACCACTTAAACGAAAGCCAATTTATCTGGACTTCAATTTTCTACAGTGTATGGATACTATATATATATGCTTAGCAAATTGGGTATCGTGACTCTGACAGAAGACCTTACGGTTTACAAAGCTCTATATCATGTCAATAACCAGTTGGTCTCAATTACTCGAGTTTTTGGGAGTGATTTAATCATAGATCTTATATCATTCACTATCATGCTTCTCAAATGAAAGCCTTATTCAAATATGACGTAGAATATTGCTCCAAGTTTGAATATCATCTGGTTAATGAATGAGGGTCATCGAAATTCAAATACAAAATCTCTCGATCGTTATAAAAAAAACTCTCATACCATGTCAAGAATGCAGATAAGATGAACATGATATGCATAACTTACCTAGTAACGGCTTCTGCGAAGAGTGTGAGTTCTTCCAACGATCCATATGTGTCGAAGATGTCATCAATTAGGTACACTATGGCAATGATTTTGGCAAGCTCTACCCTGCACTCGGCGAATTCGGATCCTGACAGCGTCGCCATAGGCCATGCGCTAGCTTTAACCAGCAGCCGGTCTCTCCCAACATTCGCCGCCAAACCAACCTCATCCCACCACCTGCTTAATAATCCATCAGCAGCCCATTGACATTGACTTCGTTGTTGAAAAAAAAATGTTATGGTTGACGTGACTTGAATCGGACTATCAGTCGTTATCACTGGATTAGTCGGGGGGTCTCGTTGGATTAGGTTTAGACCCACATGGAGAAGTTCTATAAAATATTTCTCATACTCCTGTGTAATCTGTAATCTACTCGATATAGTGAAACTGGCTCTCTCTCGCCCGTGGACTAGCTAACACACATCGTGTTAGTGAACCACGTAAATCGTGTGTATGTGTTTTTCGATTCTCGCTTTCGTATTCTTGATTTATCGATTCCGGCGATTTCCCGATCCATAGCAACGCGTTTATAACGGTTATATATAAGGAAGGTAGCTCACTGATTACCGTACCTCGAAAGCTGGCCAAGTTCTTTGTGATGTATCGCCCGATTGATTTTGCAATCCAACAATGCCAGATCCTTGAGAGTCTCCACGTAGTAGTAACTCTGCCGCTTGTTTGTGATTAATGTTCCCCTGAAGCTGCTCAAGTAGTCCTTAATCGCCAGCCTTGGCATGCTCCTGTGGCAAGGATGCTTCAGAGTATTAGCGACGGCTTTTCTCGTCGCTAATTGTCCCAGGGGATCGTATTGCGACGGGTTGGCAGCTGTCCACGAACGCAGCCGGCGGGCGCTGAATTCCCGAGCTTCGTGCAATATGTGTTCTGCGGGTGTGAGCCACTGGGAAGCCTCGTAGAGTTGCATCAGTGATTGCACGTTCTGATGTCCGAATCTCGACAGGAACATCCCTTCCCGATTCTTCAACTTGTTAAACACATCTGAGAATATAATAAAGCACATAATTATCATGGGAATAACGAAGCTAATATCAATTATTTATTCCTCCCATACAAAGTTTTTATTTAATAAGAGTGTTATAGGATTTTTTTTTCATTCGAAACTACTCAAGACGATTTGAACCTGAAATCTCTAGATAGAAGACCAGTGATAGATTGTACTACTAAATCAAGTCATTCTTCGATATACAAATTTTTTTTATCGTCGTTCTGGTTGTAGTTATGAGTTTTGGAGAAGGAAGAAAAAGGTTGTAGTCTTTGTGATTCCAACCCATAACTGTTAATTATTAGAAATATTATATTTTTTTTTTCACATCACGGTTATATTTTTTTTCCGTAACTTTTACTAGTAAGATATTTATAATTTAAGAAATGATATATTTTAAAATTTAAATTATTATTTTAATCTGATATCCGAAGACAATAAAATTCCTAGATACGCGACTGACCTGAAGGGCAACGATGACCTTGTTGCCTCAACAAGCGAAAGTTCAAGGAAACCTGGAAGAGATGACCATCTTCTCGGCCGCTGCCCTCGGCCGCCATCTTGGCGGCATCTCCGAGCTCATCGTTGAGAACAGCTTCGATGTCCTCCTGGAAGTGATAGTCGATGCCGAGTCGCTGGAGAGCATCAATCATTACCAACACTTCTTCATCTTTTGCCACTGATAATTGCCTCCTCTTCGTGAACAGATGCTTTGCCTCTTTCAGCTTCTGAGCATGGTTTTCCCCCAGGCCGCTGCAGCACTGAACCATTGGTTTGAGACCACCATGGCGCCGCCGCCTAATGGTGTTTTTGTCACATGATGAGGTGAAAGAAGACAGTGAAGGATGGAGAATCGCAGAGGAGAAGGCCATAATATATAGAACTAAGTGGGCAAAGGTGAAATATTCGTCTACTTTATATATCTTGTTGCTCTAGTACTTCTGGTTGATGAATGTGCAGCCTACTTATAGTGGAATGTAGAGCGAGTCAGAGATCGAATCTCAATAAAGGATTATATCATATAATTGTAATATAATTATAACAATAGCTCGCGAACCAGATATGGGATCTTAATTAAATAACTAATGATATGATTTGCTGCCTGGCAAATCCCTACAAAATCATGTTTATACTTTAGTTTTTAGTTCTCCCCAAAACAGCGCAGATGGAGCTGCTCTTTCTCTTTCTCTCTCTCTCGATCGTTTAATCTCCATTTCCTCCCATATGCACGAGTACTATTGCTTTCTTGATCTCGAGACAAAAGTCAATTAAGGCAGATGCTTAATTACACAAACGGCGTTAATTTGGGAAATCAGCATGTGAAGTTTTGACCTTGTTTGACCACAAAATCATGAGTTGTGAAGTCATATAAGTTCCAACCAAACAATTTAATAGAACGATATTTGGTGGTATAATCAAGGTTCAACTCATAGTATCGGGAAATAAAATAAGTTTTTTTATCTTGAATTTCTGCTAGTCTCATACCAATATCAGTGTCATTGTTCGGTAATAAAATTTCTGCCACTCAGATTTAGCTCAATAAAATTATTCACTATATAGTTCAAGAAAGACATTTTCATAAGGTTTAAGGTAGTGTCTTAATTATTACGGAAGACTTATGTAACACGTTTGTTTGATTCATACATGAGAATATAAATATTCTTGCAACCCTCATAAGATTTTAGATAGTATATATTAATAATTATTATAGACCGGTCTTACATAGTCTTCCTAAATCAAGTTACATATCTCAAATTTGAATAACTGTTATGTAAGATAAATTTATCTTACCGAATTTTTAATTTATTTAATGCAAAATGATGAGATGATGAATAAAGTAGGTATAGTAAATAAATTTTATTTAATAATAATTGAAGTAACTTATAAAAAGTAATTTGAGAAATTTTTTTTAATAGTGAACCAAATTAGTAAGAAAGAACAAATTTGATCAACTATTCATAAGTGATGAAAATAATATCAACACATAATTAAATTATTTTATTACATAACCAATAAATAAAATATTTATCACACTTTACAATATACTTTTTTCCACTCACTATTCCCTTCACTGTTATCCATATAACAACATTTTCGTTCACATTTTAATTTTCTCTTCCTTCTTTTTCCCTCCTCTCCAAATTTTCCTCTCCCTACATTTTCTTCCTTCCTTCATAAACATAGTGTAAGTGGTCCAAGCGAAGAAGGCATCCAAGTTTGCCAACAATTGGATGGAAAATAGAGATTTCAATGGGTTGGGTTTTGCCAAACCCAAACCCATGAGTTTATCCGTGAAAAAAACATGGGGGTAAAACCCACTGGGTATCTGCGGCTTTATGCGTACCCATGTGTTTTTGTCGTAAAAAATTTACATTAACCAGTTCCTATCAAAATAAAAGTCAAATATTAATCTCTCAATACAAATTATCCATATAAAACAACATTCTAGAAAATTCAAGCAAATCACAAATTAACCATACAAATTGTTCAACACCAATATAGAAAACTCAAGAAAATTGAAGCAAATCACAAATTATACATAAACAACATGATTAATTGAAAGCTTCTTCCTCCTTGTCAATTAAACTTCTTCACTCTCCACTAGATAATATAAACTTCATTCTAGACAATTAGAAAGAAAAAATTAGACACGTTTCCACAAACATAAAGAAGATTAGTTGTTTAAAATATTTAATATATCTGGAAAATTAATTATATGGGTGTGGGCGGGTACCCATAGAGCGGGTTTACCTAAACCCAAACCCAACCCGGTAAATAGTGAACGGATTTAAACTCAAACCCGACCCAAAACTCGTCAACATGAGTTTTACCCGCGTTAACCAGGTTGGGCCGGATAGGGTAACCACTACAAGAAAAGAGGTACTTAGTGACATTTCTTTAGGGACGGGCCTTATAGCCCGTCGACAAATGTATGAGATTGACGGAAGCTTTTTCCGTTTGGTGGACTGTCGTAATAATCATTCCACATGGACTTTATATTTTTTTAATCCATAGTCTCTAAGTTATTATTTAAATATAAATTAAAAGAAAACCCCCACATATTTGAGATTCCTCCGAGCCTTTTCCTTATTCTCTGTTATTTTTTATAGTTATGGACGGCACTCTCCAAACCCTAGCTATAGATGGCGTTTTCCCCTTCTCTAATCGTTCGTCGAACCTGCCAGTGTCAATGTCGCCACCGGTGGTACTTCCTTGCTCTCTCCTCGTTTCTTTGCTTTCTTGATCCTAGTTTTGTATTCAAATTGTCTTATCGATCATTGATCTTTGCCGGTCAGCATCGAGATCGTCGGCTGCACCAGGGGCTTCTCCGTTGTCTCTCCTCTTAAATTTTCTCCGTTGTCGACATTATTGCCCTCTGTCATCAGTTCCTCTTAATTGAAAGATCTCGAACTGGATTATGAGATCCTCATTCTCGGAGAAGTGTGGGAGAGCCATAGGAAAGCTGCTCGGCTGGGTTCTTCGAGGGAGATCCTAGATGGGTAATCCAAAATTCAATTCATGCACATGCTTAGATATTACAAGCTTACAACTATTTTGTTCATTTTCATTCATAATCGAACAGAGTATTTCACTAAGTTGGATGAATTTTGTCAGTTCCATGGAAGCTCTACCTATGAAACTTTGATCTGTTTATTACAGTTTCATACCCTTTTCCTTGGTGGTGGGTAGTTTAAATCTAATGCAATTCTTATCTCTGTTAACCCAAATTGTGGAGAAGTACTAGAAAAGAGATTGATGAACCATTATGCTATGCAGGACTTCATCATTGAATTGTTCATCTTTGTTGTTCACCAACTGTTTGATGAATGTCCTCAAAGAACTGTTTAACTTCAGTTAAGTGAAAACCTTGTGTATTTGCTTCTACGCTATTTGGTCCCCAATATGTTTCGTTTATTTTGGCCAATTACACAGCTTTTAAGTTTAAATTCATCTTGTTATTGGTTCTGTTTTGTTAAGCAGGTACACAACCCACGATTTCTATGTTTGCCCCTAACTTAATAAATGAGTTTCTGCAACTCGGACAACTAGCAGTGGCAATAGTGTATCAGTCCTAGATTCATTGACTTGTAATTAGAATGATGGAATTCCAGTTTTTCAGGAGCTTGCCATCAATATGGTTTATGCTCTTAGTACTTATACGCGGTAAATTTGTAACAGAGTCATATATTCAAAATCGCTAATTGGCTTATACATTGATGCCAATGGGCAGATCATGAAGCCTGCTTTTACTGTTTTATCGGAAGAAACTATTATGCATTCTTTGATTTATCTAACTCTTAGCATCAGCAATAATATATTTTTCTCAATAATCATGGTTACATCTTTGTCTCTTTCCACTGCTTTGGTTAAGTTGCACTCTCTGAGATTGAAGTTTAACATGTTCATCCTGTTGTAACAGACTCCACGCATTTTATCTGGATACTACCTACTCATTTTACTTCCTGTAGAGATTGATTATTAAGGTTTACAAGCGAATTCTTATACCGAAAATATATATTAGATAATGTAATATCAAGAATGTTAAGCATTGATAGTTATGAACATGAAGGGGAGAATCGCAATCCATATACATTGGTAAGAAGCTGGAAAATGGGTTCTTAAGGGCAGGTTTCGTGTGTTTGAATATGCATCTACAAGCTGACAAGTGCCCTGTTTTTTTTATTGGTTTGTGTTCTCTATATCATCAGGTGTGGGCAAGAGTTTGTGCTTCTGTGATGGCTCTTTGACTACTAGTTCTATCACCACTATAAGGTATGTTTTCATTGGCTGACACGTCATGTTACCATATTGGTTTTGGGTCCTGAGCGCTCTAAATTCTCCAAGTGATTCTCTTTTGCAGTATTGATTTTAAGATCAGAACAGAGAGTACAGAGAATTCTTATTCTTCTTTCGGACCTTGTGTTGTTGGTGAGCTTTCCTTTTCTCCTCTGTGATCTTGTTAACTGATGATCTGTTGCTATGCTTTACAGCCTACTACCTTGGAGCTATGGGTATTTTACTGGTCTATGATGTTACTGATGAATCATCTTTCAATAATCTTGTTTTGGGTCTTGTCTTTCCTATTAGCTGAAACTAAATAGGCCGAGCCATTCAAGTTTTATCTGTTTAAAAATCATCGTTGAAAAGCTTTGGGGTTTAATTAATCTTGTTTTGGAATATGCAGAGCATCTAATAGCATACTGTTTGGCCACGATGACGATTCTAGACCAGTTGTGGTCTGTCAGTAATTAATCGCTCTACTAACTTTACTATGATAAGTGTAACTTTAATTTAATGACTCCTCTCTGGTAAATTACCCCAGATTTTCCGCGTAAAGAAAGGCTAGCACAAGTTCTATTCCCATAATCTGTAAGTAATTAACCTAAACCCAGTAAGAAAAAGTTACTGCTCTCATTTATGGTTCTGAATTTTGATTGTTGGCGTTTAATTCACTCGATTGTTTCCCACTTACTACTATCTGCTGCAGACATAAGAAATTGGATCCGCAACATTGAACAACATGCTTCTTATAATGTTAACAAAATAATGGTTGGAAACAGGGCAGACATGGACGAAAGCATATGGGTATGCTTCAATTTTTATAACCTGCCTCTCTATCTATAAAAACTGGGTCTATGTCATACAATTCTCATAATTTATGCTTGTTCTGTTGGTAGGCGGTGCCTACAGCAAAGGGACAAGAACTTGTCGATGAGTACAGAATCAAAATATTTGTAACAGTTTTGTATATGGACTAACTTCGCTCTATATATACTAATCTAGTAATAAAGAGGAATGAAGGGGCAGGGAGTGAGACAGAAAGAGTTTAGAGAAGGGAGAGACGGAGAGTGTCTGAGTTTTGTTTACAGTTTTGTTTACATTACCGTCATGTATATCTAACTGTTAAACATAATGAGCAACGATAACTAGTTTGTATGGGATATTTTTGCAGGGCTGCAAGTTAATGAATTGTTGCTTCAAAGGATTCTGACTGGATTTGGTGGTGTAAGGAGTTAAGAGGAACTTTAAATAGGTATGAACTTTAGATTGTAGGTTTATTGGTACTAGAATTGAAAGAACATTGTATTGATGATTTCTGTTTATAATTTGCTGTGGAATTGAAGGATTGTTGATTGATGATTTGGTAATTCAAAGTAGTACCTTTTAACAAATGAAATTGGTTTTTCTTTAATTAGTCGGAGTTGTTATTTATTGTGTAACTTAGACCTTCTTTGTTTAACTTCGACCTTCTTTGTTTGATCTGTCCTGAAGCAGGTAAACGATGTTGTAGTCTACAAACAGAAGTAATAATCATGGTGAGTCTTCTTGCTTTTCAATTATAGATCATTGCATTCTATGATATGCCAATTTCTTTATTCATGCTTAGTAATTTTTTTTTACATATATTATATTTCTTTAGTCATGCTTATGTATGTATAAGTGTTGAACATAATGACTCACAGACCTTAATAAAAGCATTCTACTATGTTTGGTACTTGGATAATTAAGTGATTTGAATGAGATGTTTCTGCAGGGCTCCCAGATAATGAAGAAAGATGATCTAGCTTGCCCAGTGTTGGAGTTTTGCCTTTGTTACTTTAAAGGGTTCTGACTGGATTTGGTGGTATAAGGAGCAGAGAAGTTCTGGTAGAATGTAAACTCTAGATTTTGGTCTGCTGGATATATCATTGAACTCACTTCTTTGTTTCTGATTTGCTTGTTCAAGTAATATTTTTGACATTTTGGTAGAATGTCAAGCATGGAACTTCGTAGAATTTGAGTTTGAATGAATGTTGGTTGATGATTTGGTAATTCAAAGTCAATGGGTTTCTTGAAACAGCAGGTTTGAGATGTGGTCATTAAAACAGGTGGCTGCAGAAAAGACTGTTTATTCGTGACGGTCAGTTGCCTTTTGCGACGGTCTGAAATCGTGGCTAAATAATATATACAATTCAAGAAATGTTCATTTAACGACGCTTTTATTAAAAATAACGTCGGTTCCGTACGTCGCTAAATATGTCGACGGTCAATGCGACGGTCGACCAAAGTCGTCGCTAAATAATTTAAGGACTGCTGGGTCGGCGACGGCTGGCTGTCTGTCGGTAAATTATTTAGCGACGGTTTTGCCCGTCGCTAAATGTCCGGATAACCGTCGCTAAAGGACTGTTTTGTTGTAGTGAACCGTGGGTTCATATTTTGCTGCCATCCCTATTGGGAAACTCAGAGAAGCAGTGCACGTGACCATTCCACTAGCCCATCTATGATTCTCAGTCCCTTCGTCAGGGTAGGGTCAACTGGTGGGTTGACTATTTAGGCGGATTAGGCAGTCAGGTAAGTTTAGGTGGAGTTAAATTAGAGTGACTCGACTTTTTGTTAGCTAACTCAATAGTCCTTTTAGCCACGCCATAAAAAAAAATTGATAGCATTAAGTCATTAATGGAGTCTGATGGCGAGTGACTAACAATGAAAGTGACTAACAAGAAATTAAAAAAAATTAGGTAGTAAACATTAAATTTTTTTATTATCTAACTATCTAAGTGACCAACCATATAATTCAGATAAGTATTATTATAGTGTCATTGAATGCTGCATTACAGCCTGGCAAATCCTTACAAGATCATGTTTATACTTTTAATAGCTTTGTCTCTATTTCCTCCCACGTGAGTAACTGAGTACTATTGCTTTCTTGATCTCGTTACACAAACAGCAATCTGGGAAATCAGCCTGTGATACTGTGATTGAGCAGACGTTTGACCTTGTTTGACCACAAAATCATGGTTTGTGAAGTGACTTGAGGTCGAACTGAGCAAATTAATAGGATGATATTGTCTGATATAATCATGGTTCAACTCATAGTATAATAAGGAAAAAACATGAGAATTTATCTTGAATCTCTGCTAGTGAGACCCATATCGTTATCACTGTTAGTCTATAAAATATACAACGGAGATTCATGAATCATGATTTCAATTTCTCCATTTTGAAAAATGCTGCTTCGTGATTAATTTCAAGATGGGTATTATGGACACTTCGCCTACATTAAATTATACTTTCCATATTGTCATACAAAAAGCCCAATCCCTGCTTCCAATTGGGCTTAATATTTGTTCCTCTTGGAATTTTGCCAGATGGAGCCCAATTCCCATTTTTTATGAACAAATTCCCATTGTTTGTGCTAATATTAGTTTCAAATTTTACGGCATGTGGATATATGTTCTTATTCGCTTACAATTGGAATGAATTAATTGATTTTTTTATTCAATATAATTTATAGCTATATTGATATATGGAAAAGGATAGAGTTTTCATATAATTTATAGCTATATTGATATATGGAAAAGGATAGAGTTTTCATATAATTTATAGCTATATTGATATATGGAAAAGGATAGAGTACAAAACTCTATCCTACAAAACTTTCATAGAAACTCATCGCCCACCCTCCATTCCATTCTCCATCTAAGGACTCAGATTAATTTTCAACAAGTTCATAAAAATTGGGGTTTTTTTTTTAACTAAGTGGGTTTTCGAACTAAGTTCATAAAAAGTGGTGTTGTTGACAAGTACAAAGCCAGACTAATCGGATATGTTCAGAGACCTAACATTGACTATACCGAAGTCTTGTTCCCCATATCAAGGTGGGATACCATTAGAATAGTTTTGTTCTAGCTACTCATTATGGACGTAGTATCGGGCAGCTTGATGTCAAGAGTGCATTTATGCATCAAGAACTTACTAAGGATGTCTATGTTAAGCAACGACAAGACTTTGATGTTGATGGGGAGGAAAATAAAGTCCGCAAATTAAAGAAGGGTTTATATGGGTTAAAGTAAGCTCCAAGAGCTTGGTACATTCGAATTGAAGTCTATTTTTTCAATAATGGGTTTGAAAGATGTCAGAATGAAGCTACTTTGTTCATAAAAAGAACTGAGAAGGGCATGTTAATTGTGAGTCTATTGTGAATGACGTCATGTATATCATCACCAGTCCTCAAACAATTGAAGAGTTCAAACAATTAATTGAAGAATCAAACACATAGATGTGAGATTTCATTTTATGATGGATTTTGCAACTGATAGAGTTGTGGAAGTGCAGCACTGTGGGACACAAGATCAAGTTGCTTATATAATGGCTAAGGCTTAGCTTTGACACTGGAGAGATTCCAGAAGAAGAGAGGCGCAAAGCTTGGTATCTGTAATCTCTTGAAGTTGAAGAAAAGTCAAGGCGAAGATGGTGTGATGAACTGAAGCTCTTTGTTTGATAGACTTCAATTCAGGGGAGGATTATTTTGGAAGTCTAGTTTAAATATCTAAGTTAAAATTTTGTGGTTTTGGTTAACTTCAGTTTAGCATTTTTAGTTTGTAGTTCAGTCATTTGACTCCAAACGTGCTTAGTATAATCAGGAACAGAGGGAGAGCTGGATTCAAGAGAAAATTATATAAATTAAGTATAATAATTAATTGCGAGTGAAATTAGGACACATCTAATTGAGAATCATTGACATTATAAATGTTTGATGTAAGATTTACAAATAATTGACATGCAAATTTTTTTAACCAACCACGTAAACACGATAATGGTGCGTGTATATGATCTAATCAAAATCAAAGTTGTACTTATTAAATATCAATAACATGTTTTCATCAGGATATAGCAATTTTATCTAAAAAATATTTCAATAGTACATAATACAACATAATTAATGTCGTCATAAATGTTGTTAGAACCTATGATGATCGAAAGTTCTTGTGTTCGAATCCTGACGACCTTATTTGTTAAGCACATGATATTCAGAGCCATGCAAATTCAAGCTCGTATAATTGACTTTTGTTTGAGGGGTGTTTGGTAATAAATTGTAAAAGATTCATTACCGACCCTCTCCCAACAACATGAATTATTGGCTTTAAACGATTTTTGACAAAGAACACCATTAAAAAGCGAAAGAATTATCAAATCATGAGTAATTATTTAATAGGATACACAAAGAATGATATTGTTTGATAGTTTTTACTACTAATGTCAGTGCATGCACGTGCCAACATGTCCTGTGGAATAGTGTCTCAAAAACATTGGGGCCTCAATCCAGGAAAAAATTCAAAACTACCACTGTTTAAAAAAATTTATAAAAATACCACCCACTGCAAATAATTTCCAAAAATATCATCGTTTATATAAAACCGCGCATTTAATGAGCGGTTTTTAATAAAACCGCGCCTCCAGGCAGCGGTTATAGAACAAAACGCGCCTCCAAGGCGCGGTTTGACCTTGCATGGCTGTCAAACCGCGTGGCCACGTGGCGGTGAATCAAACCGCCCGTTCGAGGAGCGATCTGACGGCCAAATCGCGTGCCAACTCAGCGATCCGCGTCGCCCAAGGAAACCGCTCCCTCGAGGCGCGGTTTGACTGTTGGGAAACGCAAACCGCATGTTGGAGGCGCGGTTTTCGGTGGGGTAAAATGACTGAACCGGCCCTCCCCCACGTGGTTTCTCACCTATAAAACCCCCCCTCCCCTTCATTTTTCTGCACACCAACCACATCCCCCCCCCCTCTCCCTCTAACTTCTCTCTACCCACCCCCCTCCCCACCCAAAAACCTTAGATTTAGTTTTTTTGTTGGTTGTGGCTAAGTCTGATCTGCCTCCAAAAAAAATTTTCTTTGGTTTTCACTAAAAAACCGTCGAACCTCTGTCCGGATTCCGAGAGAATGGCCGATTTCGCTCAAGAAGAGGGCCTTTTTTATTATGATTATCAAATGGTACGTACTCATTTTCCCCAATTGTTGTTATTGTTATAATGATTTATTTAATTTATATACTAATGATTTATGTAGTATGGAATAGGTACACGGTCGTGAGCTACCTCATCACCATCTGCGTCTGAATCTGGACTGGAATCATCAGCACCTTCCAGCGGATCGTCGCTGTCTGCACTTACTTCGCCTTCCTCTTCTTCAACCTCAGGGTCACTAACTGGACTTGGATTGACCTCTTCTTCCATCTGATTATCAGCATGAAAGGCACCTTCACCTTCACTAGCTCCGTAATGGTAGTTGTGGTAACTAACACCGCTTTGATAGAAGTTGTACTCGGGTGGGTACTGGTAGCCTGCTTGTTGGTTATAATCCGCCTGTTGAGCTTCTTCTTCATATGAAGGGAAGGATTGATGACTTCCTCCAGTTCCATGATGATACTCCTGCCTCCAGCTCGACTCTTGGAAATCCTGGTGGGGATGATCTTCGTATAATACACTCCCACCGTGGATACCAGATGTTTGGCCATCTCCAGAATGACCTACACTGCCTTCGACGACCTCGGTGTAAACGAACATCTCCGCTTGCTTAATTTTATTGGTGGTCAAAAATTGGACCATGGCATCAACGTCCTCCTGAGTGGTAAGGAGGAATTCCTCATTCCTGAGCGACCCGTCATGTCTGTTTGGATATCGATACACCATTCGATCAACTCTTCTAGTGCCATCCATGCAGGTAATCTGAGTGCACATTTGATGGAGCTCTTCAAGCATCGGTCTCGTACGGACCTTCATTTTATAAAAATTGCCACCGACGTAACTTACACCCTTTTCGGTCTCTTCCGTGTAACCATTCCACTGCAACCCAAGCGTGAACCTTTGGAATGTCATCTGCAATGAAAAGTAATACAAGTTACTAACATAACATCACAAAGGACAATGAAAAGTAATTAAGTTACTAACACAAAATCACAAATGGCAATGAAAAGTAATTAAGTTACTAACATAAAATCACAAATGACAATGAAAAGTAATTAAGTTACTAACATAAAATCACAAAGGACAATGAAAAGTAATTAAGTTACTAACATAAAATCACAAAGGACAATGAAAAGTAATTACGAAACAAACTTACGAATTAACGTTAATCGCAAAAACTAAATAATTTAAAGCTGAAATTTTAAGAAGGAAGAGGAGGAGGTGTGAAGAATTGAGTTCTCTGAAACCGCCTTTTATAGGCAAATTTTGCAGCAAAACCGCTGGGGGGGGGGGGGAGCGGTTTTAGGTCTGCCATCCAGCCCTACCCCCTGCATGCCGACATGTCCGACATGTTGGCTGTCGGGTGACCAGGCACAAACCGCGCCTTGGGGCAGCAGTTTATGTCCTGACATTGTAAACCGCCGCTTGGGGAGGCGGTTTGTAATGCCGACATTTAAACGCTCCCCTTGAAGCGTTTTGTGGTAGGGTTAGCCTATAACCGCGCCTTCCAGAAACGTTTTTTTCTGAAAATTAAAAACGCTTCCTAGAGGCGCGGTTATAATGTAAAACGCTGCCTGGAGGGGCGGTTTCATTAAAAACCGCTCATTAGAGGCGCGGTTTTATATAAACGATGGTATTTTTGGAAATGATTTGGAGTGGGTGATATTTTTGTATTTTTTTTTTAAACAGTGATAGTTTTGGATTTTTTCCCTCAATTCATGAGCCTAAAGTGAGTTATTAGGTTACGTTTAGTTTTAACTTTTACCCAACAAAACTTCATTGATACTTAGTACATCGATCATATCACAACTCCCTTAATATATAAAACTACAAAATTTTACAATAATTACAATCATATTTTTTTTGGGTATAATTTCAATAATATATAACCTAAAAAATAAATAATATTATTTTAAACAAAATTTCCAAAACGCACACACTCTTACTCCACAATATAATTAGTTTCACTCGCGCCGTTGAAAATAGTGGGAAAACGGTAAAAGTTACAAACTAAATGGGAATGCTTTCAAAGAGCAGCGACTTGATGCGATCCTGAAGACATGGAACGCTGCTGCTGCTGTTATGCTCGTTGTCATCATGGAACGACCCATCATTTCCATACACAAATGGAACCATTCTTGCAGAATCGACGACGGCCCTCGCAAAGACGACCGGAAATGTCGTCGCTAAAGATTCATGATTGAGTTGTTCCCATGTCTCTTCGATCATATCCATCACGTGCTCCCTAGCTTCACGGACCGACAACCCAGGATTCTCCTTCAAGTAGCAATCCACGTACGACGCGTCGTAACCCACGTGTTCATCGTACTGCATGGGCCATGCATGCAATCAAATTGTAATTCACCATCGTACCAAAACACAAAAACACTAAAGTGAGAAAACGACTCCATTTGGCGGCGCTGGATCTGTGCTGTCTAAGCAAAAATCCAGTCATAGATTGGTCAATCCAATCCCATAGATTCAGCCGCGGTGGAAGAAACGAAATTAAGTGTCCTAAGAAAGCTGCACATACCGTGGAAGAAAGGTCGTCGGACAGCCTCAGAATTTTAGCAACCGGCGATATTAATGGCGGATTGTCGCCATCGACGAGGCTCACGTTTTGTTTCGTTATGCCCTGGCCCAACAGGAAGAAGAAGTGAAGGAGGACTAGTTGGACGCCGGAGCTCACTATTCCGTTCTTCAGGTAATCTTCCGACGCCGGACATGTCCCATTTCTCATCCATTTGGCTTCAACTAAAAATGCCTCGACCAATTTTGCCCACTATAGACGTGAAAAAAGAAAAAAAAAAAACCCTAGTAATATGCACTAGTTCGAATTGTGAGATCAATATCATACGTAAAAACATGTATTTGGATGAGTCAACTTACGCCTCGTTGGAGCGAGTGGATCGAGTTGTATCCATGTTTTTTGTGCACATCGTAGCCAATTTGATTAATCACGTGATAGAGAGCCATGAAGCATTTCCTCATGTAATCAGGCAATTTCTCGGCTATTCGAATGTCCCATCTGCACGCAATCGAAAGAGCACTCTCTTACCATTTATAAATTTACAATGATCATCATTAAGGATAACAATACACAGTTACGCACTCCTTCCATGAATTGATTATTACCTAGTAACAGCTTGTGTGAAGAGTGTGAGTTCCTCCAACGACGACCCATAAATGTCGAAAATGTCATCGATTAGGTACACGAAGGAAGCGATCTTGGCGAGATCGATCCTATACTCGGAGAATCCAGGGCCTGCTAGGGTTGACATTGGCCATAGGTAAGCTTCGACCTGCAGACGATCTCTCCCATGATTCACTGCCAAACCGATCTCATTCCACCACCTGCTGAAAAGTACTTAACATGAGTAATTAATCTTCCATTTAATTATTAGCTGGATTATACCCTACACATTGTGATCATTATATTATATTCCTCAATCGATCACTTTACTTGGAGATCTTAAAGAGTTCTTCTTGATGAGTCGCCTGATTCATGTTGAAGTCTAACTTAGCGAAATCCTTGAGAGTCTCCACGTAATGATGCTTCAAGTACTTATCATTTGATGACGTTCTTGCCGCGAAGCTGCTCAAGTAATCCTTAATCGCCAGCCTGGGTATGCTCCTGCGGCAAGGATGCTTCAGAGTATTGGCGACGGTTTCAGTCGTCGTCGCTAATTCTTCTAGGAGAAAACCATTGCCGACGGAGAGATTTGGCGATGGCGACCTGGTGGCGATCCATGAACGTAGCCAGTGTGAGCTGAATTCCCTAGCTTCACGCAGTATGTTTTCTCCTGGAGTAATCCACTGTGAAGCTTCAAAAACCTCCATCATTACTTTCACGTCTTGGCTTAGATTAGGGTTAAACTTCCCTTCTCCATTCTTGAATTTTCCGAACACATCTAAATAACAGCACGTGCGTGTAACAGCATTGTGAGTAAAGAAATCTCGTGACTTGGGCCAAATCAAAATTTTGTACTAACAAACAATCCCATATTCGGGGCTTAGATTTGAGGTAAAAAAATCCGGATAAAGACAGGATAAGAGACCCCCAACACCTAAAATCAAGATCAAATTGGGATCGGATCGGGTCAAGACCGGATTGTATCCAATCCAATCTTTGGTCCTTATATTCTCGAAAAGACCAGATTGGGACCAGATCAATTTTGTCCAATTTAACCGGACCGGACCGTATAGCCACCCTTAATGACAGTTGATTTAGATACAAGATGTAGCAGTCGGATTCATGTAAGATTATAGGTTTGATTTAATTTACAAATAGCTAGATTTATGAAATTGAGATGTTTCACTACATGCACAAATCTCATATTAGCCATGGTGGAGTCACCTGGGTCAAGGGAGGTCCTTTGTACGATTTTGTTGCAAAACTTTAGTATAGTACCATTTCATTGTGATTGTGGATTAAATCCAAGAAATCTCAGTTATCGTAAATAATTTAACAAAAAATAGTAATATTTTGTGATTTCTATTTAACTTCTAATGAATATATTATGTTTCCATAAAAATGAATATATCATGTAAATGAATTTAATATAAATAAAGATTCGAAACTTAATGGCGTCTGTTGCTACCAGTTGTCATTGCAAACGTTTGGAAGAAAAACACTTAATGCAACGAACAACGTGAAAAAATACTTCAAAATCAAATGAATAATTAAATCATGAATAAATATTCTCGGCGCGGCGGCATACCTTAAGAATGGTATCCCTCATAATTTTCACGATGGATGTATTTTAGAAACTTTTTAGAATATAAAAACACATCTTATAATTTACGTATGGTTTTTTTTTCCTTCGTGTTGGACCTAGCTTTGATGAATTTCTAGCTACACCTATGCATATTAGTTAAAAAAAAGGAGTTAGGATGAGAAAGAGTATCATATATACCCGAAGGAATGCGATAACCTTGTTGCCTCATGAGTCGGAAGTTTAAGGAAACTTCGAAAAGCCCATGGGAGCTCCCGCCGGCCGCCATCTTAGCAGCAATACTGAATTCATCACTAAGAACACCGTCGATGTTTTCCTGGAAGTGGTAGTCGATGCCCAGTCGTTGAACGGCGTCGATCATTACTAGGGTTTCGACGGGACATGTAAGCATTCTTTCTTTCCTCGTCGCGACCATGAACGAACGTTGTGCTTCCTTGAGCTTCTGAGCATGTTTTTCCACGAGGCAGCATCGAGAAAGCATTGGCTTGTTGTGGCGTTGGCTTTTGATGCTTCTTCGATGGAATAATGTGGAGGGAGAAGTAATGAACGAAGGCTGGATGGTTATCATTGTCCGTTGTTTGGAGGAGTTATCAGTTTTAAGTGCCCTTTAAATGTACCTCTAGTTACACACATATATAGTGGAGCTTTGGAGTACTTCCGTACACTCCCGCCATGAAGGAAAATAATCGATTCCAATGACTCGAATTCTTGAGATATTTTCGAGAAATACGCCACTTAGAACGAAAGTTAATTTGGTGTTGAAGATTGGACACGCATGTCATATCGTATGATTAAATGATCAACGATTAATATGATGTGGTTTGGTGAGCAATTCAATACACTAAACTCCATAATCAAATGTTCTGATATCGTATTAAGAACCCTTTGATCGTGCTAATTTTCTGTGTATATAAACCTCGTATTAGATATGTATATGAAGTTGCGAATGACAGAAATTGATGGAATGTGATTGCATGATAGGCGTCAGAAATTGATCAGGTCATTTTCCCACACGCATTTGCGCTACAAATTACACCTCGTACATATTCTACGTTCACAATCGGGTAGAAATGTATTGAAAAGCGGTGGTTGTGGGTTCCCTTTCAAGGAGTATTACTCGATTGTTGCAACCAATTACGCACTCGAAACGACGAAGTAAGCAAAAAACGAAAAATAAGGAAATGTAAAAGCCTACAAAACAACCAGCTGAGAAGAGTCAAAGAGATCCCATGCGCATGGGTCATTACTGACGTCAGACAATGATCTATTCGGGGCTGAGTTGTTTGTGCTTGACATGGTATCAGTGGCTTAATGTGACGTAAAAGTCTTATGTTCGAATTCTGATAACCCTCATCTGTTCTGTTAAGCACATGGTGCTCGGACATGTGCAAACTTCAAGCTCATACATATGGTGGTTTCATTTGAGCGAGTGTGTTAGTAAATGATATATAATCCACGATTGAATTTCTCCCAATAACTCAAATTATTGAGATCGAATGTTTCGTGACATCATTCTCAGAAGTGTGGACCAGTGATATTGTTTAAGGAGCATGAATGCTTGAAAAGTCTAGACTTAGAGATAGAGAGGGTCGGACGAGGAAGAATAACGTGTTGGAGAGGTATACACTGATTCGACAGATGCATCATGCATGGATCGGAGTTAGTATTAATGGTTTTATCTGATACTTACGGTTCGTTTGATTTTTTACTATCAGGAGGAGGAACTGTTGGAATTGGGTTAAGGGATACGAGAGCGGATCCCATGACTAAGGGGGTCTTTAGTCACTTGACTAAGCCCCTCATAGCCATTAGATCTGGAAATTTCAATCCAATGGTTAAAAAGTATGAAGGGCTATTTAATTAATGATAAGGGTAGTTTGGGTATTATGGAAAATTACGAAGTATACAAACCAGATTTACAATCACTACAAACCATACAAACATACGAACAGTACAAACTAGAGCGACAAAACATACAAACAGATTTACAAACATTACAAACGTATGAACTGTACAAACAATACAAACTAGACCGATAAACAATACAAACCATACAAAAAGAAAAAACAACCAGGTTGACTTTGGAGGCTTCATCCCTATATAGAGGGGCTCCTTCCCAAAGTCAACCCGGGTGTTTTTTAGACATACAAACATGGTGGACAAAAATGACAAACTAGACCAAAAATTCATACAAACTAGAAAAACACCCGGGTTGACTTTGGTGGCTTCATCCCTATATATTATAGAGGGCTCCGTCTCAAAGTCAACCCGGTTATTTTTTAGACATACAAACATTACGAACATGGTGGACAAAAATGACAAACTAGACCGACAATCCATACGAACTAGAAAAAACACCCGAGTTGGCTTTGGAGCAATGCTGTCAAAGCCGAGCCGGAGTATGACCCGGCAACGTGAACGGCTCGGTCATTAGTGGTCCAACCGGCATTAGACCGTTTAAAAACCGTTTGAGAACCGGTACCTAATAAAGGGTCATCTGTAATAATAGACACTTCTTAATCATGGTAAACCACAAGTAAATTACTCTCTTAAACCATTCTAGAACATCAGTTCTCCATTTCCTTTACACATCTCCCTCCCCAACCTCTCGCCCCGTCCACGTCACACATCTTCCAAATCTCTCTCCTCTTCCTCTCGCTCTCTTCTCTCTCTGAAAGGGGGGAAATAAGATCGACCAGACAGAAACACTTCAAACTCCCTTCCACCGCCACCGCAGCCCAAATGACCACCGCTACAGCCACCGTCACCACCATCAACGACCTCCCTGAGGCTATCCTCTCTGTAATCGTCGCCTCCGTCTCCGACATCCGGGCACGCAACTCCCTCTCCCTAGTGAACCAGAAGTTCGTTTCATTGGGGCGAGCCACGCGCTCCTCCCTCGCCATCCGGGGCAACGCGCGGGACCTCTTCCTCATCCCGACCTGCTTCCGATCCGTCACTCACCTCGACCTCTCTCTGCTCTCCCCCTGGGGCCACTCCTTCCTCCTCTCCTCCGCCGACGCCCAATTGCTGGCCGCCCTCCTCGCCGGCAAGTTCCCTTCCGTCACTTCCCTCACCGTCTACTCCCGATCTCCCCTCACCCTAGACGTCTTGCTTGCCCACTGGCCCCGATTGAGCCATCTCAAGCTCATCCGCTGGCACCAGCGCCCTTCCTCCCTCCAGCTCGGCGACGATTTCTAGCCCCGACCCCCTTTAATTTTTGAACTATTTTTTTTAATTAAACCAACCGGTCGAATGTAAAAAACCGGACGACCGGCTCGAGCGGTTCGAGCGGTTAACCGCTTCGGCCGCTCGCCGGCCGCCCCAAAGAACCAGTCCGGCTAAATAGCTCATCTGATCCGGTTTTGTGCCCGGTTGGCGGTTTTGGCGGCTCGGCCGGCCGGCTCGGCTCGGTTTTCACAGCACTGCTTTGGAGGCTCCATCCCTATATAGAGGGGTTTCATCCAAAAGTCAACTAGGTTGTTTTTTAGACATAAAAACATTACAAACATGGTTGACAAAAATGATAAACATGGTGCACAAAAATAACAAAGTTTACAAACATTTCCGACAAACACTACAAAATAACAAAGCGTACAAACATTACAAAATAAACCGACAAACAGTACAAAGCATACTAACCGTACAAAATATCACTAAAAATGACAAACAATACAAACCGAATCTATACAAACATTATAAAATGGGTCGGCAAACATCACAAAATCCAACACTGACGCAGGGAAATTTCCTCCAGGTGCCGGAAAACTCTCTCTCTCACCAAAAATGGTGACTTGGGACTCAAAAAATTGTGGCCACAGCAAATCTTGGTCGACGGAGACCTTTTTTTGGCCGGCAAATCTTGGCCGGCGGAGAAAGCTTTTTTGGCCGGTCTCTCTCTCTCCTGGGAATGGAAAGGAAACCTGGTAAGCATATTGCCTGGGAATGGATGGGAAGCATGTTCCCAGAAAAGGCAAGGGATGGGTCGGGGACACCACTGGCCGGCGCAAGGGACGGGTCGGAGACGCCAATGGCCGGCACAAGGGGAGGCGGAGACGGAAGCGCTGGAATACGTTTTTTATTCATTTTAGAATTAAAAATAAAATATAAATATTTTTTTTTTGATAAGGGTGAGAATTGCATTAAAATAGAACCAAAACGGAACCAGTCCGAGATACAGAAAGAAAAAAGCGGCACCAGAGGTGCAGCACCCACGGAAAAGAAAAGAAAACGAAAAAAAAAAAAAAAAAAAAAAAAAAAAAAAAAAAAAAGAAACACCCGACAGCCTGAAAAGGACAGCCACGCACAGAGAGCAAAGTCCCTCACGAAACAAGGACCAAGACCAAGACCAAACTGTCAAACTAACGGGAATCAAAGCCCCATCCGACCACAACCATCACTGAGAAGAGCAGAGGAAAACAGACAGAGAGAAGAAGAAGACAGGGGCGAGGCGCGGTCAACAACCCGGCCGCCACCAGCAACCCGAACCCGAACAAGGATACCAGAGGATTCCAACTAGCCCAGCACCTGAAAGGCAGCCGACAAACACGACAACAGCCAGCGAACGAACCCACGGCAACAACCCCACCGAAAAATGCCCCTGTGTCAGTTCAGCCTCAAGGGGCGGAGCCACTCCATCACCTGAATCCTGCTGATCTTGCCTTTCGCGACTAGCCAATCCGCCGTGGATCTGATAGCAATCCAAAAGACCTCCTTGGCGCTTCTGCTAGCATCCTGGAAAACACGCCTATTCCTCTCGAGCCAAATTTGCCAGCACACGGCGTGGAGAATGCAGAAGCCGATCCAGTCCGTCGTAGTGTCCGGAACGTCACTCTTCCAACACTTGATGGTGTCTAGGATCTGCTCTTGTGGGGCGAAGGAATCACCACACATTCTTCTTACTTCAGTCCAGATCTCCAACCCGAACTCGCACCGAGTAAACAAATGATCAACCGATTCTTCATCCCTACAACACATACAACATCTGTTAGCAATGGAGCAGCCCCTCTGTTGAATTTTGTCCATCGTCAATATCCTCTTGTGCGCGACCATCCACATGAACGCATTGATTTTCGAAGGAATGCTCTTTCTCCACACGGATTCACTAGGGAAGTTGGGCACCCCATGGAATCGCCCATCCGTCAATAACCTGTACATGGAGCGCACTGAAAAGCTCGAATCGGGATTAGAACACCACGCCAATCTGCTGGGGCCGCAAACGATCCTGTGCTTATCAATAGAATTCAAAAGAGTGAAGAAACTCTCTCTCTCCCTCTCAGCCCCTCCCCTCAAGACTAAAGAAAAATCGATATTCCACTCAATATTCCAATTAGGACCCTCACCTGATCGGCTTATGACATCAGGCAGCAAAGCCTCGGGATTCGCAGCGGCAGCGGCAACTCTCGGGAAGGAATGCGCAAGAGTCGTCTGAGGTAACCAGCAGTCGTTCCAAAAGGAAACACCCGCCCCGCCACCCGGGTCAATAACTGCCACTTTCCAGAATTCACCGTATTCCTTAGAGATGTTGGCCCACACCGAACTTCCAAACCCATTCCTGCACTGTTTGCTCTGCCACTGGGAATTGCTAGCCTTGTATTTGAACTCTATGAGTTGTCTCCACCAGCTCTCTCTCTCCGTAGCGTACTTCCAAAGCCATTTAGACAGCATAGCTTTGTTAAAGCAGGCCATATCTCTAATACCCAAGCCCCCATTCTCAATACTTGCTTTGCAAATCTCCCACTTACTGAGCGGGGTCTTGTGATTATCCCCGGCACCGCTCCACAAAAATCTTCTTTGGATTGCCTCAAACCTGTTCAGCACACCGATAGGAGCCCGAAGTAAGGAGAAGAAATAAATCGGCTGCCCGGAAAGAGTACTTTTGTTCAACACCAAACGGCCACCGAAAGACAGAAATCTACTCTTCCATCCGTCAAGCCTCTGCTCAAACTTATTGATAATAGGATCCCAAGTGGAGATAGCATTGACCTTGGCGCCGAGAGGGAAGCCAAGGTATTTCGAGGGCTCGTTGCTCCAATTACACCCAAAAGTAGCAGCAAAGAATTCCGGAATCGCTACATCCCCAACAGTAATCATGACCGACTTCTCAAGGTTAATCCTCAGTCCCGTAACACTTTGGAAACACACCAAAGTAGCGAGAATATTCAGAACTTGATCATAAGCAGCGTCGCAGAAGATCAAAGTGTCATCGGCGAACAGAAGATGTGTAACCTCACCATTGCCATTTACTTCGTCCATACAAAAGCCTCTAATCTTCCCCTCCTCCTGCAATTTGTTCAACATGAAGGAAAGAATGTCCATAATGAGAGTGAACAAACCGGGAGAGAGCGAATCACCCTGACGCAACCCCTTCTGCGGCTTGAAGTACCCCTTCGACTCGCCGTTGATCAAGGTGGATATGACCGGGGAACACATAGTACCTTTGATCCATTTATTCCACTGTGCCGGGAAACCGATAGATGACATAGTCTTAAACAAGCAGTCCCAGCTCACGTTGTCAAATGCCTTTTCGATATCCAGCTTAAACATAAGTCCCGGCTTGCGACTCTTCCTGCGGCTGTCCAGCAGTTCGAAAGCAATAAGACCAGCCTCAGAGATCTGCCTTCCTCTAACCGAAGCATGCTGGTTCTGAGACACAATCTTGGGAAGAACATTGCTGAGACGACGGGCCAGCACCTTGCTAATAATTTTATTCAAGCTGCTCATCAGGCTAATAGGGCGGAGATCCTTGATGTCCTCCACGGCATCACGCTTCGGCAGGAGACAAAGAAATGAGTGTGTAGCACACTCCGGCAGAACACCAGTATTGAAAAATTCAGCAATGGCGTTCAAGAACTCCTCCCGGATGAGAGACCAAGCCTTTTTGTAGAACTCCCAGGAAAACCCGTCCGGCCCGGGGGCTTTCCCCCCGTCGCAGTCCGCCAAGCTGACCCAAACCTCCTTTTCCGAAAAAGCACAGGTCAAGGCCGCAATATCAGCGGCATCAATTCTCCTATCGGTGTGCGACCTCGGAAAAGGACGCCTCGAAACAGTATCCTTGAACAAATTCTGGTAATACCCCACTATGCCTCTGCCGAGAAGCTCCCTCCCTTCATGCCTAACTCCATTGATGTTGATGCAATCGATCAAATTGAGCTTTCTTTTATAATTAGCAACCCTGTGGAAGAAGC
This sequence comes from Linum trigynum, assembly GCA_964030455.1. Lineage (NCBI taxonomy): Eukaryota > Viridiplantae > Streptophyta > Magnoliopsida > Malpighiales > Linaceae > Linum > Linum trigynum. Next base: position 42,060,066 of record OZ034815.1, on the reverse strand, counting down.
TAGTATTGTTATCTCCTCCCTTCAGCCACAATTCTTTAGACAACTGTCTCCAATGAATCTCTTGGAGGAAAAAGAGCCTGCTCAAAACAGCTCTCAAATCCTGCCTGTCTGCTTGTTCCGCATCTGTAAGTGAACGAGATTCCTCCACCATGTCCAGCCCCTTGATAAGACCAAGAGACTCCTCGATCTTCGAATTGATATTGCCAAAAACCTCTTTATTCCATATTCTGATGGTCTGTTTCAGATTCTGAAGCCTCTTAACCCACAGGAAAGCTTTACCGTGCCCACTCACCGTGCTCCTCATCCACATTTCGAGACCCTCAAAGAATCTCGGGTCCTCCAGCCACATGTTCAGAAACCTCCATGGCCTTCGGACCCTAAGCGTAGCACCCCATTTGATCAACAAGGGATTATGATCCGATTCAACCCTTTCCATAGCCGTCAAAGTGCAATCAGGATACAAAGCATCAAAAGTCGCATTAATAAAAACTCTGTCAATACGCGAGAGGGACCCCGAACCGTCCCCTCTTCCCCACGTAAAGTTACAGCCTCCGAGAGGTAGTTCTAAAAGCTGGTTATTATCGATCACATCGTTGAATTTTTCCATCAACATCGTGCACCGCCTCCCACCCCTGTAATCCTCGTGGCCTCTAACAAGGTTGAAGTCACCTGCAATACAAAGGGGGTTGGCCGCGCTCAGACACAAGGAGTGAATTTCGTTGATGAACTCCAGTTTAGCTTCCCTCTCTTGAGGCCCATACACGACAGAGAGAGTCCAAACTTTTAGTGTGTTCACCTCCTGAAGATCGACAGACAAATGGAATCTCCCCTCCCTATACGCGAGAGCTCTCACAACTTCCTTGTCCCAGTAAACAGCTATCCCACCTGCGCTATTCTCCGCATTTTTTGCTGCCCAACCACTGTCCCTGTTTCCGCTGATGCTCCTGATCAGCTCATCATTGCAAACATTCCACTTGGTCTCAACGAGTCCAACGATCTTCGGTTTCCTCAAACACAGTACGCGCTTAATCCTGGACCTTTTCGCACTATCCCCCAACCCCCTTACATTCCACACAATCACAGAGCACTCCATTATACTGGTTCAGCATGTTCATCCCCACCCCTTCTGCGGCTCCTGCGATCACCTGAAACTGGCACCTCAATCAATCCTAGTCTGTGTCTTTCCATTTCAAGTTTGGACCTGGGTTGGCGCACTTTTCTCTGATGCATTTCCCTGGCGGTATTCTCTATCAATTTCACCACATTATCCGCTCCACCCTCCATTTCAATCTTGAATAAACTGCTCAATTCAATGCTGGTGGCCACGAGAGTTGCTGCGTCAAAGGGGAAATCGTCTTGACTTCCCACCCTAGCTTGACTGTCCGGAACGCACGAGGGGGAAGGAAAATCAAAATCCCCGAAGCTGGAACTCAACGCGAAATGCGAACCGGGGGATGAAGGCGGGCTGGTTAGATCTGAGCACTGACTGTGAAAGGAGGAGGGAGGAGAGGTAATGGCCAGGGGGACTGGAACAGATGGGTCATCGGAGTATATGGATCGGGAAGAAGGTGAGGTTAGACCAAAAGAGATAATACAAAACGGTGGGCAAAGGTTGCGAATTGGAGCAACAGAATTAGCGGGTCTAACCCCTGGAATGAAAACCGAACAAAGCCAACCCAATTCGTCCACAGCAGGGTTAAATCTGGGCCCGGGCCTGGACAACAACTGGTACACGGACCTAAGCATATTCACACTGACCTCCTGCACACAAGGCGTGGGCCCAGGCCTGTACAAGGCCCAGTCCTCCTCCACACAAGCAGACCCCCGTGAAAGGCCCAGAGGGGGGCGGTTGATAGGGCCGAACTTCCTGACCCATATTTTCCTCCCAAGCCGCCTGGGCCCTGCGAAGTAGTTGACGTTATCGGTGAGCTGCTGTTGGCCGGGTCCCACCGCCGAAAGAGAATCAGCACGCCTCGGGGTATCCACCAATTGATTCACCCTCGGTCGCTTCAACATGTGGCCTTGCATTGGATGCATGGGGGCATTGCACGATGCAAGGCGTTTCAACTCCCCGCTTGAATCGGCTTCCGAGGCGGGTCTCCCTTTCTGAGCGGACATCGGCGCCGTGATGATTCGGATCGAGAACCGCTCCCCGGCGAACCGAACAGGGATGGTCGACGGCGGCTCATCGATCATTCTCACCCGAATGCGAATGAAGTCCGCGGACCAGTGATTCCAATCGACCTCTAACAATTTGCCACAAAATCTTCCGATCAAATTAATAAGATCGATGCTTTTCAGATGAAGCGGGATCCCAAATACCAAAATCCATTGAGAATCATCGTACCAATCCTTCTGACCCTCCTCCGGCCAAAACGAGATGAGGATATTGAAATTTTTAAAGGAGCACTGATTGAAGCCTCTGATGCGGACAGCGTGTTGAACACTTGGGCATGATAGAAGCCACTTCCCGTTGTCAAAATAGTGCCAGTCGAAATTGTCATCGGTGGCCCAATGCCGATTCGCCCATCGCTTGAAGTCCTTAGCGTCGTCCCGGACAAAACACTCCCCAGCTGTCGGCTTAAAAGTAATGATCAAGCTTCTACCCAGCAGTTCACATCTCTCTGACACCCCGACGTCTTCAATATCAATGAAGCGGTCTGCGCCTTTACCTCTTATGCTGCAACGACCCGCTCCATAAAATCCCCTGTTCTTAACGGCCTCGGCATAGGTTTTCTTCGTCGTGTCTGCAAGAACCTGCTGTCGTGGAGGGCTGCAATCGGGAGCATCAGATTGTCGGCAACCCCTTTTCTCAAAGAGGTAAAAGTCCTGTAGCAATGAAATTAGTTGTGCCCAACCTCTCCCCTGCTCCGACTGGGGGACGAGGACCTTAAAGGAACGGCCGTTCATCACCTGCTCCGAGATCTGAAGATAAAGCCTGGAACCCACATATTTCTTTCCAACGTGGATCAACCTGTCGCCACACTTCTTGACACAACCACTTGGGAACTGCCACCCCCTCATCACCGCCGTTTGAAGGACTCCTTGAAGCCAGGACAGATGCCCTTCATTGAGAAGAATGAACCATCCCTTAGAGCCTTCTTCGACCTGCATTCTATACCACGCAGCCTTGCCCGCTTCTTCCTTTTGGATTACAACCCGCCTGCAGCCAAACCACGACTCTCTCGAACATCCTTCCTTGCTGCCACCACTGCCGCCACCGGACCCGAAAGCCTGTAACCTGCGATCACAACCAAGCGAACCAGGTGAACTCAAAACCCTACCCCTATCGCTCACCCCCACGGCGCCTCTCACAAACGCACCACCGGCGGCTCCTCTCTCTTTCGCTTTCTCACCGCCGGCGGCTCCTCTCTCTCTAGCTTTCTCACTCATCTCTCTCTCTTCAACTTTACAACTTTACGAAATATGCCCAACATATGCAATTACTCTATTGTCTTTTATTAAATTGGATTAATTGGAGCCCTTGGATTTTAATGAGGTTGAGTTGCTGAGATTCACTTAGTCATGTAACTAAGGGATCCCCCTTAGTCACCAGATCTTAGCCCAAGGGATACCCGACCCATGGTACCAGCCCACACTTATTTCGTCGTCTACTTTCTCCAAACTCTACCCTAATTCTAATTTTTCCCAATCTAATTTACAATTTGTATGGATAATTTGTGATTTGTTTGAATTTTCTAGACTCGTGTTTTATGTATGGAGAATTTGTATAGAGAAATTGATGTCTAACTTTTATTTTGATATGAACTTGTCATTGTAAATCTTTTACCCCAAAACCCCGTGGGTACCCATGAACCCGCGGATACCCAGCATGTTGGATTGGGTTTGAGTTTTCCAAACCCATTAAATTTACCCCGAATTTTTTTGACGGATAAACCCATAGACTTGGATTTGGGTTTGGCAAAACCCGACCCATTGAGTCTCGCCCAAACCCATACATGCGTCAGCATCCAGCTGACTCCGTCACTGCAACACCACCACATTATGCGCTTGTGGGAAAAGAGCTTCATATCGTCCGGCCGCTTGCTAGCGCCAAGATAGCATTTCTATAATTATAGTATACTTGGTCGGCCATTTTCCACGAGGGTTTGTCGCTTTTGATTATTCCCTTCCATGCATTTGATGAGATCGACTTCCTGATCGATGACTCCTCTTTGAAAGCACTCCCATTTCCCACCCACAGTAGTGCTTTTGATGGCGTACGTGGTTAACGTTTAATTAGATTCGTGGAGTTACGCCAGCCTGTTGTGTGTTGGTGGGTGGTCTTGAAATCACACCCACCAGGCGATCCCTAGCTTGCATCAATTTTCAAGTGCTTTGAGTGGATCTGCCCTATCAACTGGTTGGAGCTGAGAGGCTCTGTTGAAAGATTCCATATTTCCATATATAGTTTGAAATATCGTTGGATATCAACAAGATGTAAACTTGTACTTCATCCCTCCATCGATATGTAGTTTAGTTGTGTTTTTCTCGAATAGCCTTTTTCGATCATGATTCATTTAGAAGTTTTGAATAATAAGTTGGGATATGAATTCAAGTCGACAAACGAATTGAGCTTGAATTCCAAGAGGGATTATGGAAGCCGTTTGTGTTTGAGCTGATTGGGAATGTGTGTCATAATTTACGAGTGTTCAGAAAGAAAGTCGTTTGCTTCATGCAATTCTAGAGAATGTTGCAATTGAATTACAAGACTTATCACCTCCTCACCCTTTGCCTCTGATGTCCGAAAGCCAAAATCCACCCTTGAAAAAACATTCTCAAGAAAGAATTTTTGTTGGAAAGTTCAATCGAAGTGTGGGTGTGAGTTGTGCCGCAGAATTTTGGTTGGAAAATTAACACCGGCCAAGGAAATATGTGTTCTATTCAGGAGGGAAGTCCAATAATTGTCCCTCAGTTTCATATAGTGAGTGTCATTCCAAGGGGAAACATATGTTGGGAAAAAGTTTTCCCATTCCGCGTCAAAATTCAAAGAGTTAGAGATCTCTATTATCGATCATAGTTAGAAATATAGGATTTGCATACGAAGAGGTAACCGTTTCCTTAAGTCCAACGGGATAAATAAGTGAAGGCAACAAGACAAACCCATGGAACGTGGCAAAACAATTATACACAAAGCAATAGCAATTATTCTGTGATTAATCGATATGTGTGAGAAGTGATTTGTGTTCATTCTCTTTATTGCTTCAGGGATTGTGGCTTGTGAGGAAGAGAGAAGAATTTACTGCTCAGATTTTTGTCAAGTGCTTAAGTTTCATCCAAATGGAACTCAACTTGGAGTTAGACGTGAAATAAGATAAAAACCTAGACACCTAGGTCTCAAAGGATGAGACACCTTTGAGTCGAGACATAAACAATAGTCTGAACTCGATTAACAAAAAAAAAAAAAACATGTGCCAATATTCATCTCCTTATCTTTGCTTCCTCGTACAGGTACTCTGTTTTGTGATCGACAGAACAACCAAACTCGCGATTAAAACAAATAAAACAATCGTGTAAGGCAAAAAAATCATTTCACTTACTTGATCAACTGAAAGAAACTCAAATCTCGTCTGTCTCTTCTCTGGCTTTCCTTGTAGTTTATTACCAATGTTTCATGGAATCATGGTTTACATAAGTTTTTCAACATATAGGGGTCGTTTGGAGAATATGAGTTTAAATCTACAGATTGTCAACAATTTAAAGATTTTAACTCTTCGGATTGTTAAAAACAGATTTTAAAATGTTTATTGTTTGTTAACTGTGATTGTTAACATTCAAGTAAAATAAAAAATCTAATTTTATATTCAATAACATGTTTATCCTTAATAAAAAAATTAGAGTGGTTCGAGAAATATAAAAAACTTTGTTGATAAATATATTTCATGTGATAAATAAATGGGTTAATACCCTAGTTTGGCCCGAAGTTTAGCGTAAATGACAGTTCTGGCCCCATTTTTCAAATAAGACATTTATGGCCTACTTTTGAAACTATTGGACAAATTTGGCCCGAAACTTATGTTGACTGTTACTTTTAACGGTCAAACATTTAATCCTTCATTGACTCCGCATTTAGTGTTGAGGTGGCAGTGACATGGCTTCCACATCATTTATTTATGTTTAACATTCTAGAAAATGAAAATAAAATAAAAAATAAAACCTAATCCCTAGCGATTTGGCTCTGTAACCTAGCCGCCTCTTCATTCCTCTCCTCTATGACTCTTTCCTTTCCAGTGGGTACAAGAAGGAGCGGCGAGCACGCCGCCGCCGCCCGGCGATGATGCTGGACAAGAAGTTCAAAAGTGAAGGGCTGACCTCGGCGACCTCCACACGTCAGGGATGATCTTGGAAGCCGTAAGGGTGGAGGCCATCAATCCAGTGGCGACCATTTCAAAAGCTTTCAATCCGCCGATTCGAACCCTTTTAGAAACCCAGAAACCCCAAAATCTTATCCCAAACCTTCAATCCTCCCTCGACCTTCAATTAGCAAATTTACCCTTTCAGAAACCCAAAAAAACCCAAATCAAACCCTTTTAGAAACCCAGACAACCTCCAAAATCTTATCCCCTGTTCACACCTACCAAACCCTCCTCTCAATCTCATCTCAAGGAACAGGGAGAGAAAATCTATCACTAGCAAAAAGGTCATTGCCGAGAAGAAAGATTTGGAGTGATTAGGCCTCCACCACCCTTTCTCATTCGCTGATTTTTTTGCTTCCTCTGCCCCAGATTTCTCTTCGACGATTGGATCTCCAGGTCATGATGGCTTGGCGGCGATGCAGAGTTTTTGTGGGCTAGATTATCGACCAGAGAGAGGGAGGAGGTGGGTGGCGCCGGCGATTGTTGGGGAGAGTTTGAGTCGGCAGAATAGGTGAATTAGGAGCCGAAGAGGAGAGTGAAAAAAGTCTCTGGGGAAAAATTCCTATATTTAATTAGTTTTAATTTTTAATTTAATAAATGATGACATGTATGATCCTAGTCAGCACCAGATGCTGAGTCATTAACGAATTAAATGTTTGACCGTTAAAAGTAACAGTCAACATAAGTTTCGGGTCAAATCTGTCCAATAGTTTCAAAAGTAGGCCATAAATGTCTTATTTGAAAAATGGGGCCAAAACTGTCATTTACGCTAAACTTCGGGCCAAAATAGGGTATTAACCCTAAATAAATAAAAGAAAGAGAAAAATTAGGAGAGAAAAAATCTCACGAATCAAGATATAGAATCTCTCTGATTATGAGAGATTTGATATCCACAGATTTTAGAGATTTGAAATCTCTGAAGTTAGAATCCACAATACAAAAAACAACAAAAAAACATAACTTTCTACAAAATCTACGGATTCAGTGAATCCATGTCCTGAATCCTGTTCTCCAAACGACCCCATAGTTTTAGTTAAAACATGGGAAGCAATTGAGAATTGAGATCGATGATGAGAATCCAATCCAAAGGTAAAGAATTCAATCTGGGTTTGAGCAGGAGTTGCCGGTTGGGTGGGTTCTTTGAATTGTTTCTATGTTGGTTTCCTACTTTCCTTTCGCGTACTGTGGTCCATGGGCCCTCCTGATAGGGATGGGAAATGGGCCCAATCCAACGTAGGTGATCAGGAGTCAGGACAGAGGACCGGCCCGCGTACTCCCAAGTCCCAACGTTAAATTCTGTCCACTGGGTTGTTAAAATGGCGCGTTGAGGAATGACGAGTCCGGCTGGCGTTAATTCATGATAACACTCTACGTTATTGTTAGTAAAGTACGATAGAGATAAGTTAGGTATAAAATATGTATAAGTAATTTAAGTTGTCTTTAAATTAAATTTTTTAGATAAATAAGTATCCATACCAAACTCATGCTAATTTGGATTCCTTAAAATGCCGAAGTGTGAGGCCAACGAAAGAAGAGTTATTGAAAATTACTATCGCTCGACAAACTGAGAGTGGGTCCTCAATGAAATAAAAAAATGGATTAGCACAAGCAACAACAGATCCAAAATTGGGTAGAGCATTGGCCCACATTTGAAAAGAGACGGAGAGGGTTGTGCCATATTCTGACGAACACTAAAACAAACCCCTAAAATTGAAATTTTACTAGTGCTATATTGACTCTGGATCTAGAGGAGGAATGGACCGTGGCCCGGGAGGCCCCCTGGATCCGCCACTGAGCACAAGGAGGCCTGTGCAAGACGCCCCGGACAAGTGGTGGAGCATAATTGAAAGTAAATAAGGCACAAGAAAGGTAGAGAAGTGCTCGAGTCGGTCAACCTTGAGAGCAAGATTGGTCTTAAGGGACAGGGATTGATGGAAACATGGTCTATAAAGGAGACCAGTCTTCCGTGGATAATTATTAATATGTTTATTATTATGATTAATAAGAGACCAGTGAAACCTAGGGGTGGCAATACGGTCCGGTCCGGTTAAATTGGCCCAAATTGATCCGGTCCAGTTCGGTCTTTTTGAAAATATAAGGACCAAAGATTGGATTGGATACAGTCCGGTCTTGATCCGGTCCGGTCCCAATTCAGTCTTGATTTTACATTGAGATTTTGGGATTTGAGTGGCCTAAGGCCTTAAAGGGTGAGGAGTTGGTTAAGTTTTGTACTAAGTGCAAAGGTTTGTGACTGTTTATCCAAATTACCCTTAAGTTTTGGGTGTTGAGCTCTCTTATCCGGTCTTTATCCGGTTTTTTACCTCAAATCTAAGCCCAAAGATTGGATTGGATTGTTTACTATCCGGTCCCGGTCCGGTCTCGGTCCGGGTTATACGGTCCGGTTTCCGGTTTTTAATCCGGTCCCGGTCCAAATAGCCACCCCTAGTGAAACCCGTCTAGCAGCTAGTTCGCGCGCGAGCATTGAAAGAGAATCGAACTAAAATTTCTAAACAGAGACACGGTGGCTGACGACAATGTTAAGAAGTCCAGAGATATCAGCAGGACTGTCATGATTTCTCGATTAGCTGCTGTCGAATTTTCTCCATTAGCTATCGTGATTTCTCGGTCAACCTTTATCCAAGTTTTTTTTTTCTTTCTTTTCTGGAACATCAACAGCATGTATCCCGTGTATCCAATTCAAAGAAACGAGTTCAATTTGAGCAGAAGTTGGAGGATGGGTTGATTTGGGTGGACCGAAATGGGCCCAACCCAACAGTCAAATACACACTCTAAAGCCGTAAACAGCGTGTCCGTTGGTGATCAGGACAGAGGACCGGCCCGGCGGCGACCCCATCCCCAACATTATATTCTGTCTTGTCCACTGGGTTGTTAAAATTGGCGTGTTGAGGAATGACGAGTCCGGCGACCGGCCGGCTGGCCTTTAATTCATGGCAACACTCTACATCACTTGGAACAAGTTATGGACATGGTGAAAAGCCTTATTACTTTGATCGAAGACATCGTATATTGATTTAGTTACCGACATTATCATTAGCGCCCTCGATCTAGCTAGGTCGCCTCGCTTCGGGGGTGGATCGGTAGTCGATCAGATCGAACTCGTCAAGTACGCATGATAATCCATGAAAATTTGGCATTGAGTGTTTTCGACTTCGTGAGTATGTCTTCTCGTTGAAGAAGAAACATGCATATATGATGTTAGTGTTAGGGTTCAAAATTGAAGGTTCAAAGTTGAGAATAACATATTGATTCAGTGGCGGACCCAGAAATTTTTCATAGGGGTGTCCTCTTTTAAAAAATAAATTTAATAAAAATAATTAATAAAAATAAAATCGTAAATATGAAAATACCTTACTCGTACAGGTTAAAAAAGTCCATGATGTGTTTTCATATTCGAAAATAATTGTAGAATACACTTGGTGTTTATAGTGTTAAAAACAATTCTCTATATACCCTACTAGACAATCATTCAGGAACTTATCGCATATTCGATTTGTAAACTTGTTCTTGATGTAACCCAAAGCTGAAAGACTCTTCAATACTTGTCGTACAATCATAAAATCAATACAAATTAAGGGTAGATTGAAATTAGTTTAGATTGAAATAATTAGAGATAGGGAATGACTTTTTACTATTACACATTGTTCAAAATCGAACACCAAATGAGTTGTAGCTCAACGTAAATTAAGTTTATTAATAATAATAGTGTTCTAGATTTGAATTACCCAACCTACCATTTATATTTTTATACACAAATGACAGTAGGATAATCATTTTTTCAAATTTCAGAGGTGTCCCTCACTATCAATTATATTTTTTTGTCTATACGTAAATTACCACCGGGGGTTGGATAATTATTTTCCCGAAATTTAGGGGTGTCCGGGGACACCCCTGAAGCCCCCTGGGTCCGCCCCTGTATTGATTAATTGTGATCATATGTTATATAGTCATATCAGACTTATCCGACAAATTTGAATTCAAAATTCGATATCTTAATTAAAACAACTTTTAAAATTTGGTACACATTATCAATGCATTTTTATATTTGCACCATAGAAAGTAGAAACCATTATATTGAGATACTAGTCAGCCCCTACGTCATAGTTGCACGTATACCTCCACTTAAATTGACAACAATATGACATCACCATCTTGCATCAAATAATTCAAGTAAAGAGTTCCCCACTACTCGAACCCACAGAGAAAAATCGAAAGTATATATCGATACTCTTCAAACCATATAAATGGGCCATAATCTCGATTCATCGTAGCATCCACAAATCTGAAATCCAGAAAAAGAAAGAAAGCAAACAAACAAACTCTCCCAAGTCCTCATAGCCATGTCTTTCTCAAACACTTTTTTCCTATCTTCCTTCTTCCCCAGAACTATTGATTATTACTTGGAAAAAAGCAGTATCAGTAGTGCCAATCCTCCGGCGCCGGCAAAGCTGATAATCACCGGTCTCAAGGGACAACGCACGTCATCGGCGCCGCCGAAAGCTCATCCGAAACAAGTCACTCTAAAAGATCCGATGATGATTCCGGCTACCAGTACTGACTCCACACGCCGCCACGTAAGCACCAATCCTTTTGGCCTTCGAGGGTTTTCATTTTTTCAATGTTTTCATCGTAAAATTTTCTTTCATGCACGTACGAGCCGTTATATTGGAAAATATTAATTTATACGTATTTAATTGTCTTGGGATTATGCAGGATGATATTAGCAGTGTCAGAAGGCACGCTCAGAAACTAGCAGAAGCCAAGTTCATTTTCAAGCAATTAGTGGAGAAAAATATTGTAGAAGAAGGAAACTCCTCCATGAAAATCTTGAGAATGATCGATGCACTGCAACGTTTAGGCCTCGACCACCACTTCGAGGGAGAGATCGAGGCAGTGCTGAACCGCCAGTGCGATAGTGCGATGACAAAGTATTCTTCCACCATCGTTGTTGATGGTGATAGTACTCTGAGCCATGATCTTGTCAAGACTTCATTGCGTTTTCGATTACTAAGACAACAAGGTTATCGTGCTCCTTCAGGTACGAAATGAGAAGAATTCCCTTCAATGAGTTTGGATGGTTAATGATTTTTAACTATATGATGGAAGATGGAAATACGATGATAATTAAGGATGGAAACATTTTATTACCTTGCAAGTTGGAAGTATGATTAAAATTTTGGGCCAATATCACCGCAACTTAAACGTTAATAATTAATTCACTTTTTTTTCTAATTCGGTTTTTTACTATATCTACCATTTCATATTCAAATTATAAACTTCGAATCGTTCGGCCAAAACAAAAAAAAAAACAATTATTTACTTCAAAAGGTTAAGTTGGGTCAATGAGAAATTTAAGCAAAATTTTTAAAAAAAAAACCGAAACCCGCTTAGAAGCTCGGATTTGGAGCTTTATGGAAAAATTGTTTGAAAGTACAAAATTATCATCACAATTTTTCTAATTTTCTTTCATTTCTATTTTTCTATAATTAAAATAAATTAGAAAATAAAATTATTTAATACGAAATCCAAAACAAATTATTTAGACTTTTTTCCCGCCTCTGTTTGGTCAATTTATAATACTTTATAAGAAGAGTAATAAAAAAAAATACTTTATAAAAAGCTCCAGTGAGAAACTACTTTGATACAAGCTACAAACTACAACGAGTCCAAACTAGCTCAACATAGATTTATACACAAACTTCCATCCTTTTCACAGAGTAAACTAACTTCTTATTCACTTTCTTTCTCTTGGTAAAAGATGTGTTCCAAAACTTCATAAACAAGGACGGCAAGTTGCAGAGCAAATCGGAACAAGACATCATGGGACTGATCGAACTTTACGAAGCATCATATTGGGCCACAAAAGAGGAAACCACACTGGTCGAAGCAGGACAATTCTGTGCCCACTTGTTGGATTCAGGACGAAGCAGCAGCACTAGAACTTTACAAGCCGCCACTACTGCTTTTGCAGACTACACTGTGAGACATCCTTCCCACAGAAGCTTACCCAAATGCCACATAAGGAACTACCTCAGCAATTTCCATGGCGGCTCGACGACCAAGCACTACTATGAAGACACGCTCGCTGATCTAGCGAGGTTGGAGTTCAATATGAACCAGTCTGTTTGCCTGCAAGAAGTCGTCCAGGTGTCTAAGTAAGTACGATGTTTTTTTTTCCCCTTCCTTCCTTCCCTTTTTTCGTTCATGGTGATTAATCCTGTTTGTTGGTGTGATTTGGTAAAGGGGTGGCTATACGGTTCGGTCCGGTTAAATTGGCCCGAATTGATTCGGTTTCGGTTCGGTTTTTTCGGGAATATAAGGACCAAAGATTGGATTGGATACAGTCCGGTCCCAATGTGGTCTTGATTTTAGATTGAACTTGTGGGGATTTGAGTGGCTTGAGGCCCAACTCTTATCCGGTCTTTATCCGATTTTCGATCCGGTTCCAAACGGTTTTTTTACCTCAAATATAAACCCGAATATGAGATTGGATCGTTTGCTATCCGGTCCTGGTCCGGGTTATACGGTCCGGTTTCGGGTAAAACCAAACAGTCCGGACCAAACAGTCAGCCCTAATCTGGTTGTTCTTTTGTTCGCAGATGGTGGAAGGAGCTAGGGTTGGCGGAGGAGTTGGAATTCGCGAGGAACGAACCGATGAAGTGGTGCATGTGGCCGTTGACGACGTTGACAGATTCGAAATTCTCCGAAGAGAGAGTCGAGCTCGCCAAACCGATTTCGTTCGTGTACCTCATTGACGACATCTTCGATGTGTACGGGTCACTAGATGAACTGACTCTCTTTACAGAAATCGTTGATAGGTAACTGTCGTTTTCTCTGTCTCTTTCTCTCTCGCTCATTCTTTACAGAAATCGTTGACAGGTAACTGTCGTTTTCTCTATATGATTTTATGCAGATGGGACGTTGCATCGGCAGACCAATTGCCCGATTATATGAGGAAATGCTTTATGGCTCTCCATCAGGTCACCAATGAGATTGGGTACAAAGTGTACAAAAGACATGGATGCAACCAAATACACTCCCTGCGACAAGCCGTACGTAAAGGGATTTGCTAGTTTTGGGGGTTTAATGGCATTTGTGACTTTAGTTTTTTGCTACGATGATAATCATTTTCAGCAAATATATATGTTCTTCAGTGGGCGAAACTTTTCAAGGCATTTCTAGTGGAAGCCAAGTGGTTCAAAGGAGGAAAGTCCCCAAATGCGGAAGAGTACTTGAAGAATGGAATAGTTAGCTCCGGGGTGCAAGTTGTTCTGCTTCACCTCTTCTTCCTTTTGGGGCAGGGCCTTACACAGAGAAACGAGGACCTCGTTAATGGCGATGATCCTCCGGTGATCTCTTCCGTTGCCAAAATTCTCCGACTGTGGGATGACCTCTCTTCGACGGTAAGCATGGCTTTAAAGCAAATATGCATGTGTAGTTGTGTGTCCTAGCTAGCTCCATGTCAAAAAACGTGCTTTTGTGAGAGAATTTAGTTTAAAGACATTAACATTATATATCGATTTTTGGGTCGTCACGAGACAGTTTAAGGTTGGATCCTAGAAATTTTTTTATGTTCCATCGAGTTATTATTGTGCATTTTGAAAGACTAATCATTATATGTATTTTGAATGTAACCCGGTTTTTATATAGTTGAATTCGATTTCCGTAGATCTAATCAATTCGAAAATATATCTCGGAAAATTCAATTTAACATCTATCTGTACATATTTAAGTTTCATGACAATTCTTAGTTTTTGAACTGCTTGTAGAAAGAAGAACAAGATGGTGAAAGACGGATCTTATGTGGATTTCTACTTAATGGAGAATCCTCATCTTCAATTCAAATTTCACTATTTCTACTCAATAAAAAAAAATCGAGCCAATTCCAAAATACTTTATCAAAAATTCAATTTAACATCTATATATCCGCAATTAAGTTTCACGGCAATTCTTTGTTTATCATGCATCAAACCATGATCGATTGTATGTCAATAACATTGAATATCCTAACCCGTCTGCAACCGCTTGTAGGACGAGGAACAAGATGGTGAAGACGGATCTTACATTAATTTCTACTTGATGGAGAATCCTCAATCTTCAATCGATGAAGCCAAGGTTCATGTGACGGATATGATTGAAGAGACATGGAAGCAACTAAACCATGAATTTCTATCTATAACACCATTCCCATTAATTTTCAACAGGGCAGCCCATAATTCTGCAAAAATGGTGCCTTTGATGTATGGATGCGGGGTTGATGTTGATCAAACTCGGAGACTTCCAAAGCTCGAGGATCACATCAAGTCCATGCTCTTTGAAAGCATTCCCATGTGATATTTACTTTGTTATAACTTCACATTGTAGGTTTTTTTTTTTTTTTTTTTACAAATAACTAGGAAAAAGGTATATCAAAACATTTTCTATTATCAGAGCCTGGTTTCGATCCAGGGACCTGTGGGTTATGGGCCCACCACGCTTCCGTTGCGCCACTCTGATCTTGATGGTTTGATGACCTTTTCCTTTGGTATATAGAAGTTGAGTGATTTTGGCATTAGAGGAAGTTTTTTTTATGTGAATGACCGTTTCATTAATACGAAACACGGTGTACAGAGTTTTTACAACACTGAAAGGAAGGAAAAAACCAAACGAAAATAAGATTGAAAACTTCCGGAGGCCTACCAAGGCCCAAAAAACCCTGGTCCAGAAACAACATGGACAGCCCACCCCTAGTAAACCTATTTCGCTGACCCAAACACCATGAGTACGGGCGCTGCTTGCATCCCCCTCCGCCGAAACCAGCCGCCTTCACTAGAGGAAGTTTCTTTGCTTCATAAATAATTTGAGAATGAATCTTTTGTAATATTTTACTTTCGAATATAGAATTTACTCGAAGGAGAATCCAAGAGACGTCTATCAACGGCGTTAAGAAGCAAATGATGAAAATAATTGAAGAGATAGGGACACAACTCAACCGCGAATCTCTATCTCCGACGCCATTTCCGTTAGCTTTAAACAGGGATGCCCATAATATTGCCAAAATGGAGCCTTTGATGTATGTCTGACAATATTGTTTGACAATCATAATCAAAATAATCAAAATCAGACTGCTCTCCAAGGTTAGAAATAGCGATTTCGATCTGACACATACATACTCTCCTCGCCCTGACCCGCCCCATTTTCAACCTGCTTAAACCTAAATTACATATAATTTTACTCAAATTACTTAAGAAGAGCTACAATGCCTAAACCCCAAACACTGCGAATTATTAGCATTGCCGTTTAGACAAGTGGACATCCAAAGAGTAGCCTAAACCCCAAAGGCCCAAACAAGGCTGCTTATGACCTTCAGAAAACAATAACATGTTCATGAGAGACTCCACTGAAACACCAAATGGCACGATTTTCATTCTGGACTAGACAAAGGAACTTCAAGGATTAAGAAATTCGCTGGTTCATGAGTTACCAACACAGTGAAAGGTGTCAAGTAAATGAAAGCTTTTGGATGGAAAATTCTCAAAGGTAATTTATTTCAGAATTCAGATTCTCAGCCCTCAGGAGCTTGTACCTGTTTTGCCTTCCCAAGCTTCCCAAAGCTCCTCTGCTTCTACAACAGCACCGACTTTCTGAAGCTGCGGACCTCCTTTGGAAGGACACTGCCAATATCTTAAAATGGCATCTTCCAAGTTTGCCATGTCTTTTACTTACAGCCTCTTGTCGAACTAGAAAGGACCAGCTTTCAGCTAATGATGAGCTTGTACTTGTTCTTCTTAGCAAGCTGCACAAGCTCCTCTGCCTCTTGAACTTTCGACTCTTTCGTCAACTCATCAACAACAAGCTGCATTGATTTCACATCAACACCGCACTTCGCACGAAAAGTATCACGACAAAGCTCGAAAGCAAGCTGCAGGTCGCTTTTCTCACAAAGAAACGGAACCAAAGTCTTAAAGATGGCCTTATTGGGCGCAAGCTCATTCTTCTCAATCTCCCGGTACCAACGCTTAACAGCTTCCAAGTTATCATCTTTTACATACCCCTGAATCAAAGCACTGAAACTGTGGCCATCAGGTTCAATTCCCTTGGTACCCATTTCATCAATTAGCTTCTCCGCTTCCTCCACTCTCTTGACCAATGCCAATCCGAGCATCCTCGAATTATAGCTTATGATATCAGGAGCGACATCCATTTCCGCCATTCTATTCCAGATGGACTCACCATCTTCGAACCTCCCATTTCTGTAGAACGCATTCAACAGCGTATTGAAACTAACCACGCTTGGGCTCACGCCTTTCTTCATCATCTCATCCAACGTGGAAGCAGCAGAGTCCAAAGCACCCATCTTGCAGAACCCTTTCATGATCGTGTTATGTGAAACCACGTCCAAAGTAATCCCCAGCTTCGGGGGCAAGTCCTTCACGATGCCGTCGATTTGATCAAACTCCCCCGAATCGATGCAGGCCGAAAGCAGCGCGTTGAAGGAGTAAACAGTTCGTGGACAATTAAGGTCAGGCATTTCGTCGAACAGCTTGCGTGCTTGTTTGAACATGCCCACCCTGCCGTAGATGACGATGAGACGTGAGACGAACTGCTCCCCGGTGATGTCTTCGAACTTCTTCTGATGCTCGACGATTTCTTCAATCAAGGAGAACTTCCCGTACTTGGCAAGGCGCTTGAATGAGTTGAGGTAGACGTCGAATCGAGAACGGAAGTCTTGCGACTCGGATGACTCCTTGAATCTCTTGACCATCTTCCTGAGTGAGCTCGGCTTGGAGGTGGCTGTGGTTGTGGCGGCGGGTTGGGTGGAAGCAGCCGCCACTGTAGCGACGGAATCGAATGCGCCGCGGAGGCGGCGGTAGACGGATTGCGGCTGCGCTTTGCTCATCGTGGGAATGGTCGACGGGGGGAAAAGGGTTCAAGGGGTTTACGAGAAAGAGAACGCTTTGTTGTTTCTTTCTTTCTTGTTTCCCACTAAGTTTATTCAGAAAATAAAACCCAATGGCCCATCTGGCCCATTTCATCCACTTCACCAAGCGAATGCGGCCCACTAAATCTCTCGTTTTACCATTTTACCCTTAAATGAGTCAATTTGGTCAATTTGGATGGATCAATCTAGAAATGAGTCAATTTGATCAATTTTCTCGTTTTATAAACGAGGCAATTAAAACGAATCAATTCGAATTACCTGCCCCACCCCAAGTAATCGAAATTGACTCAAAACAGATCAATTCAAAATACCTCAGGCAGATTGATCCATCCAATTTTTTTGCTGGCAAACGAGACAATTTGATACAATTGTCTCAAAACGAGACAATTGTGTCAAATTGATCCGTTACAATTCCTCATCCAAACGACTCCTCAATAAAGGCATTAGGCATATGCCAATTCATTCTTCTGTTTTTTTTTTTTTGCCATAGATATTCCAAACGGAACAACAAGATACGAGTTTGTACAAAAAGTGACGAAGGCCAAAAACTAAAGAACAAGTAAGGGACGCCGGTCAACCAAAAGTCGAACCCGCGATAAGAGGGCATCTTTCGCCACGATATGGGCAGCCCTATTGTACCTCCTTGGTGCGAAGTGAAACGAGACACGTTGAAATGAGGCACTAAGAACGAGCACTTCATTTAAGATGGCCCCCCCCCAAACCGTGTGACGTATCCTTCGCATTAACCATCCGTATGATCACCTGCGCATCACCACAAAAGGCAACAGTAGTTAGTGAGTGATTGAGGCACCAACGTAATGCATCGCGCAAGGCCAAAAGTTCAACCAGGAAAGGATCAAAAATGGAATCATAGAACCGTCCTAATGCAAATGAGATGCCGCCTCCTGGGGCAAACCCCACGAACCCAACACCTCCACCTTCTGCAGTCCTAGTGGCCCCATCGAAATGTACTAAGGTTCCATTCTCAGGGCAAGACGGAGGAACAGCAGCATTTGGAGCCGAACTTTGACCATGTTGAACTACCGCTCGCCGAGCCGCTGCACTATTCTGAACAGTCTCCCATTCCGCCAGCTGTGAGTCGTACTGTCGCACTAGGGTGAGAGGGAGAAAAACAATGAGATCATAGGCCGCCCAACACCGCCCTTTCCAAATCCTCCAAAACACGAACACAAAACGAGCAATCTCCTGAGCTGTCAAACCTGCATCAAAAAACAGCCTCCTCCAACCAATGGTAACATGACAACTACGAAAGTGAGAGAGGATGTGAGTCAGACCCAGTGATTCCCAAATCGACGCGGCAAGCCTACACTCGAAAAAACAGTGGGCTAAGGATTCTGGAGCAGAGGCGCAGACGGGACACAAAGTCCCTTCCTCGTCATCTTCTGGGATAATGCCTTTGTCCCAAAGAACCATACGGACTGGTAAGAAACCAAGGACTAATATCCACAAAAAGAAACGGAGTTTGGGGGGCAATTTCAAGGACCACAGGAAATTCCAAGCCTTGGAATCAAATATAATTGGAATGGTGGAGGGATTGGCAATGAAGTCAGTGGCGGCAAGATGGTAACCAGATTTAACAGAATACTCACCTGAGGTTTCGTAATGCCATATGAGTCGATCGGGGACGGGGAAGCTCGGAAGAGGAATGCTGCAAATGAGGCGTACCGTCTCTGCTTCAAATAAGGAGGATAACAACTCCAAATTCCAAGAGCCCGTACCTTGGATGATGAGGGAAGAGACGAACGGAAAGGGCAGGACAGCAATGGGAAGGAGTTGAGGGCGAGAAGGCGGCGTCGAGGGTAACCAAACATCATCGGCGATGCGGACTGATGTCCCGGAACCAATACGCCAGCGCAAGCCTTGGAGTAGCAGGTTTCGACCAGCCAGGATTCCTTGCCATGCCCAAGACGGCCGGGAACCCGGCGAAGCAAGGAGAAAGGATGTATGAGGGAAATATCGACATTTGTAGGTAGTAGCAAGGAGACTGTCGGGATCCTGAATGATTCGCCATGCTTGCTTGGCCAACAATGCCAAATTGTTGCTATCGAAATCCCGAAACCCCAGGCCTCCATCGCATTTGGGTCTGCATAGTGAACGCCAAGAAGTCCATCTAATACCGGAGTCTCGATCCTGTTGAGCCCACCAGAAGCGGGATAAGTGACCATTAAGCCGCCGACAAAAAGTCTGAGTTAGGCGAAAGCTTGACATGGCATAAATAGGAGAAGCCGTGGCTACTGACTTCAAAAGCACCTCCTTGGCAGCGAGAGTCATCGATTTTGCCTTCCAGTTCTGCAAACGCTGGACCAACCTGTCTTCAATGAAGGCAAATGATTGTTGCTTAGACCGAGAGATATGGGTTGGAAGGCCCAAATAGAAATCCTGCGGGGTGCCAGCTGAAACCCCTAGAATGGCGGTAAGAGATTCCGCCTCGCTTTCTGATACGTTGGCACTGAAAGAGACAGTAGACTTCTGCAAGTTAACCTTCTGCCCGCTAGCTTGCTGATACTCAGTCAGGAGGTGAAGCAAATTAGGACACTCTGTGGAAGAGGCGCGCAGGAAAATATAGGAATCATCCGCAAACAGCAGGTGGGAAATCGGAGGGCAGAGGCGATGGATTTTGAGACCATGAAGTAATCCCGACGTCATAGCCCGCAAGATGTAGCAAGTGAAAGCTTCCGTATACAGAGCAAATAACAGAGGGGATAGGGGGTCCCCTTGGCGGATTCCTCGTTGAGGTTTGAAGTATCCATGAGGGGAACCGTTGAGAAGAACCGAGAACGAGACTGACGTCACACAGGCCCATAACCAATTCAGCCATCTATCGCAGAAACCCAGGTGTCTCATTACGCCAAAAAGAAAATCCCATTCAACCCTATCGTAAGCTTTCTCCATATCGAGCTTAAGTGCCATCCATTTCTCGTGGCCTGAAGTTTTAGTTTTCAAAAAATGAAGAACTTCTTGACCGATCAACACATTATCAGTAATGAGCCTTCCTTTCACGAATCCGTTTTGGCAAGGTGAAACGATCCTGGGAAGGATATCTCTGAGCAATACTACAGTAAACCAAATAGTACTGTTGTACTAATTAATCATTGACGCCTCGACACAAAGTAGTCAAGGATAAACTTCAATGATGGATCTTGGACCGATCTTGCCAACGATCTTATAGCTACTATAACCAGCCGCCTCAAATAGTTTCTTCCATTCTCTTTCATTCCGCTCCTTGCCATTTACCATTGTCGCCATCATCAGATCGAAGCAGAGTTGGATTTCACGAGACAAATCGTCGTCGGCACTCCCAACTTCCGACATCACAATATCTACTATTATCACCTTCCCTTTCTTTCCCTCGTCGTCGTCGCCGGCGGACACCGCCGCTTCTTTACAACACTTCAATATCTTCACACATGACTCATCATCCCAATTGTGTAGGATCCACTGCATACATGTACATAGCCAAATTTCAAAGTCATGTTTATCAAATAAAAGAAGTCACACCAAGATCAACTCATGTTGTTACCATAGCAACTTAGCAAACAATACGGTTTTTGTTAATATATATGGCAAATGGTAGCGTACGTCTGCATATGATATAAGTTCGTGTTCAAAGTTCAAACCTACTAGATGTGTTTTGATATGCTTAATTGTTGATTATTGTTTTTAGATTAAATGAATCTTATAGTTTTTGTAGAGAATCAGGAGCTGGTGTTCACTCATTAGCTATTAGGGTATAGCATGCCAAACTCTGATTAATTCATGGTCTAGATAAAAAATTCTATGTGGTACGATAAGATTATTGTACGCCAGCCCAAACCACTTATATATATACCTACAGTTAGAGAAGCAAATGAGCCAAACTTTCCACGAGCAGCTCGGCATACGGTTTGGGAAAACTCGTTCGACACTCGACTCATCTACTAATGAGTCAAACTTGAGCTAAACTTTGTTCATCGTCTTGCATGCTCGTGAGCCAGCTCGACTCGGTGGCTTGTTAAGCACAGTTCGTGAGCTAGCTCATTTTGGACTATGAGCTTGCTCGATCGAGAATATGGCAAGCAAGTCACCTCAACTAGTAACTTATGGACGGATCGATTAATAACTTATCATTCGCTTGTTGATCAATCATAGGTTTTTAAGCTTATATATCGCACCACATCTGATGCTTATCAATTTGAATCTGTGATCAAATATGTCTCACTTATAATTTAAAAGAGAAATTATCTATCATAAATTGCTTCGATATTTATGAACCATAAAAATTATTAACTAAATTATCATACACAAATTATGCCACGTTATACCACTCTGTTATATGGTGGTAAATGATGGTAGACTATGGTTGAATGTTGTAAATAACATTATAATATATATATATTTATACAACCATTTCACCTTATATTCTTGTCACCATGGTATACTTTTATGTGGTATAATCTTATGTATGCATGGTTATATGTACGGGCCAACATATACACTATATTGCATGGCATGCTAATCTAGATATGGTAATGGCACACACCTTAAGGAAGATGCCACATTTGGTCACTGAGATTACTAAATCATGTCATGTTTAGTCACTAAAAAAAATTAATATAAATTTTAGTCATTTGAATTACTGAAACATGTCACATTTAGTAATTCGAGTGACTAAATGTGACACGTTTCAGTAATTTGAGTGACCGGAGTTGGACAGAGACCAACGGGAGAGTGACTAAATGTGACCTGTTTCAGGAATTCGAGTGACGAAAATTGGTTTTAATTTTATCTAGTAACTAAATGTGACACGAATTAGCAATCCCAATAATCAAATGTGGCATTTACCCAATCTATTATATATACTTCAATGTAGTACAATGCTTCAAATTGTTGGAATATTATTATTTCATTAAAGTGATGTTATGGATTGGGTGTAGAGAATGAGAACCTAGACTTCACTCATTAGAGGTTATGATACAGTATTATGTCACTAACTCTCGTTAATTTATGATCTAAAAAGCAAAAGATTATGGGCATACGATAAGTTTGTGCATTAAGTTGTACATATAGTACCTTGAGTAAAATCAAAAGTACAGCATACTCTTGGTAAGAAAACGCTATATATAAATTAAATTAACTAGTTTTTGGGGGCATGATGCTATTCCCCAACACTTGATGAGTGACCTGGGTTTTAATTATCTAAATTACACCCTAAACACCAAAATGACGCATATAATTTGTTGCATGTATTTCGACGAATCATAACCATCAATTATCATTTCTAATTAAATTGATCTTAATGTATTAAAGATTTATAGAATTAATTAAGATCCAGCTTTTAATCTTTAAGGATTAACGTATAGTACCAATGTATCATGTCTCAAACTTCGATCAATTCAATTGAAGATCCATATATTTTGAGTTTTGTCTAAAAATAGTAAATCTAGATGGTCATACCGGTATGACTGCATAACCATAATATAGATATGGTAATGGCACGCACCTTAAGGAAGATGGCATCAGCCGAGGGAACCCTCTCGAACATATCTCCTCCCATGAACTCCAAATTCTCAGGGTGGCCGGGTCCCGCCGCCGCCGCCGGCAATCCCTCCACCACGTGCGGAAGATCCAAAACGACGCACTTCATCTCCGGAAACGCTTCCGCCACGGCCGCCGCGAAAACTCCCGTTCCCCCCGCCACGTCCACCAACGTCCTCACCCCCCGAAACAACAACGACGTGAGCGGCGACGCCTCCTCCTCCTTGACGCCGGCAGCCGAAACAAGAGCATCCGCCACCAGTTTGGAGTCGCTCACCATGCAGTCGTAGAACAGCCCCTTCAGCTCCTGTCCCGGAGCCGAAGAGCCAGCCACGTAGTCCCAAAACGACGTCCCGTTTACAACCTCGAATGCGGTGGGCTTATTATTATTATCAATGTTCCCATCCTCGTCGTCTTCCTCGAGGAGCCAAGTGTTGAGGACGGAGCAGTAGTCCCTCACCGCCGGATGGAAGTTAAGCAGCGGCAGCGACGCCTGGTTGAGAGGCTCGCGGCTGAGCAGCAGCCGGCTGGCCGGAGTCAAGGCGTACATCTCTTCTTCTTCTTGTGTGTGGAGGGAGAAGAAGGCGGTGGAGCGGGTGCTGAGGACCCGCATCATGCACCGGAAAGCGTGGGTTTTCGGTGGCGGGATTCGGAGGGCGGAGATGAGGTGGGAAAGTGAGGCGGCGGGGTTGCCGTGTTGGTGGACGGCGTCGGGGATGCGGAGGTGGATGGCGCATTTGATGGACATGGAGATCAGGTGGCTGAACGTCCACCGCCATATCTGTGACTGAGCTTCGAGTAACTCCTCGTGTGATGAGTTCTCCATACTTTGGCTTGCTATATATGTTAATTGAAAATGTGGTTGAGCTGTCCTCTTGGAAATAGGGGTGGGCGGTTAACCACACCTACAAATATAGAATTATGTTACCAACAACCCGCCCCACAGTGGGTAGTGGTTAACAACTATCTACTGCGGATTGGTGTGAGTTGGATGTGGATACTCACAAAAAATTTCATTCCTTCGCCCTTTGGACTCATATATGATAAACTATCGGTCGAGTGACGGACAAATAAAAAACACATTGAGTTAAAATTAAGTAAGGAAGTCCAAGACATGGAACGAGTGAGGATCCGGTCCACTACGGAAAAATAGACATCTTGCAACACCCACATTGAAACACTAATCGAAAGTGTTACGTTAGGTATGTATTGGCAACTCTCTTTTTTGGAGTTGCGTATTAGGTAGTATGCACAACCCACTAAGGGGCTTGTACTGTACGCTAAGACTGAAACTACTGTTACAACTCGGAAGAGACTTCAGTGTGGGAGGGTGCAGCGTGTTCTCTGATTGGTTTCGGATGACATGTTCTCTTTGAACCACTGATGGGACGGCTGGTTCGTTGGTTATTTGGGTTTCATCTTTCATGTGAGAGGTCTATTTCAGCTTTCCTTGCATTCTAACAGACGCGGTCACACATTGGTTACATGGAGACTGAATGGGCCCATTTTTGGTCTTTGTGCCTGCGCATTGGTCATCACGTCTTTGGATGAGACTTGGGGTGTCTCAAGAAAAGAGAGAGTCAGAGATATTTTATTTCCTTGGTGGATGTAGCACCACGTATTCCTTCCTAAGCCTCTCATTTTACTTAACCGGCGCAGTCCCCTATGTGAACTCCACTCATTACTTTTTTTCCCCTAGAGGCCCTATTAGTCGACAGGGGTGGGAGAAAGTAAGAAACCTCCTTCAAGTGTTCCCCTTATTCTCTTTCAATCGCCTAATAATTTTTGAAATGGAACTCGGTTGCAGAGGAGTAGGACTGCCTGATTTGCTCAACTGAAGCAAGTGGAGATTATGTGACCTTCACCTACGCTAGCGATGGGGAAGAGGGTAAGCATTTGAGAATTTTTTTTTTTATACTTTTGAGTTCCTGACCATAATTGTCCAATTTCATCTCTTTAGTTCCAGAGACTCATTTCCCATTTCCTTCTTTCTCTTCGCTCTGCACTGCCACTTTGAGCAGATACCTTAGAGCTACTGTACTACAGCCGGAAACTATGATTGGAGCGATTCACGTCGTGAGCGCTAACTGGATCGGAGGCGGCAACTGTGGACTCTAAATCCATATCTTGATTTCCCCCACAATCTTAGGTTTCTGGTGTTTTGGTTTTAGGTTCTGCTTTCATTTTTGCTTTGTGCTTTCTCTTTGACCAGTTAAAACTCGATAGGCTCATTCTCCCCATTTTCATGTTTTGTGATTACTTCTTACTCTCTCTTGAGCATGTTTTCTAATTTCTAGACGGGTTGGTTCAATCTTTTTGGAGACAGCCATAGCGGATGGTGATAAGATTGATGTCAGCGGAGAACAAGCTGATGAATTTTCACCGCCTGTTACTCACGATTCAGCTAATCGCTCTCTCTCATAACCAACCATCGATGGTCAATCTGTTGTTGTGTCTTTTGTTGGATTATGAGGGTACCTTAATGCTCTTAATTTCTACTTTGTGGATATGATCCTCTTTTTCTTAGCTCATCCTGCTTATTGTAGTTGTGTAGATATACTCTCTGGTTTTCGTCTCCTTTCTATCTTCTGTTTCTCCCTTTGGCAGTTCTGGCTAATGCTTACTGTTTGTTTTGGTGTTCTTGCCTCAGTTCCTTTATCTTAATAGGTAGGCACCGGACATTCCTAGCTCTGTATCTATCCCACGAGGTATCAAGTATCAACCATGTGAAATGCATATCATTGGGGTAAATTTCTCCGGGATAGATGATCTGATGTCTTTGTTGGTTTCATCCTTTTCTATGAATGCCTATATTAGATTAGTATTCTCTTTGCTGCAATCTAATGCGATCGTTTAAATCAATAGCACATAGTGTTATGACGCACCACTTTGATGGTATGAGAAATCCGAAAGCTCTATAATACAACTGTTTTTCCTTAGTTTCTATCGCGATAAGCCTAATTTTAGAACAATAATGGCAACCCATTGAAGTAAATAAAGGCCCTTCGTGTTTGATGCTTTTTGGATCAACTAATGAAAAAGTTTCTTTCATCTACTGAGTTTTTGCCTCTATATTGCTAGATGTCTTTGTTTCCTCTCTTTATCTAACTTTTCTTATGGTTTCCAATACCCTTGCAGCAGCAGATTGAAGCTTTGGGGTTTCTCTGGGTTCTTTGACAAAGCATTTTTATTTTGTACTGAAAGATTGTGTGGGAATAATTAAACAATGTCATAATTATTTGGTCTTCGCAGTGATTGTACCTCTGCTAAAAAGCTTTGTTTGCTATGGATAACTGTTAAGCAACCCTCGGTAATCAAGATTATATGTCGTGGCCTAAAAAATGACTTCCTTTGGTTAATGTTTGGCACCTTTTATAGTTTCCTGCTAGAACATTGTTGTGGTACACCTGTATTTCTTTGCACTCAGGAAAGCTTATACAGTTATTCTACATAACCATACATTCGTAAAGGGCCTTAACCTATTCCGTCTTCTACTCCAGGGTATACTAATGATGAAATCTCTCACTGTGTGTTCTTCACATAATTTGATTCTTCTAATCAAATTATTGAATGACTGGTTGCCAAGATTTGGAGACCCATTAATGTTGATAAGATTTTACATTAATTGTATAGTTTCATAAATTTACCACAAGTCCCGACGCGGAGCGCGGGCAATGAAGACTAGTAAAGAAAGAAAGCGACAGCAATATAAAATCAATGACACATTGCAGTAGCAACCTAAAGATTAATACTTAATAGTTAATACCCAAAAGATCTATCGTGATATGCACTTCAAAACGAGGAAAGATAATTATGCTAACTGAAAAGTTTTCCTCCCATCATCTTTTCGACTTTTCCCTCCATACCATAATTATCTAATTATCCCTTAACTTTTTTTTCCTTCAGATATTAGAAAGGAAAGCCATGTATATCCTTCCTATTAATTCTTTTTATCACTACTGGGTTCGCACGAAGATTAGAAACAAACCCTTCACCAATTTACGAAGGCTTCAATACACTCCTCTTCCAGCCGCTCGCCAGACTTCACCAAGAGCACCTCGTTAACAGGTTCTGTTTTTTGTTTATTTATTTTTCCTACAGCAATACAATAAAAGACAGCTAACTGGCACCTCTCTCTTGCCTGATTCGATATATACCCTTTGTTTTCTATTTTGACAGCAATGAGACCGGCTGTGTCACTTATACAAGAAGAAGGAAGATAGAGCCAGACTCCTACTCGCTCACAGTCTTCTGAGAATGGGAACAAAAAGTTAGTTGACTTCCAAGCAAAGCATGATGAAGTCCAAGAACTTGACGATTTAAAATCTCGTTCGTAACCCATGTATAGTTTTGATTGTTTGGAATATTATTTAGAGTTTTCCTTAGCCAAATTGGAGTTGTAATTTTTTTTTTTTTTTTGGTATTATCTGGTGAATTCGGTTTCACTATTTTAGTGACCATTTTTTAAAGAAATATGCTTTTCTAATACAATGATTGCCAGGAAAGAAAATCATTCGTGACAAATCTATTCATCACCAATATTGAATTGCAGTTACGATCGAAATTCGTCACACATGGGGGACATACGTGACAGTAAACTTCATCACAAATAGTTAATTTAGTGACAACCAACTCGACCCCTAAATCTTACCTTGAAT
The DNA here is from genome assembly GCA_964030455.1 of Linum trigynum. Classification (NCBI taxonomy): domain Eukaryota; kingdom Viridiplantae; phylum Streptophyta; class Magnoliopsida; order Malpighiales; family Linaceae; genus Linum; species Linum trigynum. Next base: position 42,032,578 of record OZ034815.1, on the reverse strand, counting down.
TTCAAAATATGTATTTATGACCCCTAAATCTTGCCTATTTCTTTTGCAACCCCCACTATATGCAACCCTACCAAAAGTGTTGCGATAAGATTTCGCAACCCTTTTAAGACATAATGCAACACATTTGAGGGAGTTGCAAGATGCCATTTTTCCTGTTCGACGTCGAGTACTGGTCGTCATATCTCTCCGACGCCGAAACTCCTTGTTTCCTCTAGAATGAAGTATCTCTATTCTGTTTCGGAGGATTGGAGCGTGAACGTGGGCTTAGAACCCACAAATTGGATATCCTAAGTCCGGCCGAACAAATGTGTGTGGCTGAAACCTATTCTGTTTTTGTGGGCCGCAAAAATCTCTAGGCCCGTTCAAGTCCGCGCATGTACGGTAAGTTGACCCGTTCCACAGAAGAAACAGAAAAAATTAGCACTACCTATTCTACACTTACTACAAACGCTCCTGGAGCAGCAAATTTGAAATGGGGAAAGAGTTTTTTCCTTGTTGCTATTATATTATGTGTAGATAAGATAGATAGAAATTTAAATTAAGTATTAAAATACAACTAAAATAATCAAAATATGAAAATCAAAGTATCTAAACCAAATAAGTACTTACGGAAAATTCAGTGACCAGTTAATCGTTGAAAAAGTCATATGACTTTCAGAATTTAGGTTCATGTATACTTTTAATTTAAAAAGATACAACAAATATACTTAGTGTGATTGGTTATGTTTATTGCTTTTCAAGTGACTATGGTTCAAATCCAGTACATGTCTTTTTTATGAATAAATAAATAGTAAATAAGCAATTGTGAAGACCAAAATGTCATTCCTACATTCACTCTCGTTGCAGGAAATTTGAAATGGAGCAACAGTTTTTCACTTTGTGCTATTATATTATGTATAGAACAGTAAGGGAGAAACATATCCCATGTCCACAATAAAATAATGCATTAGCACAAAACTATAATCACCCAAGGAATGCGTTATAGTGGTTTCTAAATTTTGAGTAACCACGGTGGCTACCAACATCTACACCCATAATTATATCTATTTCATCTTGTTTTTAAGTTGACAGTAAAGATTATATGAAGGATAATTTTGGCAACAGAAATAATACCACACCTGATTACTATTCTTTAAAAAATATTTTTTATATATTGTACCGCAAACCCTAATGCAACTGCTTCCTCTCTCTCCTCCCCTTCCGCCTGTCGGCGACCCTTCTTCTCCGGATCAGAAACTGCAGTCGCCTCCTCCCTCTTCTCCCCTCCCGCCCGGGGGCAGCCCTTCTTCTCGAGACCAAAATATTTCGTCCGGCGTAAGTAGTCACGTCCTTCAGTAGCAGTCTGTTATGAGATAGCGACTCCTTGATCCGTTGCAGCAGGGGTACGACGCCATCGCTAGCCAGAGCGAAAATCAACGACACCATGCGTTGGAGGACGACGTAGAGAGTTAAGTCGCCGCCGCCGCCGTCGATGAGGACGGTGCGAGAACTGGCCTTGTCGGCCGTGTCGGTGACGTTGCCCATGGTTTGTGTGTGTTCTGCGCGGTGGCCAGGGAAAGGTATTAGTTTATTTTTACGGATATGATTCCATCAAACCCTCTAATGGTATTGCTTCATTTTTTAAATGGTATTGATATCTTTTTGAAATGGTATTGATTTGCTTTCATAGTTGTAGTGGTTTATTTTGGTACTGGTCTGATTTGTATAATGGTATAGATTGTTTATATTGGTAGTTTTAGTGTTTATCGAAGTGGTAGCGGTTGCCTAATGGATTGGTAGTGATTTTTTTTTCTATAATGTTATTGGTGTTTTTCGAAGTGGTAGTGGTTATCTAATGGATTGGTAATGATTTCTTGTTTTTTTTTTCTATAATGGGAAGTGGTAGTGATTTCTTGATTTTTTTCTATAATAGTATTGATATTTTTCGAAGTGGTAGTCGTTGCCTAATAGATTGGTAGTGAATTTTTTCTTTTGTGTGTGAGTGCAGAAAGATTGAGAAAAATAAGGAAATGAGATCTGGTTGGAGATTATGGAAGTGAGAGAAAGAGAAAGAATTGTAATTAATAGATTTATTTTATAATTGTTTAAAATGTAATGTATTAAAAAAATTAATTAATATAATTTTTTTTCATACCCAATTTACCCCTAGTATCCATAGTAATTACTACCATAACCCCAAGTAATAATCACCATAACCCCTCTCCATCACCCAATTCTTTATTTATTCCATATCCGAATTTGGCCTACCTTCATCGAAGGCATATGCCAATTCATGCTTCTGTTATACACAAAACGCGTACGTGCTTACGTGGTACATAAGAACACTGAATCCACCAGAAAGCACTAATTAAAATTAAATACCATCCTTAACGTTATTATCACAACCAAACTAAACACAATGCCAAAGTAAACCAAATTTTAATTGACGACACGATACAGGTAGTCAAGGATAAGCTTCAATGATGGATCTTGGGCCAATCTGACGAATGATCTTGTAGTCACTAAAACCAGCCGCATCAAATAATCCCTTCCATTCCATTTCATTTCGTTCCTTGGCATTGTACAATGTCGCCATCATCAGATCGAAGCAGAGCTGGATTTCACGAGACAAATCGTCTTCAACCCCAACTTCCGACATCACCATGTCTATTACTATCACCTTCCCTTTCTTTCCCTCGTCGCCGGACACCGCCGCTTTACAACACTTCAATATCTTCACACATGACTCATCATCCCAGTTGTGTAAAATCCACTACACATATATAACAAATCCAAATTTCATGTTTAGTTTATCACGTAAATGAAGTACTTATTCCTAGATTAACTCATGTTGTTATCATTGAAAAAGTATTAGGATTTTGGGTTTAAAATATTCCATTTACGAAAAAATATGGGTGAAATTGGACCCAATCCTTTCCTGATCCTAGAACTACCTTAAAATACGCGATTCTATAGGATCAAGTTACAAACTTGGACCAACCTTGTTCTATTATCCCTTGACCATTTTTGAACCGCTTGGGTCGGCTCAAATCAGCAAATTGATATTTGAAAAACTACATTGAGGTCCCCAAATTCGCTTCTTCCTATAATTTCGTACCTAAACTTTATTATTTACAAACAGGTGTAGATTTTTTGTGGCAAAATACATTTAAGTACCTTAATATTTTTTAAATTGTATTATAGTACCTAAATATTTCAAACTTTAATGGCACGACCATTCTTTTGGTTTGAGAAATTTCAAATCACTAATTGCTGCTATGGGTCACGGGACTAAAAGTGATCCTATCCTAAGTTGACCCGACTCTACCCGATCCTTATATGACAACAAATGACCAGACCCTAAATCTTAACTGGCCATATTGACAAACTGACCAAACCCGACTCTGAGGGTCCGGACGGGCTGAGTCATTGAGTATCTGGTGTCATCCTTACACACATACAAAAAGAATTACAATGGTTATTAAACTATACCGAATACTGAACCGAAAAAATCAATAATAATTTTTTTTTTTTTTTTTTTTGCAATCCGTATTCTACGGTATAATTTTGCAAACACTAATTAACTATTACCTTAAGCAAGATAGCATCAGCTGAGGGGACGCTCTCTAACATATCTCCTCCCATAAACTCCAGATTACCAGGGTGGGGTCGCGCAGACAATCCCTCCACCACGTGTGGCAGATCCAAAACGACGCACTTCATCTCAGGATACGCTTCCGCCACGGCGGCCGCGACAATCCCGGTACCGCCTGCCACGTCCACCAACGACCTCACACCCCGGAACAGCAACGACCCCTCGCCGCCGGCAGAAGAAACAAGAGCATCAGCCACCAGTTTGGAGTCGCTCACCATGGCGTCGTAGAACAGCCCCTTCAGCTCCCGGGCCGGACCCGATGACCCGGCCAGATAGTCCCAAAACGACGCCCCGTTTACCACCTCGAATGCCGTGCGCTTATTAATATTATCATCGTTATTTGTCCCCTCGTCGTTTTCCTCGAGGAGCCACGTGTCGAGGACGGAGCAGTAGTCCCTCATCGCCGGATGGAAGTGAAGAAGCGGCAGCGACGCCTGGTTGAGATGCTCGTTGCGAAGCAGCAGCCTGGAGGCCGGAGTCAACGAGTAGCACATCTCTTCTTCTCCTTCTTCTTCTTGTTGTCGTTGTTGGACGGAGAAGAATCCGGTGGAGCGCGTGCTGAGGACGCGCATCATGCAGCCGAAAGCGTGGGTTTTGGATGGTGGAATTTGGAGGGCGGAGACGAGCTGGGAGAGCGAGGTGGCGGGTTTGCCGTGTTGGTTTATGGCGTCGGGGATGCGGAGCTGGATGGCGCATTTGATGGACAAGGAGACCAGGTGGCTGAGCGCCCACCTCCATATCTGTGACTGAGCTTCGACCAACTCCTCCTGAGAGCTCGCCATCATGTTAATTGAGGCTTTCCATGACTACTATGAGTCTTCCAAATATATAGCACGTCGCGACTTGCATAGTGTTATAGAACGTGCCGCTACAAATCGGGAAATCGCCGGGATCGATAAAGCAAGAATACGAAAGCGAGAATCGAAAAACACAGACACATGATTGATTTACGTGGTTCACTAGCAAGATGTGTGTTAGCTAGTCCACGGGCGAGAGAGAGCTAGTTTCACTATCTTGAGGAGATTACCAGCGGCGGATCCAGAACATAGAAGAGCATTGGGTCGAGTTTCATTAGAAAATTGAATAGTAAAAAAACATAATGATTATAGTTTTTTTCAATGTAAATTGTACACGACGGTATTTTAATTTAGTGATGCATCAATAATGGAGCCTACATCCATACCAATAGTATACACTGTTTCAAATAAAATACTTGAGCAATCGGTAAGAAATTCATCACTCATTTTGTTGAGCAAACCAGTTCTCACATATTTCATTGTTGAAAAGGTTCTCTTCGTAGTAGCTATTGAAACGAGTAGCATTAACACTAGACTAATCAATTGGCACTGTGTATCAATCCTTGCATCCACCAACTGCTCTAGTAAGTTTTCAAGGGAACAAACCTCATATTTCTTTTAGTCATTTACGTTTTAAACTTTTAGAATTTTAAGTTTCATTGTTTTTTTTATATGCATAATCTTTGGGGCTAAAATTTAAAGGCTAAATTTAGAGTAGTGATTTGAATATGGTCATCTGAATCATTTTTCTAGTTATACCCAATTTTATTATAAAATCACACTAAGCCGAATGCCTAAAATCGAAAAATTCATAAGGACTATACTAACTACGGATCCAGAGGAGGGCTGGGCCGGGGGCCCGGGGTGGCCACCCCCTGGATCCGCCACTGGAGATTACAGATTACAGAAGAGTGGTATGAGAAGTATATATATAGTATTTCTCCATGTGGGTCTAAAACCTAATCTAATCTGGCAAAGGAAACGATTGTCGTAACGGCTGATAGTCCGATTCAAGTCACATCAACACAGAAAATAGAAAAGCACATGGTTCGTACTTCGTTGCCTGCATAGTCGGTCGAACGAGAAAAAACATGTGAACAAGTGCCAAACTGGGGTCTTTAACAGTACTTACTATTCGGCGGTGAGCAAGCACATGGCTCGTTGCCTGAATACTCGTCGTCCACCAATTAAAGAACGGGAAAACATGTGAACAAGTCGCTAGGCTGTCCCAGGCACTACGTATCTATACATCACCAGTCATTTAACCAAGAACCAAATGAAATCGTACTGTTTTGTATATAGCTCAAATCTTCCATTGATATATGAATCACATACAAATATACAATCACAATATCAAATTTCAAATACATTGTCTTCTCATCTCAATAACATATTCAACAACTTGACTAGTTTGCGGAGATATATAGAACGAATCTGATATCATATTCTCTTCGGCTAATCCCCTTTGGAAAAACTGATGACGATGTGATCAAGAGGGTCATGATGATTCAAGAACAAGATGACTCGGCTTTAGGTCAAAGCTTGTAATGCAATCTCAGGGGTTAAATGTCTAAATTACTCAAGTGTTGAAATAGGATTTAAAATGAATCTCGTCTCTTATTATATCGGGAATTCTATGGTGCCGCACTGCACCGTTGCCGACAGTAAAGTTGCCCGGTTCAGATTAGTTAGGTCTAGGGATGGCAATGGGTCGGGTCGGGGGCGGATAGTGCATATCCGTTACTCTACCCAAAGTAGTTCGGGTTTTACCCATACCCACATAAGAAACGGGTAGAAAATCGAAACCATGCCCATACCCGTTCGGGTTACGGGTATCCACGGTTATCCATGGGTAATAATTTCTCTTTATAACTTCAACCAATATTTAATATTCATATGTATTCTCACATTACGTAAGACAAAAAGGATGACAATAATACACTTGGATGAAGAAAATGCATTAAAACAACACAATTTCATGAAAAAATTATATTTATATGCTAAATATAAAATATATTAGAGAAAAATAATGATTATTTCTAGACAAAATACATATGCATGTGTATATCGGGCGGGTTCGGGTTGGATAGTGAGAAAACCATGCCCACCCAGTACCCGCAATATTCGGGTTCGGGTTTTACCCGTACCCGCTAAAAGTCATTCGGGTTCGGGTTTTACCCACCCGACAAGGTCGGATTCGGGCGGATATCCACGGTTACGGATATTTTTGCCATCCCTAGTTAGGTCTGGTTTGGAAAGGTTAAATTAGGTCTGGTTTCGCTAATTAATAAATTAATATATAAAAAAAATTATTCCAGTTTCCTTTTATTTCTTTCTTTCTCCTTCCTCTGTGAGAGAAATTTTACAATGCTATATAGTATTGGTGCTATAAGATTTTGCCTTTATGGTACAACTTAAAATTGTACATTTACGTTATGGTACAACTTCATATTGTACCTATACTTTTTGTACAAATTCTTTTATGGTACAACTTGAACTTGTACTTTTATGTGATGGTACAACTTCAAGTTGTAAAGTTGTACCATAACATAATGATACAAATTGCTTTATGGTACAACCTAAACTTATACATTTAATGTTATGGTACAACTTTAAGTTGTACATTAAAGCACCAATACTATATAGCATAGTAGAAGTGCTCCCTCTGTGAAGGAAGAGTCCTCTGCGGTGAACTTGCCGGAAAGGTTCCAATTTGAATCGAGGATACACTGAATTGAAACCACCAACTGAAGCAGGAATTGTGTTTGTTAGTGTATGGAGTAGTTATAGATACAAATTGTAATATTTGTTTAATTCAGGTACTGGATTGTAATATAGTTTAATAGAACGGATATAAATATGTAAACAGAATATTGTAACTTTACTTTGGTGAAATAAAATAGAATTGTTTTCTCTCTCATAACATGGTATCAGAGCAAATACGTTTCTCTGACTAGTTTCTTTCGCTTTCATTATCCAAACCTAGGTTTTTTGTTTCTCGAAGCCTTCTCCAATGGCAACTTCTTTGTCTTTCCAACCGCCTCTTCCTCTGGCAGTTGTACCGAAGCCACCAAATGTAAAACCCATTGGGAACAAATGGGTTTACAAGGTAAAATTTCATTCCAATGGAACAATCGAGCGAGAAAAAGCTCGACTTGTCGCCAAAGGTTATACACAAACACCAGGCATAGATTGCTTAGATACCTTTTCTCCAGTAACTAAGTTAACTACTGTCTGGTCTTTACTTGCTTTAGCTTCCATAAAAGGCTGGCATTTACATCAACTAGATGTAAATAATGCTTTCCTTCACGGAGATTTAATTAGTTGAGAATGTTTACATGAAGCTTCCATTGGGTCTGAAAATTTTTGGTGACACTTCTAATCTGGTTTGTAAACTAAATAAGTCCCTTTATGGCCTTAAACAAGCCAGTCGACAATTCACAAGTTAACAAAATTTCTTTTACAAGCTGGATATACTCAATCAAAAGCAGATTATTCTTTGTTTACAAAACATCAAGATGGTCAGTTACTCGCTGTTTTGGTTTATGTTGATGATATTATATTAGCTGGTGATTTCTTAAGTGAAATAGAGTCCCTCGAAAAGAAGTTAGATGATGCCTTTAAGATCAAAGATCTCGGCAATCTTAAATACTTTCTAGGTCTCGAAATAGCTAGAAATAAAACAGTGATATCTATTTGTCAACGTAAGTATGTCCTTGACTTGTTAATGATTCTGGTTTACTTGGAGCCAAACCTGTGGCCACTCCTTGTAATCCAGGAGTTAGACTTTCGATTAAGTCTGGTACCCTTTTAGAGGATTCATCTGTATACAGAAGGTTGGTTGGGCGTTTATTGTACTTGTGCAATACACGTCCTGATATTGCTTTTGCTGTTCACCAGTTGACACAGTTTATGAGTGCTCCAACTGACATTCATATGGCAGCTGCTCATCGTGTTTTACATTACTTGAAAGGTTCTCCTCGGCTTGGTTTATTTTTTCCATCACACACTGACTTGTCTCTTAAGGCGTTTTCTGACAGTGACTGGGCAGGCTGTCCCGATTCTAGAAGATCAACAACTGGGTTTTGTATCTTCTTGGGTGGTTCTTTGATATCATGGCATTCCAAGAAGCAACAGACCATTTCTCGATCATCAACCGAGGCTGAGTATCGAGCCATGGCTGATCTTACATGCGAAATTCAGTGGCTTAATTATCTTTTTGCATATTTTGAACTTTTGTTTACTAAGCCTACTGCAATGTTTTCCGATAGCCAATCTGCCATTAAAATATCTGAGAATCCAGTTGCTCATGAGCGGACTAAACATATTGAGTTGGATTGTCACTTAACACGGGATAAGATTGCTTCTGGTTTGATTAAATTACTGCATGTTTCCACTTCTAACCAAGTTGTTGATTTGTTTACAAAATCTCTGCCTACTGCTGTGTTTTCATGTCTTGTTTCCAAGCTGGGCACTCTGCGCATACATGCTCCAGCTTGAGGGAAGGTGTTAGTGTATAGAGTAGTTATAGATACAAATTGTAATATTTGTTTAATTCAGGTACTGTAATATAGTTTAATAGAACCCATATAGATATGTAAACAGAATATTGTAACTTTACTTTTTGGTGAAATAAAATAGAACTGTTTTCTCTCTCATGACAGTGTCTCTCCAAAAAAAATTGTGCATACCTTCTTATTTGGTCGGAGCGAGGTGCGAAAGGGGGCCGACAATCCATCGGAAAGAGGGTGCGGTGAGGAAGATGAGTGCTTCTCGTGCCGCCGGACAAACCCCCAGAGAGATGCGGGAATAATGGATTCTATTGAGGTCACTACCACGCGCCAACACCATCGTCCACGCAGATTCGTTATCCCTCCAGTCGGTATCAACGTCGTCCTCAGCGTTGTTGCCGCCGCTCCCCCATAATCACTACCGCGAGCTCGACCATCGCAGCGATGATGATATCATGTGGCGACGGGATTCAGATTGAGGCGAAGAAGATCAATTTGATCAGCTGTTAGAAACCGAACAGAAAAATAGGGTTACCGATCTGGCTGAGTCGCGGACTCTTTAAGACGTTCGCGGCACTACCTCGTTATTCACACAGCAGACTATCAGCCGGTCGCCTCCAGGATAAAACAGCCACTCTTATTTATTGCTCATCGGTTTTGTGCGGAAAACCGGAGCTCTATGAATTCACTCTCTATCGTGTTTCTGCTCTTCTGAGGTGTGTTTAGAGGGTCTGGGGCGTCTCCTATTTATAGGAGCAGAAAACCCAGAATATTCCCTCTTTCTTTGGGAATAAGTCATATTTTAATTAGGGAGATAATTACTCCCATAATTAAAATATAATCTATTAAGATAATTATTCCTAATTATCTCCATAATATTCCTTTTATTAATTATCCATCTTATTTATGTATTATGGGAAAATACTGGATAATTAATTAGGAATTTCATTTATAGTTTTTCAAAACTATTCATCCCAACAATCCCCCACTTGAATAGTTTGAAACTATCTCTGAGCATCAACAGTTCCATAAGATCGGGCATAAGCTAAGGTATCGCGAAGATTTGAACCTTAGCGTAGTGGTTACACTTCCGATTTCATAAGGGTGACTCGTAGTCTTGAACCCTATCTCAGACAATGTAGCACACCAGATCTTTTCATTGAGTGATATTCTCTCATAGGCCGTGCGTTAATGGCCATGCACGTTATCCCGGTTTAGTGAACGCTCTAGCAACTTTGTGCCTCCAAAGTTCCATAGGGAGCGGCCCCACTCCCACATTCACACAGGTGAGTCTATCAAAAGTACCCCCAAAGTAAAGTACTTCACTCCACATAGAGTATAGATCTCATTAAGAGTTTAACTCAACCTCTAAGGCTTTGGGATTCATGCTTCGCTATGCATGAACTTTTCGCATACTACTCATGACTTGTTATTACCCATTGAACCCATTTCTTGAGATCTCCAGTCTATTGGGTCGGGTTACCATCACTTGTAGTCCGTGGTTCGGTAGGCATAAGTCTCATACCCTTGGCAGTACTTTGGACTTTCTCTCTAGATAATCCTTTCGTCAAAGGATTAGCTAGATTCTGTTAGGATCTCACATGATCCACCCTCATTGCTCCTATCGTTAGGAATTCTCTTACAGTACTGTGCATACGACGAATTTGTCGTCTTTTTCATTCTAGAACCGGTTCCCTTCTTTAGTAATAGCTGCGGTGCTATCACAATGAATCAACTACCGGAGGGATCGGTCTTTCCCATAAGGGAATCTCTAGTAGTGACCCTCTCAATCAACTTTCCTCTTTACTAGCCATTGCTAGTTCTATCATTTTTGATTTCTTAGTTGATTGAGCCAGGATCGTTTACTTCTTAGACTTCCAAGACATAGCTTCTCTATCGATGTTTAAAACACAGCCTCTTGTTGTCTTGAAGTCCTCTATAGGGTATTCTAATCCGCATCACTATACCCTACCAATACAGCAAAACCATTGATAACAAATACCAAGGTTTTTTCTGTTCTTTTATGGTGTCTCATGACCCCTTTCAATAGCATTTCAATGCTTCATACTAGGACAATCAGTAAGCCTGCCAAGTACCCCCACTATGTCGGGTCTCATGTTTATCAGCTGCCTCTCGCATACTGTCGATGCTAGTATGTTCTTACTTTCTTACATCGTCTTTGGTGCTCTTAAAAATTACACTAGCACCATCAAACATTTATGAAGGTGTAGAACTCGTATTTCCTCTAGATCTAACTGTGTAGTTAAACTGACCTAGATGAAATCTCTTTCATTGTCCTAGTAATCTGGATCTCCGAGCATAACACTTGCTTCATCCAGATCTTTTTACCTTCATAATTCTCAAACAACATGGTTTTTCATAATATTGACATCACGAGTCTTTGTACCAAAGACCGAAGTGTCATTCATAATGCAAGTGTCATTCTCAAAGTTGTACTAAATGCACTTGTCGCTTTCACTTTTAAAACCATGAGAGAGAACCAGTTTATTCATGCCATTGTCTTAGAGTCCATTTCAAATCTTACAATGATTTGCCTAACTATAGACTCCCTAAGCATGTTCAAGAATAACAACCCTATAGGTTGTCCCATGCAGATTTTCCTATCTAAATCACCATTCACAGAAACATGTTTAACAATCCATCTGACGCACAACACTAGCAATCAGAACATACATGGATGTTATTCTACATATGGTGAATAGATAACAAGAAAATTAACAATTTTTCCTTTTCGCTTAAAGCCTTAGCTATTAGGCGATCCTTATACTCATAAACTAAACCAATAGGTTTCACTTTTCTTTAGAGGATTGGGTGACAATCTTATGGTTACCACGATAGGTACCATTCTAATTGATGTGGATCTGGTTCAGCTTGCTGCTCTCATTCTTGAAACTTTAATGTTTCACAGCAATCTAAATGGTTCGTGTAGTACTGATAATAATACTTCTTATAATATCGTTATTAAGGGCAATAAACCCATTCTATTATCATATATTCTTCACATATATGCATGCATTTAAACAAAATCATTCTACTCCATCACATGTATTCAATTTATACTCTAATCATCGAGGTAATACACCTCAATGTCGACATATACATGCATCAATTCTATTTTTACTTTCTCACATTCATATGGTTCTCAATACCATGCATAGAGCTTAATGAAATAGAATCTAATTTATCATTCATTAATGAATCACGAGGATCATTTCGGTTCATACCTATTTTCAAGGAGTCATTGCAAGCTGATTTTGCGACCGATAGCTATCAACAAGCATAGCTTCCTTGTTCTGCGTCATGCTTTTGTTCCTGAGTGATTAAGCCACGAGGTCGCAATGTGCCATCGTTGGGTTCTTCTGGGATAATTAAATATCACCGCATACCCCTAGTCAAGTTCCTGTTCTGCTAACTATCTATCACAGGGCGGATCTCTTTCATCCTTGCCCTCGGCCTCATTCTGTTTGGCCTGGCGAAGTCTTTCCAGAGAACAAAATTGAAAATTCCCTTCCAAAATCGCATTGATTAATCATGCCTCCTTCACGGTCCACGTAGTAAAACCATGATTACCATTGCCAGTTGCCTGCTCCAAGAGTTGGCCCCGAATGGAACTAAATAAAAGGGAGCCACCTTCCTAATTAACCTTGTCCAGGTAATTAAACCTTGTCCCTCCACGTATTCAAAATTCCAATGGCTTCCTTTCAGTGCTTCCGTTAATTCCTGTTTCAAGGAATCTCAAACTAAAAAACAAATTAACAGGAACAATCAATGGTAAAGGTGCAATTAATTTTTCCGAGACAGAATTGTCGATTACAAGCTCCCAGACCGAGATTTGCAAAAGGGATCACGAGCTCAACGGCGAGCATGCTAGGGCGAGATTTGCCAAGCCAGATGCGATAATCTGTTCGGTCGATTTGACAGTAACAAACGTCTTAAAATTGTTAGAAACCGAACAGAAAAATAGGGTTACCGATCTGGCTGAGTCGCGGACTCTTTAAGACGTTCGCGGCACTGCCTCGTTATTCACACAGCAGACTATCAGCCGGTCGCCTCCAGGATAAAACAGCCACTCTTATTTATTGCTCATCGGTTTTGTGCGGAAAACCGGAGCTCTATGAATTCACTCTCTATCGTGTTTCTGCTCTTCTGAGGTGTGTTTAGAGGGTCTGGGGCGTCTCCTATTTATAGGAGCAGAAAACCCAGAATATTCCCTCTTTCTTTGGGAATAAGTCATATTTTAATTAGGGAGATAATTACTCCCATAATTAAAATATAATCTATTAAGATAATTATTCCTAATTATCTCCATAATATTCCTTTTATTAATTATCCATCTTATTTATATATTATGGGAAAATACTGGATAATTAATTAGGAATTTCATTTATAGTTTTTCAAAACTATTCATCCCAACATCAGCTGTATTAACATGCACTCCCGCCGCCGACCAAGGGACACGCAACAATCAAACTCTTCCTCATAGAACTGAACTGTTCGACGAGATCTGTTGCATTTGGTATTAAACTATAAGTATAATAATTAACTTAAAAATAAAATAGGTTTAACCAAACACAATGGGTTCAACCTGTTTTGGTTAATGGATGGTCATTAATCAACGGCTTTCATCAAAAGTGGCAGATTCAACGGCTAGAAAATAGCCGACACTAGTATTGTGCCTGTACCACAGAATTGGCCCTTAGTATATATTTATATATATGGTTCATACTAGCGTACGTCTGCGTTGTAAAATAGGTATATGTATAGTAATTAACCACTTGCTTACAACATCATTACGGTGAAAACCGGAAACTTATGTCTCATTTCAAATTTCCACAACATGGGGATGTACTAGCACAAAAACGTAAAAATGCCAATTTGTACGGAAATTAAAGTATGAATACAAATAAATTTATAACTTAACGTTAAACATATAATGTGCTAATTATACATTGACTCCATAGTCAAGGATAAACTTCAATGATAGATCTTGGGCCGATCTGACCAACGATCTTGTAGTCACTAAAACCGGCCGCCTCAAACAGTCCCTTCCACTCCATTTCATTCCGTTCCTTGCCATTTAGCACTGTCGCCATCATCAGATCGAAGCAGAGCTGGATTTCACGAGACAAATCGTCTTCAACCCCAACTTCCGACATCACCATGTCTATTACTATCACCTTCCCTTTCTTTCCCTCGTCGCCGGACACCGCCGCTTTACAACACTTCAATATCTTCACACATGACTCATCATCCCAGTTGTGTAAAATCCACTACACATATATAACAAATCCAAATTTCATGTTTAGTTTATGTTTATCACGTAAATGAAGTACTTAATTACTCCCCAGATTAACTCATGTTGTTATCATTGAAAAAGTACTAGGATTTTGGGTTTAAAATATTCCATTTATGAAAATATATGGGTGAAATTGGACCAAATCCTTTCCTGGCCCTAGAACGACACTAAAATACGCGATTCAATAGGATCAAGTTGCAAACTTGGTCCAACCTGGTTCTATTATCCCTTGACCATATTTGAACCGCTTGGGCCGGCTCAATTCAACAAATTGATATTTGAAAAATTACATTTTGGTGCCCGAATTCATTTGTCCCCTATAATTTCATACCTAAACTTTATTTTTTACAAATAGGTGTAGATTTACATTTCAGAACCTTAATATTTTTAAAATTGCATTATACTACCTAAACATTTCAAAGTTTACAAGAACGTCCATTCTTTTGGTTTGAGAAATTTCAAATCACTAATTGATGCTATGTGTCACGAGGCTAAAAGTGATCCTATCCTAAGTTGACCCGACCCTACCCAATCCTTACATGGCCAAATGGATATCTAGTGTCATCCTTACACACAGTACAAAATAATTACAATGATTATAAAACTATACCGAATATTGAACCGAAAAAATCAACAACAGAGTATTTTGTTCTTTAGTCCGTATTTTGTTACCTTAAGCAAGATAGCATCAGCCGAGGGAACGCTGCGGAACATATCCCCACCCACGAACTCCAGATTACCGGGGTGGTTTCCCGCCGCCGGCAATCCCTCCACCACGTGCGGCAGATCCAAAACGACGCACTTCATCTCAGGAAACGCGCCCGCCACGGCGGCCGCGACAATCCCGGTGCCGCCGGCCACGTCGACAAAAGACCTCACTCCCCTAAACAACAACGACTCCTCTCCGCCGACGGTAGCAACAACGAGAGCATCCGCCACCAGTTTGGAGTCGCTCACCATGCAGTCGTAGAACAGCCCCTTCAGCTCCCGGGCCGGACCCGATGACCCGGCCAGATAGTCCCAAAACGACGCCCCGTTTACCACCTCGAATGCCGTGCGCTTATTATTATCATCATCGTTATTTGTCCCCTCGTCGTCTTCCTCGAGGAGCCACGTGTCGAGGACGGAGCAGTAGTCCCTCATCGCCGGATGGAAGTGAAGAAGCGGCAGCGACGCCTGGTTGAGATGCTCGTGGCGAAGCAGCAGCCTGGAGGCCGGAGTCAACGAGTAGAACAACTCTTCTTCTTCTCCTCCTTCTTCTTGTTGTCGTTGTTGGACGGAGAAGAATCCGGTGGAGCGCGTGCTGAGGACGCGCATCATGCAGCCGAAAGCGTGGGTTTTGGAAGGCGGGATTCGGAGGGCGGAGATGAGCTCGGAAAGCGAGGCGGCCGGTTGGCCGTGTTTGTGGACGGCGTCGGGGATGCGGAGGTTGATGGCGCATTTGATGGACATGGAGACCAGGTGGCTGAACGTCCACCGCCATATCTGTGACTGAGCTTCGACCAACTCCTCGTGAGAGCTCGCCATGTTAATTGAGGCTGGCTAGCCAGCTATAGCTATGATAATAATAATTCTTCCAAATATATGAATGGACATAAATCATCACAAGACAACCTGACAGCTAGCATGTATCGGCTAGCAGATAAGAAAGAAGAGGATCATATCGAACTTTGTTCATTGTCGCAAAGATGAGAGAGGAGTGTCAGGTCGAAATTGCCATCCCTACCTCCATCAATTATAGAACCAAGAAAAAACATGTGAAAAGGTGGCTAGCTAGTTACGCTGTCACAGGCAGTGTATATATATATTATCTAGGGATGGCAATTTTGCCTATATCCATAGATTCCAATCCAATTAGGTTGGGTATGAAATCCAAAGAGATGGATATAGGTAGACTTTGATGGGTTTGTACCCGTACCCATTTATTTGGGTTGGGTTGGGTTTATAACAAATGGATTTGGGTTTGCATCCAACCCCAAATGCAAATTACAGTTTGATACCTAATCTTCATAGATATGCATATTTAGTATCTAAATTTTTTTTTTTTGCATATAAGTCCTAAAAATATCGATTGAAAATTATATTTTGGTACCTAAATATTTTTATCTTACATTTTGGTACCTATACTTTTTAATTTTTACAAATAGGTCCAATATTGTATGTGTAGGAGTTAAAACACCCTCAAATAAATAGATATCCATATCCAACCCATACCCATTTAGATTATGGAAGCAATAGTCATACATTACCCAAACCCATTTAAAACCTCCAAACTCATATGCACTTCACTCATACCCAACCCATTATGAATGGATCTACTTGGGTTTGGGTATAATTACCCATGAGTGGGTAATTGCCATCCCTACTCTGCAGTCATTATCTACCAGTTCCAGTAGCTTGAATAGATAATCGACCTTAATTTCAGTAAACGACGTAAGCCTCTTGGTGCACGGCCCGGGAGTCTTCCTCAACCAAGCCTCTTCAGTTCCTCTTACGAGATTGTCTCTCATCTTCCTGATGGAGAGAAGATGGAGCTATGTATGGTCTTGGTGTATTATGGACCAAATTTTTAAGGTTCCTTATAGACTCACCACCATTGGCTCTCATAAAACGTACCATAGGTGTAAAATTGGGTAGATATATATGGTTCATGGTACTTTACCGTACGCCCGTCGTTTTTTGTTATTTAAACCATGAATGATCCGCATTTTGAGGCATGATACTATACCCTAATCCATAATAACTTCAGTATAATTGTTTACGAACTTTAACTTCATATCCTAGGATGAGACACGAGATACCTTGAAAACTGATACGTGCAAAGGTTAGAGAATTTTTTTTGTAGGATGTACGATAAACTTAATGTTCAATCAACCACTGACCTAGACATTGATCAAATAAGGGTTGGAAATTTCATTTAATAATTGAAATTTCTATAGACAAATCTAAATTTGGAACGTTCAGATGGCTGAACGCCCACTTCCATATCTGTGACTGAGCTTCTTCAACCAACTCCTCCTGAGAGCTCGACATCATGTTAATTAAGCGGCCTGGTATGTTTGATTATGTATATAAATGTAGATCTTATTCACAGCTCACCGTCGACTTTCAAAAGAAGAAAGAAGATCATATATATCGAACTTTGTTAATTGTCGCAAAATGAGAGAGAGAGAGAGAGGCCCGGTTCTGGGGTCTACAATACAGTATAGTTATTCGGCAGCTGCTGGTCAGCTAGCACATGGCTCGTTGCCTGATGAATACTCGTCGTCCACCAATTAAAGAACGAGACAAACATATGAACAAGTGGCTAAGCTAGAGCTGTCCCAGAGGCAGTACGTACCATACATCTGAGCAGTCGTTAACCAAGAACCAAATAATGAAATGAATCAGACTCAGGTATCTACTGCAAGTTGAAGCTAACACATCTTCTTCACCACCCAATATTCCTCATCCATCAACCACCAAGCCAACTCAGTGTCTCAATTCCTCACTCCCTTCCCTAGTCGTCATTCAGGTAAATGTCTTGATGACAATCATTAGCGTCATAATACCTTGAATTTATATGTCATGATTGTTTCAAGTGTGTTCTAGCAACCATATACTATTGATACGCTTCTTCTGTTAGTGTAATGTGCATTTTTCATGTCAAAGTAAGCTAGTGGACCACTTGGTAGTAGAAGGGAATCATCGTTGAAATGAAAGAGGACGAGACTACGAGCATCCACGATCAAACGAGGCCTGATTTGAAGTTCGGACGAGGGAGAAAAGTCCCTGACAAGTTAGTAGTCCGAAGTAGTTAAAGTTCAGAAACGGCGGCCCATGCACTATTTTCCTGTAAAAAATACAGTTGCGAGAGCAGTTTTGGACGGAGCCTAAACTTCTTCAGGAATTTGTCCAGATGCGTAGTGGCGTGGTGGCTAAGTCGAGGAAGCTTCATGGAAATTCAGAAGACGCATTAAAGGCCATTTTTTTCTTCCAAAAAAAAAAACTTATCCAAAGCAATGCAGTTAAAATCGCGCTTTAAAAGTTAAAAACGTACGGTTTTATGCTTCTAGGTCACCAAAACGTTTTCGTTTACATATAAAATCTTTAGTGTATAAAATCGGACTAAATTACGCTTTAAATCTTAAAAGTTTACACTTTACGTTCTTACGCTTCTAGTTCACTAAGTTGGTATTCTATTCATGAAATTAATTATAAAAAGTATATTTTATAGGTAAATCATCAACAGTATGTTGCATTTGACATTAAAAGATACATACCAGATACTTGAATGCATTCTTAGCTTCAAATAGAGTAATCTAATTCACCAACTAGGCACTTCCCAAATCATTAGCATAGAGGGGAATGTGGCTTATTGTTAAGATCGATGTTTATGAACTTATTGTTAAGATGTTATGAGTTGCTCTACTTTAGACATGAATTACAAGTATTTATTAACTTATCTAAATTCTGCACTCATATTTTACATAATATATGTCGTACTAAACACATTTTTACCTATTTTACAACATGCTTAAAAAACTTATGCTTTTACACTTTGATTCTACGCTTTATGATTTTATCCATTTTCCGCTTCTAGGTAGAATCATGTTTTTTACTGCATTGATCCAAAGTACTATAAATAGATCATAAGGGTTCAGAACTCGGTAGTAGTGAAATGAGGGATTAGAGGGTCGTTACTCTGTCGACAGAATGACTCACCCGACCTAGAGCGACGTCGAGACCAAGGAAATAACGGCTGCAAACTTGTTCGGCTCGATTTTGATTATGTTAGTGAGTTTTTAGTTTCTCCGAGCTAGATTGGTGGATGAGTCTCGTTTTTATTGGACCAACCAACTTCTTCGGCTTGATTTTGATTGGTTAATACATTTGTTTAGTCTGAACTTTGTACTAATGAACTAGTTTGCCCCGAATTTTTAATATTACTATCATGTACAAGATGTTAAAATAATTAGACCACTTTGTTTCGATCCTTAGGTTGTTTGTCAACTTGAACGGTTAACAACTTTGACAATTAGTCAACATGCCACATTAGCTTGAGAAATCAATGAAAAAATAGAATTAACAATTTAATTTGTTATCAACTTTACACTAATAAACTACGTTTATTCGAGTTTTCTTAAATCCGTATTATGTCCAAAATTTAATAGATAGAGCAGACACCGTGGCAGTAACCCACCTTGAATAACATTCCCAATGACGAATAGTACATGTGTCATGTGTGATAGAGGTGGCTCAGACTACACATTGACATGGCAATATGGCATGATAGCACATAAGTCATGAGAGTCTTCACTAACGGGTCATTTGGAGGTTGAGATTCTCCAAATGGATGCACTTATTAATTTGTGTATTGTAATTTGATGCATTGATTAAATGTATGAATTTTGAAAATAGTTTAGTGGAGGTTTAGATTGTGTATGAAAGATGGAACAAAATTTTGTAGACAAATTCTTGTTAACAATCTCACATTTTGGTAGAGATTGATAATCACTCAACATGAGTGATTGTAGGTGGAATCATGAAAATGTAATACATTTATTCTATTCTATCACAAATTTACCCAAAAAACAACTTAATCTTAACTATGTATTAACTAAATACATTACTTAAAATCCAAACCTTCAAACAACTCCTAATATTTGCCAGTCCGAATGAATCACCATTGGAGCTCTCGCTCCCAATCGTAAGAAATTGCGACGAATGTGATTTGTTTCAACAATGGACTAACGTACGAAAAACAGGAGAGATAAAGAAGCAATTTACGCAGAGATGATACCAAAACGAAGCATATACAAGAACAGCATAACGTTTTGCAGAAACAAGCTTTCCACTGTAAAAACACAAACTAGTTTGATGAGCTTCCTTCAGTTACAGTTCCAATAACCCTGTCAAATAACCATACTACTGAACTCTCCTAGTAATCACTGGCGATTATTTAAACTCAATGCTACATGAAAATCAAACAAACCCATCTAAACCAAACCTCTAGTTGGCTTGCTCCTCTGTTGGCACCTTCAGTTTATAATGAAAGTAACCACACTTGTTTCCAAGCTGGACGACCTCCTCTGCTTCCTTGAGCTTCGACTCCTTAGTTAAACAGTCCACCACTTGCTGCAACAGCACCTCCTCGAGAAGCCTCTTCGCCTTGAAAACGTCTTTGGCAAGTTCTGAAGCAAAACCCATATCGCCCTTCTCACAAGCAAATGGAACCAGCTTTGAGAAACCAAACTTATCGGGTTTAAACCCGGCTTCCTGCATTTCACCATACACTCGCTTCACTTCCTCCAAATTTCCCTCCTTTATAAACCCTTTGATCAAGACACTGAAACTAATAGCATCAGGTTTGATTTCCTTGTTCTTCATTTCTTCAAGTAACCCAACTGCTTCTGTTGTTCTCTTTGTCGAAGACAACCCAAGTAACTTGGCATTGTAGGTTCTAATATCAGGAGAAACTTCCTTCCCCACCATTTTCTCCCAGACTCTATCCCCATCCTCAAGCTTCTCATTTGCATAAAGCCCATTTAAAAGGATATTGTAAGTAATCAGATTAGGCACCAAACCTTTGCTTTCCATTTCGTCGAGCAGCTTCACTCCCGACTCGAGCGAACCCATTTCGCAATAGGCCTTCATCAGGGTATTGTAGGACACCACATCAGGTTGAATCTCGAGCTTCTTCGGCAACTCATTGAACAACTCCTCGACCTTTTCCAACTTCTTGGAATTCAAACACGCAGCGAGAAGGGCGTTGAAGGACAACGCAGTCTGCTTGCAGTTTCTACTGGGCATTTCGTCGAACACCTCGTGTGCGTGCTGGAGCATCCCGGCTTTCCCATAGAGAGAAATCAGGCGGGCGTTGAAACCCTCCTTGGACATGTCCTTGAACCACTTCTGATCCTCGAGAATCTCCTCGATCCAGTTGAAGCATTTCGCGGAGGTCAGGCGGCGGACGACGTCTTCGTAAATGCCGATCTTGGTGCGGAATCGCGGGTCTACCGAGTTCTTCTTGAACTTTTGTACAAGGCGCTTGAGGCTGCGCTCGTTGTAGAGGCCCGCGGAGAGTGCTTTGAGGCTGGGTTCGACGGCGGCGGCAGCAGCGGTGGTGGTGGTGGTGGCGGCGGTCGCTGTGGCTGTGGAGTAGGCGCGGCGGAGGAGGCGGGCGAGAGCCGACATTTTTTGGGATTTCGAGCGACGGAGTGATGGTTCAGTCCCTCAGGTTGCCCGACGAGTGAAATAAGTAAATAACTATAAGAAAACTATTGGACTTGCGCGGTTTATTTTGGGCTTCTGGGCCGTTGAAATGGGCCTCCTTACGGAGCATAGCATTGTTAGGGTTTTGGTGTTGGAGGAATTGAGATAAATGTTACAGAAAATTAAAAACATTAAACGCTCAAAACCAAAATCACAGAAGAAAATTCTATGCAAAAAAAAAAAAAAAAAGAACAGGAGAAAATTTGAAACAAATTAGGTTGAATAAGCTTTATAATTTTAGATAGAGAAATTAAAGCTTTAATGAATAACTACAATGAGCCGATTTATCTTAAAATAGTTTTTTTTTTTTTTTGAAAATTCTTATTATCTTAGACACTAATGAAGTTGTTCTAGGAAAGTTTAATTGTCTTCATTCACCGTTATAAAAAATCAATAGCCTTCATCTCAAACTACGTTGGGAAGCTATGATTTGGAAGGTGATTCTACAAGACATAAGTTTGTATTTTATTGTTAAGTGCTATTTAACGAATTTGAATCTCAGACCTTCAAATTGAAAATTAGGAGTAGTATCACTAGATGTCGCTCTTGTTCCCTCCTTGAGAAGCTCACTTACCTCGTTTGCCAAGTTTGGTTTGCATTTAGTAATGCAAAGGTGAACCGAAGAAGTTAACTTGTTCGACCATTTCCATCTCTCAACCTTCACATCCCTAGCAATTGCTAGAAAAATGTTACATAAACTCCACCTCACTTTAGCAATTGCTAAAGATTGTTCATCAGTAGAGAGGTCCTACAAGATTCCTATGTTGTTCTTTTCTGGTGGTTGGTAAAAAAGAGATGGCAATGGTTCAGCAGATCAAGGAGTTGCTGATACAGATTATGAAAGGAATATGAAGAAATAGAAAATTAATGGAAGTTTTTTTAGAGGAAAGGGATTAACTTAAATTAATTTCCAAGGATGTTCTTTTGAGCTTTGTAGTTGTCAGCATTGTTGGTCTACCGAACCACAAAGAGTTTCACCTAATGCTCAAGTAACAAAAGGATTATTACTAGCAAGGCATAACATGATTATAAGCTCAAGTAACCTGTCTTAATAACTCGACATGCTTTAAAGTAAGTTAATTATATCATGGACAATTCAAATTCAAGCTCCGATACTTCCGTCTGCAAAATCTTTTATATCGCATCAATAATCAAGTGATCTCAACAATTTGAGTTGTCGAAAAAGACCACCAGAAGGGAGAAGAAAAAAAAAGATTAAGAAACAAGGTTAAAGTGATGAATCCGTGTGAGTCCAGGACTGACTAGTTTATGGCCTAGTCCAGGGTATACAGAAAGAAACAGATTTGTCAAATCTTCAAAAGCCAAAAGCTACAACAAATCCGTGTCCGACCAGGATTATGGAACAGAGACAAAAAGACGACTAGACTTGATTTTGATCTTTCCTGCATTCCAAACACGACATTCTCTCCTTTTAAAACTAGACTCCTTCTGGGCTTTTTGCTCAGAAATCGATTCCTCGATGCTCATTTCATATTGCTTTCTCACCTAACTCCCTTTGTTAAACTTTGCCAAATTGCCACTCTGTAACGCGGCTGGAGACACACACATGCATATATATATACACCACATTACTACTTTCATCACTCCAAAGACTAACTTTTGGCCTTACACTGAAATGGGTTGTTTCTTCCACTTGCACATAGCTTGCTCTGTAATAGCTCATCTCTTTGTGTTTGGATTGAGTCAATCATCCCCTGCTTCAAGCCCATCCCCATCATCGTTGCCACGAATTCCGGGCATCAGGAGGGTAGTCGGGCACCATCGAGATCGATCCTTCATCGGTGGAGACGTGATTCTAGGTGGGTTCTTGATGGCCATAGTTGCAGGCATCTTCTGCTACATAAGGGTGACGAGGAAGAACCAAATGCTGGTAACTCAGCCATAGAACAAGACAACAAGTGCATCACAGTAAGTGGGTTGGTAATGGTTACTCTTTGTTGGTAGATTGGTTGGCACTAGAGATGTTGTACATTTGTAAGACCTTCACCATCGGTTGTTGTTGAAGTTAGGGAAGTGAAGAATGGTTTGTTGTTACTAGTACAGTTCAAAACCAAACTTGATTGGTGCACATGACCAATAAGATCTTGGAGACTAAAGAGAGAGATTGAGAGGCTTGGTATATCTAGGTTATGTAGTGTCTATAGGTTTACCTAATTGCTTAATGCTTAGTAATGATTTCATTCTCATTCACCGGATTATTGCTCTTGAAGCCTCGTATACTTGATGACTCATGAATAGATATAGGTTTTTCGCCAAGTTTTCCTATCAAAGCTTCCACTCACAGTGTAGCGGGCTACTGGACTATGAATGATTTGCCTAAAGTTCTTCTAAGATTGATCGATTGTGAATGAAAGATAAAACATCTTCAAGCATACAAGAAGAAAGAATTCCAATATAGGCGCCTTACTTGTAGAGAACGTTATAAATTATTGATAAGCTAGAAAGTTCATCTCATTTCTACAAGTTTTACCCTATTTCTGACCGTGATTCCACTCTCGTTATCATAGTATATATGATTTGTTTGAAGTGCTACATTCCTTACTCATAAAGAAGGTATGTAATCCGTCAACTACAAATTTTTAATAACAATTCCACTGTCATCCATCGTACTATGTAGGGATTCTCTTGAAATCTCTTAAACTTACATCGATTTCAAAAGAAGGGTAAGATACGATCGATCGCAATAGCATTACATCCTAAAAAAACTATAAAATCGAATCCCCTGCACGAATCCAGTAACTTGCTGGAAATCAACCATGGAATCCTTCACGAATCTAGTAACTTGCTAAAAAGTTTGTTCTGGAGCAAGAGTAGAGAGCCAAAAAGGGAAGAGATTCACTCAGACAATCAACAACTTGCTGGAAAACAACCATGGAATCCGGCTTTTATCTTCCAATCCTGTCTCAACCTTGTGAACACAAAATGGAGTAGAATTTGCGGCACTGTGGCAGCAATATCTGGATTTTCTATAAAAAGAGTGATTCTCCACTTGGCAATTACCTAAACAATTGTAGTAGCTAACAACCTTACCACTTGCCAGAAATGGTCACTTCAGTCTTCAGTGGACATTTAATTAATACCATAATCTACTCCTTTGAGCTTCTAATCACTCCATCTTCCCCCCACTAATTGCTGCCCTAATTGCAAGTATATAGATGTAATCAAGGAAGAAAATCATCCAAACACAAAAAACAAAGATCTTTTGGAACTCTATAAACTAAAAATCAAAATGTCTATCAACAAGAGAATTCAAGAATCCTTAATCCCTCCCTCCATTTCCCCCCCACCAAAAGTTCACTACCAACATTTGTACAATTTCTATCACTACCCTCTACTACTCCTTTTCCCCCACTCAAAACTTTGATTCAAACAAAAGCAAGAGAAACAAAAAGAAATTGTAAAAAAAGGTAAAAGAAGAAGAACATAAAGAAGAAAAAACCCAGAAAACTGGGGAAGAAAAAGAAGAATCAAAACCGGTGGAGGTAAGGAAACTTGAAAATTCTCCATCTCTGTTACCCTCTATATGAAAGCTGACACCTTTTTTCCTCATCTCTCAGCTCCAAATCCCACCATTTCTGTGGATTCCTTCAACAATTCACCTGCAAAAAAAAATGTCACCCCAACTGAGTAAATCCAATTCAATTCCGCCATACAAATGGGATTTCAACGAAACGTCTAAAGTCGAGAGCTTTTTGGGGAATTCTTAATTCTACCTTGCTGAGCCTTGCAAGAAGGCGGTTCTTCGAACAGAGAAACAGAGAGCTGCTTGCGAGCGAGACCAATATCAAGCAAGATAACCCCCGAGGCCGGATCCGTGACGAAGATCCCTTTGACAGGGAACCAAAGGAAGAGCTCCTCCTGAGTTAGCCCTTCCATTCCGATGAGCCCGCCAAAGCTGAGATTAGCTCGGAGCACGCTCTCGAAGAACACTCTGTTTTCGAACTTGGCCAAACAGGGGCCGTCGAGCTCGACCTCGAGCCGGCCGGTGGAATCGAGATCGAACGATTTGACATTGTCGGGGAAAAGTCCCCCGGGGAGTCCCTGGCTGTGGAGGAGCTTCTGGAGCGACGACGACATGCCGCCGGCGGCGGCGGCGGGTGAGTGGAGGATGAGGAGGAGGGAGACGGAGAAGATGATTATGGAAGCCATTGTGGATGGTGTGAGAGTCGACATTTTTGTGGGGAGAAAAGGGAAACGGAAAAGGGGGAGAGCAGAGGAAAAGAGAGAGAGAGGGATGATTTGGGAGTTTTTTTTTTTTGGGAGGAAGAAAGGAAAATGTTTTATTGCTTACAGCTTACAGGCAGATAGAGATAGAGATAGAGAGAGAGAGAGCAGCTGCTTGGAATTGGATCTTTCGTTGGATGGATTGGAAGGAGAAAGTTTGTGGGAAACAACGGGTTGTAGGGGACAGAGAGGGCTGGAAATTTACCGTTTTGGTCACGTTGGTAGGGTTGTGTCGTGGGTAACGATTCGGTTCACACCGGTTCATATTAAGAGATCAGATGGTCTAACATATAGTTTGATTAGAATCGGATCGAATTGATATCGAACTGACTGAACTAAAACATATGAGAACTTATAAGCTTGTTTTGATTCAGATGTTTGGTTATGCTTCAATTCAGTCAGATTTTTCTCGGTGATTTTGTAGAGAATACTATGAAAGTGAATCTAAGTGATAATCGTTAACATGAGTATGACCCGATTCAATATTTAGAACATGGTCCATCCAGCTTTTGGTGTGAATTGGATTGTTGCCCAGGTTGATGAACGGCACACTACAGTATGGAGTATACACAATCCATATTTTTTTGCGTTGATATTCAACACGTACGGTTCATTCTCGCTCATGTCCTATACCAACTCAACCTGAATCCAAACCAGGACATGCTCATCGTTCCGTTGTACGTCTAACTGGACCGACGAGAATTTGATTCGAGTTTTGTACTTCAAATTCAATCACTGTCTTGCTCTCACTAGAGCAAAATGTATTATGCATTAGTTTCAAGATAATGAGGGTTCTATACTAGTTCGCGGTGATTTTGCACATTTTCCGTTATGAATTAGGATAAGGATGAGGGAATGAAGGAGTTATTTTCTGGCTGAGTTTTACGGCGAGGTCAAAGTAGTTGATGTTGAAGCAGTAAAAAAGAGAAACATAAAAGGATCTGTCTAAATATAACGGCAAAAACGATACCTGTGCTTTGCATTGCATGGCTGACTCATTGAGGCGTTTCTGCTCTGCTCTGCTCTGCTCTGAACCCTAGGACTGGGTGAAAAGCACGAGGTTCTCGACCAAATAATTAAGTTCATTTTCTGTTGTGAAAAAAAAAGGAAATAATAATTAATGCGATAATATTGTATTGTAGTGTTTTTTTAGTTCCCCTAGAAACTCCCATCCCATGATAACGCCTCATATTTTGGTTTTTTTTTTCTTCTGCTTCGGTTGTTCATATCTCATATTCTGATAACGTCTCTTGTTCTTATCGCTAAAAGAATACGCATGTACGAGTATGCATGTATGTATCTACGTAAATCTGAAAGAGAAAGAAGTTGGCATTGATCTATGAAATGTTTTGATATTATCCATGGCCGGTGAGGTGTGTTTTTGTGGTGGCAGACTACTCATGACTCATGAGCGTGTGTTTTGGCATATGGTAGAGTAAGGATAGGGGCGGATTCGGGGATTTCTGGGGGACAAATCTGAAAAGTTTTGAAGATTTAAATTTGCGACACGGCAGTTATTAGTAAACATGTTTTTTTTTTTTCATTTTACTACGGTTCAATTCATGTTGTAATTTGAAAATAAATGTCCAACTGCGTATCCTCAATTTTAGCAAAACCCGAAAACTAAACCACTGATATATATCCTCATCCCCCACGACTTATCTCCTACATTCAAGGGGTCCCATCTCTGCCTAAAAATGTTCCAATTTTTTGAGAATATGAAAATATGTCATCAGCATCGCTCCCTAACAGAGAGGAATACATTGGATCTTGCGAGCGACAAAACAGATTATGCGACAACTAGGTAACAACCCGATTGTGCCCCCTCTCCTTACAGTCGAGTATATTCTAACGGACATGTTTTGTAACTTGTACTAATTGATTTTTTTTTTGTTGAATACTAGTTGGACATTTTCTTTTTAATTTAAATTTGGAGGGAGAACACCTCCGATATAAAATTTCAGAATCAACCATCAGATAAGGAGGCCTTACTTTCTCTATTTGAAAAGGGTTTCGTGGTCGTTTGGTTCGGTCGTAGTAGCTAGTTGCTTATGAAATAATGACGGAGTCAGAAATTTAAACAAGATAGGTCGGATATAATAAAACTCAAAGGAATCCAAACGTTGGTGGTCGAAAAACCGATGACGGACCGACGACAAATTAAAAGCCTTACCAATTGTTATGTTTTCTCAAAATTGGTGCATAGTTTGACGTGTGTGTATATGTATTTAACTATAGTTGTTAATTAGTTGTACCTCTTGTCCCCTATTTAGCTCATTCTCATTCCATTTTCAGTTCTTGGCTTAAAACATAAGGGTGGTGGTAGCTTCCTTTCTATATTTGTAGGGCACAATTCCAATCTGGAGTTGCTTCATAGTTCCTCCTTCCTCCTAGCTGTTTTTTTTCTCTCTCTCATTCGTACCGTCTAGTTTTCCCCGCCGTTGCATAGCAACAATACGAAATTAAGTAAATACAAAAATCGAGTTAATTTTTTCGTCACACGGTAAAATTCACTATAGAAATAGTTGGGCTATTCCACTAGGGTTCAGCCAAAGATTTGTATCGAACTCAAGATCGAAATCTGAAAAATCAAAAGAATATTTCAGTATTGAGTATGTATTATAAGGTATATATAAAGAAAGGCATAAATTCGGTAATGGACAGAAAGAACCACTTAGCTGCCTGCCACCGATATCTTGCTTTGTTTTTTTTTTTTTTTTTTTTTTTGTTACCACAAAACTAAAAAATAAAAGAACAAACGTCACAGCTGGTAGAGCATTATTGCAAAAATTCTATCTGTTTTGGAATATAAACCATAATAATAATAATAATAATAAATAATAATGTAGTATTCCCCACCTCGTCCGCCGTCTCCATCTCCAAACCAACAGCTCTTCCGCCGATTGGTTCCCCCAAAATATCTATTCTTTAAAACAATCCCACTCCCTCGTCATGATGGAGGCGAGGACCGGGTCTCGCCCGGTTCGGTCCTGAATCGAGTGAGGATCGATGGTTTGATGCAGAAATTAGATAAAAAAATTGAACAACGATTTATTCTCGTTTTAGCATGTCTGTTAGTTTCTGAAAATTAGGAATCGTTTCGGTTGAGTTTAAATCATAACAATTGGTCCTTTTTTTGCGTATTGTTAAGTTGGTATATTTAAAAGTGCGTTAACGGTCTTTCCAATATGAGAGGACCTGAAATTTCTAGATCTTAAACGCGGTAAAAAAAGAAAAGTAATTTGTCGAATGACTATGTATGGTTGTGGTCCAGGTATGCATGTGAGAAAGACAGTTACAATGTTAAGGTAACTAACGGTTAAATTTTCGAACCAAGGTAACTATTTAATGAAGCTATATAATTATAGTTGAACTCTTTAAACAATCTATCTTTTATTAGACGTTGCAATGATGGGAGGGAATAGAATAAGATCTATAGGAGAGAATTTTGAGAGGGGGGGAATTTCCCATTATTAATGGCCTGCTTAATGGAAAGTTCTATTAATTGTTTCCTGTAATCACGGGGGATGATCATCTTGAGAACAGTTCAACGAAGTTAGAGGAAACGACGGATGCTTCAACAAAGGAGTTTGCTTAATGACAACAATTAATTCTAATCCACAGTATATATTTTTGTTAATTACAGTAATTAATCAATGTTCATAGCTCGTCCGCCCGCATAATATTGGTGTCGGTTGCACTACATGGCTAACAACATGAAACCAAACAAATCCTCTATTAATCAAAGCAGCTGGCTGGCTTTGTTTTGCTCTTTTAGATGGCTCTTTTTGCCTTGTCTGTCTATCTGTCTGTCACCCATGATTGGAATGTTGGGCCCTTTTCTGACCCGACCCGACTCGGCCATGTTCATGTGTGACCAATTTCATTATTCATTCGCTCAAAAAGGTCATTCATTAGCATATTGAACATAATCACCATGGATAATTGATCTTGCGTTGCACTACATTGATTTCTAGATTGCCTCGATATAATCAAGAGAAATGAGAAGAAATTAATGATTTATTATCGGTTCAGAAACAATATTAGTCCTATGATTTCATAGATTGTCTCGATAATTGTCGGGTGATGTTATAGACTTGCTATAAGATCTTGCAATAATCAAGGGTGGAGTTAGTCACCTCTGTTCAAGGTGGATCCATGACAACACCTTCGATGTATTGGAGAACCATACGAACCATTGGTGTATATGTGTGCGGTGTGCCAATAGTGATATATACATAACTTCTTATTTATATATATTCTTTTTAAGTCTTTTGTTAATGTACCGACTTCTGAATTTGTTACCGTCGTCGTTGCAAACACTTAAAAAAAATATTTTCATAATGAACTACGTGACAATCACCCTTTTAATGGTGAAGTTTGTAAATGCTTTTTTGGTACCATACTTGATGAGAGACATACATTTATAATTAATATGGATGACAATATAAGTAAGAGTAAAACATCATATGATTTTTTTTCCCCCACATTGCAACCCACATTTGACAAAATCCTGACTCGGCCACCGTCAACAATATTTGCAAAACACCAATTTGATCAATGAATCGAGTGGGAGTAGCCATCATGACTTTCTTGTCAGCAAGTTTTTGGAGCTAATTATAAATATTTTGTTGAGGAAATGATGTTTAAGATCTTTACTGTTTTGACCTTGTGAATCATTATTGCTACTCCAATTAAGAAGAGAACTCATTATGGATAGCATGGAGTGTTTACCGTTCAAATCTTCGTATGATTATGCTTGGAGAAATTTTGGGAAGCTTCTTTCTACTGATAGTGAGATCGATAGTGTGTGTAAATTGGAGTGGCAATTCGCAATCACACATTTCCTATTCATGTCATGTGTTCACATGTCCCTACGCTATTATTGAGCACCTCCTTTTTTTTGGTTCAATTGGAGATTTGGAGTGGCAGTCGCAATCACATATTCCTGGGCCAATAACTGGCCCATGATCCACCAATCCATACATATGCTTAGGCCCAAAGATCTCCAACAAAAAATTCCTAATTAATACTATGATATGAATCACAGGCGAGATGAGAACACGAAGTAAAATTCTACCCTTAATTAATGGGATTGGATTTTGTCAAAATCCAACCCGCTTCCCATCCGACTGGCACTACAAAAATCAAAACAATTTAATTTGGTACTAGTATGGACAACAAAGATGATATATAAATGTTATTAGTTTGTGTCATTATAATCTAACTAGCGTGGCCCCGGCCAGTTGGCCGGAGGAAGATGAAATATGAAATTTGATAATGTAATGGAGTGTATAGTTTATTATTGTATAGTTTTTTTTTGGGAAACTCGTGATAAAAATAGTGAATTTTAGTAGGAAAGATACATGAATGATGTAATGAATCAAAAATCGGCCTTATGAACCAAAATCAAGTACATGTTACCTTTTGAAACAATATTGTTTCTCGTAATATGATGAGGTGGAGTAAGTTTTATAGAAATAGAATTCTAGAAAATCGAATAAAAAATCGCCTATCCCGTCGTTTTCGGGAAATGGGCATCTCACAATCGTTGCTAGCTTTTACTCGGCCCGTTGGTTGATTAATTTGCTTTATAAAACTTTCGTCTTGTCGTCATTGTGCTTTCTGGTTTTTGTTAGGCCATGATAAAATCTAAGAAAATCAAGAACGAACAACACGATTTGGGATAGGAACCGCCGTTGTCGTATCCCTAGAAAATGGTCGTAAACACAGACTCACCTGCCAAACTGGTTTGGATTGAGATTTTTATCGGGTATTAGAAAACCATGTGATTATAAATTAGACTTAATCAAAACGGGCCAAAACTTAAAATTCAGCATGTTTGACCGACCCATGCCAAATTCTAATTATTCTTTACTTTTAAACTTTCTATTTGAAAATAAAAAATAGTGAAAGAAAAGAGATGACTGCAATTCGCCATTTGCACATCACTTATTCAGGAATAAAACCATAAAAATTCAAAAGGAACTGAAAATGTTTAGGATCGTTTTAATGTTTAAAATAACCAAATAGATCGTTCTGTTTAGTTTTTTACTGACAAATACCAAACGATTACCTATAAAATACACTATAATTTGATCATTATGATATCAAATAATTATATAATATATATTTGAAATGATAAAAATTGGACTAATTGGGTTGGTCGAGGTTGAACCATTGAATAACTTTAAAATACATTATATTTTAGCCACTAAGATATAAAATAATAGCATAATATATATTATGCCAGAGAAAATAGTTTGTTCTAGAATGGCAAACCAATGATGTTTATTTGTTCTACTTGATGGCCAAATCTCGTGTAGGTCAAGCCCATTCAACTCTTTTATTTTATGGTTAGCGGTTAGCCCATTAGATACCATGCATTAGTATATTGTTAATTTTTTTTATTTTTAGCAATAAAATGGAGTATTGTTTTTGCCTTCTCATATATATTTTATCACCACGGAGAAATAACAGGGCTTAAAGAAAAAAATTGACACTTCTGGACCCGTTTAAATCCACATGTGTACGGTAAGTTGGCCCGTTCCACAGAGGAAAGAGAAAAAAACTGACACTCCCTATTCTACCCTTCCTACAAACGCTCCTGGAGCAGGAAGGGTTTTTTCCTCCTTGCTATTATATGTTTTTGATTTAAAAAGATACAACAAATGTACTTAGTGTGATTGTTATGATTCTTGCTTTTCTTTAAAATGGACATGGTTCGAATCCCAGTACGTGTCTTTTTAATGAATAAAAAAAAGTAATTGTGAAGACCAAAATGTCCTTCCTACTTTCACTCTCATCGCAGGAAATTTGAAATGGGGCTCCCGTTTTTTCCTTCGGTGTATTATATTATGTGTAGATAATATGAATAATTTGTGGACTTATTAGTCTTTATAGATATATATTTGTTGGAATTTTCTTATACAATATTTTGATGTGAGTGTTCGAAGTTAATGTATGGTTATGTTCGTGAATCCATGAATCCCCATGAATTTGTGTGTACCTGTTGAGTTGGGTTGGATCTGTTGTTCTATAACCTAATAGGTATTTACTAGTTTTTTTCTTGGTGCGTCCACCACGATTGGTTTGAATTTAGAGAAATCTGTCCCACCGTTTGGTTTGAATTTAGAGAAATCTGACTCAATTTGACCCGTTGTGAACTGTGATCGCCATCAGCTTACATAACTCAAAATGGTTCGTATATACGGCCAGGTTTCCAGCCTTGAATCAACATCATTTGTCAGAGATAGGACTAACTTCAACCCGTAAAGTCAAATTTGGCTCCCCAAGTAGCCAAATATGGCTTTTTAGCTCCTCAAACCCCATTTTCACTCCAACCCTACACAATGCTAAATTTAGCTTCCTACCTACCTTTTTTCAATTTATTACAATAAAGCATACTTATTTGACCTCTAATTTTCATATTTCACTTTAATTTTCTATAGTTAGTTTAGGGATGGCAAAAATATCCGTAACCGTGGATATCCACCCGAACCCGGCCTAATCGGGTAGGGTAAAACCCGAACCCGAAGGACATTTAGTGGGTACGGGTAAAACCCGAACCCGAATATTGCGGATAATGGGTGGGCATGGGTTTCTCAGTATCCAACCCGAACCCGCCCG
The DNA here is from genome assembly GCA_964030455.1 of Linum trigynum. Lineage (NCBI taxonomy): Eukaryota > Viridiplantae > Streptophyta > Magnoliopsida > Malpighiales > Linaceae > Linum > Linum trigynum. The sequence goes on along the minus strand of OZ034815.1, from coordinate 41,999,191 downwards.
ATTATACACATACATATGTATTTTGTCTAGAAATAGTCATTATTTTTCTTTAAAATATTTTATATTTAGCATATAAATATAATATTTTCATGAAATTGTGTTGTTTTAATTAATTTTCTTCATTCTAGTGAATTATTGTCATACTTTTCCTTTTGCATAATGTGAGAATACGTGTGAATGTAAACATATTAGTTGGAGTTATGAAGAGAAATCATTACCCATGGATAACCGTGGATACCCGAAACCCGAACGGGTATGGTCATGGTTTTAATTTTCTACCCGTTTTATATGTGGGTATGGGTATGGGTAAAACCCGAACTACTTTGGGTAGGGTAACGGATATGCACTATCCGTCCCCGACCCGACCCATTGCCATCCCTAAGTTAGTTATTAGTTTTGAAAACAAAATTTTCGATGTAATTTTTTTTTATTCCGAGACAAAAAAAGTTTCGGAAAATTAGTCATTATTTTGTTACCGTTAACTTCGGGACCAATGAAAAAAATACCAATTAAACATATAACATTTCATATCTTCTTTCAAACAATTAAACAAACAACATACACAATCAACCAATGGCAAAATACCACACAAAAAAAAAGCAACAAAAAAAAACAACACAATCAACCAATGAGAAAATCCCACAGAAAAAAACAAAAAAATAAAAGAGGACCCACCGCAGGTCCACCATTTCCTCTAGCCAAATTTGGTTTTTTCACCTTTTTGGAAGCTAAATTTGGCTCCCAATTCACCAATACCCATTTTTAGCTCCCAAAATAATGTGGGTTGGAGCACAAAAAAAGAGCTAAAAATGGGTAAATGGCTTTTTAACTATAGGGTTGGAGTTAGTCTAAGACCACCCACAGCAAGCATTGAAAAAAAGGGGGAAAAGGAAAAAAATGAGGGGAAAGCCTACAATAGGGGAGGATAAAAAGGCTAAAAAGGAAAAGAAGGCTATTGGGGGAGAGTTTACCCTTCTGAAAAAGACAAAAGAAGGAGGAAAAAGTGGGTTGTTGGTGGAAGAAGATGATTGGGCCACGTGGCTGGTGCCTTCTTTTTCTTTTTTTTCGTTTATTTTAATATCAGATTGAATTTAAATGGTTTTTTTGTATGGAACCACTCATTTGTGAAACTTGTGATGAGTAATAGTATTCTGCAAATTATTGAGATTCGTCATTGATAACGTCATATTTAATTAGTGATAAAAAAAATTATGTCCAAATTAAAAAAAAATTATATCGAAATATTCGTTTTAATTAATTAATACTACCTGTATAAAAATAATAAGTAAATTATCAAAATAAAATTACCATATCAACTCTAGATAGATTTTGAAGAAAAAAACCACTTCTCATTACCCTTTTTTCCCTCCCTCCCATTGTGACCAATTCTTCTCCTCCACCATTCTTTCCCTTTTTTCCCACCCTTTTCACCCTTTTTTCCCTTCCATCATTGTGGATGGTCTAAGGGTCAGGCTTTGAGCCTGAGGAAAGAGGACCAATGTTGAGCCTGGCTGGTCTAGTTCAGAATCGGATGCAAAGCAACACATGACGAGATCAACAACAAAAGGAAAATGACCCACCATTTTCGAATCAAAGGAAGCAAATTGAACTATATTCATGCGACTCAAATGTCAAATTTGGTTTGCTGTGCAGCAAATTGTTGGTCACCACCCTAAATAGGACCAACTTGGAAACAGAGCAAAATTCACATACAGAGTCTAGAACAGTGTCAAGTCCTTATGGCTGCCATGTAATCCTCTCATCAAATTCCCTTTCTCCATAAGGATGGATTGGACACGGTGTCCAAAAAGAGACTATGAACTCACCTATCTGATCTTACAAATGCATACAAGATTTTTCACTGTAGGGAGTAGGGAAGTCTCAGCTCAAAGAGGAATTAACTCAAAATCACACTTTGCTTCCCCCCAGCAAAGACCATGAATCACAGATGAGAACACCATAGAAAAGCTGAAGGATAACCTGCAACAAAGAGACAGGTATTAACTCTACTCTTTTGTTTCAAACTACTAAGCATATGCACAAGGAAGCTAGAGCAAATGACAGAACAGTTATAAACAAATGGTACAAGCTATGGAGAAAAGCACAAGGGTAGTAAAACATACATTTTTTTTTATATTCTATGATCGCTTATGCAGAGGACGATGACTCGGGCGAGCTAGCAGCCTGTGGTTTCGATGGACTCCTTTGATTAGCAGGTGGGCCATCTCTTCGCCTCTCGTACCTTTTACTCTCGTACTTGGAACTCTTGCGCTGCTTCGGTTGATACGTCGGGTAAGTGCATGGTATGATTTCTCCGTTCACATACTTGTCCCCTGAACATTTCTCCAAAAGAACATTAAGGCCATTAAAGGATGAACACCATTGCCAAAAAGATCCAACATGAAAGCCAGATGAAGTAAAGTAAAAGCAGCTGAGCACCTCCATAGTCTTTGTTCTTAACATCTATATAGGAGTCAGGCAGCACCCAGAGCACTCCTGGCAAACCTGCAACAGCTTGAAAATCCCAAGATAAGTATATAAGTAAACAAAGCAAGTAGAGTTATAATAAAAAAAAAAAATGGGTTACTCTTACTCACCCTTGAATTTCTCGGAGGTAGCTTCATCTACCGTGCACTGAAACCCGGTGTAGGTCGTTGTACTGAAAGCATACATATTTTTCTTCGCCTCTTCCATGCTGAGTTCCACAGAAACCAAATGCAATGAGTGACAGTTCAGACTCTAACGACAACTCCAGTTCTTCTAATAAATAGAGCTGCGCTCAAGCCAAGCGTTATATTGAGGTTACTTAGATTCAAAGACACAACCTTTGAGGCTATAAAAGGCTCTAATACGATACTAAGTTTCAAAAACATATTGAGATACAATATTGAGATTTGAGAATCAAGTTGTTGCCATAACTCGAGTTTACATTTGAGTTACTACGGATTCAAAGACACAACCTCTCGGGCAATCAAAAGCTGTAATGCCATAATATTGAGAATCAATTCGCTGCAGTAACTCTGAATAACTCGAATTGCTCACTGATTCCCCGTAATGGATATCCAACCATTCCTTTACACTTTACAGATTCACACATATGGAATAGTTCACTACTACTAAGCCAACAGTTTCAATCCAATTTCTACCAAATCAAGCTACGAAACCCTAAATTTACACCAGCTTCGAACGACTGGAAACATTGCAGATTAAGATTGAAACAAAATCCAACCTGCCAAGGACGGTAGCGAGAGTATTGAGATAAGCATCGATCATCTGCTCTCTACTCGGCGCGGGATCCTTGGGGAAGTCCATCACAATCAGCCAATGGTTGTAGTCGCAACCGGGCAACATTATCGTCTCCCTCTGCTCGCTGCTGCTGCTGCCGCTGCTCCTCCGCGACGAAAAATCGGAGTTCACGGCCGCGCGAGCAAACGACTGCCGCTGCCGCGAGCGGACGGAACCCCAACTCCGGCGGTTCCATGATTGAGGGACGGGAAAGAAGGAGGAAGGCGGCAGGGATGCTTTGGGGCAAGGGAGAGAAGGGGTTAGGGTTTTGGGAGTTAGCGAAGACGAGAGAGTAAACGCAGCCATTGGAAGGGCGGACGAATTATTCGAAAATGGCGAGCGCGAGACTTTGAAGAAGAGGATAAGGTAAACTAGCGAGTAGCGATATTTAGTTTTCAGAGAGAGAGTGAGAGAGGAGATATTTTCTTTTTTACTATTTCGCTATGGACGGAATCTCGCCGGCAGCGGGAAAGCAGGGAGCTGCTCCGCCGTGTAATTTGATGGTCGGACTTGTCTATCGGCGCCGGGGTTTGCTTTTTGGGTTGACGAGCACTCGGCGAGAGCCCAACTTATTGGCGACATTTTAGGCCCACTAGAACAGGGCTTTTATGAGGCTGGAAAGCAGCACGTAAAAGAAAGAGAAAAGAAAACTGTTTATTTCTTGGTTAATATCTTATTTTTCGTCCGAACTATGCACCATTCTTTTTTACTAGGTTTGGTGTGGTTTTTGATCGTCATATTGGACAGTCAACTACATTGACCATTAGCCAAGTGTCAAGTCACTTGCCACGTTAGTAAATCTAAAATAAAGAAATTATTTTTGACGAAGAAAAATCCATAATAATTACCGAATTTAAAAAAAATTACAGAAATTTGAAATCCAAATTTTTTATTTCGAGTTCGTTGATGTGGCAAGTGACATGGCGCTTGACTAATGGTCAATAGAGTTGACCGTCTAATTTAATGGTGAAAACCCACCCTGGGCCAAGCTAGAAAGTAGTATGGTGTATAGTTCGGGTCGGGATAGCAATTTCATAAATCACGGATCAAAGTAGAAAATTTGGGTATAATTCGTGCCAAAATATTAATACCCTATCTCTTTCTATCAAAGCCAACTTATCTTTCTACATAAAAAAAACCCAACTTAACATTTTCGTATGATCATCTACTATGGTCAATATTGTTGATTAGGGCTAGAAGTTTAGTATCGGCATTTGAAATATACCGAATATTGTATTTAATTTTTTGATATTTTGTAATATCGAATACATGTAATATTACAATGGGTTGGGATTGAATTTCAAGTGTTATTTTATATTAGAAATTACGCGATTGAGATCGGTATGTATACCGAAATACGGGTCAATATCGAAATATAAACTAGTGTGAATTTTATCCCTCCCAAATAGGTTTTCTCACTCACTACTACCAGACACTCTACTGCTAAGATGGCCACTTAATTATACATAGCACATTCGCTCACTATTTTAATTCACACTGAGTTCATTTTGTTATTTATAGTATGTTTATGAGTTATTTAATCGTCTTCCATTTTAGTTTGTTGCTTTAATTTTTCAATGTGCTTATTAGGCACCATATTTTTCTAATTTTTTGCTAATATACTTAGAGAATTTTACTTATTTGCTTTGCACGAGTGTTGGCACCATTTTTTGTTTTAATATAAATTGTGCTTACATAATTATTTGACTAAGTCATCACTACCATGTTTAATCTCAGTTCTTTCCTGTCCATAATTAGGGTTCCGATCAAACAAAAAGATACATAAAATTTGACTTAGTTTCTTTCTTATATTATCCTTGACTTTATAATCCCTCTTATTTTCAGTTTTGTGTCGTATATCAAGTAACCATTAGTCCCTTTGCATAGGGCAGATAACTAGACTAGCTTGATTTATTCGAATTTAGGATATCCTATCCATTAATAAACAGCAAATTATTTGATGTATTATCTACAGAGTTCTGTTAATAATCCTATCCATTACTAAAAAAAAAATGAAGTTAATTCTTACACGCGATCACGATTATAATACAACTATTACTTTAACTTATCTGTGCAAAATCAGAACAAAAAATAGGACCCTAGAATCGGGATTTTGAACCCGACGTGAATCGAACACGCAACCTTCTGATCTGGAGTCAGACGCGCTACCATTGCGCCACGGATCCTAGTGGTGTCATCAATTAGACCTAAATAATATTTGTATAGAAGGCGCGTTAAGCCCTTCTAGCAGTAGTACCGCCAGAGGTTTTTTGGTCTTTCATCCTTTTCTGATGATTTAAAATAGGTGGAATATTTCTATGGTATCAAAGAACATCTGACAGTCAGTCCAAGCACATGAAGCATAGATAACAAAAGATATCATGTATTAAATATCATAATTTAGAAGAATAACAAAGATAAATCAAATATTGTCTATTTTATAGATCAGAAATGTAATGAATACTTATTCGGGAAAGATTTTCAAGAACGCTTGTACGAAACAAAAGTTCCCGTAGCAAACTTAAACGCAAAATACTTTGTTGGACTCCAGAGTTTAAATTAGCGCGAATTAGACAACATACGCTTAATCCACTAGGTTATCATATATAATGCTCATTGGAAAATATACTATTTTGATGTCTCTATATTCTAATGTATACCCGTACAAAAAGTAGTAACAAATTGTAGGGAGTCCAAAGGGTTTAGGTTCAACTCACCCATTACCTAATTAAACTAGAATATGACATATTATTCTCACATAATAATACTTAAACGACTCAAACCCAAAAACCTAAAACAATATAACGGCTCTTTTGGTTTGTAATTAACCCTATCTAACGGGTTCTTCTTAATCCTTTTGATTGTGTTTTGAATCTCTACTCGTCTCTTCCTCGTGTCCAATTAATGATGATCTTTGCTCCAAAGACTTATCACCTAATCCCAACTTGTTCTTTTCCTCCAACCCTAGCTAGCTAGTTAGACTTTTGCTAATCAATTAATTAAAAACAAGAGTGAACGATTCCTCTCTGCTACTCATCAATTGACTGGATAGACATATTTGATTTTACTTGAAACTATTTCATGTAATAGGGGGGTTCTCTATAGGGTAAATAACTTCAAAGGACAAAATTATTTTTAGGAAAATATTGTTCATCGCATGCATAAATCTATCAATGTAATTTTACCACTCAAACAAACCAGCTTCACTTCAAAATGAAAAATTACCTCGTCTCCCAAGTTAAACGAGATAATTAAAACGAGTCAATTAAAATGAGTCAATTCGAATTACCTGCCCCCACCCCAGGTAATTGAAATTAACTCAAAACGGATCAATTCAAAATACCTCAGGCAGATTGATCCATTCAAATTTTTTAATGGCAAACGAGAGAATTTGGTTCAATTGTCTCAAAACAAGACAATTGTGTCAAATTGATCCGTTACAATTCCTCGTCCAAACGACCCCATAATATTCAACATTCTAGTTTATAAAAATTGAAATACGCTAAATAAAGCATGGAGAAAAATGCCCATTCAAATTCATCACCAAAGAAATAATGAAAAAAGTACACAACCATTATTATTCTATTAAAAAATAAAAACTACAAAGGGCACAAAACTAAGTTACTCGAAAATCATGTAGCCCAACAATGAGATTACACAATAATACATTTATTCATCACAAAATGGGAGAAAATTGAATTAAAAAGCTTCTAATTTGTATATTAGGAGGAACATAAACACAAATGAGTTTAAACCGTATGAAGAAATCCACCCAAAAAAACCCCTCTCCACTTAAGCATCAATAGAAGAACCCTTCAATTTCTTGGCAATGCCGGCAAAATACTGCCCCTGGTGATGAGCCAGCCCCAGCTCTAGCTCAGTAGGCTGCCTGGAGCCATCCCCTGCAAATGTGCCAGCACCATAAGGACTCCCACCTTTCACCTGCTCCATCTCGAACATCCCAGCTCCGAATGTGTACCCCACTGGGACGAAGACCATCCCGTGGTGAACCAGCTGAGTGATCGCTGTCAAGCTGTGAACGATCGAACATGGACATCGCGGAGATCAGAATCAGATGTGGCTTGTAATCAGAACAAACAGTTTTACATAAGTGCACGAGTGATTTTGAAAACTTACGGTGTGGTCTCCTGGCCACCTCCTTGAGAGCCAGTGGCGTAGAAGATACCAGCAGGCTTCCCTGAGAGTGCCTGAGTCCTCCACAGCCCACCGGTGGAGTCCATGAAAGCCTTGAACTGAGCAGCCATCATCCCGAATCGAGTTGGGAAGCCAAAGAGGATGCCATCAGCCTCTGCAAGTTCGTTGGCAGTGATGGTGGGGACTTCACTCTTTGATGGGGCTCCCATCTTGCCAAGAACCTCTTCATTCAGTGTCTCTGGTACCTGTTACAAAGAGAACCCCACAAGGATTAAGTTCAAAAAGTTGGTGAAAAGTTGAAACATGATCTCTGTTGGGGGGGGGGGGGGGGGGGGGGGATGTTTAGTGTTGAACAAACCTGAAATAGCTTAACTTGAACTCCTTCCACAGCTGAAGCTCCTTTCTTTATCTCTTCAGCTAGTTTCTCAACATGTCCATACATGGAGTAGTAACTGCAGAATTGGGTCAACAGTCTCGCACTGTTAGTTATATGCTCATAGCATAATTCACTTCCTGAATGAAATTTTTTTCATTAATATATCTCATACAGGCTCGCTCTCGCTCAGTCTCTTAGGAATGTCAGAAGAAGTGAACATTTGGAACCATCTATAGTATCAGTTCATAGTCAAGCAATGTATGAAATGAAAAAAAGGCAGCAGTGATGATTGATAGGGACCATATGCCCTCATGGGAAACCCATTAAGTCTCTATCTCAACCATAATTCAAAGAGTAGGTCCAATATCACAATCAAACTTTTCTTTTCTTTTCCCTGCTTACTTATATCTACTTATGAAGTGGAACCTCCACAAAAACTTAGCCATATTATCATCAAAACTCTCTCTTTCTTTTACTTTCCATTGATTCAACCCCAAACAGGGAACAGTCATGAGTGGGAATGGCAGAATGTGCAGTGGGAAACATCTCAGCTATACACATATATTCCCATTTTCCAGATGGATACAAGAAAGTAAAGTCCAACCTTCCTAGTGTCTCCCCCATTACCCACAATCACGCTGAATTTTGAGGTTATCCACTACTACAAAGTTTCCAGCAGATTCATTTCACTTTGTACTAACCTGTTCAAGCTAAGCACAAGTAAAAATGACTTCAAATCTACCTTAATAACTCGAGTTACGACATCATGCATTTCCCTGCTGATAAACCCTCAAACGTCAATGTTTGATTCAAGCACATATGATGGACCAGTACAAAATCGTCAAACCTAATGATCAAGCTTTCATTTTTTGAGGAAACAAGATCGAATCGGTCCTCCACATGTTTCATCCAACACTCTGATCAGTCAAGTTTTCTTTTTCTGGGATGAAGATGATCAATCAAAATGTTGCCCACATGTTTCACCTACCACATATGACCCTATCCAAAGAACAATTTCCCTCCCCAATTAGCAATTAGGAGGGTTCTGCAAACTGATATTTCAGAGAAAAGACCCCACTTGACTATGAAATTCAGAAATCTGAAAACCGATACAGACCAGGCTAACCCAGATAAAAAACATGGGGATTCCACTATCACTGCAAGCTTCCATCTTGCTAACAACCCATCAAAAATTAATGACTTTCTAAGATATTATAATCTGATCAGCAGCAATCCAAGTCAAACCCAGATGAACCCAGTAATCAGACCGAACATTCGATTCTCAAACCAACAGAATCAGGTCACGGAAGCAAATCAACCTTGGTCTGACTTAGGAATTCAAGCTAACAGCTACCATTGAAAAGAACAGAGCTAGAGTAAAAAGAAGGGCGGAAATGCTTACACGATGTAGATTTTGACGGCCATTGCTGGGGAATCGGGGGATTTTTCACTTTGCTTTCGTTGTCTGTGCTCTTTCTTACTTAGTCTTCTCTTGTGGCCGATTCAGCTGGAACGAATGCGTTGAAAAAAGCTTATAGAAGAAGGTAATGGAATGGGAGCAAGGAAGGTGGAGGGGTTTCTGGTTTTATACCCGGGCGGATGAGCTGGTAATGGGGGATTTTTGCTTTTAAAATCCGCCTTTTTTGATTAATCTCTAAATATTTAAAAAAAACTAATTACATCATTAATGTGGTCATCATCATGTATTTTATTAGCTCTTTCTTTAATTTATTTCATTATTTATTTCCTCTTTATTTGTCTCAACATTGTTGTCCATTTTTTTTATTTACACTCGATTGCATAAACGATCACTAAATTTCCAGGCTATTAACTTATTAGTCATTCATATAATTTTAGTAAATTCATAGATGAAATGACTAACACAATAGCCACTATGATCCTTTTTTTTCATTTGAATTGTCATGATTAATGTATTAACTCAACTATACTTTTCTCTAATTAGTAATTGGGTACGAGGAAGAAGGGAGTATATAGCGGATTGGATCGAACGCCAGTTGATATAGATCATAAACACGCTTAAGGGGTTTGGCTTAGTTGGTAACCATAATATGGATTCATATCTTAATAGCAGTACAATATCATCAAAAATAAAGTAGGTAATTTATGTGGAGCATATTAGAGTGGATATTGACATCTTTTTGTTAATAAACTTGATTGATTTGGTATTTGAGTTTGAAAAATTGGTAAGAATTGCATACACGGATGGAGAGAGAGGGATTGTAAGTGTTTGCGTGATTTATTCCAAATTCCGATGATTTGTTTTGTAAACCGAAGTTTAATGATCATTTGGTTGGTGATCCGAAGTTTGGTGACCATGTATGTAATTGACCCATTTATTTCAAGTTTCGCGGGAGATGGTCGCCGCCGCGCCTGACGGACGGGAATCTTTCCCAGCCGGCATTACACTAAACAAACCGAAGAATAAGGTTAGTTAATCTTTTTCATTCAAGATTTGTTCGGAATAAGTAGCCGTTACTATTCTATTAAGGAAATAAAAGCAATTGGTTATGAGATAGATAAGCATTTGTTTAAAGGTAACCCCCAAATAATCAAATAATAAAAAGCATGGCAGCGAGCATTACAGAGTAAAAAATTGGAAAGGTAACCCACCAAATCAACGACTCGACTTACAAGACTAACGGATACAACATGTCATGAGTTGAGATTATTTGGGTTACTCCAGACAGTCAAGAAGAATTTCAACATTGCATGTACACTTATTAAGCACGAAACAAATAAAACATATGAGGATTGATTTGGAGATGTGCGTTAGAGGTGGGTGTTATTTAATTCATTGTGTTAAACCGATGTTATCCAGTATGTTTCAAGCTCTTGTCAACAAATATAGTCAACATATTTGTTGATGTTATATGTTCATCTATTCTCCTAATATCTTCATCAAGGTTTTTATTTAGTGACGTTTTTGTGATGTGAGCACTACTACTAGCTAATACTTTACTCTGTTTAGTCATTAGTGTAAATTTGATTGGGTTTGTTAACCAAATTAAGCCGGAAAGCAAAAGGCCGGCGGCCGCAGCCAATACACGTTGAAGGAGAAGTTTGATTTGACTTGTTATTATTCCATTTAGTCTGCGTACGTAAACATGGAAAAACAAGGGAGAAAACTGAACTTAGCTCTCCACAGCCTTAGGTTAGGATAACCTCACATGAACGTCATTCATTCGAAGGATTCATTATTCTTTGGTCTCATAAAATTTACAAGTGGTAAACAATATTGAATTCATTGATTTCGTGGATTGAATTCGTTCATAACCTCTTTCCTTTTCTTGTTCTCTCTTCGAAGGGCGAAAGTTAAGAATATATGAGTTAAAAGCGAAAGGGAGAGGAGAGAAAAGAAGAAGAAGAAAACACCAAGGGCTCGTTTGAAAGTTGCGATTGTTAAATAGATGTATTGTTGAGAATGCATGTATAATATTATACATGTATTGTCGAATTTGATGCATTGTAGAATACAACGTTTGGTATGTGTGATTGTGTATGTCGCATAAGCTAAAAGCTGAGACAAAACAATCTCAACTCAACTATCTCAACAATCACAACTAAAAGTTGAGATATAACAATCGCTCAAAATGAGTGATAGTTTCTGTCACATCATAGAAACAATCCATGTATTGTTTCTGCTAAAAAAAAACAAGAAAACGATGCATTGTAAACAATACATGGATAATGACAATCTCAACAAAACCATAGCAACTTCCAAACGACCCCCAAGTGACTTTTAACTTTTGAAACTTTTCAGAACTTTTTAAAAACTTTAAGTACTAAAAATAGCATTCAGAAATAATTTAGGCATCCAAAATGTGTTTTTTTTTATTTTTTTTAAAATTCAAATTCAACGCATGAAATTGTAAAATAGTGCATAACTATGATTATACAATCATCTATGTAATAAGCAATTATTGAAAATGTTTAATTTGGGGGCCGGACATGGCAACAAGCTCTAAAAAAATATTTTTCAGTAACAATACAATAAATCGAAGCGAAACGAAACGAAAAGTCAATCTACTAGAGAGCCGTTATAACCACACAATACCAGCATTGGATTGTAATGAACATGCATTCTAGGTTAATAATTTAATTATGTATAAACCATATATTATTAACAATCACCAAGAACATAGGTAAATAATTGGTGAACGAGCTTTTGTTTTTTCTTGGAGTCGTGTAATGAGAAGATAATGCATCAATGAACATATACATATTTGCTCTTAATTCATCGTCTGAAACAGTCCATAAGAATAATGATTAGATGCATACAACAATGAATGCAAATGTCCCCTTGTCTTTTTTTTTTGGGTGAAAAAACGGACGCTGGGGGCGCCCTAACCCATAACATTCACTATTCGGGCCTCTTGGATCCCGATAGCATCATGGTTTAACCAAAAATACAAGAATGGCTCCGTATGATTGTAGTGTGAGCTTCCTACAGGGATCGAATGTCCCTTGTTAGCAAGAAAATCAGCTACATGGTTCTGCTCTCTGTAGACGTGTCTGATTTTGACCTCACCGAACGTGTCCATCAGGTTCTGAAACTGACGGATAATAGGGCCATGCCTATGCCCATTGTCGATCCGATTCTGTAGCACTTGCACCGCCGCCAGGGAGTCCATTTGAACCTCAACTCTGTTGGCTCCCAAACGTCGTGCTAGCACCAGTCCCTCAAGCGCTCCCCTAAGTTCGGCCACCATAATCGTGCATTGGCCATAATTCGACATGAAGGTCCCCAGGTTTCTTCCACTCCTGTCTCTCGCAATTCCCCCCGCTGCCGCCATCGATCCTGGGTTGTGAACTGACCCGTCTGTGTTGATGGTGATCCATCCATCCGCTGCCGGTTGCCATTTCAGCATCACTTCCCTCCTCGTCGTCGGTTGTCGAAGGCCGATCTGCTCGTCACTGTGCAACGCCCTCTCCACTGCCTCGGTCCAGTAGCGCACACGAGCAACCAAAGCTGGCTGGTCTGTTTGTTTCCCTGCAAAAACAAAGTCATTACGACACTTCCATATAAGCCAACAGCCCAGACCAAACACAAGAGAGTAGTTGTTGTCCCTTAGGTACTCCTCCATCCAATCTTGTTGTGGCAGTGAGAAGAATCTCTGCTGCTTCTCCCTAGGGATCAGCTCCTTCCACGTTGCAGCTGCCATAGCACAATCCCTTAGCACATGTAGCACGTCCTCGCCCTTCGACGGACATCTAATACATTCGCTATTGTTGGCGAGCTTACGCCTCTTGCGCTCCTCATTCGTCATGATCTTACTCTGATATGCAAGCCAGAGAAAATACCGAACACGACTAGGGCCATCCCATTTCCATATCACTTTCCAGCATTGTTGCTTCTCCTCCTCTTCAAACCCAGCAGCAAGCGCATAAGCTGATTTGAGGCGGAAGCGGCCATCTTCCTCCAGCGCCCAGATAGTGCGATCGTTTCCACTCTCCCTACACGGTGGAGTAATACCAGCAATTTGTGTCCGCATTTCGTGAGTTATCATGTGCTCAAACTTGCTCCAGTCCCACCCGCCATTCTCATCAACCATATCAGCCACAGAGATACTCTCGTCCATATGATCTACTTCTTCAGGGAGCAAGTCCTTAAGAGCTATGCCACTATCCAACCATTTGTCTCCCCAAAAGCTTGTATCCTGACCACTCCTAATGCTCCAGGCTGTCCCATGCATCACTAGCGGCCAAACTTCTTGCATAGCGCTCCATAATGGAGATCTCCTCTTCCCTTTAAGCTGCTGCAAATTCCCTTCTCTGACTTTAAAATATTTATGTTGCATAACTTGGACCCACAGCTCCTCCGGCGAGTTGAGGAAAATCCATGCCAGCTTCATAAGGTACGCTTTGTTGAGCTCCCGAGCTGAACGAAGGCCTAGCCCTCCCAGATTTTTTGGCTTGCAAATATGCTCCCAAGATATCAAATGTGTTTTCTGCTTCCCATCCCTTTCTCCCCACACAAAGTTTCGTATCAATCTGTCAATGGTCTCACAGACCGAGGCAGGTAATTTTGCTGTTTGCATCACGTAGGTCGGTATAGCATTTAGGACCGAGAGGGCGAGAGTGACTCTCCCAGCCAAAGACAGGTTCTTCATCTTCCAGCTAGAGAGCTTCTTCTCAATCTTCTCAATCACCTGCTTATAAGTCTCTCTCTTTATTCTACCATGGAGTACAGGGACTCCTAAGTAGTTGCCAATGTTTGTAGTAGCTTGGATTCCCATCCCCCTCACAATCTCGGTAGACACACTTCTATTCTTGTTAGGCGAGAAGAAGAGCTTGGACTTTTCGCGGCTCACTAGCTCTCCCGAAGCTTTACAGAACAAAGAGAGTGCATCGGTCATGGTTTGCCCCTGCGCTTTCGTTGCCTCCCCAAACAGAATCAGATCATCTGCGAAAAAAGGTGAGAAAGCTCAGGACCTTCCTTCGAGATTTTGAACGGCTTCCATCTACCTTCTCTAACTTTACTTGTGATAATATGACTAAGTCGTTCTATACAGAGCGTAAAGATGTAAGGTGATAGAGGGCATCCCTGTCTTAGTCCCCGGGAAGGCACAAATTTGGCTGTGCAGGCTCCATTCCACAATATTTGCATCGACGTCGTTGTCACACATCCCATCACTACACGAATGAACTCCTGGGGAAGGCCAGCCTGTTGGAGCGTATCTTCAATGAAGTGCCAACATACACGATCATATGCCTTGGCTAGGTCCACCTTGAGGATCATGTGGCCCTTGGTCCCTTTCTTCTGCTCCATCGAGTGAACAATCTCCTGCAAAATAATTATATTACTGGTTATGTGATGACCTGGAACAAAGCTAGTTTGGGAGGGGTGAACCAGTTTGTGCATAAATCCTTTCAGTCTATTAGCCAGACATTTAGCTATCGCCCTATAATCCACATTGCATAGGCTGATAGGTCTAAACTGGCTTATAGTTTCAGGATGGGCCACCTAGGGAATCAGGGTGATAAGAGTCTCGTTAATGTACTGAAAATTAGCCGGATTGTGAAAGCAGGAAATAGCAAAAGATAAAAGATCCTTCCCTATCTTGTGCCAGCATTTTTGGAAGAACACCGCTTGATACCCATTCTTCCCCGGTGCCTTCAGCCCTGCCATATTTTTCACAGCTTGTAGCAATTCCTCCTTTGTCAATTCCTTGGTAAGCATCTCCAACTCATGTCTCTCCATCTCTGGGAATTGTCCCTGAATGCTATCATGGCTATGCACCTCCTCCGCATACAGGTTCATATGAAAGTCTCTCACAAGATTTTGTAGTTGGCTAGGATCCGAAACCCATAGTCCCTCTGCATCTTTGAGACATTTAATTCTGTTTCTCTGTCGTCTGGCTAATGTGGAGAGGTGAAAGTAACGGGTATTTTGATCCCCAAAAACAGTCCATTTTGTTCTTGACTTCTGAATCCAAAGGACTTCCTCCTCCCACAGAGTCTCTTCCAAACGCGTTCGGACTTCATCCTCCTCCTGAACTGTTCGGTCCGATGGTTGCTGGTGGTTCAACATCTCCAGTTTAGAGAGGCGGGAACGTAGCTCCTTCTTCCTCTGAAAGATGTTGCCAAACACTTCTTTGTTCCACGCTTTTAGCTTCACAGTCAGCTCTTGCAAGGAAAAAAGGTACCCCTCTTGCGGCTTCCAGCCTCGATCAAGCACATTCGGGAAGTCGACATGGGAAAGCCAAGGAGCAAGAAAGCGAAAAGGACGTACCTGATTCATCGACGGGCACCCTGACTTCACATCAACCAATATTGGTCTATGGTCTGATTTTAGCCGATGCAGGTGATGATTAGTAGTTTCCGGGAACACTTGCATCCATGCTGTATTGCATAGTGCGCGATCAAGCCTTTCTTTCAACGCCATTCTCGTCGTGAACCAAGTAAATTTCGGTCCCACAAAACCCACGTCAATGAGACTACAGGATGAGATAAAATTGTTGAACCCCCTGGTCTTGGCCGGGTTAAACGCCGCACCACCCTGTTTCTCTGACGGGTGAGATATTGAGTTGAAATCGCCCAGCACCAGCCAAGGCTCATGAATTGTTCTTCCAATCCGAGTCAACTCCTCCCAGAGACTTTGGCGTTCATATTCGTTAGTACTGCCATAAACGGCCGTAATAAAACCCTTCATGATTCCTCCATCTTTCCAGCACATATGGACAAATTGCCTATGTATTATTTTCTCTTCCAGATGTATGCTCCCTTTTTGCCATAGTACCCAAATTCCCCTTGAGAATCCTTCTGCCTCAGAAATGGCCTGTGAATCAAACCCCAACTTGCATATAACATCCTTTGCGTCTTTACCTTTAATTCGAGGTTCAATAATGATCGCCACATCTGGTTTGTTATCCATTTTGTAATCTAAGAAAGTAGACGTGAATTTTGGGTGTCGAGCACCTCTACAGTTCCAAGATAGAAACTTAACCATGGATAAGAAATAGGTAAGAAAAATGGACCCCCAAACCAGCAGCCCATGGCGGCATTAACCTTCTACAATAGCTGACGGAAGCTTGCTACTATCTTGTCCGTCCGAAAGTTCCGGGGAGGACGTCTGACCCTCTCCCATCGGCACGTCCTCTTGGGTTTTGTTCGAGTCTTTCAAGGACACCGGCACCGCCATCTTCTGCTGAGATTGCGCCAAAAACTCTTCGATCGCCTGCTGCGTGATTGGGGATGAAGAAGCCATCACTCTCTCTTTGAGATCACGTTTCAGTTTGGGATTGCCTTTGATTGTTTTCTTCACCCCAATTTTGAGATTGATTCCATTCTTCCCGTCCCCTGCACCTTTCTGACCAGAACTTTTATTGCGTTGTCGATGCTTAATGGAGGGAGCGGATTGGGACGTATCGGTCGGGTTACTTATCCGCATGTCTATATTGTATTCTTGGTCCACGACTGGTGGGCTTCCCACCTCTTGTCCCTCTTTAGTGTGATCCTCCTTTTGGACCTCCTTCGATTTACCAGTACCATTGCTATTTTGGGCTTTGGAGGATGTTTCCCCCTGTTTTGGCCCAACTGGCCTCCATTCAAGGAGCCCTGCTTGGTTCTTTCCCCCATTCGTTCCTTCTGTGCCACCACCCTTCACTTTCCCCTTCAGTTTGTCATTCCCTTCCTTTCTTTGCTCTATTCCCATAGCCTTTCCTTTTCCTTCCCTATTAGCCTTTACTAGCTCACCTTTCCCGGAGTGACTATTCTTTGCCACGATTCTCTCGAAGTTTCCCCCAATGCCTAGTTGATTTGTTACCGTTTGGGCTTGATTGTTGGCTGGTTTCCGATTCGGTTTCCGTGATTTCCGCTCCACAAGCATCCACGGCCCGTAGCCGGCAGGAGGCTCAGATGATTGTTGCGGTGGCCGGAATTCCAACGTTTCACCCACCGCCACCGTCGACGGGCAGTTTGCGCTCCCCTGCGTCGGACAACTATCCTCATTGTGTCCGATTCTGCCGCATGTGAAACAGACTTGGGGCAAGTTCTCGTAAGTAACTTGCTGCCAGAACCCATCCAGCCGAATCCTGGTAGCCAAGGGCTTCGTCATGTCCAGTTCAACGGCTAATCGAGCAAATTTCCCCCTTTCAAGATGTTCAGTATGATAGTCCAACTTGATGGTTCTCCCGATTAAGTTCCCCAAAGCAAACAATACTTCTCGATGGTAAAAATGGACAGGAAGTTCGGGAAATTGGATCCATGCGACCACCGATTTGAAGGGCTGGTCAGATGTTCTGAAACTCGGAGACCATTCATGAACGAGGAGGTAATGATCGAGGATTGTCCATGGACCTCCTGTTAGCGCATGAAGATAGTCCTGATCGTTGTTGAAGGTCACCAGAAAGGTCTGATTATTCAAATCCATGATGTCCAGATTGCCCACTGGTCTCCATTTCCACCGAAGTTGGGAGCACAAGTACGTGTAGGAGACTGAGCGACCTAAAAGACGGAGCACTAATGTCTTCTTCCATGGAAGGCATAACCTCTCCTTGAAACCAGGCGATATCTTTAGCTCAGGCTCACCATTGAAAACCCCGGCTTCCATGTCTTGAGTGCCCACAAACGTCCACATACTCCGCTTTGGCGATGCCGTACCCCCGGCACCTGCCAAAGCTGCCTTGTAACTTAGAGCTTGAGGGGTAGCCTCCTTCATCTGAGAACCCCCCTGATGCGCACTAGGAGAAGAGGTCAACGATGAAAACGAATCGCTTGTAGAGTCCGGCGGCCGACCTGTCTGAGGCAGAGTCGTCACCGGAGAATGTTCGGAGAGATGCGTGTCAGAGAGCATCTTTCGCTAGGTTCTGTGAAGCAGCAACTTAGACAATAATGTCCCCTTGTCTTTGAAGTCAAGAGCAATGTAGTTAAAATCGTGTTTTAAAACTTAAAAACTTACGATTTTACATTTTTAGGTCATTAAAACGCTTCTACATAAAATCTCAATTTTTACCACTTATGTAGTTAAAAATTCCACTTTAAAAACTTAAAAACTTACAATTTTTTACGCTTTAAAATCATCAAAACGTTTCTATCTAGAAACTTTTTTGACTACATTCATCAAGCGTGTTCCAACGTAAATTGATATTCTCTCGTCCTCGCCCGCAATTTCATCAACCACTAATTAGGGCTGCCATGATCACTACAAATCCAAAACCACACTCTTAACTCTTAAGTGTGCAATTAATCTGCGTCCCATTTGCCATTTTTTTCTTGTTGTCTTTCATTGCACCGTATCCCACACCTTAGGATGCACTCTTTTTTGTCGTGATAACTGAGCTAAAGTTGGAAACTAGAGTGAGAACACTTTATTTGGAAAAAATAAAGCAAAATATTATGTTTTACAATAAAATAAAGGAAACACTTTATTTGTGAATGGAAAATAGTCGTATAATAGAATGTATAATTGAGTCTAACTAGTTGAAAGATCAAATCTAATTAGTTGGAGAAAAGTCAAAACATGAGAAATATGAATAAACATGGTAAGAAATTAAAATAGAATGGGCCGAGAACGGGACGAGGCAGGGCAGGGCGAGTTGGAATTAGATACTCATGTCTCGCCCCATGTTATTGCGTACAGGGTAACGCCCTCACCATCGCGGATCAAGTCAGGTAATACACAGCAGGATGAGTTCAAATTGTACGTTATGGTACAACTTTGGATTATAACTATACTGTTTGTACAAAGCCTTACGCTATCAATATATAAATTGTATAATCCTCCGGCAACATTAGACCTGCATTCTCTCTCTAACGTAGTCAAATTTGGCAAACTTTCACAAGAAACAGACTCCTCTTCACTACCAACCAACCAATACCAAAAAGGCAAAAACCCTCGACAGAGATCTCATCGGATCAAATAAAGCCGTCCCCTTTCGAAGAAATAGTCCATTCCAGACCAGATCAGGAGGCACAAAGTTGCCACTGGCAGGAAAACACTACACAAAAGCAAAAAGCTCGAGACAAGAATCTAACATGTCATCATGGCCTAACTAGGCGGGAGGCAACACCAGATAAACCAGAAACTCAAGTATCAAAGACTGGATCGAGGGCAAAACTCGAAGCATGAATCTGACCTCTCGAAACACAGTTTTCCCTGTCAGTGATTCAAGAGTGCTATTACATCTGTAAACCGCAACAGTAGAAATTTGAGATCTATGTACAACAGATACTCTACAATAGGCACTAAAATGATGTACATTAGCAAAGTTTCATAAAATTTTCGCTTTTGGCTGGCAAGGCCCCGAGTGATCGCTGTTGTCGATCAATCGACGAATTTACAATGTCAATGTTATCTCTAGCAACTATGACTGCAATGTCATAAAGATTAGATACATGATCCATCATAAATCAAATGAACCAGTACAATGCACGAAAGGAGTTCAGATTTACCAAGTAACGAAAGATAAACCAAAAATTTCTTTCTAAATCTGTAACAAGATTGCAAGTTGGAACGATCAGCCGGATATTTATCTGAAATCCCTTTCTTTCTTTCTTTCTTTCTTTTGTACTACAACATTTGATCCTGACAGTTCGTGTGGTTTATTGACAATGTACATGGAATAAACATAACAAAAACGAACCCTAAGAAGAAATAAACAAGTTATCCTAATCCCCTACATTTCTACAGAGCAAAACATATGGCGAAATCAAAACCGAAATACCTCAAGAAGATTTCACCATTCCATTCATCCAGTTCCTCACACTATCAATTGCTGCCACTCAGAGTCTGAACCAAGCTAGAAGCATTCCTTCTAATCTTCTCATTCTCATCATCTTCCCTCAACCCAACACAAATCTCCATTACACCTTGCCCTCGAGCTTCGTCGCAGACCTCCTCGCTATGCAAACACAAAGCATTGAGCGTAAACAGAGCACATTGAATCCCCTTCTCCCCCCCAAAGCTAATCACTTGTACCAAAACCCCGACGAACCCGAAAACCCGACCCATTTCAACTCTGCCTTCTCTGCACTTCACCAGCGAGCTCAAAACCTCCACAGCCCTCTCCAGCCCCGCCCCACCACCGCCGACCAGCCTCGCCAGAACCGCCACAGCCCCGCATTCCACCGCCCGCCTCCGGTTATCCGGAAACGAGCAAACGGCATAGAGAGCCGTCGCCGCTTCCTTCACTTCCCTTCCTTTCCCGCAATCGAGCAGGTTCACGAGCGATCGAATCGCGTCCGGGTAAGCTCCAATCGTCGCCTTGTTGACTTCGACCACCGCGAGGCTGGTCAACACGGTGCACCCGATTGCCCGGGAAATGGGCGACGACCCGGCCCGGAGAACGCTAACGACCCGGCCGATTGCGCCCTCCGCGACCAGCCCGACCTTGTTGTCGTCGTCGAGGGATAGATTGAGGAGGAGGGAGAGGGATTTCTCTTGGAAAGACGGGGAATCGAGGCAATTGAAGACGGCGGAGAGGGCGCCTGATTCGGCTAGCTGGCGTCGGAGGGAAGGGTCGAATTTGGTGAGCTTGGCGAGGTGGGAGAGGGAATCGAGCTTGGAATTGGGAGTGGCGGATCGGGGGGAAGTGAGGGTGGAGATTAGGGTTTCCGGCGGCGGGTGACGGAGGTGGAGTTTGGGGGAGGAGGAGATGTGGGCGTAGTTGGAAATCAAGCTGCGGAGGGCGTGGTTGGGGATTAAGGAAGGGTGGTCGGGCAAGGGGAGATTGGTGATTGGGCAAGTGCGGTGGCCGGAGTCGAGCCACCGCTGGATGGAAGAGCGGTCGAAGGTGTGGCCGGAGGGGAGGATTACTGGGTCGGACATTACTTCGAGGGAAATCGGGCACTTGAAGTCGTCGGGGAACTGGGGCTCCATAGCTGCGCGAGTTGACTCGGAAGGAATGGCGGAAGTTTGTTTGTTTTTTTTCTCGGTAGAGAGAGAAAGGAAGGTTTTGCGGAGGTTTTTTTGGGAAACGGCTAGGAAGTGGGAGAGGGAAGGGGAAAGCTAGTGTTCTTCATTTTCTGCTCTCGCCGGTCACTCGGTCTCTGAGATAACAGAGAGAGAGAGAGAGTTCTGTTTCAGTCTTCTGATTTTTTTGTTTGGTAGAATTCTATATTTTTATACGGTGAACGAGTTGGTAAATTACCAAAACGGTCCCGTTCTCGACCAAGCGTTTATTACTTTTACGAGTAGGGTTCGCAGGGGCGTTTAAACTTTAAATTGTTACCGTTACTATTATCAAACATTAGGCGCGTTTAAATTGTTACCGTTACTATTATCATCACAGGAGCAGACTTTCTTTTACCTCCATGTCGAAAGCAAACATCTTTCGCGCCATATATTGAGCTGATCATAGCTCTCCAAATTACTCGAGCTACTTGCTTAATCACAATTTTCCCGTTGAGAGTGTCAATTGCCCACTTCAGTTCGTCAGTCCAAGTATCAGATGGGTTACGAATTAATGAAGAAGTAAATATAGATGAAGGTACGCAAAATGACGAGCATTAAGAAACAAATATGGATGATGATACTCAAAATGTCGATCATGAAGAAACAAACAAGCATGAAGTGGTTTGCTATTGTGAGGGGAATGCTGAATTCCTTAATGTACTAAGTAGTCAATCACATTATGTTCATTTTCTTGTGATTAGCAGTGATTAGCAGATGTAGCTAGTATAAAAGTAACTGATCTTTGCTTGTATTACTGCAAAATCTGCAGTTGTTTTTTCGAGAATGCTTGTTATCAAGCTAGAGCTGAATAAAGAGACGACAATTACCTACAAAAATTTCGCGTTTATTGGCCACATCACGATGAGTTGTAATCAATTAGATTAATAATGACGGTGAACACCTAATGACCGAAACACTTAACATACATCATAATAATTTATTGAAGCTGCAATAGATAAAAAAATAAATTGTTACGCAATCTTAGAAGGGATAACTGGACCTTGTACCAGTGAGTTGATTCAATCAGCCCCGACAATCCGACTTTGGATTAAATAATTGGTACACAGCGATTATTTCCGACAGGGATAACTAAATATCATGATGAAATATTTACAAAAGAATGATGAAATTGAAATTAAACCAATGTATACAATTGTGGCACAACAGAAAACCAAGTGAACCCACAAGAATTCCCCTTCTTCTGAGGAAGCAAAGGGCACTTGGGCAACCATCCCCACTCTCCCGCCAAGACGTCATACCACAAAATCTCCGGCCAAGTATAGCAGCACACGAAAATCATCCCTTCGTGCCACAGGCAATTCACATTCTCATAATTATGATAACAAACCGCAGCGAATTTCCGGCACACTTCTCTCGGCAAATCCCCCAGTTCCACCCAATTCCTCCCTTCATTCAGCTCCCATATCTTCAACCCAGTCAATATCGACTGCGCCGCCGCAACCCCGCCGATCAAATACATCTTCAGCTCGCCGTCGCCTACCAATCGCACAAATGACAATCGACCGCCACCGCCATCGGCGGGGAGTAGTACTACTTCTTCGATGCTCTGTGCTCCGTCATCCCATTTCCTCTGCTCCAAATCGTACCGGACAATCGAGTACGGGTCGACGGTGGAAAAGTAGAGGGAGCGTCCATGAATAACTCCTCCTTCTCGCCGGGTTTTGGATCTAAGATTCGAGGCGATGGCTTCACCTTGGTGCCAACAATGGAGGGCAGAGTCGTACACGAAGCTGGATCTGGAGGAGATTCCGCTTCCGCGGGAGATGGCGAAGATTTTGTATCCGGAAGAGCGGGTGGGGATTAGAGTGAGGGATTCGGTTGGGAAGGGGTAGTTTGGGAATTTGACGACTCGATTGGATCGGGTCAGCAAATTGCAGACGAGGAACGAAGAAGGGGATGAAGGGCGAGAGAAGCAGAGGATGCCTTTGGAGGAGGCGAGGAGAGTGGAGGAGCCGGCGGCGGCGGCGGTTATGGTGGATCGGGGGAGGAAGGTCGAGATGGGTAAATGGAAGTTGCGCCACCGGCGGCCGTGGAGGGAGTCGTAGACGGCGAAGCGATTGGGGCCGAAGTGAGGGTGGGCGAGGAGGAGGAAAGAAGGGAAGTGTTGGGAGGAGGGATTGTTGTTAGGAGAGGAGTTGTAGTTGGAGATAAAAGAAGGAGAGAGGAAGAGGGAATCGAAACGTTTGCAGGTTGATCGGAGATTTAGGAGCGTTTCGAGAGATATGAAGGAGAGGATGTGGTGGAGGAGCTCCTCCGGCAACGTGTTCCAGATTGTGGGATCCATCTCCGGCGAGGAGGACTGTGCTGATTTCAGGCAGCCTGCTGAGGGGTCAAATTCGTTCGGCGAAGGAGAAATGGAGCAAACTACTGAAGTTGAATTTTGAGTCCTTGCCTGAAAATTTGAGTCCAACACCACCAAAAAAAAAAGTTTCAATTAAAAAAATCATTATGTCATTTACATTTTACACATAACATAATATTATATCCATCATAAGTAAAATCATAACAGCAGTGACTATATTGAGTTTCAAGCTAAAGTAGGGATATGGATGACAAAAATATTCGTAATCGTGGATGTTCGTTTGAATCTGACTTAATTGGGTAGGGTAAAATCGGAATAGGAAAAAGTTTTAGTGGGTACGGATAAAACCTGAACCCGAATATTGCGGGTAATGGGTGGGCATGTGTTTCTTACTATCCAACCCGAACCCACCCGATTATACACATGCATATGCATTCTGTCTGGAAATAATCATTAGTAATTTCTCTAAAATATTATGTATTTAGCATATAAATATAATATTTCATGAAATTGTGTTGTTTTAATTAATTATCTTCATTCAATGAACTATTGTCGTACTTTTACTCTTACGTAATGTGAGAATACGTGTGCATATTTACATATTGGTTAGAATTATGAAGCGAAATTATTACCCATGGGTAACCATGGATAACCGAAACCTGAAAGGGTATGGACATGATTTTGATTTTCTACCTATTTTTTTAGTGGGTATGTGTAAAATTCGAACTATTTTAGATAAGGTAACATATATACACTATCCACCCCGACTCAACCCATTGTCATCCCTATTTCAAGCTAAATAAGTCACCCATTTTTCTAAAGTAAATACATATGCATCATAAGTCATAACAATCATGGCACGCAGAGTTTGATATCACAATGAGTATTCTTTCCAGATTGATTCGTAACATTGGCGGATCCAGGGGGTGGCCACTCTGGTCCCGGTCCAGCCCTCCTCTGAATCAGTAATTAGTATAGTATTTATGAAATTTTTGATTTTAAACATTCAAACCAGTGTTATTTTATGATAAGATTGGGTTTAACTAGAAAAATTATCAAGTTGAACATATTCAAATCACTACTCTAAATTTAGCCTAGAAATTTTAGTCCCAGAGATTATGCGTCTAAAAATAAATGAAACCTAAAATTCTAAAAAGTTTAAAATATAAAAGACCAAAAGAAATATGAGGTTTGTTCCCTTAAAAAATTTACTAGAGCAGCTGGTGTGTAGAGATGGACACACAATGCAAATTGATTAGTCGATTGATTTATCTAGTGTTGATGTTGCTCGTTTGAACAGCTACTACGAAGAGAACCTTTTCAACAATGAAACATGCGAGAACTGATTTGCTCAACAAAACGAGCGATGAATTTCTCACCGATTGCTCACGTATTTTATCGAAACAGTGTATACCATTGGTATGGATGTAGACTCCATTATTGATGCATTCCCTAAATTAAAATACAGTCAGTGTATAATTTACATTGCAAAAAAAACTATAATCATTATAAATTTTTTACGGTTCTAATTTTCCAATGCAATACGGGCCCAGTGCTCTTTTGTATTCCGATCCGCCGTTTGATTCGTAATGTAAAGCAAAGAAAAGAGCTAGCGTTCACCTGTTGCGCCGGTGCCGCCGGCTTGTCGGCTGCATAACAGAATCGGAGGTTCCATCTCCGATTAAAGAAACCACACCTCCCAAACTTCCTCCTCCTCGTCCGAGCCTTGGGCGACGACTCGTGACTCGATGCCGCCGCCGCCGCCGCCGATGAGTAGTGTTGATCATCATTATCTAATATTTCTACCGCCGCCGTGGGCAGAAGTCCCACCGTAGAATCCGAATAGGCATATATTTTCCCCTTTGTGATATTGACCTTCTTCCTCCTTTTCCACCAAAAACATGTCCCCATGGTAACTTTCATCACTGCAGAGATAATAATAATATGATCCCCCCCTTTCTCTTCTCTCTCCCACACAAAACAACGTAACTATATATATATATATATATATATATAACAGATTGGTACAAGTAATTTCTGGCCGCCGAATGCAGAGTCGGGGCGGCGGGTATCAACAAATTAGAGAGGTCAAGAGTAGAAGGGACCGGGGGCTTGTTTTTTTCCGGCCGGTGCTGCGGATCAGAGGAGGCAGGCACCACGGTCTTTGGTCTTGAGGGAGGCTAGCAACGAAATTCTCTATTTTATCTCTGAACACTGAATCTTTACCTGTCAGGAAGAATCTGGTGGTGCGTGAACGCCGGATGTGGAAAAAGATAAAAAAAAAAGAGTGGCCGGCCGGCCGGCCGGCGCGTAGTTTGTATCGACCGGACAAAGCAAAGGAGGTAATGAGGTATGGTATATTGGTGCGTTGTGGAGGGTCCTCTCTTTCCTTTTTGCTGTCTCTTCTTTCCCATTTTCGTTATTTTCAATTTTGAGAGATTTTGGTGCAATCGTGCATAAATCGTAATATACTCATCTGTGCATATACTCAGATGACGCCTGAAATTTTTGAGAGGGGTCAAATCTAAAAGATGAGATTCAAAGGTCATACGATTTTTTAAATAGTTATTAAAATTATACGGTGTTTTAAACAATGGAAATAAGAAAAAGCCGCCATAGAGGAAGTTACAGGATTCACAAAAAATGCGGGGGAGTTTTTTTATTGAGGTAGTTTTCGCCGCATAGTGGAATTTAAAAAAAAAGGGTAGTGATTGGTTGAAGGAGCTGCTGACGTGAAGGCATGTGGATACGATAAATTTGAAATAGTGAAACCTTTAATTGAAAAATATATTCTTTAAACACTCGGGCGTTGACACGAACATATAAATGATCAAATGTCCCGACCAACGCCGGTAAACGTTCGCGTGCCCATCTAGTCACCGTAGCATCCACTATAAAAAAGACAGTCAGTTATGACCAGACGTTTGGCGTTGGAAAAGACCTTTTTTAGTTGGAAATGACTAGTTACGACGATATACAGTCGTTGGTCGTCATGGAAAAAAGTCCCATTGCAAAAAGTGAAAATTCGTTAGGGCGTCATACAAAAATTGTTTGTGACAAATATTTGGCTGTCGGTACAAAAAGTACTCATTACCCGTACGGGACGGACAACGGGTACCCATACTACCCATAAATACCCAAAGTTTAAATCACTAAAATTTTGGTAAAAGTTTAAACTTAAATGGAGGCGCAGCAGAGTGAGAAGAATGAGTCAGATTGGGTGGGACTGGGGCAGCAACGAGGTCTCCCCTTTTTCCAGGCCTCCCGGCGGTGGTTACAAGCTGTGCGCCTGGCGCCGCGGTGACGGCTACTCTGTTCTGTCGGCTGTCAACTGCACCGCGATGAGAGGGAGAGGCGGAGAGCTAAGAGGTGAGAGGATTGAGGAGGCCGAGGACGAGCGGCGAGCGGCTGTCAACCCTAGTCAACTTGTCAAGGCCGAAGACATATGTTCTGTTGACAAGGGAAAGGGCCATCCCGAAATGGTCAAGGCCTGCCGAAATGGCGAAATGGGTTCTGATTTGGGCTGGGCTGAAAATGAATATTAATTCTGCCTTTGTATTGAATGGGTTTAACGGGTACCCATATTACCCAAATGGGTATTTGCGGGTAACCCGCGGGTACTGGTAATAGGAATTGGTAGCTTACGAGTTTACCACTACGAGAAAAGTGACTTTTGGCAACACTTGCACTGCAACACTTTTTAGAAGTGTTACATAAAATAAAAATATGCAACACTTTCGTCACGTGTTGCTTAATGTGTATCTTATGCAACACAAAGTAGTCATAATTAAGTTTTTGTTGCATATGTCTAATAATATGCATCACTTGTGCAATAAAATAAAATATGTTGTCAATTCTTTACGTTTTAAGCAACACTTAATTAGAAAATTTTAAGAATTATACATTATTAACTGTACTTGTATACTATATGATTTAGCATTTGAATTTAAAACTAAATAGAGCTTCACTATGATTATAAAAAGAAGAAATTTCCAGTATGAATATTAAAATGAATTCGTATACCATTGGTTCCACCAAGCAACCTCATCATCGTCGAATCGATCTCTATTAAGGAAAAACACAATTATTTCTCTGACAATTCATATCGTAACTAATGTATTACGATACACATTTGTCGTGAATGTTGTATCGCAGGTGACAAAACCTCATAACAAAAACGTCTTTTTGTTACAAAGACATTGTAACCGGAGCATAACCGATGTGACAGGAAAAGTTTGCAGCCTATGTTGTCGACACTGCAACGATAGCTTTGTCACAAAATCTAATAGTGTGACACAATTCTGTCACAAAAACATAATTTTATGACGAAATTTATATCACAAAGTTATAATTTGATTACTTAAGTATTCCCCAATTAGATCTAACAATAGTTGGTTTTATTACTTAAGTGATTCTAACGTTTTTAGTGAATAAAATATTACGACTTAATAGTTTTTACATTATTATACGTTGATAAAAGGTAAGTAAAACAAATGATGTTATTAGTTAAACAAATAGAAAAATGGTGTTAATAAGCTTAGCTGTACACGGAAGTTATAATTGAAGAATATTAATAGTTATCTACAAAATAGTGAAAATTTTGAAATCATGTCAGCGGGAGGATTTTTGAACGATATATAAGTTATTCTTAGACTAATATATTTACAAAGGGAAAGCTGTTTAATAGCTAATCCCTGATTTTTCTCTTAAAGATCTTCCCAATGCTTTCAACGAGGTAAAACCCTTCAAATTCAGGTCTTCTCCACTCCGTCTATGCCCAACTTCTCCTCTGCTCTCACGATTCCCAATTTCGAGCGCTGCTACGAAGTCTTGATCCAGAAATTACTAGTCTCTTTTAACGCTTCCGGTAAGCCGGCACGACATCCTCTTTATCTTCTCCCTTATAAGCCGCTGCTTCTCCGGCGAATTTGCGTTCTATTAATTTATTTTTTATTGAATATTTTTTTACGAGAACATAAATCTCCAGTTTCATGTTAACTAATCATCATTTTCTTTCAATTCTCTATTTTGGGGCTTTCCCATAACTATGCTTACAGGTTTGAAGTACTTCTAGTAAGTTATCCATCTCAAGAAACAATCCAAGGAGTCAAGAGCAGAAGGAGTTGTGGGTAGGGTTTCATTGCAAGGTTCTTGTGAATTTAGTTGAGTAAGCAAAGGCGGCATGGAAATCAACAATTGACAATTCTCTCCAAGTAGAGCTTAAGCAAGCGACGAAGAGAATGGTTGCTTTTAGAAAGATATCCGCGAGGTTTCCAATTGATCTGAAGAGAATCTAGATAGTTTTTTTTTACTATTTAGTTCATATTGTTAGATAGATTGAATATTCGTCAAGATATGTATCTTTTATTTTCATAAATATACCACACTCAGAGAATTTCAGGAAGCAGCCACGATCAGTCAGCTCATAAGCATTCAAGCCTTAAATTTGATTATTTTTCGCAACAGAAAAATATCAGCACTAGTATATACTATTTCATACAATGCATAGTCGCTATTGATATTGTCGTCTATGATAAAAATACTAGTCACAAAAGTGTTCTTTCATGACAAAGACCCCATAACTTAAGGTATACTGTGATTGACAAAAAAAAAGTTGACCAATATTGTAGTAGGAACAATAAATTTGTCACAAAAAATTGAATTTGTGACACCCACGCTATCATGAAATCCTCCTTTTATCACAAAAGTACAGTCAGAAGTGTGACTCGTTTGTGACAAGTTAAACCGGTGATAATTAAAATACATTTGGTTATGGGAATAACTCGTCACAAATTTATAGTGTTTGTCACAAGCAAAAGTTGTCACGATAGAATACGTTTTATGTGATGAAAAAAACTTGTCACGAATAAATCATATACATGTCGGTTATACTAGTCAAAAAGTGTTGCCAAAAATGGTGTTGCATATAGAGTATACATATGTAACACATATATTGGTTGTTGCAAAAGGTAAAAAAAATGTTACATATTACTTTATACAACACCACCTATAGAGGACACTACTAAAAGTGTTGCATATTGTATATGCAACACTTTAGCCACTTTTTACAACACATTTGAAGTGTTGCCGAAAGCCACTTTTCCCGTAGTGTACGTCCATCCCCGGTCGGGTCCAGTTTCCTTTCGATGTACAATCCCAAGTCCCATCCGTTGATAATATTACGGGTAATATGGGTACCCATAACCCGCATAAAACAGAACAGGTACGGGTATACCCAATTACCCGTTTCCCGTTGCCCACCCCTACTTGTGCCCCTCATGGATAAGTCATTAGTAGCCTTGTTTGTGGGTCCGGGTTTATAGTGCAACTCGTAGTCATAGCCCAAAAGCTTCACCACCCATTTATGTTGATCCGGCGTCGACACCCTCTGGTCTAGGAGATGCCTGATGCTCTGTCGATCAATGTAGATTTGGCACTTCTAACCTACCAGGAATGACCTGCATGTCTGCACGACATTAGTGATGGCCATCATCTCCTTCTGATACATCGACTAAGCCTCCTTGGAAAGAGCTAACATTTTTCTCATGAAGGCTATGAGATGCCCTCGTTGAGACAACACCGCCCTGATTCCCCTCTCTGACGCGTTGGTCTCGATGTCAAAAGGCTGTGAGAAATCAAGTAGCTTTAAAGTCGACATGTTGGTCATCACAGCCTATAGCGAGTCGAACCCTTATTTTCTCAATAGGTTTGTCAATAGTCGTGCAATCGTGTTGTTATTGTTAATAAATTTCTTGTAGTAACCTATCAACCTCAGGAATCCTCCCAGTTCAGTCACAAATCCATTGTTCGCATAATAGGTATATTGTTGACATAAACTAATAAAAGACTCAGAGCCTCTACAACTGGAGTAGGGATTAAAACCTACTATAATGGATATTGTTTGCTCAGACTCGTGATGAGATAGATAAAATCTGACCCGTGCTAAAACATGGCGAATCATGACCCGATGCGTAGATAAAAAAGGGCGAATATGGAACTGTTGATGATCCACCTACCCCTGCGATAACACTTAATGTCCCTTCGAGGACTTAATTACTACATTATAAATCATAATTTGTTATGCCGTTTTAACATTTTCTTCACAAAAGATAAAAGTCTTTTGCCATTTACATGAATTTATAATATAATTTGAGGTTTCTATTCTATGAGATTTTTTGAAGGAGTAGAGCGAGTTTTATCTGCGCCGTGAGGAGCAAAAGCACGAAATGAAAATATATAACCTGTCACGGGCGAGGAGCAGAGCGGGTTAGAATTGCAGCAGGGTGGGATAGAGGCAACTTTACTACAACACGCCCAAAACTTGACTCGTCGCCATCCTAACCAGAACGAGATTCATATTGCTAGACAAAATACCAAGACGGAAATCTAAATTCACATGATTTAAGCAAGAACAAGTCTTGATCAAGAAAGAAAGCATAGTGAAAAATTATATTGTAAAAGTGGACAAGTTGTTGAACCACGTGAAATGTAGAGTAAGATATGAGAGATCCATTGAGTTTCAAGCATCGATCATCGAGCTTCCAAATCACTCATCGACATGTTATTCATGGAAGTGATTTCTGGTCGAACTGCAGTAACTGATGAGTTTGAATCGATAGAGTTCATTTTGAGAATGAATGCTGGCTTCTTGGGAGATGAAAGAGCACTAGTTGCATTTCCTAGCATGAAGACAACATTTAACATGGTCGGCCTGTCTACTGGAGATTCTTGAACACATAAAAGAACTATATGAATACATCTCATCACTTGATCAAAGTGTGATTCCAAGGCCATTGATGATGAATCCATCATCTCCAATACTCTTCCTTCTTTCCACAGGTCCCACACCTGTAATATGTAGGAAACTAGTTAGTTTCCTTTTACTAGAGCCGACAATATTTTGCGACACAGAATTCATTAAGAGTAAATCAATATTTGGCCGGAAATAAGATCATATCATAAAATAAATTGATCTTATTCTGGTTATGAAGTGTAAGATATATTTTCTTCTGACCCCCATAAAGCAAAGAAGTAATGGGAAAAAGCCCCAGAGAGCATTGAATTAGATCCAATGTTGTTTTGATCCAATTTAATCCCTTTCTTTATTTTTAGCTTTGTCCTACACCAGTGCTAGGATGTGTGTTTGAAATTGTAGCCCTAACCACTAATAAGAGCAAGAAAAAATTAAGCTTTTTTGGGTGAGAGTTTAAGGACTTACATGACCAATTAACCCAAGTGATGAAGTCTCTTGATTGTAATGACTGCTTCTTCTACCACTCACTATCTCAAGGGTCATCACTCCAAAACTATAGACATCTGATTTCATGGAATAGAGACCTTCCATGGCATACTCCGGTGACATGTAACCGCTGCAAAATTTTATCAAATATATATTTTTCTCATATTTGCTGCTTCTAACTTGTTATTTTCTCATAGAAAATTTGACATTTAGCACAAAAAAATAATGTAAGTCTTACTAGGTTCCGACAACTCTTTTTGTGTTCGCCTCCATTTGATCGTTTTTAAACAACCTGGCCATCCCAAAATCTGAAATCTTGGGATTCATTGCGGCATCCAGTAGAACATTGCTTGCTTTCATGTCTCGATGAATGATTTTTAGCCTTGAATCTTGATGTAAATATAGTAGCCCTCGTGCAGTCCCAATAATGATATTAAATCGTGTCTTCCAGTCCAATGATGTCTCTTTTGTCTTATCTGGCTCGAAAATCCACAATTTTAACCCGGTGTAAAAAAACTACAATGAAGGACGTTCAATCCTGCTCACCTTGAATTCAAGCTTCAACAGGTCAATTGTTATTACTTGAAGGATGAGAAGAAAATGTACCAAAGAGGAAGAAGTCAAGACTTTTGTTTGGCAAGTATTCATAGACCAACATCTTCTCCTCTCCATGAATGCAACAACCAAGTAGTCTTGCTAGATTCTTATGTTGGAGTTTGGACATCAGTTGTACTTCGTTTTTGAATTCTTCTATACCCTGTCTCGATGTACTAGACAATCTTTTGACTGCGATATCTTGTTCATCGGGTAGGCAACCCTAGAAAAAATTAATGAAGGCCTGAAATTCAAATAGATACACGACTCCAGGCAATATGATTTTTCATTAATGAAAAGAGGCAAGTACCTTGTAAACAGAGCCAAACCCGCCTTGTCCAAGTTTGTTGTCTGAAGAGAAATTTGCGGTGGCAATTATTATGTCACTGAAACAAAACATTGTCACTTGGCTAACATGGTTAGTCCCTCCATTTCTTTTGGTTCTTGTAAGGCAATAGAGAATGGAGATCATCAAGACGAAGGCCACACCTAGGGGTGTTCAAACGGTTTGGTTACCGTGGTAACCGTTTTAACCGGTACTATTTGGATAATTTGGTTTGGTTAATTTGGATAATTGGTTTGGTTTGGTTAAAGTTTTTAGCTTGCTTGGTTTAGGTGGTTTGGTTTGGTTAAAGACACTCCTAACCAGTCAAACCAAATTAACCATTTAAGTAATTAGTCATATATCTAACATATATTATATACACATATTTAATACTTTGCATAACCACTTAAGAGTTAACGTTCATCCCTTTTAGTCTCATAAAATATAAAGCTCAATATTGCTCATATAGTGTATATTTGTATATGTAAAGTGTAGGCCACAACATATGGACGCCTAATTTAGATAAATTCATACATTGTGATGGATGAAAACTTGAAAGGAAGGTCATTTCCAACCTATGATAATTGCTAAGAGACTAAGTCAATTTACACAAACACAACAATTCATTAACTCATACCATTGTCATAAATTTTTGTTAGGTAAATACTTCTATACTAATCGTAAGATAATTATCTTAGTTGCATGTATTTTTGTTAAGGGTCAACTATAATTAAGTATTGATTGTTATGTTTTATTCATTATATAAATTGTGAATTGTTGCATTAACCGGAAAATTTTCATCGTCAATGATAATGTGATTTTATATTGGTTAATCTGGTTAACCACTTAACCAAACCGATTAAACTTTAGTTTGGTTAATTTGGTTGTTGTATTAGTTTGGACGGTTTGGTTATGATATTGTATTCCATGTTTAATGAAATTTAGCCTTATTTGGTTTGGTTATAACCATGGTAACCATTTGAACACCCCTAGCCACACCCACAGAAATCAAAACAATTACTAACAACTTCCTTTTCCTTGTGCCTTTATGTCCTCTCAAACTGTTCATGTATTCCGCTAAAATCACATCCATGAATTATCAGAAAATATGGAAAAACTATGTAAAAATTTTTACGAAAATCTCCATACCACATCACACATCCAATCCCACTAGTCAAATTAGAACTCGTGTAAGCCGTACATGAACAGTTCCCCAGGCACTCTTGTCTGCACATGTTCAAATCCATACCAGCATGTAGTTGTCCCGTGATTGTAGTATCAGGAACTTTAGCATTTTTCAGTGTTACAAACTCTCTGTCATTCCCGCAGCTCGAAGCAGTCTCTGACCGCTTCTTCCTGACACACCCACCGGAACCGTCATTCATCGACCAGTCCGTTGTGATTTTGGGCTCGAACCCCGGAATGCAATTGCACTCAAACTCCCCTGCACCTCGGTAAGGGTCACAATTTCCGTTCGGCCCACATCGTCCATAGTAGTCACACGGTTCCTTGGGCACGTACCAGAACTCGTTCCAGCGACCGCGCTGATCGTTCCACGTGGCTCGCCTCAGGTATCCCGACGAGTCCACGTAGATCCTCGATACGATGGTGGGATCAGTGACTCCATAGATGATGGTCGACTCATTGTCGTTGCTGACGTAGGTTGAGTTGAAAATGAAACGATACGACATGTTTGGGATCCCGCTCCACCGTATGCTATTCCACATGCCACCCCGCCACCATTTAGTCCTACCTCTATACAACGTCAACTCAGGGGACCCGGTCGGGTCCAGATAATAGGATGAGTCCCCTGCTGCAGGATCAGCAGGGGACTTCCATGGAACAACTACGTTGTTCATTCCGGTTTTCCGGTCTAATCCAAACTTCATAAATGGAAGCACGGTGTCTGTGGGATGATCAAAACTCTGCCACCTGACCTCCTTACCAAAACAGAGTAAACAAAAAGTATACAGAGGATAATCAAATTCAAAAGTACAGAGCATAATCAAAAGATTTTGTAATCATGGTGGGATCAAATAAAATCATGTTTGAAAGTAGGTACCAGGTCGTTTTCATCTGAATTCTTTGTGGGTTCTTGGTGAAGCAGAACGACCAGATTTCCCAAGTCTGATAGACGAGCCATTGACTTGTTACCTGGTACTTGTGACGAGGAAGCAGAGATGTTTGTAGACCACAGAGGAGTTGTATTAGTAGTCATAGCTGCTGGCGTAGTGTTCTTTCCTGCGCAACATCGGAGGACGAGGTTGCGCCCATGACTTTCGAATGAGAGAACTCCGGAGGTGTCGTTGATCGGATTCTCTCTGTTGGCGACCCAAACAACCGTCTGTACGGAGACTTTGGTGTACCAAATTCCAAGGTAGCGATTGGTGCTGGACACGCCAGGGCTGAAGAACCCGAGGCTGAATTTTTCTCCCCTGGAGACTATCACTTGACCGTCTGCAACAGATTCGTCGAAGTTTATGGTGTCTTTGGCTGGAAAACAGGGGAGGAGGCAGAGGAGGAAGGTGAGTAACAGTGGGTTCATTGTCGAGAACTTGTTTTGCTGGTCTTTTGGGCTGTATCTCTGATCTGTTGTTTACTGCATCCTAGTATAGAATTGTGCTGTCAACTGTGATTAAAGAATCGTAAGTTGCGGTTTCCATAGGGTGATTTTGGGTTACTGTACGAGTTGAATATCCAGTGAATCCGAAAGTAGGCCACGTTTGTATCAACTTGCTTGGTTCTGGAAGTCAAATTGTGAGAAATGGCCATAAGTCATTTTTTATTGGGGAAAAAGGTCTACTAGTCTTTTCACGACAAAGTACACTTGTAAACGTTTGACTTTACTGAAAATTGCAGGCCAAACCTTTGTGATTAAAGTACTATTTAAGTTATTCGAATCTGAAACCATCAAGTTTTAGGTTAGTGGTATTATCACTAGACCAAACCCTTGTTCGTTACATAATGCACCTTATCATTTAAAGGTCGTTTGGATAGAGTATTTGAGGGGTTATTTGTGAGTTATTTAAACACATATAACTCGTTTGACAGCATTGTACTAGAAATAAGTTATTTGAACAATGATTTATTTACAATTAACTCAAAACAGAGTTATTTCAAATAACTCCTACCCCGTGTTATTTCAAAATAACTCGTTTACCATTTTATTTTTGTCAAATACCACATGCCAAATACCACAAGTACATTATTTTACCAAACAA
The DNA here is from genome assembly GCA_964030455.1 of Linum trigynum. Lineage (NCBI taxonomy): Eukaryota > Viridiplantae > Streptophyta > Magnoliopsida > Malpighiales > Linaceae > Linum > Linum trigynum. The sequence continues at coordinate 41,963,259 of OZ034815.1, read as the reverse complement.
GATACTTTAATCTAATTACCACTAAAATAACAATGATCTAGGGTCGTTTGGATTGATCAATCTAGAAATGAGTCAATTGATCAATTGTCTCGTTTTATAAACGAGGCAGTTAAAACGAGTCAATTCGAATTAGCTGCCCCCACCCCAGGTTATTGAAATGGACTCAAAACGGATCAATTCAAAATACCTCAGGCAGATTGATCCATCCAAATTTTTTGCTGGCAAACGAGGCAATTTGGTACAATTGTCTCAAACGAGACAATTATGTCAAATTAATCTGTTACAATACCACATGAACAATTGCTGAGTTATTTGGCTTTCCAAAATACTGATACTAATCCATTTGTCTAGTATGATTTGGCTATTTTGAGTTTTGTTTCTCGTTGGGCTTAGTGATTCTAAAAGGAAGTAGATTGAGAAAACCGCAGACGGCCCAAAGTCGATTAAAAGAAATTGGACCAGTTTCTGTGGGCTACGTTGCTGGGCTTTTATTAAATTGGCCCACATTTAATTCTGTGTCTCCACAAACAGAATTCACAAGCCTTTCAGTCCTCCATCTCGATCAAACTTAATTTCTCCACCTTTCTCAGCTACTTTGCTCCTCTGAAAGTTAGGGATTGCGGCAAACAGGAATGGGATTGCAAAATTAGCCAGAAAACGTAGAAGGGTATCGCGCTCGACCGGCTAACAGGGGACGTCCAAAGCGATAATTTGAAGGACAGTACTGGGTTCGTTTCTTCGTTGGAGAGCTGCAACTACAAGAGGAAGTTGCGCCGTCTTCCACTGCATTCGTTGCTCCAGTCGCCACCGTCTTCATCTGAAGCAATCGCATATTTCCATTCTTTATCTGGAGTGAGAAGTCGCTAGCTTTAAGCTCTCACTATTGACCGTGCATAGCGTCGGTAACCACCTCAATCTTGTCACCGCCGGTGGCCGCGAATTTCTTATTGGAAATTTGTTGTGAGTTCCGTTTTCGCTGAAGTAGGAGTAGTTCTATGCAGTTTTGTTGATTGTACGCTACAGCTAGACTATCAGATTCTGCAGGGACAGTAGTTTCTTTGTCAATTTGTATCTTCCTACTCTATGGCTTAGGGATGCTTCCAAGGTGGCTAATTGATGGATGATTGATAATGTAACCAGAACCTATTACGCTGAGCAAGTTGCATTAAACAAGAACATTATGAAGTTTTAGAATTCGGTGGATTTCTCGTTATGAAAATCAATGTGTGTCCAAAAGTGGTGTTGGTTGTTTCTGCTGTTAATTGTTGAAGTAGATGCCTCTCTCTTACATTGTGGCCATGCTAACTTCATGGATTTTGTGTGGCATTCTGATTTCATTTTTTATTTGCAATCCTTAGAGTTTGATGATGATCTCCTTATTTGATGTTGAAGGATTTAATCCGCGATCCCTGAACTTAGGCCTGATTTCAACTTTTTTGGACAAATGGCTGGCACTGAGGAGAAAAGTGATCAACTATGTGAGGTTGCTCCTGTTGGCAGTGGGATTGAAAAGAAGCAGGAAAGTCGTGATGAACTGCTAGCCCGGCATAGGTGAGTTACTTCTTCTCCCTAGTCTGGGTCTCCCATTCTATTTTTCTCTTTTGCTTTTCTTGTTTCCCCTCCTTATATATAGCATTCTCAATCTCATGGTTTGAACTACATTGCTGTTACTGCTGGAGTGGGAGGTGAGGAAATGATCAAACCCTCTGTTTTAGTACCCAAATGGAACTGCTAGTTTCAGATATGTTTTGTTCGGCTATAGGAATATGAGACCCATTTGGTATTGTGTACTTTATGTTTGATTCTATCTTGATTGATTTATTGAAGAAGTCTGCATCAAGAGTTCTTTGTTTTATCTCTTCAGAAAGGAGACCGTAGAGCTGCAGAATAAAGAAACTGAACTAAAAAAGGCAGCTGCAAAAGGGAGCAAGGCAGAACAGAAAGCCAAGAAGAAGGCGGTAGAAGAGGAAATATCCCGACTCTCTGCAAAACTCAAAGAGAAACAGGCGAAGGAGCTTGCTTCATTAGGCTACGTCAGCAACACCAACGACATCAATGGCAAAAGCAAACTCGACAATATAGTGATGGCCATAGCTGGGGTTTCTGTCACCGATCAGTCGGAGAACACTACTTCAAAGCGGAGCAAAAGTGGGAAAAGGAAGGATAAAAGAGCCCAGCAAGAAGTCGAAAGAGAGAGGAGAATTCAAGAAGAGCAGAGCAACCTCGTGAGCGATCGTATGATCGAAGACGAGAGTTTGGGGAGGAAACTTGAGCCCCTTGGGCTGACTGTCAACGAAATAAAACCAGACGGTAACTGCCTCTACCGGGCCGTAGAAGATCAGCTAGCTCTCATGTCAGGTGGGTCGTCTCCATATAACCACCAACACCTGAGGAAAATGGTGGCGGATTACATGAGGCAGAACTCATCCGACTTCCTGCCATTTTTCCTTTCGGAAAATGCATCAGCAGCAGCAGCAGCAGAAGATTCTTCTGACAGTTCACTAGTGGATCGATTCGATAGTTACTGTGAAGAAGTCGAGTCTACAGCAGCGTGGGGCGGACAACTGGAGCTGGGAGCCTTGACTCACTGCTTGAAGAGGCCGATCATGATCTATTCAGGATCCTTCCCTGATGTGGAGATGGGGCAGGAATACAAATCTGGTGGTGGAAATGAGTTGTCGAATGGGAAAATCATTATGCTGTCGTATCATAAGCATGCATTTGGGCTCGGGGAGCACTACAATTCCGTGGTTCCAAATTTGATTAGCTAGGTATTGTTTGTACCAGTTGTATTTGCAAATTACAGGTCTCGGTTTTGGCTACATACTTGATAGACTTCAATTTGTTCCAGCATATACCAGAATTAACATTTCAGTATTATTTGATCACGGGTTGTTCTTTTTGCCTGTTATTACTTTACTACAAGTCTACAGCCTATGACATTATCGAATTTATCATCAACATATGACCAACATTACGTCCTACACCAAGTAAGGATGTCCGACTCTAATCTAAATGTAACCCTAATCTCAATATTGCGAATGTGGACAGGAAAAAACAGGCTAAGTTTATAAAATTTACTAAAATCAACTAGGGATGGCAATTTCGACTTGACCCGATTTATCCGACTTGTTTTGAGGCAGGTCAGACCCGCACGTAGACGGGGCGGGCATGGGTACCTCTCATCGACCTGCCCTGACCCGCCCCATTCTCGACCCATTCTTGCCTATATTACATATAATCTTAGTCAAATTACTTAGGATATTCCTCTTATTACATTATATTTTAGCTATAATAAATTGTAAATAAGTGAAAACCTCAATTTCTTCAATAATTTAACTACATTTTTATCATATTATGGTTTCTTTCTTGGTCTTTTAATGAAAATAATGAATGCCTCTAATGTTTTTCGCATAAATTACATACCCAATGGGTCGACCTGCCCCGATCCGCGTCCCGTGATAAATTATCTGATTTGGATCCGACTTGCCATGGGACGGGTATGGGTATCGAGATATCCGCCTCGAACTTGCCTCGTTGCCATTCATAAAATCAACTAACATTAAACTCAACTTTATATACATCCCTCGGTGAGTAAAGTTGACCACAAACTTCGATCATCCAACACGTTCACTAATTAGTAATTACCAGTATTACCTCAGCTCTTGCATTATGATAATTTGAACCCACCTCATTGAGTAGTATCCGACTTGACTCGTGTTAGGAACGGAGGCTGGTGGTGGAGGGAAAACACTACGGTGGCGGCCGGCGAGCCTCCGGCGACTGTTATTATGCAGCCATGACTCAGATTGTGCTTGGTATAAATGTTCGTGTAAGCTTCCTATCTGCTCCCAGCAGATCTGTGGGTGTTATTATTGCAATGGTCATTAATTAGCATTAATGCTTAAATATTGTTGTTAGCCGCTTAAGCCAAAGTTCTCAGTACGCTCCTCCGTCTATTCTCATCTGCTGCTACATGTATTGAGAAAGAAAGAAATAAAAAAAATTACTTTGTCGTCAAATGATATGGGGGGATTCAGGTTATGTATTATCGGGAAGAACAAAATATACCTGCTAAAGGGATCTTAATTTTCCCAAAATCAAATCTTCTTCCAAAAACTCTGGGTGATTGACATAAACTGGTTTATCACATGGTATTATAGCTTGGTTAACTAAATGGCGGTGGATTCGAACCTCCACGACTCTCAAAATTAACAGTTGATTAAAAGTACAAGGTAAGGTGAGCATTCGGGAACTTCAAACGCGTGAGTTGGTTTTCGTATGAGGGGGGTGCGTGTATAAAGAAGTAGTAAGTACTATACATCGACATCTCCCAACAAGTCAAGTTATTGGGACCAGTTGGTTTACGACATATATGGTATCAGAGCTTGTTTGTCCTTGGAGTCATGCGTTCGAATCTCCACGATCCTCAATATTAGTTGTTGATTAAAAGCACAAGGTATCTGGTGAACCTCTGCAAACTTTAAGCTCGTGAGTTGAATGTGGCCGAGTCGTGGACTAGGTCGCTCCCCATAAGAAGTTTGAGGCACTGCTTCGTATTACACACACAACAGACTATCAGCTGGTCACCTTCAGGAAAAATATCCCCCCATTATTCATAAAAAAAATCTCCTATCCCTGACTCTCATTTGTGCAAAAATTGGAGCTCGCTGAAGAACACTTTCTCTTATTTATGCTAGCTGAATTTTGTCTTTAGAGGGTATGAGAGTTACTATATATAGGAGCAGAAAACTCGAATATTCCCTCCAATGTGAGAATAAGCCATGGGATTAAGAAATATAATTATTGTCTTAATTTACCGCGGAGTGATATGAGTATATAAATATTTTGTTATTAATTATTCTTGATTAATTTATGGGCCGGGCTGGACTGACGGGTAGTAAGGGCCACAGTTACAACCCTAGTTGGCTGGACACAAATGGGATCTATCATTCTAAACTTCGATAATCAACAACAGCGCATTGTAAGTCCACCATTTTTCCATGCTAATTACACACTAAGAAGAGGACATGAAGTACAATGTTTGGTGGCTAACTGTTACCCATGTTTGTGATTGAAGCAGGAGAAGGACGTTAAGACACGAAAAGTGAGTCGAACCTGGGTTTGGGGAGCAGAGAAGCTGGGATCCGATTCAGAGCTGGGTCTATTTTCCCTCCACACCCATCAATCTCCTGCGGATGTGAAAAACCCCAGCGCCGTGGTCGCCCCTGAGACTAGAAGGAGGAGGAGGAAGGAGAAGACGACGTCGTCGACGAAACGGAGAGCTCCAGGCGCTTCTCCTTCAACGACACGTCGTGCGATTTCAACCGCGCCGGGGAGACGACGGGGAGCGAGAACGAGGAAGGGAAGCTGCAGCGGCGGGGGGCAGGAGAAGGCGGCGGCGGAGGGCGAACCCGAGTGCCGGACCGGCGTAGAGGATGAAGGAGATACGACGGAAGTTCTGGGTCGATGATGGTGATCAGGAGATGTTAGCGGAAAGAAGAGATGGGGCTGAAATGGATTTTAGGGTTAAAATGGGCCTGAATGGGTTTTAAGGGTAAAACCCAAAAATACCCTACCCTCTTGGGTCAGAATGTGACATAGCCCTATTTTGGCCCTAAAGACTAATTGACCCTACCCGACCCATAAGGTTGGGCCAGGCCGGGCTGGGCTGACGGGTAGTAAGGGCCACAGTTACAGCCCTACCAATTACCTAGGCCTTACTAGTACTCATCGCGTTTCCTGGCATTATTTGGATCGTTTGGATAGATCAATCTAGAAGTGATAAATTGTCTCGTTTATAAAACGAAGTAATTAAAATGAGTCAATTCGAATGACCTGCCCCGTCTCAAACAATTGATATTGACTCAAAACGGATCAATTCAAAATACCTCAGGCAAATTGATTCATTCAAAAAATTTGCTGACAAACAAGTTAATTTTATGAAGACAAATGAAATGAAAGATATATTTGTACATGTGAATGGTCTAAGATAGAGTGGTTATGCACACTTGCATAATTAGATATGCACACTTAATTTAAAGTGCGATCAGATTTAAGAGGTAAAGTTAATGTGCTTTTCTTCTATTTTTTAAATAGATTTTTATCTTCTTTGTTTTAACGTTAAGTTTTAAAAAAATTAACATGAGTTCATTGTGATTTTAGTATTATATCAATATATTATGAGAAATCTTTTTTCGTACTAGCCATACCACTCCTTACCATTCTAGTACCACTATATGCACCACCTTGTTATTCACTCAAATTTTGAAATTTTTTGACAAGAAAGAACGAGTTCATCGTAATCTATTCGATGTACAAGTTTTTTATGAAAAAAATTCAGGATCAAATATATCACCCTGGTATATCGTGGTAACTGGTAATAGAGACGGTGGTGAAAGGTGGTAAAAGATAGTTAGTATATTCCTACCGCACAACCATTCTATACTACGGTATACATACTTATACCACTACGGTATACATAATCATACTACATGGTATAATCTAATGTACTACCAAACAAACATGACCACCATGGTATAGATCATAATAAAACTCTCAATTTTATAGTCAAATAAATATCAAAGTGAATATCATTTTGAAGAGTACAATTAATCTGATTTATTTGTTAAAAAAGAACTAAGAGATATAATTTGTTAGAATTAATTGGAGGAGAAAAGCTAATTGCATTCTACGGTAATATATATAGATAATGAATCATCTTAAAAATCAAACAAACCAGAAAGTCATATTTATTTTCAGCAATTCCATATTTAACGCCTCTGATTTTTTTTTTTAACGTAGGAACCTCAACTCCACATGCCACTTTGTGACAGCGGGGTCTATCAAATCTGGGGAGCACTTGTACAAGACACACTATCATGGGATTTTGTCCCCCGCACTCAGAGATGCCTCCGGGAACACACAAATAGAGCCGCTGGAGATTGAACTTAGGACCTCTCACTTCCTGAGTCAACCAGGCTAGCGGTTTCAACGCCTCTGATTCTAAACCTCTGATTCTCTGAAAGGATAGTTGATGTAGATCTTTGTTATTGTATCAAAATTCATAAATAAATGAAAGTATGATTAATTACGATATGGCTGGCGAGCGGCGCGACGGCTGGATAAGACAATATTTAATTTCACTATTACTCCGAATTAATTAATTAAATAATCAAAGGCAGGTGGCAAGGTTGTCAACCCGCGGGTCAATCATGGGTTGACCCACTTTGACCCTGACCCAGTGAGAAAAACGGGTCTCACGCACCCGTCGGGTCGACCGCTACAAGGTACCGGGTTGGAGGTCAAATTGTGTCATTTTTTCCTTTGGTTTGCGAAATGCGCCTATTTACCAATTTTTCTTTTCGCCTAACTCAAATTTTGAAATCCTTAGTTGAACATTTAAATATTGATGTTATATATGTGTGTGAATTTTCACTATATGTTGGATCTAAGTACGACATGTTACTTTGGTGTAATGTTATATGCTATTACTCATATGTTAGATGGGATTTTATATAATTTATCAGGATAAATACAATATAATTACTCTTTCCATATTTCCGGGCTAAAACGGGTGACCCGTTAACCCTTGACTCACTAGCTCAACTAGTTCCGGATCAACCTGCGGGGTGACAACCTTGGCAGGTGGTAAAGCTCCGGAGAGAGGCGCGGAGTCAGCACGACTTCCAGCGGCTTCTCCTTGGCGAGCGTGGTGCTGTCCGCCTCCGTCATATCCACCGGCAGGTCAAACGGCGTCCCGAAGTCAAACGCCTGGATCAGCCTGGCCGCCGTCAGCTGCACAACTTGCATCCCGAAGTTCATCCCGGGGCAGGACCGCCGCCCGGTGCCAAACGGCAGGTACTCGAAGTCCCGGCCGTAGATGTCCACTTTGACCTCCTTCTCATGGAACCTCTCCGGCCTGAACTCGTCCGGCTCCGGAAACATCTCCGGGTTCCGGTGAAGCTTCCAGAAGTTGGCGAAGAAGCGCGTGCCCTTCGGCACGTGGTAGCCGCGGATGGTGATGTCCTTCGACGCCACGCGCGGCACCGAGATGGGCCCCGCCGGGTGCATACGCAGCGTTTCACGTATCACGGCGTGGAGGTAGGTGAGGTTCTCGAGGTCGGAGTCCTGGACGATTCTGTCTTTTCCTACTTTCTCGTCCATCTCCTGCTTCAGCGCCGCCATGGTCCGCCTGTTGTTCAGGAGGTTCGACAGCATCCACGTCAACGTCACCGATGTCGTGTCCGCCGCCGCAATTATCACCGCCTATATATACATAACGCACAAGACTGAAATATTAGTGTATGATACGTAATATATATATGTACGTCGAGACCAAATACTGCGTTAGTACGATATTCGCGTTGCGTTGTAGGTCAAATCTGCATTGATTTACTTTTGGATTTCACGGAAAGACAGGGTGTTCTTACCATAGCGGTTGACTTGACGATGGTTTCCTTGTCATGCTTGGCCGAAGGGTCGAAGTTGTCATCGACGACTGAGAGCATGACGTCGATGAAATCCTCAGGGACCAAGTTGTCACCCAACTTGTTCCTCTTCACCTTGTGCTCTTCGATCCAACCGTCCACGATCACGTCCAGTTCTTTTGAAATCCTCCTCATGGCCTTCTTCATCCCCTTGACGTCGATCCACCCGAGGATCGGTATCAAATCCGACAGCACGAGCGATCCGTTCACGTCCATGAACTCCCTGATGAGCTCCCTGACGGGCCGTCCTCCCCCGTCAGCCACCTCGCCGACGCTATCCGCCAGGTTCTCGAAGTACTTCTTCCCGGCCACCATCCGGGTGATGATGTTGAGAACGAAGTTCTGCAGCCAGTCGCCGATGACCACCACAGCAGCGTGGTGGTCATCAGCCAACTGGCTGTTGTTGTTGCTGCACTGCAGGTGCAGGTCTCTGAGGAGGACGTCGACCTCGGAGACCTGGACGTGCCTGAGGGCCTTGATCCTGGGGAGGGAGAGGACCTCGGTGATGATGAGCTTCTTCACGTTGCGCCAGTACTCGCCGTACGACGCGAACCCGATCACCGCGAAGTTGTTCCCGAGGATCTTGCCCTGCGTAGAAGGAGGGCGGGCTGCGAGGGCTCGGTCGTTTTTCACGAAGCAGTCCTTCATGGACTCGAAGTCGCTGACCACAACGGTGGGGTAGGAGCCCAGCCGGATGGTGAACATGCTGCCGTGCTTGTCGGCGAAGGCGGCCAGCTTCCTTGCCAGCATGTCCTTGCCGCCGAGGAGGTGGAAGTGGCCGATGAAAGGCAAGCTCCCCGGGATTTCCGGGATCTGGAGGGGTTTGTTTTTGCGGTTGCTGGGATTGACCGCCAGCCTGCGGAGGAAGAGAAGGAACAGGACTCCCGACAGTGCGAAGAGTACTGAAGCGAGATCCATAGCTAATTAATACTTTGAGCTACTTGGGTATGGGATGATTATTTAGTAGTTTGATGGATGAAATTATGGTAAAAAAGATGCATGGAGTGGGGTGTTTAAATAGGCGCATGCATGAAGCACCCCACGAGGAAAGAGATACAAGTTGAAAGCAATGTTGGGGCAAATTGATAGCTTATTTATTCATAAAAAGACACTTTAAATACTGATTACAATGACTTCTAACAGATTCCATAATGACTAGCCAGTATCCCAACACCCCATTTTCCTGATTTCCAACAACTCAGACTCCACGATGACTAGCCAGTATCCCAACACCCCATTTTCCTGATTTCCAACAACTAAATCTAACAACTCAGTTGACTCAAACAACTCTTCCTAACTTGACTGCAAAGCAATCGACCTGGACTCTTTTGTAACATAAACAAAGATGAATGACCAAAGCAGCAAACACATACTGCTTAGACTTACACACAAACAACAACGTACTGACATAATTCAAACATAACAGCTTCCAACAGCCTCCGCTGAACTGGAGCCTGGTAAGGCTTCAGTTCACTTCTGCTGCCGTAAATTCAACAATGTCTCTGACTCCAATCTTGGCACGAAGCTCCTCGAACACATCAGTCTTCATTGGCTTGGTTAAAATGTCTGCAACTTGATCTGATGTTCCACAGTGCACCAAGTCTATTGTTTCTTCCTTGACCAGATCTCTTAGGAAGTGGAATCGCACATCAATGTGCTTACTTCTCCCATGTAGAACAGGATTCCTTGATAGTTTGATTGTAGAACTATTATCACATAAGATAGTAGTCTTTTCTGCAACACTTGACTGCCATCCCATCTGCTCAAGGATCCTCCTAAGCAATACGCATTGAGCCGCACAGCCTGCAACAGCCACGAACTCAGCCTCAGTGGTACACAAAGTCACCACCGACTATTTCTTTGAAGCCCAGGAAACAACCCCTCCTACAAGAAAGAACACAAAACCATTAGTGCTTCTTCTATCATCCAGGTCCCCAGCGTAATCACTGTCTTTGTAGCCTACCAAGCTCTCTTCACTCTGCTTCTTTTTGTACCAGATACCAAAGCTTAGTGTTCCTTTTAGATATCTTAAGATCCTTTTTGCAGCAAGCATATGCTGTCTAGTTGGAGCACCCATATACTTGCTTAGTAGGCACACAGAATACATCAAGTCTGGTCTTGTAGCTGTGAGATATAGAAGACTCCCAATTAGTTGTTTATACTGTGTAGCACTTGCTGGAATTCCATCACCATTGATTGTCAACTTTGTTCCAAGCACTATTGGATTCTTGCAGAAGTTGCATTATGAGAGCTTGAACTTCTCTAGAATTTCACGAGCATACTTCTGTTGACATAGAAAGATTCCAAATTCATTCTGAACCACTTCAACTCCCAAAAAGTATCTCATTTTCCCCAAATCTGTCATCTCAAATTTGCTCTTCATTGAGGCTTTGAACTCTGCAATCATAGACTCATTGTTGCTGCAATACATAACATCATCAACATAGATGCTTACTAGCAGTAGATCAGTTCCCTTTCTTTTTATGAACAATGTGTGTTCATATGAGCACCTCTCAAAACCATTCTGCAGGAAGTAGCTCTCTATTTTGCTGTACCAGGCTCTGGGGGCTTGCTTCAAGCCGTAGAGAGCTTTGTTTAGCTTGTACACCTTTGCTTCTTCTCCTCACAACATAACCTCCAGGTTGACAAACATAAACATCTTCAGTTAAATCCCCATGAAGGAATGCACTATTTACATCTAACTGATAGACAGTCAGACCATGAAAAGCAGCTAAGGCTAGCAGTGTTCTTATTGTATTCCATCTGGCTACTGGAGCAAACACTTCAGAGTAATCAATGCCTTGTTGCTGAGCATATCCCTTCACTACAAGCCTTGCCCTTAACTTATGGACTTCTCCAAGCTCATTAAGCTTAGTTCTGAAGACCCACTTTACTCCAATAGGTGTAACACCAGGAGGTAAGAAAGTTAGAACCCAAGTTCCATTCTTCTCAATGGCTATCATCTCCTGTGTCATTGCTATTCTCCATTTTTCATCTTTTACTGCATCTTTTACTCCCCAGAATTCTTTTGATCGCAAGAGATTCTCCATGAGCAAGCTTCAGTGATCATAGTCACCATCAAAACGTGGAACACTCACTTGTTCAAAACCTGATGCTTCACTCATTTTCAGATCTGCAACTCACACACACTCGTGTTTCACTCACCTTACAAAAGCAACCTCACAAGAACTCTCTCGTGTTTCCCAAACCCAGTCTGAGTTTCAGACTTTTCACTCTTTAACAAATCACTCTTGCACGAATACTGGTTACAGTAAGCCAATGCTCTGATACCACTATGAAAGCTTGTTTATTCATCAAAAACACTTTAAATACTGATTACAATGACTCCTAATAGACTCCACAATGACTAGCCAGTATACCACCACCCCATTTTCCCGATTTCCAACAACTAACTCTAACAACTCAACTGAAACAACTCTTCCTAACTTGATTGCAAAGCAATCAACCTGGACTCTTTTGTAACATAAACAAAGATGAATGACCAAAGCAGCAAACACATACTGCTTAGACTGACACACATACTGACACAATTCAAACATAACAGCTTCCAACACAAGCAACCAATATAGAATTGTTGAAGGGAAAGAAATATGCATGTGGCTTATAGTCAAAGTTCCAATATTATAAAAATAAATGTAATCAGATGTATTCCTTATGGAATTATTAAAAAAATGATGGTAGGTCAAGAAAAGGAACCAGGAATTCTAAAGGGGAGAAAATGTGCTTTCATGGATAGCTACGTAAGTAGTCATCCGTTATCTAATAAATATACTAGGAAAAACGAGTCTTTTCGTTAAATATCAAGAAAAATAAGTCCTATGGATGCAAAAACGAGACTTGGAAGTGGAAGTAGAGTGAACGACATTTGGGCAGATGGGAATGCGTTAGCATGATTATCGATTTTTTCAGTAGTCATGGTGGCTACCTATATATTCACTCTTTATTTTTATTATTTTTCAATTAACCACCAGATTGATTAGGAATAGTTTTGGAACAAAAATAATAACCACACCTAATTACAATTTTTAAAATACTAATTTTCATATAAACTCCCAAACCCTAAATATTTTCCCCCTATTCTCCGGCATTCTCTCACTTTCTCTCTCCCTGACTGCCGCTCTCAGCCTTTCTCTCTTCCTTCTCCATCGTCTCTCTCCGCCATATTCTCCATCAACCCTTCCCTTCTTCCCCCCTCCACCACCTCCCCTTCACCGCCGGCCACTCTCTCTCTCTCTCTCTAAATGATGTTGGAGCTCTAGATGTGTAAACTTGGTATGTATTTTTCTGAAATGATAGTGGTAGTGTTTTTTTCGCACTGATATTGTTTTTTCCATATTGGTATTGATTATTATGTAATGGTATTGATTTGCATGTATTGGTATTGATTAAATATGCAATGGTATTGGTGTTTTGTGAAATGATAGTATTTTTATTTCTCGAACGGTATTGGTATTTTGTACAATGGTAGTGTTTTTTAGTGGATTGGTATTGATTTATTGTTTTGTTGTTGCAGCGGTATTAATTCGGCTTAACGAAATCAAGGAAAAGATTGAGAAAAATAAGAAAGAGAGATCTGGTTGAAGATCGTGAAAATGAGAGAAAGAGAGAGAGAAATTGTAGTTAATATATTTATGTAACTTCCTAAAATATAATTTATTAAAAAGAAAATTAATAAATATTGATTTTCATACCCAAATTATCCTTAGTAACCATGGTGATTACTAACCCGAAGTACTCACCATAACCCCCTCCATTGAGAGATGGGACACGGGCAGAAAAAACGAGAGGGAAGGAAGGGCGAGTATAACTACTATATACAGTAGTTACCAACTTATCATAACACCCCCTAATAAATATATTAGTATGGTACTAACATTAAATATTAGTGTTAGCAATGTGTACATTCGGGTTCGGTTTTTCGGGTTTACCCGAAACCGACCCGATTATATACATTTTCGGTTTTTCGGGTTTGTTTCGGGTTTTAGGTTTCGTGTTCGGTTTTGCTTATCGGTTTTTCGGATTCCGGCTAAAAATCTCCAATGAATAGAACTCAACCCGTATTCTTAGGTGTTCGGGTTTTCGAGTTTTGATTTTGATTTAACCGAACCCGAACCCGATAAGAAATTTTCGGGTTTCGGGTAACCAGAACCCACAAATCCTTATCGGGTTCGGGTTCGGGTTTGGTTTCGGTTTTCGGGTTTTTGCTGGTTTCGGTTCGGGTAACCGAACCCGACTCCGAATTGACACCCCTAGTTAGCATCCTATCGAGTCTCATTATTCGAACACGAATTAACTTAAGAATGTTCAGCGATTCTCCAACCATTTTGTCTCCACGCAGAAAATAAATCGTCAACGACATGGTTGAATTTGTCTATTATATCATGTCTCTTTGTCAAACCAGAAATATTAATTATGTTGCCTTCGAAAAGAAAATGAAAATCTCTTACCAGCAGTACTGATGCGTCACCAAGATAACGCAAGAAAGAAATAAAAGATGGCCAAAGTCTCAACTGGAATTATTTAACTACTTTTTGTGAGTTATTATTAAGTCCCAACTCATCATCACTGTGGACCACTCTGAGTAGTAAGACAATTAAGGTACGAGAATTGATATGGTGTGTTTTTAGATTAATTAATGTAGAAAATTTCTTTACAGTTATTGACAGAGTTGTGAACCTAAATCATCCACTTCCATGAATTTATCAAGCGCCTACAAAAAAAAAAAAAAAAAACCGAAACATATATAAGCCAAGCACTCTCGTTATAGAGAAATGTTTGTACCATATAACTCTCGGAACACGATCAATGATATTGTAGAAGTGGGATTTGACTCGCGATTCGCTCGTCCGATTTTGTCCGAAGGAAAGGAACCTGTGGAATATGGCAGGGCAGAGCGAGGATTTGACGGTCGGGGGGGGGGGGGGGGGGGGGGGGGGCGAAGTTATGTAGTGTATTATTGCGAAAAGGATAAAAAAATGATAAGTAAAATAAATAAAAGTTCGAATTAGTGTTTATATAATCGAAAAATGAAAGGTCTCCTTGGAAAAATAAGTCTTAATCATACAATCAAAATTATTCTTAAGAATGCGTATTTAAAAGTTGAAAAAAAAAACACTTAATTGACCTATTTAAGGTACAAAAATTATAAAACAAACTATAAATTACAACACTTACAAATGAACTAAAACGCACAAATCAAACTAGAACGCCCAAATTAAACTAACTAAAACTAACAAAGTAAAATTATAGAAAGATGGTCTTCAAACCAACAAGTTAATAAAAAGAGACCATCAAGTTCATTAAAAAATATAAGAGGCTTGCTATGGGAATCAAACCCACAACTCCCAGCTAGCAAAAAAATCTTTCTTCGACTGGACTACATGAAGTCAATGTGATAACTTTTCCGACAACATTTAATTATAAAATAAATACAATTTATACGCAATCTTCCAACCACCAACACGATTTTCACGTGAAATCAAAATTCTCGGGGGGCCAGGGCCCCCCTGAGCCACCACCTAGCTCCGCCCCTAGAATATGGGGATGTCCCCGGATTATACTCCGATTATCAGGTCAGTATATATGGTGTAGATAGATATGAAAAAGTATTTAGAGAGATAAACTATAAAAAGAGAGTGTCAAAGTGTAAAGTGAGAGAGCAGAAGTTGAATCTCCTCATTAGAGGGTTTGGATGTCTTTATATAGTTGTGGCGAGCATCAAGCGTCAAGCTCACCAGTTGAGTGCTCCACTACTACTTATTATCAGTTTGACATCACTAGTAATACCTTTAGCCGGTGCTTTAGTATTTAGTATGTTCGTTTTAGTTTAAGTAACACCGCGAACAAAAAACAAATCCTCACTGAAATATATATTTGTTTTTGTTTGCGTATATTCAATATTCTCAATTTCTTATGCCAATCGACAATTCTTATTTGCACACCTGGACTGGACAAGCAGGACGTATAGGGTGATGTAGGATGTAAGATAAACAAAACCCTTCTATTGACCTCGTTTTTTCCTTGCATTACAAGTACAATTGTTTATGATTTTTCAATACATAAAATTGACCGGTTATATTCTTGAAATTATTGTTTTTAAAGTTAACTGTTAACTCAAAATTCGACGATTACGCCAAACATAAAGGGTGACTCTTATGGGAGCGCCGGGTTTGATGTCAGACCTTGAGGCTTTGCCAGGTGTGGCTTTTGCAATTTTCTTTCGTCGGTTCTTGGAACGTGACTCTTCGCCAAACAGGGTTACTCGTCTCCTGTATATGCTCTGGAGAATCTGGAAATCCAGAAACTTGGTGGCTTTTGAAGGAGTGCAGGGGACGATGGCCGTCTTGGTAAGACAATTTCACTTCCAAGTCGAAGAATGGGTAGCGAGTCTCTCTCACGGTGGAGGGGGGGTCCCTAATGCTTTGGATGAGCATTGAGAAATGCCAGCCGTCTTACCGGGAGGGGTAGTGTGCCATTTTGACGGAGCGGTAAGGTCTGAGTCCCATGGTGCGGTGGGCTTTGTGATTCGGGATGACAACGGCGGGGTCCTAATGGTCAGAGGAATTTCCTATGAGGGTTTGGTTGATCCAATGGTGATAGAGTTGATGGCTTTTCGGGATGCGCTACGGTGGTGTGTGGGGGCGGGGCTTGCAGGTGTTCGATTCGTTGGCGATGCTAAGGTTGTGATTGACAAGATACATGCCAGGATCACTAGGGACGCGAAGGCCGGAGCTATTTTCCAAGAAGTTTACATCCTCCTCGATAACCACTTGGATTTTAGTGTGCAGTTTGTAGGTAGACAGAACAACAGAGTGGCCCATATGGTGGCCAAAAAAATCCTGGATTTGTTTTCTACAGGGCCGGGAATGGTTTTGATTTCCAGGCATGGTTGTGTTCGGAGGTCGAGTTATTGTAACTTTGTTATTCTTGGTAATACAAGCGATCTTTTTCGTAAAAAAAAAATGAAGGGTCACCTTTACCCTGGGCTTTGAATGTACAATTAGTAACATATATACTATTTAGTCTTCGAATTGAATGTATTCACATTTCTAGTAATTATATTATATACTAGTTTATTGATCAGTTTCTCAACAGTCAACACAAAAATAGAAAATACTGATCAGTGCTTCGTGACGTACGGGACGATCATATTATAATTATAGTTTGGATTGTGTCATCGCTTGGTGTCTAATTGGAATATATTTCTTGTTTCTGTTTGTAATTTAATCCTTAAATGATGTAAATTATAGGAGTATAGTTGTTCTTGTTAAAACCCCGTTTATTCTAATGATTGGAATTTTAAATTGTTGGATTGGATTTAAAGATATATGGATATATCGTTTTTCTCCTAATCTGTCAAATGAAACTCATCTCATAAATGAGAAGTTTATACAAGTACACCATACAATCTGTTCAAGTAATAAATCCTTAACACCAAGGAGTTATACCATGAGATAACCACATGAATCACCAAGAAACCTATTATTATTGTATTGCAAACCAATTAAGGGAGCTCTAAAAAAATTATTCAATTTAATATTTGCAATGTCTCTTTTTTATCTTTCATTTAACATTATGTAATTCTGACAACACATTTAGGTCATTATAACCTGAGGAACGGTACTTTTCACCCCCCCCCCCAGAATTCTGAAGATTGCGTGTAAAAATATCGAGAATTTTGGAAATTCTGAAGAAATTATCTATTATACAATTACAGTTCCGCGCAAAAATGATAACTTTTGACTAGCTCTAGTCCAGCGGAAAGCAGCTCTTAGTATCTTCCAGGTACTCAAGTTCAATCCCTGGCAGAACCATATTTTTGCAGATTTTCTTTTATGGTTTAATTTTTGCTTAAAATTTGAACTAACTACTTAACTAAAATATTGCTTGGGTTTCTAAAATACTGTTTGGGTTTCTATAATGAATGAATTATTATTTATTATAAAATTTTCTATACTGTTTGCAGATTTTCTTTTATGGTTTAATTTTTGCTTAAAATTTGAACTAACTACTTAACTAAAATATTGCTTGGGTTTCTAAAATACTGTTTGGATTTCTATAATGAATGAATTATTATTTATTATAAAAAAAGTTCGGCCACCCCGATCTCTGGATCCTAGCTCCGCCCTTGCCTAATATGTGCGTACCCACAAAACACTAGTATAGAATGATATTATGTAACAGTAGCGTAGGGACATGTGTCTTTACCATGCAAAAAAAATGGACGTGTGTAGTAATCTGCCACCTACTCATGCAAACGTTGCATTAATTGGACTCGTCCAAAGCCAAGCTTCCAAAACCTAAATTGCGTATATTTGGCAAACCGGCCAATCAAAAGTTGCAACTCTTGTTCCATGCAACTTGATATATTAAACACGTACAATTGTTTTGGTGAGAAACATATGTATATGGGAGGAGTAACCAGTTGGTCCAGCCGGTCAGTTTTGACCCAATTTGCGAATGTTAATTACCCTGGCCGTCAAGACCGCCGCCGATCGAATACCGGCAGCCCACTAAGACCGCCATCACACCACCGGCGACAATGCAGGCTTCCCTAGCTAGTTTTGACTACGTACGTTGCTACTAGAACTCCTGCACCTTTTTCCTGATCTAAGATTATTTTATGATTTTAACACTGACCATTGAAAAATAAATAAATAAATTTGGAATAATTTTGACCCGAAACCAATACTTATCTCCCGGAATTCCAATGTGTCGGCGGCGCCCCTGAGCTTTGGACAACGTGGGCTGCTGCTGCATGCCGATGATCATCACCTATTTAAACACCCGACTCCATACATCTCTTTCCGCCATAATCTCATCAAACAAACTACTAAATAATCTCAAAGTAATTAATTAGCTATGGATCTCGCTTCAGTACTCTTCGCACTGTCGGGAGTCCTGTTCCTTCTCTTCCTCTGCAGGCTGGCGGTCAACCCCAGCAACCGCAAAAACAAACCCCTCCAGATCCCGGAAATCCCGGGGAGCTTGCCGTTCATCGGCCACCTCCACCTCCTCGGCGGCAAGGACATGCTGGCAAGGAAGCTGGCCGCCTTCGCCGACAAGCACGGCAGCATGTTCACCATCCGGCTGGGCTCCTACCCCACCGTTGTGGTCAGCGACTTCGAGTCCATGAAGGACTGCTTCGTGAAAAACGACCGAGCCCTCGCCGCCCGCCCTCCTTCCACTCAGGGCAGGATCCTCGGGAACAACTTCGCCGTGTTCGGTTTCGCGTCGTACGGCGAGTACTGGCGCAACGTGAAGAAGCTCATCATCACCGAGGTCCTCTCCCTCCCCAGGATCAAGGCCCTCAGGCACGTCCAGGTCTCCGAGGTAGACGTCCTCCTCAGAGACCTGCACCTCCAGTGTAGCAGGAACAACAGCAGCAGCCAGCTGGTTGATGATGACCACCACCACGCTGCTGCTGTGGTGGTCATCAGCGATTGGCTGCAGAACTTCGTTCTCAACATCATCACCCGGATGGTGGCGGGGAAGAAGTACTTCGACAACCTGGCCGACAGCGTCGGCCAGGTGGCCCATGGTGGAGGCCGCCCCGTCGGGGAGCTCATCAGGGAGTTCATGGACGTGAACGGATCGCTCGTGCTGTCGGATTTGATACCGATCCTCGGGTGGATCGACGTCAAGGGGATGAAGAAGGCCATGAGGAGGATTTCAAAAGAACTGGACGTGATCGTGGACGGTTGGATCGAAGAGCACAAGGTGAAGAGGAACAAGTTGGGTGAGAACTTGGTCCCCGAGGATTTCATCGACGTCATGCTCTCAGTTGTGGATGACAACTTCGATCCTTCGGCCAAGCATGACAAGGAAACCATCGTCAAGTCAACCGCTATGGTAATTTTACGTGCTAACCGTATTGTCTTTAGCATAAAATCCAAAAGCAGATTAGACCTAAAGCAAATATTCGTACCAACGGAGTATCTTGTCTCAACATATATATTCTAGGAAGAAGGAAAAAAAAGTTTGTTACGTATCATACACTAATATTTCAATCTTGTGCTTTACGTTTATATAGGCGGTGATAATTGCGGCGGCGGACACGACATCGGTGACGTTGACGTGGATGCTGTCGAACCTCCTGAACAACCGGCGAGCCATGGCGGCGCTGAAGCAGGAGATGGACGAGAAAGTAGGAAAAGACAGAATCGTCCAGGACTCCGACCTCGAGAACCTCACCTACCTCCACGCCGTGATACGTGAAACGCTGCGTATGCACCCGGCGGGGCCCATCTCGGTGCCGCGCGTGGCGTCGGAGGACATCACCATCCGCGGCTACCACGTGCCGAAGGGGACGCGCTTCTTCGCCAACTTCTGGAAGCTTCACCGGAACCCGGAGATGTTCCCCGAGCCGGACGAGTTCAGGCCGGAGAGGTTCCACGACAAGGAGGTCAAAGTGGACATCTACGGCCGGGACTTCGAGTACCTGCCGTTCGGCACCGGGCGGCGGTCGTGCCCCGGGATGAACTTCGGGATGCAGGTGGTGCAGCTGACGGCGGCGAGGCTGATCCAGGCGTTTGACTTTGGGACGCCGTTTGACCTGCCGGTGGACATGACGGAGGCGGACAGCACCACGCTCGCCAAGGAGAAGCCGCTGGAAG
The DNA here is from genome assembly GCA_964030455.1 of Linum trigynum. Lineage (NCBI taxonomy): Eukaryota > Viridiplantae > Streptophyta > Magnoliopsida > Malpighiales > Linaceae > Linum > Linum trigynum. Next base: position 41,943,134 of record OZ034815.1, on the reverse strand, counting down.
TCGTGCTGACTCCGCGCCTCTCTCCGGAGCTTTACCAGCTGCCTGTGATTGTTTAATGAACATTAAAGTTAATTATCTTATCCAGTCGCCGCCGCCGCCGCCAGCCAGCCGGATAGCCTATTAATCATACTTTAATTAATTTATTCATAATGTAATAACAGAGATCTTGTGTCCTCTCGAATGCGTTAAATATGGAATTACGGGGAATAAATATGACTTGTTTGTTTGTTTTTTAAGATGATTTATAAAGAGACTACGACATTTCGGTTCATTTGTCTTCAGGATATTATCCTAATGAACATTTCGTTTTTAGAATTTTTTAATTTTCAGGGTAGGGTGTTAACACCCAATTTGTTAGTATAGTGCCAACACTAATTTCAATGAATATGAATATTTTGTCTTGATGACTTTTTAATTTCAAAGGGTATACAACAAGTTAATGAAGATTTATAAAAGGAGGAGTACACTTGTCAATATTAAAAATTAAGGAGAAACTGACTACAAAATTACGCTTCTCCACAAAGTATTTTGAAGCATACCACGAAATTCAAAAACACTACAAACTACACCACAAATATCATAAAGCAGACCATAAAGGTTATAAAACATACAAGAAGCTTACCGCACCATAAAATTCATAAAACATGCTAAATTTTTTAATTAGATAGTAAGTACTCTAAAACATACTAGAAATTTCATAAAGCATACCATAAATTTCTTAAAGTGTACAACATATTTATTAAAACCGACTACAAGTTTTTAAACCATGCACACCAAAATTTTATTAAAGGAGAGCTACATCACTGAACTAATACTTCCAGTTCTCCATGTTCCAAAATGTTGAACGTTCATAGACTGTCCACAAAATATTAGTGGTTGGAATTGGGATACCAAATTTATTTTGAGATTTAGTTTAAAACACTATTTGCAGTGGCGCCACTTGTAGAGGAGGGGGTGGGTTTTGAGAATTTTTTTCGAGTAGGGGTATATACAAATTCGAACCAATGACCATTCAGTTGCAGGAAGAATTTCTTATCATTTCGATTGAGTGAGTTTTGTTATGCAATACACTTTCGTCTTTATTTATAGTAATAAATTGTTGTCTTTTGTTTAAACTCGCTCATTTTTTTTGTAGCTCTCCAACAGAGAAATTTCTTCTCTTTTGTTTAAATAAAGTTGAAAGTGAAGAAGTACCAATTGAAGTTCACTTGTTTGTTTCACAAAATCAATTCCAAGGTACTTCTGAGTTCTAATTTGTAGTATTTGATGAATGGAAGTCTTGATTTGTATGTACTGAACTTATTTGTTTGACGTTGTAACCGGTGTACGTGAAACTATTTTAATGTAATTGTATGAATTTAGAGTATTGCGTTGTTGACTTTTTGTTTAATTTAAAGTTGACTTTTCTATTGTATAGGTGATTTTTTATGATATGATAAAGACACCCCCTTGGCCAATTTTCTGGCTCCGCCACTGACTATTTGATATTTTTTATTTCAGTATTTGATATTGAAATATCGTTATCGTATCAATTTCCATCCTAACAAGTAAATTAATTAATAATTATACTGTGTCCCGCGCCAACTAGCCTGCTCCGTGTATGTTTGCACACCTTGTACAACCATGGCGTATAGGGTGATGTACCCTGCTAATTAACGTTGACTTCGTCTTTTCTTAACATAATGAACCAATTTTGCATGATTTTATAATGCATAAAATTGACCGATTCTTGAAAATATTGTTTCTTATGTTATCTGTTAACTCCAAATTGGAAGATTACGCCAAAGAATGTACTGCCAGCTATCACCCTGGACTTTGAATAAGCGATAATTAGCAAGTCTTTAACGGCACTAATTATAACATTAAAAAAAATAAACAAATCTGTTGTCATTATAAAGTACTCATAATTTTGCATGATTTTATAACTCCAAATTGTAGAATGTAGCTACTCTCAGGTAAAAATAGACAAACACTTTTTGTATCAAATGGTAGCTTTCCATCTACCATCGAGCTTCCAAGGTGGTTACTGACACACGGTTGGTGGAAGGATCTGTGGATCCGACAGCCGCGGTTGAAGAGCGGAATTCATCTTTTGTTCTTAGTAGAACGAATGCTGGCTTTTTGGGTGATGGCAGAGTGGTTGCATTGCTCAGCATGAAGACAACATTCGACATGGTTGGCCGATCTGAAGTTGATTCTTGGACGCATAAAAGCCCTATCTGAATGCACCTCATCACTTGATCCGTGGAATATGATTCTCCCATTGTTGAAGAATCCATTATGTCTAATGCTCTTCCTTCTCTCCACAAGTCCCACACCTGGTATAAGTTAAGAAATATCTTCTTGTATTGAGTTAAACTGAAACTCTAAGTGCAGCAAGCTGATTAATCTCGTATTAACGAACTTGACAATTCTCTTATGAGAAAGAAAAAGAGCACTTACATGCCCAGTTAGGGTAACTGATGCACTTTCTTGGTAAAAGTGGTTGCTCCTTTTGCTACTGACAATCTCCAGTGTTAGCACTCCGAAACTGAATACATCAGATTTTGTTGAATATAGACCTTCCATTGCGTACTCCGGAGACATGTATCCACTGCAAAATTCGTACAAAGTGATGAATACTTCTCTTAGTCAGGCAATCTTCCAAAAGATAATCAAGTTGTTTAATTGCTTTTTCTTACTAAGTTCCAACAACTCTGTTTGTATTTGCCTCCATTTGATCTTCCATAAATAATCTAGCCATCCCGAAATCTGAAATTTTTGGATTCATTGCAGCATCTAGTAGGACATTGCTAGCTTTAAGATCCCTATGAATGATTTTCAATCTTGAATCTTGATGTAGATACATCAAGCCTCGAGCAATCCCAACAATGATATCAAATCGTCTCTTCCAGTCCAACATTGAGCCTTTTGTTTTATCTGGATCAGTTTCATGCGACTTTAAACCTTAATGTTGATGATAACGAGAGTTAACAGATGGCTGAAAGATGTGATGCAATGAATTGAAGAGGGGAAGAAAATGTACCAAAGATGAAGAAGTCAAGGCTTCTGTTTGGCAAGTACTCATAGACCAACATCTTTTCGTCATCATGAATGCAGCAACCAAATAGCCTTGCTAGATTCTTGTGTTGGAGTTTGGAAACTAGCTTCACTTCATTCTTGAATTCCACAATTCCTTGTCTTGATGTTTGAGATAATCTTTTCACAGCTATTTCTTGTCCGTTGGACAACAAACCCTGATCAAATCAAGATTTAATCACAAGTGGACACGGTTTGTGAATTCAAGTAAGAAACCAAACCAACTGAGACCAACTGCATAAAGTTTAATGACAAAACCATAATAAAGCATAAAAGATCATACTTGGTTGATCTTTGGTACCACTGGCCAATACCATTCGCAAACAATACATAGTTGTACGTGCATGTATTATGATTAAAGGAAGGGCACAGAAAAAAAAAAAAAAAAAAACTAAAAGTTACAGTAATTGTTAGGAGAGTATTAGTGTACCTTATAAACAGAGCCGAAACCTCCTTGTCCAAGTTTGTTGGCCATAGAGAAATTTTCCGTGGCAGCGTATATGTCATTTATATCGAAAATAGGTACAGAGGAGTCTTCATCTTCATACGAATTTTCCTTCTCTGCAGCGTAATGTGTAGTAGGGGAAACATTCTTTGTTGCTCCTCTCCTTCCTAAGCCATTCACAAAGATGCAGATGCAACATTGTTTTTCGCCGCAGTTCATCAAAACAGACATCGTTGAACAAGGAAAACCGAACAATCATACAAACTGTCTAAGCATGTAGCAAGTATGCTCAACAAACTGAACCATCTCATATGGAACATTTTCCACAAAGATGATTTGCACTATTAATTGAGCTTTGCTTACCAATTTGTTTCCTCTTCCGCAGGCAATACACAGTGGAAATTGCCAGAATGAAGGCTACACCAATAGAGCTTAAAACAATTGCAAACAGCTTCTTCTTCCTCGTATGTCCTTTCGACCTTTCCCTGTACTCAGCTAAGAAAATCACATTCATTAAAGCCGGTATTATATCCTCTTGCAAAACGCATAGGACAGAGTAATGAAACCAGTCCAGCATATAGACACTTACCTAACTCAATCGCATCCACTCGGACGTATAAGTCTTGCCCACCATCACTAAACACTCTAGTATCCATCAAGGCCCCGTGTAGCGTTATGCACCCAATTCTACTCGTCAAATTCGAACTTGCATAAGCTGTACAAGAACAGTTTCTTAGACACTCTTGCCTGCACATGTTTAGATCCATGCCAACAATCAATCGCCCGGTTGACGTATCAGGAACTTTAGCATTGTCCAACTTCACAAAACCATCACCACCCCCACAACTAGAATTATATCCGGACCGCTTCCTGATGCACCCGGCCGTAGCATCTCTCAAAAACCAATCATTCGGGGACCTCGGTTCGAATCCCGGAAGACAGTTGCACTCGAACACCCCTGCATCATAAGGATCGCATTTCCCATTCGGTCCACAATGTCCATAGTAGTCACAGGGCTCCTTAGGGACGGTCCAGAACTCGATCCACCGACTGTCCTGATCATGCCACGTGGCACGCTTCATGAACCCTGTTGGATCTAGGTACAACCTCGATATGATGTTGGGGTCCAGGATCCCCCAGACGACACTTGATTCACTCTCGTTGTTGACGATGCTCGTGTTGAAGATGAAAGTACGAGACATGTCAGGAATCCCACTCCACTTGTTTCCATTCCACGGGCCGCTCCTCCACCATTTGGTCTGACCCTGGTAGAGCATCAGCTGGGGCACCCCGTCTGTGTCCAAGTAATAGGACCAGTTCCCTGTCGCGGGATTGTCAGGGGCCTTCCAGGACCGAGCCGATTTGATCAGTCCTGTTTTACGGTCCAAACCGAACTTCATGTTTGGGAAGATGGTGTCAGTGGGATGATCAAAGCTCTTCCATAGAACCGTCTCTGCATCCTGTCGAAGCAGAACAAAGTTTCCATCATCTAACAACTTAGCCATAGAGCTCCCACCTGCAGAGATATTTGTAGACCATACAGAAGTAATATTTCTTCTTCCCCGTTGCAGAACTGCATCGCCTCGTCTGTCGATCAACAGCAGTCCGGAAGTATCGTTGATCGGATTGTCTCTATTGGCGACCCAAACAACAGTCTGAACCAAGACTTTGGTGTACCAAATTCCAAGGTAACGATTGCTTGACTTTCCGGGGCTGAAGAAACCAAGAGTGTACCTTTCACCATTAGAGACCAACACTTGACCATCTGCAAGAGATTCATTGAAACTTATGGTGTCTGTGGATGAAAAAGAGCAAAGACTAAGAGAAATTATGAGCTGAAGAAGTAAAGAAATGAATAGTCCTTCAGCCAGGTCCATAGTTATCTGCTGGGAATTGTAGAATGAAACACACAGATCAGTTCATATTTCCACCGAAGTCTATAGGTAGTAAATTGTTATCCTAATGACACATCGCTGTCATTTAAGGGTATTTTTCTCCTTTCTGTTCTCAAAGGTGTTATAATAATTCATGTTTGACAAGAAAGGCCATTAACAGACAAATTGGCCATTTTGTCAAATGCAATTTTTCTTGCGTGAAGGGGAAGGTGAACCGCTGGATATTTTATAAGGCACTTATGTGGTCAAACACGTATTATCGGCGTAATTTTTGCCAATATGTCTCACATAATTCAGTTACATCAAACAAATAACATCCATTTAACAATACAGTGGCTTAAACAGAATCCATTAGTTTTACCTCCTTTGAAGCGGGAAACATATCCGACAGGGCGAGCATCAATGGCGGGCCTCTGCAAAAACATGCCGCAGGTGGTCAGAGTAAGTTGCAGCCGAAGTACTAACAATGAGATGGTGTCTTTGCTTGAGGAAGAAGAAATTACTTCTCGTGAGCCCAATCTAGTCAATGTGAATCATTATTCTGCATGGGTAGCTGATGTCTTGTGTCGGGGAAGCTCATTGATTAACTAAATTCCCATTATCAAATAATTCAGTATTCCCAAAAACACTCGAGAACTGACTATGCTATATCACTACTTTGATTCAGTATTCCCTATAACGCTCCAAAAATAGCAGATTCCTAATTGATCTATACAGTCACATTGGTGACGGGACCTCTTAACCACGTCCTGGCACTGAAAACCCATCCACAAGCAACCAACAGAAACAATTCCCCCACAGAAGTCCAACCAATCCGGATACCATAACATCCCAAGTGGAATGGCCCCCGAAAAAACCTCTTGCGAGCCAATGTCACCCTGAAAAGATAGGCAACTGGCAATGCATATGCAATATTAGGCCCGGTGGTTGCTATAGACACCATTGCCTGAAATGCCACTTCGCTTACGAGATGCTGCACTATCAAGTCAAAGTGTGATAAAATTGTAGCGTTTTTAGTACTAAGCTAGGAAGGAATTGACAAATATGTGTTAAAGAAAGCATTATTACCGTTAATGTCATGCAGAAGGATCTGACGACAGACAACCAAACAGCATTGATGGGACGTTGACTTTGTGCCAGAGCGAATAGAATGGCATGGCTCCATCTCTAGAGAATGCATAAGCCATCCTGGAGTTGCTAGTTACCGAACTCATACCACAGAAGAAGATGGCAACTGCAACAACTCCTAAGCATATAATCCCAACAAATCCACTTTCATATCTTCTTTTGAAAGCTTGGTAGAATATCTCGGCAATGGCATAGCCAAATATGACTGATATTCCGATGGAACTTATTGTCCCCTTTGGACCATTCTTGTCGGCACTCTTTGTTTCCTCTGTCTATCAAAGAACAATCAATCTGTTGGTCCGCGAGCTGCCATTACAAGAAGCAATCAAGACAAAACTGAGAGAGAAGGGCGTTATATCTTACCATGTGGGCAGAAGCATCATATCCTGTAAGAGTGTACTGGCTCATCAGAAGGCCCAGAACAAAGAAGTAAAGCTTGTTGTTGATTCCATCCCCGTTATCATTATTGAAGTGTGTGAATACAAACTTAGCACTCGTTCTTTCGGTTTGCGACAGCTGGGATGACTATCGTCAGAAGTATAACACCTAGAAGGTTCAATCAGCAGCCAGATGGCCGAAGAAGGACAACATGGAAATGGGGAGACTGTTCATGACAGCATGGAGGAAAAGGATGCCACTATGCAAAGCAATGACTACGAACTTCGATGCTTGATATCCACCACCATTTTGACCACCTGTACTGAGCAGAATGATCACCTGAATCATTTGTGCAAGGAAAAAGTCCACTCTTGCCGTCACAGCCCACTGCAACAAATGAAACAATGGGGGAAGGTTCGTTACAGCTCGTGTTCATGACATTCCTTGTTACAAAATCTCACATGAAAACTCTGAGTAGATCATATATACCTGGCCAACAATGTTGAACCTGCACTCCTGCAGGGGAGTAATAAACAACAACAAAAAAACAAAATGTTCTTGGCATTAGAATAAGACAGGAAAAACAAGGATAGAATTGTGATGCAGTGTCATTTAGCCAGCTGCTAATCATTTTTCAGTTGTCTAATATTGATCAAGCCAAGACCAAGGAATCATGAAGACATTAAGATCCTTTTGTGCAATCATAATCATGTCATCATCTATCTAACCCGGAATCTCTAATAAGCCAAAGTCGAAACAAGATTGCCATGAAACAGAAAAGCCAGATTAGGAAAGCAAATGCAAAAAAGAGCCAATTCCCCATCAAAACATTGTGCTTAATTGAATCGGTGGAGCAATACATGTTGTCGCAATTCTTAAATGAAGAAGCAAAAAAACATTCGAGGATAGTAGGACACTCATGAAGAATAAAACAAACAGCAACCCACCCGCCTGAAGCAGCAAACAAGAACAGTACAATCCGACAATGGACACCCAGAGGCACACCCACATTTGAACGAAATGCACGCTCGGAAATCTTTATTGTGACCTCTCAAGTTTCAATAAGAGTTGATGAATTTGAAGGGTAGAAGTTCTCATGTAATTTTTTAAAGAAAGATGATTTGCTTACGGCATACCAGCCAGTGTTCCAGGAGGCAAAAGGCGCCCAAGAAGGGCTGGCGTGGCGAGCATGAGCAGAGACCACAGGATGTCGGGTAAGCAGAGCAAATCTCACCCATTGCGGACCCGACAAACATGGTGAACAACCCGGCTATGAACCAGCCATGTAACAACGATCCGAAGGTCAAACCAGTGTAGTAAAGAGTGGTTATTCCGGGGAGCACCAAGATGATCGAGAAGGAGAAAGCGAAATTCGAGAACATCCTGCATCTGAAAAGGAAGCAGATTGGATGAATTTTGCGCATAGAAGAAACAAAAGGAAGGAAGGAAATTTGGGTTGGTGGGTTTTACGAGAGGTCCAGCTTGAGCTCTTGTTTGTTGCGGAGCTGCCTGAGGCGGGCGGTGCCGGAATCTTGAGAGCCATCATCGCCGACGCCATTTGCAGTTGCAGGGTCGTTGTTGAAAGACAGAATGCTCTTCGCCTTTTGGGCTTCGTTACTTTGTTAGCCCGAACGGCTGCGCTCGTACTGTATAGAAAGAGTGGGCTTTGACCCACAGCTTAATTAGGTGCTAGGTTTAATGGAGCCCAGTTGGGGGAAAAAAAAAGGCTTAATGGAGCCCAACCTCTTGCAACGCGAATGAAGAAAGAGCCTTCTTCTATTTTTCCAGCTTGATTAACTGCAATCAGATCTCATTGTTTAGCTCGAGCGCTGCTTTTGGTAGTGTTTTTGAATGGTTATAATATGAAGTTTGGTACTCCAATGGAATCCTTTATCAATCGAAGAAACATGGTGAGTTGTTTATAGGCTGTGAGTTTGGTTTGGTTAACCAAACGATTCACTGCTACACCCCTCGGACATCCTTCAACGCCTAACCTAACACCGAATGATACCCTGCACGAATTGGCCAATCAAACGAACAAACAACGCAATTTCCACGCTCGAGAATTCTGATTGAACCATCCTCCCGTAGTAGAGCTCAATCACTACAAGCAGGCACCCCGAGCCACTCCTGTCCCTGTCCATCAAATTGTGCGGCCAAAACATCTACCCAAACCAGAGTAGATTAATAAACAACAAAGTTACGAGACTTCCAAATACGCCACAGGAGCAAGACAGGGCTCATAGCCAGGGAAAATTGGACAAGCACACAAATGGCGACCATGTTTCCAAAATTCGGGCACATCCCATCTTCCTCAGCGAGTTACGACTCCCGTTAGAGTTACCTCGTTTACAGAAAATGATCCTTCTGCTGCTCCTCTGGGTTTTTTGAAGCAGCTTGTACCGGGAAACCCAGGTTGCTTGGGGAGAGGAAGTGGCATTGCAGTGTTCAACATAAGAACCGTCATCGACATATTAGGTCGATCTTGAACATCTTCCTCTACACATAGCAACCCAATTTGGATGCATTTTAATACTTCCTGAGCATTGAGAGATCCCTCCATTGATGAATCCACGACCTCTAATGCTTTCTCTTCCTTCCATCGCTCCCACACCTGTACCATCAGCGCCAACAACCATTTCGTTTCAGTAATGTCATCCTGCAAGGTTTCTTATCATTTTCTCACCAACTAGAACAAGCATAGAAAGTTTTTCTTAAGGCTCACATAGGTTATCAAATTCAGGTTCTCATCTTCTGAGTGAACTCTATTGATCTTCTTGCCAGTTATCATTTCAAGCAATATGACACCGAAACTGAAAACATCAGATTTTTCGGAGAATTTCCCGAACACTGCATACTCTGGCGACATGTAACCACTGCATAAAAGAAAGACCCCCCACAAACATTATTACAAAGTTAATTGAATCACGGACTACACTTAGTTCCAAGTGGGTACATAGAAACTTGAATACTTACTAAGTTCCTCCAATGCTGGACGTCTTCCCATGAACTTGGTCGGCCTCCAGTATCATAGCCATGCCGAAATCTGAGATCTTGGGGTTCAGCTCTCCATCTAGTAGAATGTTGCTGGTTTTCAAGTCTCGATGTATGATTCTGAACCTCGAATCCTGATGAAGATACAAGATTCCACGGGCAATGCCAACTATGATACTGAAACGCCTAGTCCAGTCCAACACTGTTCCTCCCTTTCGATCTGACGAACAAAAGGAGGCATCTTTGTATCATAGTTTGATGGAATAAACACGAAGTAGTCACAATGGAACAGAATGACACCTACCAAAAAGAAAAAGATCCAAACTTCTGTTGGGCAAGTACTCGTAAATCAACATTTGTTCTTCTTCTTCTATGCAGCATCCATGGAGCTTCACAAGATTCCTATGCTGGAGCTTTGCAATCAACAGCACTTCATTCCTGAACTGCTCCAAGCCTTGCCTAGAATTTTCGCTCAGCTTTTTCACTGCAATCTCTTGTCCATTGGGTAATCTGCCCTGAGTTTTGCAAATGGTTTTAATTAATCCCATTTCTACTACGTACTCAAAGCCAGCAAAAATCAAACTATACTCAAAGTTCCTTTACCTTGTACACAGAGCCAAAACCTCCTCTTCCAAGTGTGTTAGCTGGAGAAAAATTGTCAGTAGCAGCCCTTATGGCATTGAGGCTGAAAAATGGCAACTCGGGATATACTGCATGTCCCTCCATTTGCTCTGTAACCACAGAATTTGTGAAGTGGTTTGAACCATCATTTGGGTGGAACAAATTTCTGATCCTTCTCTTCTTTGCTGTCCTCAAACACATCATAGAAACACTTTAACAACTCAATGAAGCTTACAAAACCTTCATTCAGTCACAAACTACAAATGAGAAGGGAAGCTCTTTACCTGTCCTATTTCGCCACTTCCTGAGCCGAAAGAAAGCAATCACGATAACGACAAGCCCTACTGAACCAATAGATGGCAGAAGAATGCTCAACTTCAACTTCAACTCAAGAGAATTGTTTGATCCACCCTGATAGTTAGCTGCAAGACAAATACAATTTCACAATTGATATAAGATCCAGTCTTTTGTAGCCTTCCCCAAAAACCAGAGAAACTACTACAGATGAACTAGTTTTCCATACAATGCCAAGGTCTTATTATCATTTATCACTATGAACTATCACCGATTGGTTATGCACAAACTTAAGTCCCCAGTGAGCCACAAGCTTCAGAAAGAGCTAAAGCTGCTCATAAGCAAGAATGTTTGTTTTTTTTTTTTTTTTCTGATGAATCCTAAGCAAGAATGTTCAAAAGTATTGCGCCTTCTCTTTTAACATCTCGCAACAACTAGAGTTATTGCTGCCGAATTGGTTCTCGATGCACTAGCACAATCTTATCATCACTACCAAATCCGAGTATAAGCACAAACTTAAAGTGAGCTTCTAAGCAAAAGAGTGGTTCACTTACCAAATTCCTCTGCATCAACTCGAACATACAAATCATGGAAACTAACAGGGAAATAGACAGTATCCGCCAGCTCTCCGTACCATAACAAGCAACCTTTCTCCTTCAAAGTAGCATCTATTTCAGCATAAGCAGAACATGAACAGTTCTTCCTGCACTCCCTTTCGCAGCTCAACTCGCCGCCACCCTCATTCTCCACCCAAACAGCTCCTGAACTCTCAGGAGTCTTCACCTTCGGCACTCTCACAAACCCTTCTCCCACCCCACAAAATCCATCAGAAGTTCCCAATCCCAATTCCGGTTTCAATTCGAAATCCAATTCCAATTTCGACCCCGATTTCGACGGCTTCCTAACGCACCCACCGGAGCCATCGAACAATCGCCAGCTTCTCGGCGACCTGGGTACATATCCAGGCAAGCAAGAACACTCGAAAGTGTTGAAATTGCTCGGATCGCACAAACCGTTGGCGCCGCAGCGCCTGTACGAATCGCATTTCTGAGTCGGGGTCGCCCAGTACTCCTTCCATCCGTCGTAGCCCTTTCGCCAGATCTTCTCCCTTATGACCCCAGTCGAATCCAAAACTTCCCAGAAGAGAAAAGAATCGTCGTTCAGAGCGATTTCAAAGAACGTTGCTTCTTCGTTGTTCACGAACGAGACGTTGAAGATCTCGCCGTAGCTCCCCCACGGCCAAGGAAAACTTCGAGAGTAAGGTTTCCCGTCTTCGTACAAAAAGAATTGCGGGGAGCCCTTCGGGTTGAGCCGAAACGAGAATTTCCCGGTTGCCGGGTCGTCCTCGGACCGCCACGAGTTTAAGAACCGGTCCAGACCCGATTTCCGATCCAGCCCGAGCTTCGCTCCGGGTAGGAAAGTGTTCGTCGGGTAATCAACACTCTGCCACAGAATCGTCGAATTGGAACTGCTGAACAGCGCGAAATTCCCTGAATCCAGAATCCGCGCCGAGCGCGGAGAACTAGAATCGAGACCGGCCGAAACGTTGGTTGACCAAATGGGAACTTGGGTTTGAGTTCGATTTCGGTTTTGATCTTCTCCGTCGCCGGCGAACAAGACGAGGTTGCCGGTGGAGTCGATTGAGAGGAATCCGGAGTCGCCGGCGGCGATGGGGTCGTTCCGATTGGCTACCCAGATGACGGTTAGCTCCGGGACTTCGTGGAACCAAATGCCGAGGTATCGGTTGGTGGAGCGGCCGGGGGAGAAGAACCCGAGAGCGAATTTGCCGGTCTCCGAGATCAAAACGTCACCGTCCTTAAGCGGTTGCGCCGGGGTTACGGCGTCGTTTGTAGCGGTGGCGCGAAATAGGAACACCGAGAAGAAGAAGAAGAAGAGAAATGGCGGTAGAAGGAGCCGATTGGGAAGATCCATGGAAATGGTTTCTCGCCTTCGGCGGCCATTATTTGAAATCTGCAGTGCAAGTTTCTATCATGGTGGTGACGCAGTGGATTGTCCAGAGTTTGTCTTGAATGGCGAGCTTTGGAGTTTTTCCAAAATTCAAATAATAACCTTATGCAAAAAGGATTTCCCATTGTTGGAAAAAGACTGAACAGTTGAGGAGAATTTGGTGAGCGCAGTTATGGCGGGTGGTGACTCAGCTGCTGGAGGAAACTGGCGCTCTGTTTCGCTCGGCGGCGGATTTTGGCGGGTTGCAGGTAATCAAACCACAACACGCTCTGTTTCCACCCAAGAAAATAGTTCTGACGCAGACTTTTACCACTCATGATTAACATGAGTAAGCTACCAACTACGCGTATAAAAAAAGGGTCAATTTTCATCAATATAAAATCTTCATTGTATTGCCATTGTGGATAGTGCAGTGCCGGACCTGTTTTTCCAGACGCCGGTGGAGTCCCACCGTATCCGAAGATCGCAGATTTCTTCAATTGCGGTTGGCGATCGACGGCGACGGGTCTCGTGACGGCTTCAGTGACGTCTTCAAGATTTCCCAATTTGGTGACAGAGGAACGATTCATTCACCAATAATTCCGCCATGTTGCTGCATGTAGCCATTCCCCCTTGGTGGGAAAAGCCCCCTTATATTGAAAATTCGATATGGTTTGACTTGTCACTAGACCTGGCAAATTACAACACGATTCGTTGATCCGATCCGAAATCACCCAAAAAATAAAAAAAATTGTAACCCAAAATTCGAATGACCCGAACCTGATAACCCGTGATTTTTTGGGTCGGGTTGGGTGGGTTAGCGTGTCGACCCGTTAGATCCGTTCCATTTTATATATCACTCCCAAAATGATAAAATCACTCATAAATTGGTGAGATGTTTAAAAAAAATCACAAGGATTTGAATGATATGTTTTGGAGTTTAATGATAATCAAATATCATGCGTTTCTTGTAGTAGTATTACTCTTGTGATTGTTTTTTGACGATCTGTGCAATTTGTATTTCATTTCATTAGCGTGGGAGGATTTGAGTATATGTTAATTGACATGTGTTAGGTAAAGTATTGTCATGCATATGTGAACATTTGTGTTCTGTAAGAAAATATGAAGCATGTTTGATATTGCTTCTGAGAACGCTCATAACCCAAAATGACCTGTAACCCGACCCGAAACCGAATGGGTTAGCTCAATATTTGACCCAAAATCAGCCAACCAAACATGACCCGACCCATAACCGAAGTCCCCAACCCGACCCGATTGCCAGGTCTACTTGTCACAGGCTCGGAGTCTACCGCTTTGTAATCCAATCTCAATGTTCTAAATCAGTTTAATGGTTGAGATTAAATAAAATTCTTAATCGCCAGTCTTTCTTAAGGGTTATTTAGATGAATGATTCTTGAAAAAAATACAATGAAATGGATGCAATTTAAAACGATTGTGACAGCCTAACTTTGGACTAGTTGTTACTGTTTTGGAGCTCTTCCGGTACAAATGAGATGTGAATACTTGCATAGAAATGCTACTTATGTTATCGTTCCAAATATGTTGTAAAAATGTTGTTGAATTTTACATGATACTTAGGACATTTTGATGTCCCACCTTCCACATTATCAATGTGTAGACTGTAGAGCAGATTACCAATTAGTGTATTAGCGAAAATTAAATGCTCACAACGACTCAAAGCAAGTCGGAAGTATCAAAACTTAAAATAATTGTTTCCAATTCTGGATAAGTTATTGTATTCCTGAAGGATGTTGTATAGCATCATTCCATTCCAAACCTTAATCAACCCACTAAGTTGACTGTAGATCCTTAGGCATCCATGGAGTTTCTACCGACTACCCGCTAATGTCAAATGGCGAAAGACATTTTCATTTAAAGTCTCGTAGCAGGCTAGCAGCTCTTGACAGAATTCCTATTGATGCAAACTATGAGATCGATTCAGCGGTTGAAGATTCCTGAGAATGACATCTCGTTTACCGAGCACACAGGATCTTTCACGGACGATACCTTGGATCTCACGCAAACGAATGCAGGTCGATTTGGCGTTCGAAGAGGCGTCGTCTCACTGTTCAGCATGAGCACCACTGCCTGCATATCGGGTCGATCTGCTGGATTTTCCTCCACACACAACAGCCCCACTTGGATGCATCTTACTGCGACATTCGAGTCCTTCAGCATCAGCGACGAATCGACTACCTCTGCGGCTCTTCCTGCCCTCCATAGTTCCCACACCTATCAAACCATTTTTTTGACGTGAACACAACTGTTTGTTCAATGTCTGTTCAAGTAAGAAAATCTCAGAAGAAAGAACTGAACTCAGATTTTTTTTTTATTCGAATTAACTTACATGGCCGATCAAGCTCAAAGAAGGATCCTGCTGAGAGAACCAATTGATCTTCCTCCCCGCTACAGTTTCCATCAAGATCACCCCGAAACTGAAGACATCGGATTTTACCGAAAACCTCCCAAACAGTGCGTACTCTGGTGACATATAGCCACTGCCACAAGCAGCACAGAAAAAAAGATTGTTGCAGTTCAATATATTACCAAGGTTGGCTTATTCGAGTTGTTTAATAACTTACTATGTCCCACAGATTCTGCTCGTCTTGCCTTCGGTTTGGTGGTAGTCCAACATTCTAGCCATTCCAAAATCAGAAATTTTGGGGTTGAGCTCAGCATCCAGGAGAATATTGCTAGGCTTCAAGTCTCTATGGATAATTCTGAACCTCGAATCCTGATGAAGATACAACACCCCACGTGCTATCCCGATTATGATATTGAACCGTTTCCTCCAATCCAAGAACAATCTCTGGCTATCATCGACTACAACAGAAACCGAAATCATAAGAACAAACCAATGTTTGATTTGAGAGATATAGTTGGAACTTCACAAGTACACAAGAAATTTACCGAAGAGAAGCGAGTCCAAGCTATTGTAGGGCAAGTATTCATAGACCAACATCTGTTCACCATCCTCAATGCAGCATCCATGGAGCTTCACCAAGTTCCTGTGCTGGAGCTTCGCAATTAATAACGCTTCGTTCTTCAATTGTTCTAGCCCCTGGCTTGAATTTTTAGTAAGTCTTTTAACAGCAACCTCTTGTCCGTTGGGTAGCTTTCCCTGAAATTTCTAGGAGAGATTAGTACAACAGTGGGCATTATCCAGCTTACGAACTTTTAAGACAGATTTACCTTGTACACTAGAGCAAAACCTCCTTGTCCAAGTTTGGTGGTAGGACAAAAATTGTTGGTGGCGACCTGGATTGTCCCGAGGCTGAAAAATGGCAGTTCAGGATATATGGTAGTACTGTGCTTGATTTCCTTTGTTGCTTCAGAAGTTTCAAAGTAATTTGAACCATCACTTGTATGAAACAAGTTTCGGATGAGTCTGTTCTTCACTGCCATTAAACATTAAGTAGCCAAGTTCGAAAGCAGATTAGTTGCAAAACAACTCACCATTCACAAAAGTTATTAACACAATAGTGCAGAAAGGAATGGTAAAGTCAGACCATACTACCTCTCCTCTTTTTCCACTTCCTGAGCCATAAATAAGCAAGTAAGGCAATGACAATCCACACTGATACAACAGACGGTACAATAATGCTTATCTTCAGCTTGAACTCAACAAAGCCACTGGAATCCTTCAGATAATCCGCTGCACAACCCGGGGGAGGGGAGGAAAGACAGAAACCAATTTGATTCGAACTTTGCTTGAGGTTAAGCAATGATGAAGAGAGGAAGGTGTCAGAGAACATATTGATTTACCTAGTTCAAGAGCATCAACGCGAACATAGAGATCATAAGCGCGGAGTGGAAAATCCACCGTATCCATCATTGCTCCATGCCATTGCAAACAACCAATACCTTTCCCACCAATATCGATAGTAGCATATGCAGAGCATGCACAGTTTTTCCGGCATTCCCCTTCACAGTTTAATTTACTCGTTCCCAAGCCCACCCAGACGGCTGCTGAAGTATCAGGAAGCTTCACTTTTTCAACTCTCACAAACCCTTCTCCTTCTCCACAAATTGAGGTTGATTCTGCTCGCTTTCGGACACACCCACCAGATCCATCTCTTAAATGCCACTTTTTCGGAAACCTGGGTTCATAACCAGGTAAACAAGCACATTCATAGGGAAAAACAATGCTAGGATCACACTTACTGTTAGGGCCACAAGTTCCATAGAAATCACACTTCTGCTTAGGTGATGCATAAAACGCCTTCCACCGGCTATCACCTCCATCCCATGTCATTGACTTCAATATCCCAGAGGGATCGACAACAGCCCTCATGTAAACTGAAGAATCCATTATAGCAGTTGAATAGTATATCCCATCTTCATTGTTGTCAAAGGTGTCGTTGAAAAAATCATGGTTACTCTCCCACGGCCACGGAACACTTCGCCAGTAAGGATTGTTACCGTGGTACAGAAAGAACTGCGGCGAGCCACTTGGGTTCAGCTCAAATGAGAAATTTCCTGTTCCAGGATCATCTGCTGATCTCCAAGATGTCAAGAAGTGGCTCGAACCCGTTCTCCTATTCAGCCCAACTTTTATCCCAGGTAGCAGGGTGTCTGTAGGATAATCAAAGCTTTGCCACACGGTATACATCTTCCTTTCACCTTCCATCAGCACCAAATTTCCAGAATCCAGCAACCGAGCTACGCAGGGACCATTTACTCCCGCGGAAACATTCGCAGACCACACTGGACGAAGCGCTTTCTCGCCACTGCTATAGAGAAAAAGGTTGCCATGCCCATCACTAGAGAGAACACCAGAAGTTCCAATGATGGGGTCATTCCTATTTGCTACCCACACCACCGTTGGTTCTGGTATCTCATGGTACCAAATGCCAAGAAATCTATAGCTAGAACTGCCAGGACTGAAGAATCCCAATGCAAACGTACCTCCTTCAGAGATCACCAGGCTTCCATCATTGATGGACTGATTAGCCGATATTACATCACTGTGACTAGAGCATGTTTGGAAGGCGAGAAAAAGCAGAGGAAACAGAACAAAGTTTGCAGCTTCCATGGTCAAAGCCTCCCAACTGGCAGCCGCCATCAATCCAAGCATCAAGTATTCGAGTCCTCGTGTCCCAGCAAACTGAATCATCCCCTGAAAGGGGGATGACACTTTTTTCAACGAAGTTGAAATGCCTGCCATTTTTGGAATGGCGGGCAGACTGGACTGCTTTACTTTAAGAGTCAATGCCCTCTCCATTTTTTTCTAATCCTGGCCCCAGAAGAATCTTCAACAACAATACTCTCTTCTTGTTTTTCTCTCTTCTCGTCTTTCGTGTTGAATAAACAAAGGCATGGAAGGAAAGGAAGCCGCGGTAGGAACATGGAGACATACTTTGACCGTTGACTCGTGACGAGGTGAGTCGCCGCTTTCGACTCGGTGTCGCCGGAAACGGCGAAGCGGAAACGAGATTCGCCATTGAAATTTCAGGACAAAGGAAGCATGCAGGTGGAATCAGGCTCGTCGCAGAAGCTTGCAGAGCTCCACAAAAAAAAATTTAACTAATCACTGCTTATTAAATTATTATTAAGTATACTTGGTTAATGAAGTGAAGAGCTCGATACAGATATGATCACCAGGAGAAACAGTGGCATCCACATTTACAAAAGTAAGGAGCCTAGGCGAATTATCGAAGTTGTTGGGAAATGTCCATGTACGGTAACTTTAACCACTTTCTTAGACGATTGATATCTAGCATTCGACTAAGGAGAGGGTATGTCAGCGACTTAAGATCCCTGAAAATGACATCTCATTTAACGAGCAAGTACGTTCTTCTGCGAGCAATGCCTTGGGTCTCACGCAAACAAATGCAGGTCGCTTGGGAGTCGGAACAGGTGTTGTTTCGCTGTTCAGCATAAGAACCACAGCCAGCATATCAGGTCGATGTGCTGCAATTTCCTCCACGCACAACAGCCCGATTTGGATGCATCTCAGTGCCTCGTTCGAGTCCTTATGTGACAATGACAGCGACAAATCGACCAGCTCCGAGACTCTGTCTGTCTTCCATAATTCCCACACCTGTAAAAAAGTTCTACCATTGGAACTATCAGATACTGCACATGATCGATAAGATGAAGAGCTGGGTAACCATATAATTTATCGTACCACAGATTTAATGAACAGTCCCGGCGAAAGTTTATAAGAAATCATGCGATAAGTATCAGATAACCACTGATAATGTCTATTCCTAACAATAACAATGTAGCCACAGTAGTCTTCTGAGGTGATGTTTTCAGTTAGACCACTTACATGACCGATCAAACTCAATGAAGGATCTTCATGGGACAGCTCATTCATCTTCTTTCCAGTGACGGTTTCCAGTAATATCACCCCAAAGCTGAACACGTCGGATTTCACAGAAAACCTTCCAAAGAGCGCATACTCAGGTGACATGTAACCACTGCAACAAGAAACATGGTAAAGAGAGTTACTTCAAAACATTCACAAATCACTGAGGCAATTGAACGCATAACGAAAGTTCTTTCAAGCGATAAAACATACTACGTTCCTCCAATTCTACTTGTCTTCCTTTCCATTTGGTCACCGTTCAATATTCTAGCCATCCCAAAATCAGAAATTTTGGGATTCAGCTCAGCATCCAGGAGAATATTACTAGGTTTCAGATCTCTATGAATTATTCGGAATCTGGAATCCTGATGAAGATACAAGATCCCACGAGCAATACCAACAATGATGTTAAACCGTTTCCTCCAATCCAAAGATGATCTTAGGCTCTCGTCAACTGTCAAATATAAAAGCCAGATATGAAATGAAATGAACGGCAATGTCAAATCAGCTTTCTCTGAATCATCCCACCTTGAGGACATCATGAAATACAGAAGAATTACCAAAGAGAAGGGAATCCAAACTATTGCGGGACAGGTACTCATAAATCAGTATCTGTTCATCTTGCTCAATGCAGCAACCATGAAGCTTCACAAGGTTCCTGTGTTGGAGCTTTGCAATCAAGAATACTTCATTCTTGAATTGCTCCAGCCCCTCTCTTGAATTTTTGGACAATCGTTTTATAGCCACCTCTTGTCCGTTTGACAGCTTTCCCTGAAAATTCAAGAACTAAATCACAGCAGCCATTGTCAAGTTTCGCGGACATTGCATAGAGACTTTACCTTGTACACTAAACCAAAACCCCCTTGTCCAAGTTTGTTTTCTGGGGAAAAACTGTCAGTGGCTTCATATATGGTGCTGAGGCCGAAAAAAGGTAATTCAGGGTAGACAGTACTTCGCTTGATGTCTGTTGGAGCCACAGAATCTTCCAAGTAGTTTGAACCATCAGTTGGATGAAATAGATTTCTGATCTGTATGTTCTTCGCTGCCATCAATAACAAAAGTAGCAACAATGTTAAAACACAGACAATAATTATGAAGGCACAAAGTAATGGAGTTAGATGGTTAATACCCCTACTCCTTCTCCTCTTTCTGAGCCACAAATACACAGACAAGACAATGACAACCCATACTGAGACAATGGACGGAATGATGCTGCTCAACTGCAACTTCATCTTCAACTCGAGAAAGCCACTGGATTCCTTCAGATAATCAGCTGTTCATCAAATGTGTTACGACATTAATCAGATACTGAGAAAGAAAAAAAAGAAAAGAAGCATATCATTCAAGGGGGTGGGGGTGGGGGGAAATCAGTTTATTTTATTCACTCCCTTCTCCTTCTTCCTTAACATTCTTTAGCTTTTGTAATGCTGCGGATAAGTAATTTCGTGCAACCATATTGATTTACCTAGTTCAATAGCATCAACACGAACATAGAGATCGTAAGCACGGACTGGATAGTTAACTGTATCAATCAGTGTTCCATACCATGTCAAACAACCAATCCCTTTCCCATCAATAGCCATGGTAGCATATGCAGAGCATGAGCAGTTCTTTCTGCATTCACCTTCACAGGTCAATTTCCTTCTTCCCAAGTCCACCCAGATGGCTGCTGAAGTATCAGGAAGCTTCACTTTTCCTACTCTCACAAACCCTTCTCCATTCCTACAAATCGAAGATGATTCTAATCTCTTTCTGACACACCCGCCAGATCCATCTCTCAAATGCCACATTCTGGGGTACCTAGGTTCATAACCAGGTAAACAAGCACATTCAAACGGGAAAACAATGCCAGGATCACACTTACTGTTAGGGCCACAACTTCCATAGAAATCACACTTCTGCTTAGGGGATGAATAGAAGACCCTCCACTGGCCATCGCTTTCATCACGTGTCATTGCCGTCAAGATTCCTGAAGGATCGACGACTGCCCTTACGAGTAAAGAAGAGTCCACAGTAGCAGATGAGAGGAATATCCCATCGTCGTTGTCTACAAATGAGTCTTTGTAGAATTCATGGTTATCCTCCCACCTCTCCCACTGCCAAGGAGCGCCCCGCCAATAAGGAATGGTACCTTGGTACATAAACAACTGCGGCGAGGCACTTGGCTTAAGCTTATATGAGAAATTCCCTATACCTGGATCGTCTGCTGATCGCCAAGATGTCAAGAAGCTGCTCGAACCTGTTCTCCTACTCAACCCAATTTTCATCCCAGGCAGTACAGTGTCCGACGGATAATCAAAGCTTTGCCACAGAGTAGTACTCTTACTTGCACCTTCCTTCAACACAAAATTTCCAGAATCCAACAACTGAGCTACACATGTGCCATTTGATCCCGCTGAAACATTAGCAGACCATATGGGAAGCTTGCTGCTACTATTACTGTAGAGGAAAAGGCTGCAATATCCATGACCCGTAAGAATCCCTGAAGTCCCAGTGATGGGATCATTACGATTTGCAACCCACACCACAGTTTGCTCTCCTATATCATGGTACCAAATGCCAAGATATCTATAGCTCGAACTACCAGGACTGAAAAATCCCAGAGCAAATCTACCACCTCTGGAGATCACCAGGCTCCCGTCGCTGATGGATTCATTTGCAGCTAAGGTATCATGAGAGCCAGAGCTCGTTTGGTGCCAGAAAAGAAGCAGAGATAGCAGAAGAAGCTTTGCAGAGTCCATGGTCAGTTTCCTTCCCAAAGGGAGCAGCAGCCAACCAATCCTTCATTAGAAGCCATACGAAAATAACATATTTGACAGTTATACAGAAGGCTGACTCCATCGAGGACTTTGCTACTCGAATGCTCGCCATTCTTTCTTACCACAAAATAAACGGACGAGAAACGAAATTCAACGGGAGACCTTTTTGTCACCCCCATGTGGCGATGACTTTTTACACCACCATGGACTACGGCGGACTGGTAAGTAGATGTGACAGCTGACCTTCAGCGCTGAATTGCAGGAAACTGGCCCGAGATGGAACTCCTTTGTAAATAAATAATTTGGATTTTATTTAATTCTGCTGGTACACAAATGCAAAGTTAAGACGACGTACATATATTCGAGAACAAAATAAAAGTAGAGATAAATTGAATTTCGAAGACAACAGTTGATGGGGATAATGTAGAGTTGACGAATGCTTTTTTCCAGTTCTTCAAAGAGTGTAGTGCTGGTTCATGGAGTCGATATCGTAGCCCTTCAGCTTGGCAAACGACTCCACTCTTCCTTTCAGCGTGTGAAGCTCCCTCATCCTCGCGATCTCAGCACGTTTCCTGGCTTCCTCGGCCATGAGACTGATCTCTCTGTAAGTGCTCTTGTCTGAGAAGATTTTCATGTCGGAATCGCTCTGCAGGCCATGAAGAGTTCTTT
This sequence comes from Linum trigynum, assembly GCA_964030455.1. Classification (NCBI taxonomy): domain Eukaryota; kingdom Viridiplantae; phylum Streptophyta; class Magnoliopsida; order Malpighiales; family Linaceae; genus Linum; species Linum trigynum. The sequence goes on along the minus strand of OZ034815.1, from coordinate 41,920,592 downwards.
GCTCCGTCGCCCATGCCGCTTCCCTCTCTTCCCTCCCGAAGTCCTTCTTGTTGGTGAACGCAGTCTGCAGAAAGAAGTTGCCAAGCGAAAATGTCAGTTAAATTTTTCATTGATCTTGAAGCAGTTAGTTGAATTGGGTTAGGAAATGTCGTTTCATTCATCATCTTAATATACCCTTTTGTCCACAACCAGTCCCCAGGCTCTGCCGCTGAGAGCGTACATGACGATGAATTTGATGGGATCGAGGAGCACGTATGTGACGGCGTTGAAAGCCCATATGGCTCCAGTCCACTTCCATCCAATGCTTCGGATTCCAGCGAATTTCCAGTTTGCTTCCGCCGAGATCACGGTTGCAATCTGCAACAACTCGGGAGAGTTTTGAGTTATTGTGTTGTGATTGTTAAGTGTGACATTGGAAGAGTTGGTGGATTTTTGAGATTTTTACCAGTTGGGCGACTAGGAAGGCGAAGACGAGCAGGAAGCCAGGGCGTTCCTGGAAAGACCATCCCCTGGAGCGGGTGACAAAGATCAAAGCTTGGCTGATGGTGCTAATCTGGAGGTACAATGCTGAGGCTAATTGCTGGTTGAGTTGATCAGCAACTGCTTTGTTTGTGAGGTCGTAGTCGTCCTGCTGGAAGCTCGTTACATGGAAGTATTTCTGTTGAAGGGGGGAAGAGAAGAGAGGAGAAATGGTTCATTCAATCTTCTAGCGGATGATCATGAGAGGAAAAAGCACAGATTATTTTGTTCTTACTGTGAAGAAGTTGGTCTCGTAAGCCAGCCAGAAGAAGGCGACGGTCATGAGTGCTAAGTAGCCACCAAGGACGACGCCAGTGGCGAAAATCTCACTCAACCTCCAGCTATCAGGTACGGGTGATGGCTTTACTCTGTCCTTGGATATGGTCATGATTGTTCCTGCAACCCGAAACAGAAAAGAAGCATATCATTCAAGGGGGTGGGGGTGGGGGGAAATCAGTTTATTTTATTCACTCCCTTCTCCTTCTTCCTTAACATTCTTTAGCTTTTGTAATGCTGCGGATAAGTAATTTCGTGCAACCATATTGATTTACCTAGTTCAATAGCATCAACACGAACATAGAGATCGTAAGCACGGACTGGATAGTTAACTGTATCAATCAGTGTTCCATACCATGTCAAACAACCAATCCCTTTCCCATCAATAGCCATGGTAGCATATGCAGAGCATGAGCAGTTCTTTCTGCATTCACCTTCACAGGTCAATTTCCTTCTTCCCAAGTCCACCCAGATGGCTGCTGAAGTATCAGGAAGCTTCACTTTTCCTACTCTCACAAACCCTTCTCCATTCCTACAAATCGAAGATGATTCTAATCTCTTTCTGACACACCCGCCAGATCCATCTCTCAAATGCCACATTCTGGGGTACCTAGGTTCATAACCAGGTAAACAAGCACATTCAAACGGGAAAACAATGCCAGGATCACACTTACTGTTAGGGCCACAACTTCCATAGAAATCACACTTCTGCTTAGGGGATGAATAGAAGACCCTCCACTGGCCATCGCTTTCATCACGTGTCATTGCCGTCAAGATTCCTGAAGGATCGACGACTGCCCTTACGAGTAAAGAAGAGTCCACAGTAGCAGATGAGAGGAATATCCCATCGTCGTTGTCTACAAATGAGTCTTTGTAGAATTCATGGTTATCCTCCCACCTCTCCCACTGCCAAGGAGCGCCCCGCCAATAAGGAATGGTACCTTGGTACATAAACAACTGCGGCGAGGCACTTGGCTTAAGCTTATATGAGAAATTCCCTATACCTGGATCGTCTGCTGATCGCCAAGATGTCAAGAAGCTGCTCGAACCTGTTCTCCTACTCAACCCAATTTTCATCCCAGGCAGTACAGTGTCCGACGGATAATCAAAGCTTTGCCACAGAGTAGTACTCTTACTTGCACCTTCCTTCAACACAAAATTTCCAGAATCCAACAACTGAGCTACACATGTGCCATTTGATCCCGCTGAAACATTAGCAGACCATATGGGAAGCTTGCTGCTACTATTACTGTAGAGGAAAAGGCTGCAATATCCATGACCCGTAAGAATCCCTGAAGTCCCAGTGATGGGATCATTACGATTTGCAACCCACACCACAGTTTGCTCTCCTATATCATGGTACCAAATGCCAAGATATCTATAGCTCGAACTACCAGGACTGAAAAATCCCAGAGCAAATCTACCACCTCTGGAGATCACCAGGCTCCCGTCGCTGATGGATTCATTTGCAGCTAAGGTATCATGAGAGCCAGAGCTCGTTTGGTGCCAGAAAAGAAGCAGAGATAGCAGAAGAAGCTTTGCAGAGTCCATGGTCAGTTTCCTTCCCAAAGGGAGCAGCAGCCAACCAATCCTTCATTAGAAGCCATACGAAAATAACATATTTGACAGTTATACAGAAGGCTGACTCCATCGAGGACTTTGCTACTCGAATGCTCGCCATTCTTTCTTACCACAAAATAAACGGACGAGAAACGAAATTCAACGGGAGACCTTTTTGTCACCCCCATGTGGCGATGACTTTTTACACCACCATGGACTACGGCGGACTGGTAAGTAGATGTGACAGCTGACCTTCAGCGCTGAATTGCAGGAAACTGGCCCGAGATGGAACTCCTTTGTAAATAAATAATTTGGATTTTATTTAATTCTGCTGGTACACAAATGCAAAGTTAAGACGACGTACATATATTCGAGAACAAAATAAAAGTAGAGATAAATTGAATTTCGAAGACAACAGTTGATGGGGATAATGTAGAGTTGACGAATGCTTTTTTCCAGTTCTTCAAAGAGTGTAGTGCTGGTTCATGGAGTCGATATCGTAGCCCTTCAGCTTGGCAAACGACTCCACTCTTCCTTTCAGCGTGTGAAGCTCCCTCATCCTCGCGATCTCAGCACGTTTCCTGGCTTCCTCGGCCATGAGACTGATCTCTCTGTAAGTGCTCTTGTCTGAGAAGATTTTCATGTCGGAATCGCTCTGCAGGCCATGAAGAGTTCTTTGCTCCGTCGCCCATGCCGCTTCCCTCTCTTCCCTCCCGAAGTCCTTCTTGTTGGTGAACGCAGTCTGCAGAAAGAAGTTGCCAAGCGAAAATGTCAGTTAAATTTTTCATTGATCTTGAAGCAGTTAGTTGAATTGGGTTAGGAAATGTCGTTTCATTCATCATCTTAATATACCCTTTTGTCCACAACCAGTCCCCAGGCTCTGCCGCTGAGAGCGTACATGACGATGAATTTGATGGGATCGAGGAGCACGTATGTGACGGCGTTGAAAGCCCATATGGCTCCAGTCCACTTCCATCCAATGCTTCGGATTCCAGCGAATTTCCAGTTTGCTTCCGCCGAGATCACGGTTGCAATCTGCAACAACTCGGGAGAGTTTTGAGTTATTGTGTTGTGATTGTTAAGTGTGACATTGGAAGAGTTGGTGGATTTTTGAGATTTTTACCAGTTGGGCGACTAGGAAGGCGAAGACGAGCAGGAAGCCAGGGCGTTCCTGGAAAGACCATCCCCTGGAGCGGGTGACAAAGATCAAAGCTTGGCTGATGGTGCTAATCTGGAGGTACAATGCTGAGGCTAATTGCTGGTTGAGTTGATCAGCAACTGCTTTGTTTGTGAGGTCGTAGTCGTCCTGCTGGAAGCTCGTTACATGGAAGTATTTCTGTTGAAGGGGGGAAGAGAAGAGAGGAGAAATGGTTCATTCAATCTTCTAGCGGATGATCATGAGAGGAAAAAGCACAGATTATTTTGTTCTTACTGTGAAGAAGTTGGTCTCGTAAGCCAGCCAGAAGAAGGCGACGGTCATGAGTGCTAAGTAGCCACCAAGGACGACGCCAGTGGCGAAAATCTCACTCAACCTCCAGCTATCAGGTACGGGTGATGGCTTTACTCTGTCCTTGGATATGGTCATGATTGTTCCTGCAACCCGAAACAGAAAAACCGCTTCAAAACTTGTAGCAACTAAGGTAACAGCTTTTATATGCTGTAATTCAAAGAACAAGGAAGTGGGAAATGAAAGGGAGCTGACCATCGTTGAGAATGGCTATGACTAGGACCATGAAAGGTGGGAAGTCGAACTTCCAGAAGCAAGTCAGCATCAAGAATCCAAAGACGATACGGATGGTGATGGACACAGCATAAATCTGGAAACAAGTAAAATGCATCCACGAAATTGGACAGGGTTAATATTTGTTTTTGATGTTGTACACTGCCATCACAGGGAGGGGTTTACTTACAGTGTAATTCTTCATTCTCTGGAAGATGGATCGGCTGGTCAGCACAGCGCTGATGATGACACTAAGACCAGGCTCTGTCAAGACAATATCAGAAGCACCTCTCGCAGCATCAGTTGAATCCGCCACTGCAATACCAATGTCTGCTTTCTTCAAGGCAGGGGCATCATTCACTCCATCTCCAGTCATTCCACAAATGTGCTTTCTGGCTTGAAGTCTCCTCACAATCTCGTACTTATGTTCTGCCATATAATGTCAAAAGGTGTCTCACGGAATTGTTGGGATCACAGACCTTGAAATGGAAACGAAAAGGGGTTGGATTTTGTTTTGTTACCAGGGAACACTCCGGCAAAGCCATCAGCCTTCTCAATGAGCTCATCGATGGGGAGAGACCCAGTTGCTTCATTTCCACCCTCAGTAAGCAGGGACGAAGACGGGTACATATTTGTTCCCATTCCAAGCCTTCTTCCTGTCTCCTTGCCAATGGCAAGCTGATCACCTGTAATCATCTTAACACTGACACCTAAATCCAAAGCTCTCCTGATTGTTTCAGCACTGTCGTGGCGAGGAGGGTCGAAGAGGGGGAGAAGGCCAACAAATTCCCACGGTCCTCCGGCGCTGTCCTTATTCCCATCTGGAACTTGCTGATATGGGAAAGAAAAAGAGTTTTTTTTTTCAGTGTTTCAGAATTATGGATGGCATTGAAATGGAGTCTTGTATAATATGAGTCACGAGTGATGATGCTACACATCAGAAGTTCACCTGGCGAGCAACTCCAAGAGATCTTAATCCGCGTTCTGCAAATTTGTCAATGATTGAATGGACCTTGTTTGCGATTTCTTTTTTGTTATGTGCCAGGTTGAGAATCTGAATGTAACAGCAAGAAGAGGTCAAATTTCTTAATAGAGTGAAAGCGAATACTTCTTCGTGTAATATCGAAGTTCTGATTCTGTACCTGTTCTGGTGCACCTTTGCTGACTCTGTGCATTTTACCTTCGCCGTCCAAGTATGTGAGGGCAGTCCTCTTGTCAGTTGGGTTGAAGGGGAGGAAGTGAATTTCTCTAATGCCGGCTCGTGCCTTCAAAAGGTAAACAATTGTAATTTGTAAAGTGAAAGACCAGAAATTTCCATTCTGAATGAGAGACGATATATTCAAGTGGAAAAAAGAGAGTACCTCCTTAGGGTCTCCCAACATGTTAACAATTGCAGTATCAATGGCGTCTTGGTTCTCAAGCCTTGATGCTCTGGCAGCCATCAGCACGACCAAATCCTTGTCAACACCCCTGGCGAAAACCTAATGATCATGAAGGCAGGCTATTAATTACTCCGCGATCCAGGTCAGGTATCGAGAAGAGCATTCCATTCACTTACCTCAACCATAGTTTTGTCCACTGTTAGTTTGTTGAGCGTCAATGTGCCTGTTTTGTCACTGCAAAGAACATCCATTCCTGCCATTTCTTCAATAGCTGTCATTCTTTTCGTTATGGCACCCTGTGGAACAATTTCCAAGCTCACTGTAAATCACCCAAGTTTTGCACTTAGTGTGACTAAATATTAGTGCCGAAGATGAACTGGACATTACCTGCTGAGACAGGCGATGTGATCCGATGGCCATAGTGACTGAAAGAACGGTTGGCATGGCAATTGGGATCCCACCGATAAGGAGAACTAGTAGATTATCAATCCCAACTCGGTACGCTCTCTTTTGTAGGCCATAAATCACCACGATTTCGATCACCATACCAACAGCAATTGAGCAAATGCAGAAGTTTCCAATTGCTGTCAAAACCTGAATCATGTGCAGTGGTACCAACTCGATTAGTGATCTAGGCAAACATAAAACAGGTTTCCTTCCTAATTTTATACTTCCAAAAGCCAAAACGAACCTTTTGGAAATGGCCAACGTTGTTTGTGCTGTCAACAAGATGAGCTGCTTTCCCGAAGAATGTGTGAACTCCGGTAGCAATCACTACACCTTCTATTTCGCCTTGCTTGCAGGTTGAGCCAGAGTATACTCCATCTCCAGGACTTTTGGTCACAGGTAGAGACTCTCCAGTCAAAGCAGCCTGTAAGATTTTGCCACATGTGTTCCCAAAACAAGATTGCTTAGGAAGCACGCAAATTTCTTGAGCTCTAGACAATTGCAAACAAAACTAACCTGATCAATCTTTAAGGGATCTCCTTCAAGAAGGCGGGCGTCAGCAGGAATGATATCACCAAGCTTGATGCTGACAATGTCTCCAGGCACCAAAACAGCAGCATCTTCCTCGCTCCATCTACCATTTCGAAGGACCTTGGCCTTTGGCGCCAGCCGAGCCATGAGAGCAGCAGCTGCATTACCAGCGTTGTTTTCCTCTATGAAACTGATAGTGGAGTTGATTATGAGCAGCACTATGATGCCAACGAAATCATGGTAATCTGCACTCTTCCCCTGCATTTAACCAGATTACAAATTCCCTCGATCAAAATTTCTCCGTCTGTCAAGAACATGTTCAGCAAAGGGAAAAAGAAAGGAACTTTGAAAGACATACCCCTCCATGGGCAAGAGTAATGGCCATGAGAGCGGCAGCTTCCATGACCCATGAAAGAGGATTCCACATAAACCCCAAGAACTTGAGGAATTTGTTTTCAGTCTTCTCTTCAAGCTTGTTATATCCAAACAGCTCCAATCGCTCTTGAACTTCGTCAGAGCTCAGACCTTCTCTTGTGCATTTGAGATGCTCAAAGACTTCTTCCATTGGCGCATTTTCCTGTCGAAGGATCAAAAGGTGAGCCAAGTACATAGAAGGGCGAAAAGAAAGCGATTATTGTACATTGTACAAAGTAAGTCTGCAGATATTGTTCATTCACGTACCAGATCGACGGATTCTTTCATAACTGCATCAAGTGACTGGACACCCATGATTTCTTCCCTTTCCGGGCTATAGCTATTCGATTAAAAAGAAAGCAGCAGATAGCTCCTGAATTAGCTTCTTCCTAAGAACGTGCTGTTTGAACTACTTTAAATTTTCAGAGGAAGGAAAACTTAAAACAGAGAAAACACAGGTAGATGATCAATGATTGGCGGGTTGAGGATGAAGAGAGATTGTGGGAACTCTACTATATATATGAAAACAGAATGGCAGAAGGGAACAAATGAAAGAATGATTTTTTAGAGGACAGAGAGAAGACAGTATAAGAAGTAGGAGACGGAAAAGAGAAGGGTCTTTAGTTTGGCAACTATTGTGGCTAACTGGTGGAATTAAGCTCCATTTTGGAAAATGGACAGCTTTATGAACATTTTTTTTTCCCCTCGCTTAAGAAGATCCGCCTAGGGGCCTTAGTCTCTGTGGCCACCAGGGAGATGCTCTTCCCTGTAAGCCTGCTCCTAGCAGCATGCTACCTTTAGTCCTCTTCGAACTGTAAAAAGAATCATCATATCTCCGTCGCAGCCAGTGTTCTCTTTCACACTGTGGGAACTAATCACAGCTGCAATCCGAGGATATAGGTAGGCACCAACGCAGCAGCAGAGACTTTTCCACTGCGAATTGACAAGACCATGTCAACTGCTGTCCTTTGTTGCTTGATCATGAATTGCAAAGTAAAATATCAAAACTACTTTCTAGCAGCCCTAGATTGCTGCTACAAGCAGCATGAATGAATCCCGCTCCTTTTTGCGTCGCTGTGTGCTGTTGGGAAATAAGATTTAGTAGAAAAGGCACTCATTGTGCTTGAAGAGAACAACAAAGAACCCAAAACGTATATCTATTATAAAGTTATTTTCTGTCACATTTCATGATTTCCCTGCCAACCAATCCAATTTCCCACAGCTTCATTCAAAAGAAAAGAATTTATGACTACTCAAATGGACTTCTGTCAGACAGATTTGCAGATAGCAATTCGTTCCTATATTTTACCACTCTTTACTAAATTCATACAAGGCCTCAACAAGGGAAACAAACTTGTAAATGCTACTCTTAAACTTTTTCGATCAATTCGTTGAATTCTATTAGCTCAAACTTGTAAACGCTGCAACAGGAAACCATAAAAACAGAGCATTGCTATATTCGTCTAAACTGAAACTACTCCCCCAAAACAGAAGCAGCAGTAGAGCAGCAGCAAACATAGCCTACGAAGTAAGAATTGAAGTTCCTGAAATTCACTCTCCATACCGGGTTTACCCCATAGATGCAGCGAGATGTCAACCCTGAAGGCGATGATGAGAGCTGCACCACTTCTCCGAGCTTTTTCATGCACCATGCGACAATGTTCTTTCAATAAAGTAGAGACCAAAGCACACCATACAGCCCTCGAGATTCTTCCTCTATCACTAACTTGATTCGACAAATCACACGGAGCTGCCAGATTTTCAAGCCACTCAACCCTAATTGCAATGTCAGCAATTTGAACAAACAGATTGAACAAAAGTTATTTTGATATTCACAGCTAAAGAGCAAGTGCTCTCTTGATTCTTCTCTAACTTCGAATAGCACATATGGGGAATCCAGTTGGAGAAATAAACTTTTTTCTCCAACCTGTACCCTTCCCGTATGCCCTCTCTGTCATCTCTCGTTCCATTAGATGAATCAGTTGGTCTTTCTCACTTATCCACCCCGCCTTGTCAACGCAACGTCACCACCTTGGAGTTCCATGGAGCCCAAACTGCATTGTGGACCTCACCCTATCATATGCTCACTTGCCTAACTTTTCTATCATCCTGTGATTTGATACATATGCACCAGCAGAGTTCAAGCAAACATCCACATAATGATCCTCACTGAGACTGTATGAAGAAGTCTACTTTACGTTAGGGTATCATCTTAAATCAGCACCGTTTTTGAACGAGCTGGATTCATGATCCTGATGAGCTTAGCTCACTGACTAGCTGCTTAATCACAGTGCTGTCATTGCAGATTCAACGTAAGTAGGCAATGAAGCAAACCCACCGTTCGAGGAGGTTACCACAGTCCTGTTGTGTTCTTGAAACAACTTTCCTAGGCTGCAACAGGGTAACAAATAGCAATCTGACATGAGTGAACACTCAAGCAGGAATGTACTATCATCCCATCAATATCCATTTATATTACAAAAAACTATCTCATTTCCCATTACATCTACATTTTCTTAAACCTTACGAAACACTTCCCTCAAACTTCTACTTCTAAAAAAGACACTTTTTTCAGAAAAGCTAAAACAGACTTGATCATTACCTTTTACATAGCCCTGTTCGCACCCACAGACATAAGTGGTTTGGGAGGGGCGAGTGATCTGATCTCAGGCGCAGAACTAGGGAATAGTATGTTGAGTTTGTGCATGAGTATGTCAGCTCTTGACGGAATCTCATTCACCAGAAACTGCTGTACAATGGGCTTCTTAAACCACTCCATCACCCCATCCCCTGGCGCTCTTAGTACCACCTTACTCACCTCAAAGGGTGACTCCAACCCACTCAGCATCTGAGCCACCACAATCTTCAGAGTCGGCCCTGTGACCAATTTGATGCGTCGCGGTATCACCCCATAGTACAGCATCCGCTTCCTGAACCTATGGAGTGTGTGCACAACTGCTATCAGAGCGGCCCCCACTGAGAGGTTCCTCACATCCAGTGACCAAGCGATGTGCTGATCAAACACAATGGCCTTTGGAAACAACTTGTTCTCATAAGCCACTTTCCAAACACATCTCGCTCGGTTAATCTGTCCCATCAGGACCAAGTAATTGAGCAGAACATTCACATAGTACCTCGCCGCTCCTTCCTCCAACTCATAGTCTATTCCTTGAAAGAACTCCCTGACAAAGGACAGCACTGGTTGTTTCCTCTGTTCAGGGCCGGTGAACAGCCCGCACATAAACTCATGGGCCCTGTGCCTCGTACTGCCCAAAATTGACATAAGATGCCTCTCCTTATGCTCATCTTGGCACCGAACAAGATGGGCTAGTATAGAAGTATAAAGGATTAGATCCACTTTAGCAGCAGAGTTTATGTAAGTCTCGATTAGTGGCTTGGCCTGTTCATACAAACCATTCTTCATACAAGACTCAAAGAGCTGTCTGATTATGAAGTTATTCGTCCTAATCCCAGAAGAACCCATGAAACGCAGCCACCTCAGAGCAAGATCAACTGAACCATCCCTTATGTACACCATTAGAACATCACTGGCACTGACGTCAACAGAGAACCCCATACTTTTCATTTCCAGTAAGATTTTGGCCGCCACATCAACGAGTTTTTTATTGGCTAAAAGGGTTAGAAGGGAAGTGTAGGTACTCAAACCTGGTCTAAGGCCTGCACTAGCCATTGAGTGATACAGCCTCATGGAAGAATCTACTTGTCCAGAAGCAGCATGCATCTCCAGAAGACAGGAATATGTTGATGGGGTTGGTAGAAACCCAGCTTTTTCCATATCGCTGAAAATAGACATTGCAATATCCAGCTTCCCGGACTTTGCATGGGACTCGATTATCAATGTATACAAGCCGAAGTTAGGCCTGAAACCCGTCAACTTCATCTCATCCCATAGCCGCAGAGCTCTATCTAGCTTCCCGGACTTGGTGTACGATTCTATCAAAGAAACAAACATGGTCGCAGATGGCCTGTGTCCAAAACCCTGCATTTCCATGTAAATTTTCATGGATGTGTCCAACCTCCCTGCTTTACCCATGGAATCAACGAGGGCTGAGAAAATCCCAAAGCTTGGTTGAATTTTCCTTTCCTTCATCTGTTGAAACAACTGATTAGCTGCATCAAGCCTTCCTGATTTTGCCAAGCTTGGTATCATCATCTCATACGTTGACCTATCGAGAGAAGCATTTGCTGCTTCCATTCTCTCATATACCTCAAATGCTTTGTAAGGCAGACCCTTGTTCAGAAACAGAGTTATCAACGCGTTATATGTCTGTGTATCAATCTTACAGCCCGAATCCTGAACTTTCTTGAAACAATAAAATGACACCTCCAGCTTCTCAGCTTTAGCCAAATGCTGGATCACCCTATTGTGCGCACCAAACGAAGAAGGAACCTGGGCTTCACTTGAATCTCGAACCAGCTCATCAAACAACAACTGAATGGCATCAAAATCTCTGCTTCGATTCAACCCGTCAAACAACATGACATAGCACTCGTCACTGGGGACATACCATGGCTGCCTCTTACCCCATTTGAACAAACTCGACAATGCACCAGGATCCTCAATGAGTTTCATGGCTTGAATGACGTGGGTCATGGTCGGCACGAATTGCAGATTGTCCAGTTGGGTTTCCAATTCAGGACCCCATCTCCATCTCTTCGCAACCTCAACGATTTTGGCCACCGCAGAAGCGTTCAGGATCGGCTTCTTCAGCCCACCAATCATCACATGGTCGTCGATTCCAGGTTCCACTGCCCTCACTCCTTTCCCGGCATAAATTAGACTGCCGGACTCGTCCAAATACTCAATCTCCTCCGTCCAGGCACCACCATCCCCGCCGCTGCTCGCTCCTGAGCAGAAATGTCTCGCGAACTTGGGATCCCGAACCAGAAGGGAAGAAGTAGCTGCTGCTGCTGCTGCATAGCGATGAACGAAACTGGCGAACAGAAGGCGGGAGATAGAGCTGATCGCCGGGAGGACGGAGGAGCAGGAATGGAGATTGCGAGAACTAGCGCAAGAGGATTGGAAAGAAGGGGTGGAGGCGGGATTAACGGTGAGTGCGTAGAAACGGGTACGGCGGCATAATCGGCCGGTGGGAAGAAACATTGAACTCGGTGCTACCGAGAGCAAAATATGCCAAAACCCCAAAAGGCCAAAACCCTTTTGCAGGAGCAGAGCAGGCAGAAAGGAAGAGCCTTTCAGCAGAACTGAGAGTCTTGGAGACGAAGAAGAGGCCATTGCACCTGCTCTTCGTGTTCCACCTTTCTTTTTCTTACCGGCGGGCTTGGGCCGCTAAGTTTAAGTGACATGTATACAGACTACAGAGCTGAAGCCCAACACAGAGCTTACATAGAACCTTACATAGACCAACTAACTAAACGACGACTGATTTCAATCGACGAAACGCATAATTTCTGATGGTTCAAGAATCGAATTATAAATCAAAATTGTAGCAATGATCTATACTTACATCGATACTATCCCTTAACTATGTACTTGCAAACGTGTAATTTTTCATCGGCCTTCAACGATGATAGATTCAGTCAAGTCGTTGATGGACCATTTCTCCGCACTGGAAGACGATTGAGGATAGTAGATCGCAGGATTCGGGGTCTTGTTCTGGAATGTGTACGTCGGTTTATTCGGCTGCGGGAGAGTTGTTTCACCATTAAGCATTGAGACCACGCCCGCCATTGTTGGCCTGTCAGAAGCATGGTCTTGCACGCAGAGCAGTCCAACGTTCACGCATCTGCTCACTTCCGACGGGTTGCTCGATTCGGTCACTGTCTGGTCAGCCATGTCCACTCCCCTGCTTTCGTCCCATGATCGCCATGCCTGGGGAAAAAAACACACCTTGTTAGCATCAAGTACAAAAGATTGCTGTGAAGTTGGATCAGCAACTTTGGTTCACACCACGCGTGCAACTTACAAAAGAAAGAAGACTGGGATGGTGCTCTTCGTAATGGAAGCTGGTAGTTTTCCTGCCACTAACGATTTCCAACACGAGTACTCCAAAGCTGAACACGTCAGATTTCTCCGAGAACATCCCGGCCAGTAAGTACTCCGGCGACATGTACCCCCTTCAAATTTGAGATCAAACGCCATGAATATCAGTAACTATGTTGCAGCATCAGCTGGGAATGGTAAAAGAGAAGAAGTGTTCTAAGGCAAGAGTCTACTTACAATGTTCCCACTACCCTGTGAGTGCTAGCCAAATCCTGCGTCCCCTCGAAATTCCTGGCTAACCCGAAATCCGATATCTTTGGATTCATCTTCTCGTCAAGAAGAATGTTGCTGACCTTCAAATCTCTGTGTATGATTCTCAAACACGAGTCGCGGTGGAGATACAGAAGCCCTCGAGCAATTCCGTGTATGATGTTGAAACGTTTTGGCCAGTCCAGCTCCGCCTTCTTCGTTGAATCTAAGCCAACAATCGAGATCAACCAACGGTAAAAAGAACATGAGAGAAGAAACTCTCAGATCACCAGCAAAACGAAGCACAAAAGGGAGAGTAGAGCAAGAAACCAACCAAAGAGGTAACAGTCCAAGCTTTTATTGGGCATATACTCATAGATCAAGATCTTTTCCAGATTGTCAATGCAGCAACCCACCAGCCTCACGAGATTCCTGTGTTGCAGTTTAGATATCAACATGATTTCGTTCTTGAATTCATCTGCGCCCTGTCCTGAGCTGCTCGAGAGCCTTTTGATCGCCACAACCTTCCCATCCGGTAGCTTGGCCTGTGCATTGGACGAAGGTTATCAGCCTTTCAGCCATCAAAGGATCTGATACAATGTCTTAACAATTTGTCGCAATAGCTCAACTTGTAAGGAGCAGTCTGTAGAATGAATCATGTACCTTATAAACAGGACCAAAGCCTCCTCGGCCAAGCAAGTTTTCTGTGTTGAAACTGTCTGTCGCTATCTCAATGCTCTCCAAATCAAACATGGGCAGCTCCAATGACTCGTCCTGCTCGTCTGGGTAACCCTTTGGCACATATGTAAGCCGTTTCGAAGGTGCACTCGAGTTGTCAGTTCCACCTACAAGAACCACATTACAGTACTATCACTCTCAAAAAGAGCTTCAAGGCCCATCAAAAAAATTCAAGCATAACCTTTATGACAGAATCTTGTAATCAAAGCTGATTAATTACGTACCCTTCGTTGTATTTACCCTTCTTTTCCTCCACATTATCAAACCCAAAACCAAAGCAGCAATGACAAGGGTTCCCAGAATAGTGGGTAGTAAAACGATCAGCCTTGCAGACTGCTTCTTCCCATCAGCTGAGAAAGAAAAAGGAAGTAAAGCAGCAATCTTTAGCAGATGAAATCCCAAAATCATTCAACGAACGAATGTGCGGTTTATAGTTAACTGGCTGGCTTAACCGATCCCTGATGCTCACCTAAATCTGTACTTGCTAGACGAAGATACAAATCCTGCCCAGCAAACTCCAGCTCCTGCAAATCCACAACCTTCTCTGTCCACATTAAACACCCTATCCCATTCACATACGAATACGCAGTGCATGAACAGTTGTTCAGGCATTGCCTCGAGCATTCGCCATTGTCCCAAACCCTCATGAACTCTGAAGAATCAGGAACATTCACTCCACTCAACTTCAAAAACCCATCTCCTCCATTACTACTCACATTACTCGTCCCACATAACAACTCGGTCCTTCTTATGCAACCTCCGGACCAGTTCCCTTGCCTCCATTCTTCCTCCGATTTCGGCACAAACCCTTTCAAGCAGTTGCAAACCAGAGGATCATTCCTCTCACAGACACCAAACTCCCCACATGAACCATAATTCTCACACTGGGATTTAGGAGTTCGCCACCTGACATACCAACCTCTAATACTATCCCAACACCTCAATTCCAGAGATCCAGATGAAGACATTACAAATGTTGTATAAGTGCAGTTTCTAGGTGGACGTAAGGAGAGATAAACCAAACCCTGATCCAGATCGTTGAGGAGTGTGAGTGAGCTCTGGAAATCGGTGTCCATGTCTGGGATATTGGTAAACCTTGCTCTGTCCCAGGGACCGGATCTCCAATACGTCGTTTGGTTCCTCCGTATGATTGCCTGCGGCGGGGTTTGGAGGAGAAAACCGGCCGTGAATTCGCCGGGGGAAGGATCGGCGGCGGATTTCCATGAGTTGAGGCGGAACGGTTCCGCCGTCGGGTTGCTGGCGTTGAACATTAGCCAACTCCCCTCGATGAGCGTGTCGCCTGAGTGATCGCCGCTCCGCCATAAATTCTGCCCCGTCGAACTGTCCCTCAAGACCAAGTTGCCGTCTTCTTGAAGCGAAGCGATTGCTGCAGAAGTAGAAACATTGGTCGACCAAATACGACGCCGCCTCCCATCTTGTAGCTCCAAATTCCCGCCGGCGTTAATGATTAGCCTCGCCGCGGAATCCGTCACCGGGGTTTCCCGATTGGCTACCCAAACAATCGCCTGGGGAGAAGTTTGCTTGAATCGAATCCCTAAATAGCGGTTTTCCGAGCTGTTATCCGGAGTGAAAAAACCTAATTCGAAAGTCTGGTTCGGGGAGATGAGAGTTTGGTTAGGGAAGAGTGGGGAAGAAGAAGAAGTCAGGTTAGCGAGGGAATCGGAGTAGCAGAGCGGGAAATGGGCGAAGAGAAACAGAGCAAAGAAGAAGAACCCAAATCGACCCATTCGAATTGGAAAGAACCCTACTGAGAAAGATCGAAGCTTGGTGTACCACCATAAATGGCGACTCGTTGAGTGGATGTGCGTCAGTCAATAGGGAAAAAAGCATAATATTCAACGAGGGAACTTGCTTGTCCATTTCTGGGTCGACGAAGGTCATCAATTGAGGTCGGGGGAAAAGGACGGGTAAATGGGAAAACGAAATTGTGGGGTTGACTTGGGGGTCGTCTTCCTCGTCGTCGCCCGCCATTTCATTCAGTCACGCCAAGCTGTCACGTTGTACGGGATTAGCCGAACCTTGTATTCTGATTTCTGATAAACTTCCAGCCCAAACAAATGCAGAGCACGAGGGCGCGGTCGCCATCCTCATCCGTGAAGGGAGTCTTGGAGAGATGCGCGTCGGGCGTTGTGTTTGCTTCCAGACGTCGACGAATCTTTTCAACGCGGTAGTTTGTTGTTTTCTTGGGCTTTGGATTCTCTGTTGAACTTTTTCTCTCGGAGTTCTTTGTTTTAGGTAGTCCTAACTTGGCGGGAACGTGAGTATTAATATATTTAGTAATTACTAATTAGTTTAATCTTAGTTTAGTAGAGCAATTTTATGATTGATTTATAGTGATTGTGTTTTGGTTTAAGAAGAAAAACTGAATTTGCATATGTAACGTTCTAGTAAAATTCAATTTGTATTTATATTTTTATAATTTTTTTATGATACAAATTGAATTTATAATTTTAGTTATGGTACGAACAGAATTTGTATATTTATGATGTGTGCTGGTAAATGGTTATTCTATTAGCGGTGTGACCGATAACCAAATCGAAATCGATGAGTAACAGTTACATCGATAACCGAATAAACGATAAATAATCGATTCCCGCTAGCCGATTAATCCTTTCTCTGAGAAAAGAGAGGATCTTTTATGGCGAAGAATGTTTTTTCGTATTATTAGGCAAGGCCAAAGTGGGGAAATAGATTAAAGACGAGGGATGAAGGTTGATGTGAAAATTCAAAATTCAACTTAAACACTCACATGGGCTTTGGAGGATTTGACAATATTTTGATCAGTGTACTCTAACCTAATAGGATGAGACTATGACAAAAATGGGTACTACTCTTTAAAAGTTTATAATCATTTAGATATAGATTAATCGGCCTAGTATGACAAACTACCAAGTCATCAATGGGTCTAAACTCAGGGATTTTTCCAGAAAAAGCAAATTTTAAAAAAAAATTACAAAAATAGCACCCACCCGAAAATATTTACAAAAATAGCACCATTTTTTATGGACCGCACCTCGAAGGTGTGGTTTATTATCCTGGGCCAAAACCGCATCTTGGCCATGCGGTTTCAGGTCTGATCTACATAAACAGCACGACCGAGGTGCGGTTTTGGCCTGACCTAGCAAAACCGCACCTTGGAGATGCGGTTTGCTTCTCCAAAACAAAACCGCATCCCCAAGATGCGGTTTTGCCACACAAATCGCACCCCCCAGTGCGGTTTGTGTGTCAATTATTTTCCTACACCCGACATATAGCCATGCAGAATAATAGACGTGGGGGCTGCATGGCAGACGAAAATCGCATGTCTAAGGTGCGGTTTTCATCAGTGATTTTGCCTATAAAAGACTGCACGGAAAACCTCTTCCCTACACACCTCTCCTTCTCCCTTTTCAATTTTCTGTTCTAGCTCTATATTTCATTAGTGTTTTTGCGATTAACGTTAACTCGTAAGTTTATTTTGTATTACTTTTTATTGTTATTTGTGATTTTTATGATATTAACTGAACTACGATTTTTTTGCAGATGGCATTCCAAAAGTTCAGGCTTGGCTTACGGTGTACACGGAAGAGATCGGAAAGAGGGTCACCTACGTCGGTGGCAATTTTCAGAAAATAAAGGTCGCTACCAGACCGCTGCTTGAAGACCTCCATTAAATGTGCACTAACGTTACTTGCATGGATGGCACGAGAAGAGTTGATCGTATGGTGTACCGATATCCAAACAGAGAAAGTGGGTCATTGTGGCATGAGGAATATCTCATAACCACTCAGGATGAAGTAGATTACATGCTCGAATTCTTGAGGTCCAACAATCTTTCCAAAGCCGAGATGTTCGTTTACATCGAGGCGGCCGTTGGCGTTGGCGGTCATTCTGGACACGGTCAAACATCTGGTATCCATGGTGGAGGTTAATTATACGGCGATCATCTCTACCAAAGTTACCATGATCCTCATTCCTATTTTCAGTACCAAGAGCAAGGTGAAGGTCATCATCAATCTTTCCCGTCATATGAAGAAGAAGTTCAACCGGACCTCCCCAACCAACCTCAGTACAACCCGAGGCGCTGAGCGCATCCTGCAAGTGCGGTCTGAGGCTCCACTACGCGGATTGCTGAGGTGGCGTGCGGTCCGCCCTTGGATCGCAGCCCCATCCGACGGTCTCCAACCCCGCTGCCCAGAAAACACAAACCGCACTCGGATGATGCGGTGCGTTTGCTAGCGTGGATTGGACCGCACCTCTAAGGTGCGGTTTATAATTAAAACGCATCGTCCTGCTGTGGTTTATTTATAAAACGCACCTTGGAGGTGCGATTTGATTTAAAAGGTGATATTTTTGTAAATATTTTCGGCTGAGTGCTAGTTTTGTAAAATAAATTATAAAAGATGCTATTATTGGAAAAATCCCCTAAACTCATCCCAAAATATCTTACCTTGGGCGCTAGCACACTCAAGGAGGCCCCAAACCGTATATAAGAAGGGTTAAGCCCTCCAAGCAAAGATCTCTCTTCCACTTCCTCCATTTGACCACTCAAGGTCTATTTATAAACTCTCTCTCTACATTCACATATACCATTATCCGAATCTCGTAATAACTTGGCCGTCAGAGCATAGATTACTGGGTCGCCCCCCTCCTCTCTACAGATACCTCACCTCCAGAAAATATCGAACAAGTGAGTGCAGATCAGAGCCCCAAATATTACTGTTATTTGCCAAGGGTACATCATAGGTTCAAACATTTGGCGCACTCATGCCTTCAACCTACGAGCTAGACTGGAAGACTCAAGCCTTATGCCCCTGGGCAATACTTAGAGACTCATGCCTCTAACCTCTAGGGTGGGGCAGATAATTCAAATTGACCCGTTTTAAATGACTCATTTTGTAAAATGAGACAATCGGCCAAATTATCTAGTTTTTTAATTGATCCATCCAGAGCCTTAATCTATTGGTTAAATGTGAAAGTCATAATAATGATTTGATCTCATAGGTTGCAAATTTGAATATTGATGATGATGAGTGATGAATATGCTTATTTAGTTTTTGGCTTAGTGGAATTTATTTAAAAAAATAAATGATTAAAATGACATGAAAACTTGTGGATCATACTAAATCATATGTGACAAAAATTGTTCTAAGACAACCATAATATAAGTCAAATTAGATAATAAAAAAAATTAGAAGAAATTGGTAGTACACACAATCTAATACAAATCATCAAGGCTCCACTGCATGAAGCTAAAATGGTAAAACTTCAACACCATGAACGTCATATATTTGTAAATAATACAACTTTGAATCACCGAATAGGTCATATGTTCGCGCACCTACACGAATTTTGTTCTCTGATAGTAATTCAACTTACCTTGATCCGGAGGCCATAATGGATTTCGTTGGTAACAAAATTGTTTATACTTTATCGTCTCAACTACTGGCGGGAAAGAGTGTGATTAAATTTGTGTATTATGCTCGTACCGATTTTAAACGTAATCACGATACTTATTATGTTCGTTCAGTCTTTCAATAAACTTCGAGAAAAATATGAATATGACGTGTTTGTGTCCTATGTGAAGATAGATATCTATTGCAGCCATGTTCCTCCTCTGATGTCCAAGTTGTTCAACTCTGTCGACTGGTTGACCTTCTTCTGCTAACATTCTTCTGTTGATCCAGCCATCAATCAAATGAAGGATAAGATTAGAAAGCCACACAGTAACAATGTCGACAGAGTGACATTAGAGAAAAGGTTCTGTGCAGCATCTTATAATCATTTGACAACTTTGTTGAGGTGCAGACAGATCGAGAAAGGATCAAATGATTGAAGTACAAATGAACGATAAGTTTAATACCCGTTTCTTACAAGGAGTTGTTGCTCCGCTGCTCTGAAACCAAACAATCGAGGCTTCCATCATACTTACCTCGCAGTTCATCGTACCTTGGAAGAATCATAGTAGGCAAACAGTCATCCAATCGAGGCCGGAACACCCTCCAACGAGACGATGCGCGACGACGACATCTTACTCGATCGAAGAGCTCTAGCTCGCCCTCCCTCATATGACACGAGAAGACAGAGGACCCCTTCCCCCCACGATGGAGAATCTCCAAGAAGACGATTTCGGAATCTTCGGGATGCAAAACCAGTGCACAGCATTCGGATTCTTGAAAGTCCTCGCACTTCGATGTATCGAGCAACACGTCGCGATACTGTCTCCTCCAGAACCGACGGTTTTGCCCCAGCCTCCATAGGGTCAATGTGCTCCTCCGACCACAGTTTCTGAGTATGACGACGTGCAGAGCACCTTGCGAGATCGAAACATCCCAAAATTTAGCAGCCAGCCGGGCGTATTCATCAGAACTAGAAGAATCACGGATTCGAGCCGGAGGGGATTCGATGCTGAAGGCATCGAACGCAGCAAGCACGCAACGATCGTCAATGCCAGGACGGCCGGGCCAAAACAACTCCCCGTTGCACGAAACTACATTTCTCGAGCACGGCCCTACGTCAGGTTTGAGAACACAAACCTTCTCTGACCATTCCCCTGACTCCGAAGAGAACACATCGAGCACAGTAGGATTCCGCCAGTACGGCTTCCACTGATGCATCAACACGACCCGGAATTCGTAGTCGTGGTAAGTAAACGATTTCCCC
Source organism: Linum trigynum (assembly GCA_964030455.1). Lineage (NCBI taxonomy): Eukaryota > Viridiplantae > Streptophyta > Magnoliopsida > Malpighiales > Linaceae > Linum > Linum trigynum. Next base: position 41,900,128 of record OZ034815.1, on the reverse strand, counting down.
CCTCCTAGGTCAAAAGCATTCGACTTGCTGCGGGGTTGGCAGAGCAACCGCGCAACCACTCTGAGGTTCAGCGGCTTCCTAGGCGCTAAAGGAAGAGCGATCCACTGCTTCGAGAAAGGGTTGCAGATCAAGTAAGAATGCGAGCAGTACCCACCATTGATCTTGTCGGGGAACCCGCACAGGAGCAAGTCCTTGGAGGAATCGAGGACCCGGAAACGGCGCCGGATGTTGGGAGGCAGGGGTGGGAGGAAGCAGAGGATGGATTTCAACGGGGCGGCGTCTGATGAGGCGATGAAAAAATTGTCACCCTCGGTTTTGGTTCTGATCGAGACGAAGCGGCGATTGAATTGGGTGGTGGAGATGAGGGAGTTCCACCGCTTGCAGACGGGTTTGCATTGGCAGGCGGATCTAGGGTTTGGGAGGCGGATCAGGATTTCGACCAAGACATCGTCTCCGAGTTTGGCGACGACGGGTTCTGGGTTTACTACTTCCGAACTGATGACTCGTCTCCGTTTTCTTCTCACAGCGGAGTTGCAATTCTTGATCGCCATAGCGCCGTCCGGCCAAAACGAGGCCGCCGGAAGAGAAGCGAAGAAGAAAGAAAAAAAAAAAAGGAGATCGGGAAAGACCTAATGTCCTCTCATTAAGACGGCGGTTACTATTCTCCCCCATTCTCCGAGCCGTTTCATGTTGAGTATTATGAAAATGTATATTCTTTTGTACATAAGTTTTTATAAGGACGATCTAAATTTGTGTTTTTTAATTATGTGATAATTAAGAGACTCTGGGATAATGGTTGATTCAGTGGGGGATCCAGAAATTTGTTATAGGGGTGTCCTCTTTCAAAAATTAAATTAAATAATACATAAATAATAAAATATCCAATTAGTATAAATGTTCACAAAAAGTCACGATGTGTTTTCAATTTCGAAAAAAATTTAAGATAGATTTAGTGTGTACACTGCTCAACAAATCGGTATATCCTACTAGATCGCATATTCAATTTCTACCTTGTTCATGATGTAATTCAAAGTTGAAAAGACTGTTTCAACACTTGGAGTGTAACCATAAAATCAATTCAAATTAGGGTACCATGGGGATAAGAAATCGTGTTTTCAACATTACAGTGTTTAAAATAGAACAACGAATGAGTTATAACCTAATGGAGAAGATGTTGAATAATAGGAGTGTCCTAAATTTGAATAACACAGAGTACCACTTATATTTTTTTAATCACGCAAACTACTATCGAGGGTAAGATAATCATTTATTAAAATTTTAGGGGTGTCCCAGATTACTAATTATATTTTGTTTATCCATACGAAACTACTACCGGGGGTTGAATAATCGTGTTCCCAAAATTTAGGGGTGTCCCGGGACACCCCTAAAGCACCATGTATCCGCCACTGGGTTGATTCACCCGTTTCAGATATTATTGATCGATGCAAAAATATTTTTCGTTGTTATAGTGGATCCTAAAAAAAATTTGTACCAAATAAAACATATACTTTGACTTTCTTGCTTAAAACTTCGGCTCGAAAATACAAAAGTACTATATTGATTTTTTTTGGAAAAGGTTGGGGTAGGAGTTGTTGGGGAAAAAATTACCTAGGGAAAACAAATTCTTTCTTTGATTTTAAGAACTAGCCCAAACAAAATGTCCAAATAAGAACATCCAAGTCTCATAAGAATAAACTATTCATATCAAATGGATTATTCCCCATTAATAAGTCTCTTCGAAGAGTTTGACTATAGATAATCTCTTAACAATTCCATCAAATAAGTGAATGATACACTAAAATGTGAAACATTACCCTGCCATATAAAGTGATGTATTTCCAATGCCAATAAAAAGTAACCTATATAATGTTTATGTAACATCAAGAATACCGTCAAATAAAATGCGCCACAAGCCATGACAGACCGCCTAATTAACACCAACGAGTAAATTTCCCTTGTGCTTCATGACCCAATAGTAACAACAAAGAATGGACTAAACAAGTTACTGGAGCTTTTATAAGAATAGTTCATTTTGACCAGGAACAGAGCGAGTCCAAATCTTATTTGAATTCTTGATAAAGAGCATAAAAAGATTCAATGTCGGGTCGAAGAAATAAATGGATAGAGCTTTATAGCTCCAATTACTAGTAAATAAGTGATTGTATGTTGGAGCCATGGAGTGCTTTATTTAATCAAAAGTCTAAAAAATATTTAGAAAATTTGAGATTTCACAATTATAATAGCCTTAAACTATCATCATATGTTAATGTCAGCTCTTAACAACCCCAAATATTTTTAAGATATATATTGGATACTAATGAATTAATATTTAATAATTTATGTGTTCTTAACTATTTTCCTTTTAGATTATTGTTAAACATAATGTTTGAACCCATTAGATGACGAGTTTATGATATTTTAATGCATAATTGTCTTAGATCCGTTTGTATTTAATAGAGAAACAAGGTAAAATACCGACATGAATAAATACGTTAAGCAATTTATGCTAACAATAAGCAGTGCAAATTTTTTAAATATGAAATTTATATAAACAGTAGTAACTTAGGATAACCCGGACAACAAAAAACACATATGAACTAATTATTTTCATAATTATCAAGTTGTAGATTACTTTCGAGTTTCGACTCATTAATGAATTATAGAGTTGGATTTCATTCTTCTTTTCTTCGTGTACTCGATCAGGGTGAACTTCGCAGAAACCACGTCCCAAAATATTTTTGGCATATACTCTGTTTTTTAATACATGCATAGTTTCCTGTGAAATTCCTCACTTCTATAGCTATTTTAGTACGTCTGACCAAAATTATACCACTCTCTGAAGAAACAGTTTCGTTTTGCTCAACATGCGGTGCTAAACTTTGGCGATTTTGTGACGTTATTTGGCATTCTATTTAACCCAGCTAAGTTAACTATATATGGTTAAAACAACGAGACGTAATGATGGTTTTGTTACACCTTGGGATGAATAGCTTTGAAAAGCTATAAATGAAATTCTTAATTAATTATCTAGTATTTTCCCATAACACGAAAATAAGATGAATAATTAATAAAAGGAATATTATGGAGATAATTAGGATTAATTATCTTAATAGATTATATTTTAATTATGGGAGTAATTATCTCCCTAATTAAAATGTGACTTATTCCCAAAGAAAGAGAGAATATTCTGGGTTTTCTGCTCCTATATATAAATAGCAGACCCCTCAGACCCTCTAAACACACCTCAGAAGAGCAGAAACACGAGAGAGAGAGAGTGAATTCATAAAGCTCCGGTTTTCGCACAAAACGCATGAGCAACGAATCAGAGTGATTGTTTTTTTATTATGGAGACGACCGCGGCTGATAGTCTGATGTGCACAATACGAGGCGCAGTGCCGCGAACGTTTTAAAGAAAGCGACCTAGTCCGCAACTCAGCCAGATCGGTAACCCTAATTTTCCATGTCCGGTTTCTAACACACCTCGCTTACCTGACTTAGCCTAAGAAGTTAAAAGCTCTATATATATGGGACCATACACATAGAGATCGCGATTTCTCTCTACGGACTGTTAACACATTAGCCATCATGGCCACCGTACCAAGCTAGCTTGCTGCGAGGTCCAAATTAACAGGAGATATTGGAAAGATCGTCAAAAGTCAAACCATCGACGACCATGAATGTCAAAGTACTGGATCGACAAGGTTTAGAGGAAATCATCATCATCATCAAGTTTAGTTTAATGTCAATGTGTGTGTTTTGACTTTAGTTTGAGTTCATGTTTTATCTTTGTACGTAGTCTCCAAATGCTAGGTTGCCCATATTGTCCTGTAGTGCAATGCTTTTGCCTATTTAAAGCCAAATATGAATGTAAAACACCTAAAACTTCCACGTCTCATCTTTGTTGTTGCCAATCGTTACTTACATAGTTACATTGCATGTGAAAATCTGAAACTACTTGGCAGGACCGCTTCACTAACCTGTCTAATTCTCTCTCTCGTTCTCGCTCTCGCTCTAGCTATAGAATGAGGTACAAAGATGGCATTAGTTCCTACTTTGGGATGGCTTCCATAATTAGCTTCTTGATGAAAACTGACGTGGACAGGACTTTGGAGGTACATAGGAGGACTCGAAGAAGAAGAAGATGCGTCTCCATGATCTCAAAACCGTAACGCCAACTAATTCTCATGCAACTTCCACGAAGGAAGGCTCAATAATCTTATTTTTTTTAAATAATGATATCCCCCCACCAAAAATAATGCCTTGCACGAAGTTAATTATAAACCGTAACGCCCTTCTCTCTCTCTATAAATACACTCTCGAACATCAAACAAAACATCGATCGAACACAATTATCTCCTCATATATGCTAAATGGCTTCCATACCTAACGGCGGCGGCAGCGGGGGAGGCCGGAGAAGGGAGGTGGCGTTCGAGGACCATTTCCCGGCGATGGTGGAGAGGCTCGGAGCGGAAGGGTTCATGGACGAGCTCCACAACGGGTTCTGCCTGCTGATGGACCCCGAGAAGGAGATGATCACGGCGGAGAGCCTGAGGAGGAACGCGGCGAGGGCGGCGCTGGGGTTGATGGGAGAGACGACGATCACCGACGAGGAGGCGAGGTGCATGGTTAGGGAAGGGGATTTGGACGGCGACGGCGGGCTGAGCCAGCTGGAGTTCTTCAGCTTGATGTTCAGGCTCAGCCCTGACCTCATGTCGGCTTCCACCGAGTTGTTCTTCACTGCCGCCGCCGACGAGGATGATGATGGTCGCCGTGATGTTTTTCATGATGGACACAACATGACAACGTCCAAGGTTAAATATAATTAGGATTAATCAATTTCGTTCTCTCCTATTTAGAATTATTGATATTGGTTCGTCTGGATGTGAAACTTTGATATGCATATTTGGAGGTCGATAATTATTAATTAATTAGTGAATTTGCAAAGTTTTTGTGATTGCCCTATTAATGGAGCGTGAGAGTTTTCTACGTCTGTCTTCCTATTGGAACTCAAGCGCACGAGAGAGATGTAACTAAGAGATTTATCCGCGATTTTCCAATTTGAACTTAAGCGAGATGACTAAATATGTGCAAGACCGGATACGATCAAAGCTGTCGCTTTAACCATAACAACAACATCAACAACAACAACAACAAAATATACCCTTAATAAATAGCGAAACATATTGAGAGTAGGAAGTACCCGTCCGATGACATGTGGAAAACAGCCATTTAATTTTTTTAGGTGTTAGTGGAATTGTGCAGGAAATAATGAATGGGTTGGAGGACTTGGAGATCTGCTTATAAGCCCGCCGATGGAAGAATCACAGTATGACTAGGATGAACAATTTATAGTTTATACATACTAATAATATTAACGCTGCTTTATAGTCGAAAAAGCACAATTTGTACATTTGCATGAATTAGGTGGATAATAATTATATATATATTGAAATCTGTATTTTATTCATAAATCAAACCATACCTCTCAAGAAAAGAAAGAATAGACAGAGCACATAGGAGATCTTAAAGCCCAAAGTTTTGTTGTGTCCCAGTTACAAGCTAAATGGGTCATAGCATGGACCGGTTCGTTTTATGAAATTCCACCGAACCGACCCGAGACCCGTTGCCCTATCTCTGATTTCTCGGGCCAGCACTCCGCCTTCCAGTCTCGTCATTTCCTTCACCTGGAGCTGTTGGATGGCAGCGAGACAATCGCTTTCCACCACCGCCATTCGGAAATTATGCTCCTCCGCCACCTGTAGGCCAAAAGCAATTGCTCGGAGCTCTGCTAATTCCGGCGGACAAAACGAAATTAATCGAGTCAAAACGAAAAATCATCATAAATAAAAAGTATAAAAATAGCGCTGTTTCGATTCTTGAATTCAAGACTTTTATTTATTTATTCAATGCATACTAAACTAGTTTTTTTTTTCATCACACCAACTAGTTTTTTTTTTACTGTGTCTCGCATCTTATCAACTTTAATTTCTAAAAGTATTACCGAATATTTTTATTTCTCAAATAAAGAGAAAAGTTACCAAATTTTAAACATGTTTAGATCCATTCAGTCTAATATAAATTGTGTGATTTTCAACCGATAGACTGACATGACGGTATTAGAAATTCCATTAATGTTTCGTTTCATCGAATCCATTTACTCAATCACAAAAAAATTATCGCTTTTATTGAAGTGTAACTTTTCAACCTTTCCGAATTAAGAGTTAAAACTGTTAATTAAGTAGCGTTTAAATATATCGACAACAATGAATATTTCAACCTAATCTCGTAAGTGAAAGACCATAACCATATGAATACTGTGCTAAGAAAAGACCATATGAACAATCCATGCTTCGATGTGGTTGTGAATTGTGATATCATCAACCCAAACTGAAACAACTAATATATCCCATCACGTTACAGACGAATGATAATAATAATCGTATAATACGATAAATGACTCTGATCCTGAACCCCATAAATCATTCTAAATGCATAAAAAATTAAAAATGCCTGTGTCCATGGATATTGGGCTGGACCTGATCAGTTGGCATCCAAGCTAGGAAACTATCCTTTGGGCCTGTTCTGATCAGCAGGCTTTGGGGAACTATATTGAGTGAAAGCCCATTCACCCGACGAAACTTTGGGTACAATCTGGATATTTCGTCAATGCTAAAACGAACATGTTTAACTGTGAGCTTTCCATAAATTCGGTCAAAATCAAATTGATAAAACATTAAAACCCAAACAAACTATACTTAGATTTAGATAATTTCGAATCGACCTGTAAATCGATTAGACTTTATTGTCGTCTCTATAGTATTTAATCTTACGGTAGAACTATACCAATTCTCACAACATATAAACAGTACAATAGTAGTCTCCAATACTGTTTGAAATCTACTAAAAATACAATAAAACAGACTACAAAAATATGCGGTTCAACAAATTCCTAAGACTACTCCTGCTCTCCCTCTCCACCTTCCTCCGATTCCGGCCTCCGCCGTCGCCGCCTCGACCGCCGGGATCATCATCAGCATGATCTTCCACCTGGCCTCCGAATTTTTCATCCAAAGCAACAATCCCTCTACTCTCCAGCTTCCTAGAAACGGCCACAATCTCATGTGAATCCAGCAGCGACTGCCTGAAATCCCAGCTGCTGCCGCCGCCGCCGGCGGCAATCGACTTGCGACCGCCGATCAATGCCTCTGTCCGGAACCTGGAAGCACGGTGGCCGTGGAAGCTGCGCCGGTGAGCGTCGTGCTCGCTCGTCGTGGGGTTGGAGTACTTTATCCCCGAGTGGGAATACCAGGCTTGTGCCGCCGCCTTGAGGATTTCCTGCTCGTGGTGACGCCGGCGTGCATCTTCGTCGACGGCAGCGACTTCCTCGGCAGATGAGGCCTTCTTTTTCTTCATGGGTTTGTGGGTGAGGAATTGGATGAGAGCTGTTGCTAGCTGCTTTTGTGTGGCCAAGTTTTGTTTTTGTTGGGTTTTTCTCAATAATATTGATTATTTAAATCTTCTTTTTTGATTGGTTGTCTTTTTTTTTTCCTTCTGATTTTTGGATCGTTGGTTCAGATAGTACAATACTACAACCATTCAAGCTGTTTGACAACGATGGATTTTAATTTTTAGCTGGCTCGTTTAAATTTGTAGGGAATTTATATGAATGAATGGCCACCTGGTCAATTCGCGGATTGATATCAATCCACCCGCAAATAACTCAACCCGCAATCAGTGGGTGATTGATGTGGGTGGATTGCGGGTTACCCGAATGATCCACATTCTATTTTCATATGAAAAATGTTGTTTCTTATAATATCGAATACTCATCATATTTCTGAACCGTACTATAGTCTGACCATATACTTCTAACGATGGAGAATAGATAATAGTTTTGACTGTTTTTTTAAGGGAATAGTTTTGACTGCTATTATTAGTTATTGTGTTGTTTAATGTCCATTAGGTATTGGATATTGGAATGCGAATTATAGTTAATATCATTAAATATTGGGATGAAAACTATAAATTATCAATTGTATCAAAATCACAAAAATGCATAAGTTTTCTCTGCACAATTTGTTGATAGAGTAGTAAAACTTTTGATGCAAATACTACGTGGATTCACTTGAGAAAAAAGTGAGGAGTGTATAAATTGAAAGAGTCTTCCGAATTCGCTATGAATTGGTTATAAATGTTAGTAAACTTTCTTAATGGCTAATTTGAGAATTGCCTTTGCGGATTAGCCTGCGACCCAACCGCACTCATCTGCCACCCACCCAACCCGGTCCGCAGAACAATGTGGATGAATTGAGGGTCAAAATGATTTCAACTCGCTAGTAAAAGGATGAGTCAATTTGAAACGAAAACCCACCCAACTCGCCCATTGCCCACCCCTATATGAATTAGTCCAAATAACTTCTTTGGATTGAGATATAGAATTTTAATCTAAATTACCCAAATTATATTATTGACCCTTCTTCTACCTCCTCGTCTTCTTCACTAATCTGTTCATTATTTCCATCAAACCTATAAATAACATATTTGAGTTCAATCCCATAAATCAACAAAACATATTGACGAATTGCAGAGATAACACTCTCCTTTTCTCTCTAAACTTCATCTCTCTACATTACTCTCCTTATTTTACAGACAATGAAAATAATGTAGATCGCCAGAGTATAAATCAAGGCTATTCCCACCTCTTCACAGACTCGCATGACCTCAAAGTAATTGGACAAATGCAGTCAATATTGTGTAAAATCGTAAACTTTTAAGTTTTAAAACTTAGATTTTAACTATATTTGTAAGGAAAAAATCAGGATACTACGTCAATCTCCCAAATGTCAGTGCATCTGTACATGATAAGAGATTGTGCTGAAAATATTGTCCTCATATGTACAAACAATAGCATGAGCAGAGAAGATTGTCCTCATCGGCTAGGCCCATGTGCATGGGCCCGTGGTACAAACCCAGCACCATAACTGGCCCAAGTGCTAGGCCCATGTGCATGTCGCCGTCTCACGTCATCCGAACAGCCGACTTTCCCAAAACCGGAGTCCCGCAAAAATCACCGTCGAATCCCAAATCGATTTCAGAACTTCTAATCCAACTCGGCCCCGGGAAATTTCTAGGGTTCTTAAAGGCACTCCAATTCCATCCCCTAAACTAAATCACCGGCGCTTTATTCTCCAGAAAATCGATTAACCATGCCGCAGAGACACTCGAAGAACAACAACGATCTAGCGTTCTTCACATACGATGAGAAGCGGAAGCTCGGCTATGGAACCCAGAGGGAGCGACTGGGGAAGGACTCGATCAAGCCTTTCGACGCCTGCAGCCTCTGCTTGAAGCCCTTCATCAATCCGATGTCTTGTCCCAAAGGTCATGTCTTCTGTAAAGAATGCATCCTCGAGTGCCTCCTTGCTCAGAAGAAAGACATCATTAGGTACCCAAAAAAAAAAAAATTCCCTCCATTTCCCCCCTCTTCTGTTTAGATATGTTTGTTGATTCGCTCGAGCTTGAAAATCTGTCGGTTGGGTTTGATTGTATGGTTGAAATTGACGAATGTTTGGGGGGGTTTTGAGCTAGGAACGAATTGCTCTGAATTGGGAATTAGGAGTTTCTCTTGTCTTCGTCTGTGACTGTGCCTAGTAGAGTTGAACTGTGTAAACGAAGAGGTGGATGTCGTACTTGTGTTACTGTTTCATGGAGAACATCTCTTGACTGTTTGGGTTGCAAGGTGATCTTCAATGTGATTTGAGCGTCTTGATAATGAATAAATTCTGTGATATGTATAGGTGTTGGTGTCACTCAGTTTTGGCGATCCCATTTGCTAACCTGTGCCTAGTAAGATAATCTAGCTAGTGCCTGTGATCTCAGCTTTGAGGATATTTTTCTTCTCTTGTCTCGGAACTCGGAAGTTGATGGATTTTAGGGTTTTGAGCTAGGTTTTGGATGGTCCTCAAAGATTTAGAATTGAGAAATTTGTAGGTTTGTGTTATGCCTACAGTTTTTTAATTTTTACTTGTTTCACTAGCTTTGTTAGGAGGGTTGAATTGTAGCATCTACATATGAGCAAATTCCATCGAGGTTGTCTTGCGTGTGTGTGATCTTCAGTGTACCTGCAAATCTAGCTTCTTAATGATGAGAGAATTCTGCAAGGAGCTTAAGGCATGTGCTATTAGTGGTGCACATGGTCTGTTCACACTTCACCTGTAGCATGTGTTCCTGTTGTGTGGAATCTGTTTTCCTGCTACATGATCTTCAATACACATGCAATTTGAGCGTCTTAACTATGAACAAATTGTGTGATTAAGTATGGAGTATACTGCTTGTGTAATTTTTCATACATTTGGTGCTCCAGTTTGACGTGTCTACTTGGATGATGTATGCTTACCTCGCAGGAAGCAAGCCGCCCACGAGTTGCAGAAAAAACAGGACAAGGAAGAAGAACAAGAGAAGTTAGCGGCCCAGCGAGCTCGAGAACTCGACGCGTTCGACCAGCAGAACCACGGCGCAGTCCCACAGTACAGCAACGACAGCCGGAACTCCAGCCAAGACAAGAACGGCTTCCACGGCGCTAACAGCGTGAAGACAACCTCCTACGAGGAGGAAGCCCTTCGTACGATGAAAGCCTTCTGGCTCCCCTCGGCCACTCCGGAAGCCGCCGTGAAGGTAGAAGCCCCGTCCTCCCACACGACATGCCCCGAGGGGAACGAGAAGCTCAAGATGAAGAGCCTCTTCCCCATCTACCTAACCGAGGACACGAGCGAGAGCGACGAGAGCTCTCTCGACAAGAGCTATCTGTGCCCGAGCTGCAAGGTCACTCTGACCAACACGCTGACGCTCGTCGCTGTGAGCTCGTGCGGACACGTGTTCTGCAAGAAGTGCGCCGACAAGTTCCTGGCGGCGGACAAGGTTTGCTTGGAGTGCAGCAAGGGGTGTAAGGGGAGGGATTTGGTGCAGCTGGAGAAAGGCGGGACTGGGTTTGCGGGTCACGATGAGGGTCTTGTGGCGACGGATTTTAAGCACTTGGGTAGCGGTTCGGGTTTGGGACTTGTGAGACCTTCTTCGAAAGTTTGATCAATGGCGGACCTGGTTTTTGTTTTGTATGTTTTCTTCAACGATGTAAAATCTCTTTCATTGGATTGAACTGTAGGAATACTCGAGATGAATTCTTTTGTGTTAAACCATTATGTATTTTAGATAGCGCTGCAAATGAGCCGAGCTGAGTCGAGTTTTACCCCAGTTTGAGCTTGACTCGTTAACAAATGAGTTGAGCCCGAGCCATTTATTAACGAGTAGAGTCGAGTTCGAGCTAGGCTTGTTTACTAAATTCTTAGATCGTATTTAATACATTCATTTTGTATGTCGTGTATAGTACATGTGATTGATGTATGTGATTGATGTAGCGATAAAAAAATAATCAAATGTTAAACATTAATTAATCTTATATTATAATTTTTAGGTGTCATATTGTTTAGTTAATAAATTTTAACTAGTTCAAATAATGTTATTTCATAGTATCGAAACAATTTTGTGCATAATTTCTTTATAGAATTAAAAATAAGGCATATTTTCTTACATGTTCAACATGTTAAACTTCACATGATGTGAGATATATAATTTACCAATCCTATGAATTATGAAAGTCCAAATTAGATCGATTAGTCCATAAGTCAGTGATCAAGTTGGCCCTCAAACCACAATGTTGAGACATCTCATGAGCTCTAAATGAGCCAACTCACGAGTTGAGCTCAACAAGCCACCGAGTCGAGCTAGCTCGCGAGCTTCACGAGCTGAACATAGCTAGGCTCAAGCTTGGCTCGTCAGTAAACGAATCGAGTTTCGAACAAGTTTTTCCCGATTCGAGTCTCGAGTTGCTCGTGCAGCCCTAATTTTAGAGGATGAAACGATTGACTATCACGCGTAATTAATAGTTTAAAATGCACATTAGATTGTCGTTCAACTCTCTTGTTAGTAATTTCCAGCTAAACCTTTTATCTTCTTGTACCGTTAAAACCCACTCTTCCTAGACTTTCACTAATTAAAACGACTCAGCAGACCATTAATCCGGATCATAAACCATAATTTAAACGAGAAACCTGCCAAACAGGCCCAAAACAAAAATAAAATCGATGAAAATCTGAGAGAAAATTGCGTGCCACGTGTCGTAAGTTACACCGTCGATTACCAACCGTCTCGAGTGGGTCCCACAATATCTCCAATTGATCTGCCCGCCCGCCAACTTCCCCACTAAACTCCGAACTAAAAAACAAAATAATAATAAAAAAAAAACCAAAAGGAAACGAAGAAGGAAATGAATAGGAGAGAGATGAATCATCGTCGTCTCTCCTCCTCGCTTCCGTTAAAAAAGTGGCCTCCGCCGCGGCCTTCCTCGCCATTATCATCATCGAATCCAGCCTCTTTTAAAAACCCAGTTCATTACATCTTCTTCTTTCCATCTCCTCCTATTTCCCCATTTCTCTCTCCCCGCCATTCAATTGATTCGCCAAGGAAGAGAGAGGGGGGGAAAGAAGGGATTTTTACATATAAGGGAAAGCGTTTTCTCTCGGTTCCCCTCCCCCAAAACCCTAGAATTCGTGTTTTGGGTTTGAGCTTTTTTCAATGGGGGGATTCGAGAACCGGGTAGCTTGCGACGGCGGCGCGGCGGAGCCGGAGGGACGGATTGAGGAGGAGCAGAAGTTGATCGAGGATGTGGCCATGGTGGACTTCAACCTGCTCTGCTCTACCGTCGCGCTGCAGACGCAGGGGAAATGGACGGACAAGGTCCAAGCCGACGACGAGGAATTCCACGAAGGCGGCGCCTCCGTGTTCCGGATGTGGGAAGGCGGGGTGCTCGATCTCTGCGACGACCGCCGCATCGCCGTCGAATCCTTCTGGTAAATATTTACCCCCCATTTTTTTTTACTTATTGTTCATTGATTTTGATTCCTTGTTTTCTGCTCGGTATTTCTACCTTTCCCCCTATTCTTACTCCAAGAGATTTCCCCGGAAAATACCCGCCGTCGAATATGTTTCCTGAAATTCTGGCGAAATGTGTCAAATTTGATCCAAAAATGTTAGTAATCGGCACCTAGAAACTACGAAATTCGTCTTATGTTGCAGCTAATTAATATTCCATTAGAATCATCCTTTGAAGAATGTGTTCTTCTGGCGTTGAATTTCTTCCAAATGGGTTCAGTCAAAACGACCTTGATGAACCCTTTGTTCGTGTATCATTCACATTCAAAGTCGTTTTGACTGTTTCCTGCACTGAAACTATGCTCCATTTTGCTGGTAACTGTTTGGTTAATCCATGATGGAATGTTCGACATGTTTGCAGTTGTCCTTGCTATAGATTCGGGAAGAACATGAGACGAGCTGGTTTTGGTTATTGTTTCCTTCAGGTACAACTATCATTCCCTATTAAGTGTTAAAAAGTAACAATCTGGTAACGAAACTCCACTGCATTTATCACATTGGGCACTCAAACTCGATACTGGAATAACTAAAGCACCAAACTCGGTCTAATAAACCACGTTATTGGCATTCTCGTCCCATCGATCAGCTGTTGCCCGTGATGTTACTGATGCGGTAGCCTGGGGAAACTGGAAATGCTAATACTGACTTATGAGGACGAGTTTGGTGCTTTAGTATCTCAATGATGTGATTTCAGTTGCCAAACCAGTAATAAATTTAGTCCTGAGATGAAGGTGTTGAATACTTTTTCATTTGCAGGCAACAGTGTATCTCATTCTAGCTCTATTTGCGCTTCTCAATCTCATTGCATTCTTCGTCACAAAGAGGCACCCTTTCCTTTATCTAGCAATCGGGTTCACAGTTCTTGTAGGAATTTATCTGGGTTTCTTCCGGTCACAGATCAAACAAAAGTTCAACATCAGGGTGAGCTAGCTGCTTAAAACTTGTACCTCACTCGATTCGGTTTATGGTTCAAAAGCCGAAATGTAATTGATTGAGTTTTTCTGTTGCTGTTTCAGGGTAGTGATAGTTCATGGGACGATTGCTTCTACCATATCTTCTGCCCTTTCTGTGCTTTGAGCCAGGTAGATAGAGAAGGGTTTGCCCTTTCTCAGTTTTTGTGATATCTCTCTGTGATTCGATTCCATTTCGAAACTTTTAATTTGGTATATAATTTCACAGGAGGCGAGAACATTAGAGATGAACAATGTACAAGATGGGACGTGGCATGGACGGGGTGATACGATATGCGTAGGTGGGTATACGGAAGGGAATCATGCTTACTTGCAGCTTCACCCTCCTGCTATTGTTACCACAAAATCCTCGGATAACAGCAGCAGCAGCAGTCCACAGAAGGTCAGCGACAGCGAGTGCTGACTGGTTTCTCCAAGTTCTGTCTTCTCCTTTCATTTTCTGTTCTGCTTTGCTGAACATTTGGTGGGGTGAGGGGAGGAATGGGAATGCCGCAGGATGAAAGCTAATTGTCTGGTTTGTAGTTTGTATATATTCTATAGCGAGGAAGTATTAGTCCAAGTGTATGATATTCATTTTTTTAGTCTTGGTATTTATATAAATCACAATCATTTGACACCACGTTGTTATTTCTTCTTATACCTCTTTTGTTCCATCACTGTTCTATGTGAAAGCAAATGCTCGTATATAGGAGACATTATGGTGAAGTGCCTATGTCGCGATCCACATCAACGGCATATGATGGATTGTCGCTTTTCATATTAACGATATTGTACTGACGTGATTGTACCTCATCCTATGCACAAAGCACAATTGAAATCAAGTGAGAAGACGGTTTGAGTGTGTGAAAGCTATGTTTTTCTTAATCAGTTTGATTATAATAAGGAAGAAATTAATAACCTTTGGTTGATTTAAAGACACAACTATGAAACCATGGGAAACTCTAGTGTGTTTGTATAATGTGTTGACTTTTCTTTTATATATTTGATTGGTTCGCCCAGTTTCTAAGGAGTTGTCATTGGTTATTCGGAGCTTTAAACTATTCGTAATTCTATTTTGTAGTCTTATTGCGATAATAAGCAATAAATCCGAAGTTCTTAAGTTCTTATTTTAGGATTAATGTAGTTTGCTCGATTTACAAGATGTACACATGCAAACGGAGAAAACGTAAGAAATTCATTTCCCCCTCTATTTTCCTTTTATGATGATCGATGATGGCTTAACCCAACTTTCTACTCCCAAATTGACTTGCAACTTGCAAGTCCATTTAACCTAATCTCCCATCTAAAGCCTTTTTCCCGCCTAATGATCCACAAAGATATTAATTACTAGACTTTCGTGTTATTTTGGTTCGATTCAGAAAACCCACAAAAATTAATTAGGGTGACATGGGCCTGAAAACTTCAAACATCAACAAAATAGAAAGCACCCAACTACCAGTATTATACTACCTGATGGGTTCATTTCATTCATCCCACCAAATAAACGTCTCAGTACAACACATTACACAACGCAAAAGAAAAAAATGGCCAAAGTAGTGATGAACTTCCTCCTGCTGCCTCTTCTTCTGCTTGAATTCATATGCTCATCGGATCATCACGGTCACGTCGCAGCATCCAAATCCGCTGTCGGATACCTTCCTGGATTCCAAGGCCCTCTCCCGTTTTACTTCGAGACCGGGTTGGTCACGTTCATCAACGTAGTATGTCGAATCGGTTACTGTGTAATGTCAGGATTCTGCGACTTACCGGGGCAGTTTGTTTCAGGTACATTGGATTAGGGGAAGCAGAGCTGTTTTACTACTTTGTGAAGTCAGATGGGAATCCTGAAGCTGACCCTCTCATTCTCTGGCTCAGCGGCGGCCCTGGCTGCTCTGCCTTCTCTGGTCTTGTCTTGGAAATTGGTTACAAACTAATGACCCAACTTCTACTGTACAACAACTACAAGTACAATTTTTTTTTTTTTTTAATGTTCTTCATATTGCTCTTTCAGGTCCCATCAGGTTCCAAGGACCAGTAGCGGGATACAGTGGGAGCTTGCCGAATTTGATCCTTAACCCGTTCTCGTGGACTAAGGTAAAAGTGCAGCACAAGACCATTGAGAGATTTTGTTAGTCGATTCGCCCCATATCGATCGCTCTTATCCGCTGCAGTTCTCGAGCATAATTTTCCTGGACTTGCCTGTTGGGACTGGATTCTCTTACACAACAAACCCATCTCCTGCTGATCATCCCGGTGACCAGGTTCAGGTTTCCCAAGCTGCAGAGTTCATCAGGAAGGTAAGAAGCCACATTCTGATGAAATGGATCATTACGAAAGGAAACTCGAAATTTTCATTCGATGTTTTTCATGTTGCTTCGTAGTGGCTAGGAGAACACTCAGAGTTCCTGCAGAATCCACTGTATGTTGCAGGGGATTCCTACTCTGGAACGACGATTCCACCCATCGTCCAACGATTGTCCATTGGTAAGAACAAGATATACACATATTGTGACCCTAATCTAATCTGATATTGTTTGAGTGTTCCATTTCTTTTAAGGTGTACCATACATGAATTTTGTGCAGGAAATGAGAAAGGCATCAGGCCGATGTTAAACCTCAAGGTCCGAGCCATTCAGATCAATACGATTTCGATCGAACTTTGTATTTTTCAGGTTGTAAAATTGGTGAAATTGTTCTTTTTTTTCTTCCAGGGATACATAATTGGGAACCCAGTAACAGATAGTGAATTTGATGGTAACGCCCGAATCCCATTTGCACATGGGATGGCGCTCATTTCTGATGAACTCTACAAGGTTTAATTCATCTTCTTGTGGGGATAAGGAATCCTCATCCTACATTTCTCCTGTGCAAAACAGAAAACTGCAGAAATTCTAAGTAGTACAGTACTAGCACTAAAGAGTCGTCCACTCGAACTTTGTTGCAGTCACTTCACAAAAGCTGCAAGGGAGAGTACCAAACAGTAGAACCTACCAACTTGGAATGCAAGAACAACTTAAAGGCTTTCTCTGAGGTAAAACTGGAGCAATGCTATAGTTTGATTCTCTGAAAGAACTTCTCTGCCCACTTCTTAATATTTACAATGTTGCATCTTCTGCAGTGTCTCTCGGGTATAAACGTATATGGCATACTGGATCCAGACTGCAATGTAGATCCTGAAAAGGCTGCTGTAAGACGAAGAACAATGTTGCTGCAGGATGAGTTTCAACTCTTACTCACATTTGATCCACCTAAGCTCGGCTGCAAGGTAAACTAATCACAAAAATCGATCGTCGCTAATCACATTGTTTACTGTTTCTCTCGTTACTTTCCTGAAGGATTCATGTTTGCTCGACCAGTATTATGACTTCAGTCCGCTCTGCAAACGTTGGGCCAACGATGAACTAGTCCGCAAAGCACTTCACATAAGAGAGGTAAGAGTTGCAGGAAGATCGTGAAGCTTTTCTGGAGTGCTTTTTTTTATGTTCTTTTTAACCAGTTGTATATAAGATCAAATGATGTTAGATTCTGTTTTTGCGCAGGGGACGATAGGAGAGTGGGAGAGATGTAATAACCTGTCAGATTATCAGCATGATATCCCTAGCAGCTTTGTGTACCATGTCAACCTTTCAACCAAGGGTTATCGGTCATTGATTTATAGGTTCTTGTCTTGTCCTTTTTGGCAGATCTTTTGAAAGGGTAAAATTTCGCTTTATCATTGAGACAGAAGAATCGTTGACGCGGTGAATTCTGTGATCCTTTGAACAGTGGCGATCACGATATGGTTATACCATTTGTCGGAACACAAGCATGGATTCGAGCTCTCAATTACTCCATCGTGGAGGATTGGCGATCATGGCACGTCGAAGGCCAAGTTGCAGGGTAATTTATTGGCACAAGTTATGATTTCCTTCTTGGCTAACCTAACCTCTGAAATTGTTATGCTCAAGGGATAATAGTGTATCGTTTCAGGTATACGAGGACCTACTCCAATCGAATGACCTTTGCGACTGTGAAAGTGGGTATTCTTTTTTTATTAGCTTAAACCTTGATTTTTTAGTGACCATAGTATTTCATTTTCGTAACCGTGATTTTTTTTATTGTTTATTCCACAGGGCGGTTGGCATACTTCTCCCAGTAACAAGCCTGCGGAATGTCATGCTATGTTACAAAGGTGGATAAATTATGAGTCGTTGTAATTAGCAGCCAAAATGTCTTTCATGCTTCCAAAAAGTCTTGTTGTAACCTAATCAATAATCATTCTACAAACACCGCAACGAGTTATAGTGAAGGTGGGATTTCTATTTTTGTCACAAGTAACTTATCTTAAAGGTTTGATGACATTTACCCCCCTATATTCATAGCTTGGTTGATTTTTGAGGGTATAGATGCTCATTCCAAACGATTCATTCATCTTATTCTGTCTTCCTAAGCAGGTTTTCCGAATTTTCTGTAACATTTTATGATATGGTATCCACTCAAAACATATAATATTTGGTCTTATATAGCACAACCACAAATTACACATCCAAAAACCCCGTAAAACCATTTAATCTATTATCTACTTATTAGTGGACCTTACCAATAATTTATAGACATAAAACCACCATTATAACATATATGCTTCTTTATGTGCCTTTCCCAAGTCGTCACAAACCACAAAGAGAAAAGAAAATGCAAATCATAGATCAAAGCAAAAATAACCCAAAGCCGACCAATAACCTAATTACAGGCCTTATTTCATCATAAACATCAAAATCAACCGCAACAACGACACACAAATACAAACAAAAAACAATACAAAATATATAGAGATAATAATTCAATCATCACCCAACCATCACGGCCCGGAGATCCGACCTGTTTTCGGGTCGACCATACCTTTATGCATCTCCTCCCCTGGAGGAGCCATCACCATACCCGGATGACCCGGACCGGTCATGACAGGGTTCGTGTTTCTCACCCCGTAATAAACCTGCTGCTGGTTCATCCCGTCTGAAACCATCCTCGCTCCTTCGTACGGATCCATGGCGGGTCGCATCCCGCCATAGACCTGACCCATCCCGGCTTGCACCTGCTGACCCATATTCGTGGGTACCTGATGGTACCCGACTCCTTGGATTTGACCCTGTGGAACCGTATACTGCGGTTGCTGAACATATTGGGGCCGGTATTGAACCTGTTGAACCGGAACGTTCCCCTGACCCGGTACGTAATAAACCGGTATGTGATGGACCGGGCCGGAAGGAGGACCCGAATAATGAGACTCCGGAACATACTGCATCGCGTACCCGGGCGGAGCCTGCTGCTGCTGCTGCTGCTGCTGCAATTGGGGTTCGGGTATCGGTTCGGAGTACTGCCGCCGGACCACGACCGGTTCGGGTGGTTCGGGTTTGGTCTTGACCGGCGGGAGATCCGGGATCGAAGAGACGCTCGGGATCGTCGAGGTCGGCGGGGCGGCGACCGATGAGGTGGAGCAGTACGGCGACGACGAGACGACCGGGGCGGGCGAACCCGGATCCGAAGCCGAAACGCTGTCGTTGAAGACGGGCTTGCTCGTCCTCAGCCTGTGCTCTCCTCCCCGCGGCTGCTGATTCTCGTCGGGATTCTCCAGCCCGAAGAAGTAATCGGGCATCTCGGAGACGATCGACGAGGCCTCCGACCTGCCCCGCTCCAGGGTCCGGCCCGAATTGAGCGCGTCGAAGAACCAGTGCTCCCGATTCGTCGACCCGTCGAGGAGCGAGCTGATGCTGCTGGTCCTCGAATTGGGATCCAATTCCCCTTCCTTGGGGAAGAGGAAGAGCCGTAATCGGGCCGATCGGGGGTTCAGATTCAGCGCGACGCGGTCGTACTCGTCCATCATGTTCTCGACGTCCTCGTTGGTGGAGACGGAGATCAGCGCGTCGAGGTCCTCGTTGGGGAGCTGGTACTTGACGGCGACGGCGGGGAGGCCGGAGAGCTTGGCGAGCTTGGAGACGAGGGAGGTGAAGGTCGTGGATCGGTGGACGGCCACCATCCGGGTCTCGCCGCCGACGTAGCGGAGGAGGTTGTCGTGGGGGCGGGGGAGGATCTTGCCGCCGAAGCTACACATGAACCGCACGCGCGGGTCCTGCTGGGAGAAAGGCGCGTTGACGTCGGAGCGAGGGGAGGACGCCACGGAGTCGCCGGCGGCGGAGGAGTCGAGGTCCGCCTGGTGGAGGGGTGATGCCATGGCGATTTCCCGGCGGCGGGAGGTTTTAGAGTCGGGCGAGGGATAGAGGGGAAAGGAAGGAGGAAAGGGGAGCGAATGGAAAGTGGTAATTAAAGGAGGAAACAGAGTTTCTACCAAAAAAAAAAAAAAGGAGGAAACAGAGCGCGTGGGGTTCAGCGCCGAGGAGGGAATATTTGTGGGGATTAGTGGGGCGAATAATTTTTTTTGATTAATTTAATTGGGAAGTAATTGAGCAGGCTGGATTAGCTAGCGTGCTGACTAGGCATAATCGGTGACTAAGAAGTCAGGTTTTATCGCGGTTTTTAAGTATGGGTAGCTATTTGGTACGAGATTTTTGGTTTTTTATCCGAAATTGGACCGTACAATTCGGATCAAAATCGGATAGCTAACAATACAATCTCATTTTCGGACATAAATTTGAGGTGAAAAATTGCTCGGGAACGGACCGAAAACCGAATAAAGACAACATAAGAGAGCCCAACATTCAAAACTTGACCAACTCCTCACCCTTTCATTTCAGGTCTCAATTTGGGCCAATTTAACCGGACTAGACCATATAGTCACCCCTAGTTTTAAGGTGTTTGGATGAATTTTGAAATGATCTCATATGATTACAGTATAACCAATCCCGACAGTCGATAAATAGTTAAATTGTCGATAAAAATGTTTGGTTCGCCACTAAATGGGTTGTTCTATTAAATCGACATGGGGTGTAAGAGAGCTCCCCCTAGACCGTCATGACAAGGCCGCAGGCTCATGCTACTTGATCAATTTAAAGAAGGGAGCAGCATACTACTATGTTTGGATTTGATGAGTCAGCATTAAGATTGCTAATTAACATGGCAACGACGTGAAAAGTAGGACCCAGATTTGGCTTGATGTGGTATGAAATGATGGATTTGCTGTCCTCGTTCCGAAGTTTGATATCGTTATTTGAGATATATAGGTATTATTGAATTTCGAGTTATTTTTTAGAATTTGTCATTAAAATGAATCTTGAGAAGTTGTTTGGTATTCAGGATTATGAAATTAAGATCGGGATATGCAGCCTTATGATCATTGCTCACACTTTGAAAACTTGCAAAATCCCAGCCAATCCAGTTTTATATTCAAATTTTTTCGTAGTTCACTCTCGTTTCTCAATCAATCTCTTGTTATTTCCACAACACGAAAAAAGCAGACACTCTCACTCATTAGTCGTTGCTCAGTCTCAACTCAGTTGAGTCAAAGATCACCAAGGTCAAGATAATGAGATATCACCATCTCATCCCTTCCTTTTGTCCCTGCCTTATGTTTAAGGCAGACTCAAGATTGAGTCTTGTAGCCCAAATGAGCACCTGTGATGAATTAAGTAATTCAATTGAGACTTTGATTCAATCCATTCAATGTAGACTTGATTGGTTTTTATTAGACTTTTCTCACCTCAACTTTCGATCGCCCAAGGTTTTCAATAATGGAATTAAACTTCAAGCCTACACGATAAAAAAAAAAAAAAAATTGTTCAGCGTTAGATGCATTCGAATCATTATTTATTTGCATGTATTATTTATTAATTGTGAAGGTAATTGCTTTGGTATTGGGAATACCGAAACCGTACCGAAATATTTCGAGATAAGCGTTTGATATGTTGATTGTATAACACTGTTTGCGTTATTCGAGATTTCGATTGCTATTAGGTACTGAGATACCGATATATCATATTGATTTCCACTTCTACTCCTCACATCTCAAACCGTGAGAACATACTTAAGTACGAAGACGAGACGTTCCTAGATTACATGTTAAACCTTTCGTAACTATTAAATAGATGCGAAATGTGCAATACTTAATCCAGTAACGCAAAACCCTGTAAATATGTTCTCATGGACTGTAAGCATCATAGTCGGGTTGATTTTAGTCCGACTCCGACTAGTGATGATCTTATTGTGGTGATGAATGTGATGTGCCGTTGTGTAGAGGGAAATATTATTATTAAGCTAAACCTCAAGACAACGACCTCAAAAACCTATACGTGCTTCAATCTACTTTGTTTTACTTTGTGCCTTGTTTTCAAGCCTTTTGTCGAGTGGTGGTGGGTGTTTGGGCGGTGGATATATATATATGACTTGGATGTGCATTAATTTTCTCCCTTCATGTTTTAACCTAAGGAGAAAATGTATATATATATATGATTGTGTTGATTTATATTTTATTGGTCACGTTGTGTCACTATGGTTGGTTCGTTTCATGATAGGTTAGGTTATTTCTAGGTAGGAAACAAAAGCATTGTATGTCGAATTTTGATTCGACATTGTAAAAGTTCAATCAGATTGATTATGAGTTAGTTTGAATGCATTTCGAACTTAAATATATTTTGACATACTCATAAGTCTAACTACGAACTGAATATCTTGATACACCATTTATGAATATCTTGTTCGATCAAATCATAAGTATATCGGATGTCCCTGAAAAGACCGATCAATCATAAGTATATATGAGCTGTTCATGTTTGATTTTCGCATGATGTATATGAATATGGAAAACTCGACTTAGTTAATTATGTTAGGGGAGAGTAATGATTTTCTACACTCTCGAACGAAAATGCTACACGGCCGAAATAATTAATTATTGATCACAAATGTTACACAACCTAGTATTCAACCCAATTATCTCATACGAAGTCACGAACCGTTTCGCATTAACGACTCGCATGAGCTGCTATATATATATACCCAATGATGGAGGTTTGCCTTCACATCCAAAAAATGCGACATCTCAATCAGTAGATTTGATTGGATTTAGGTTAAACTTTCCGGTCTGAAAATTTGTCTTAAAAAAACAAAGATGCTTCATTGCCTATTGGGAATCTCAAACCAAACTGCTTTTGTGATGATTCAGAGTTGCAGACGAACAAAAAAAGGGACCTAATTTCCTGTTATTTTAATGTCAAGACAAGTGTACCAATCAACTATACATTAATAAATGATTTTCAATTACATCATCGAAGTAGATATATATTATTATTTTCACCATTAAATACTGCTAAATCAACCATTATTGGCAGCTAGCCACCATTAGTATTCCAAAAGAAATGAGGTTATTTCCCTTAAACACAAGTCTAACTACGAACTGCGGCCACTAGCTAATACTATAATAATAATAATAATATGATGATGATACATTTAGGGAGCAGTTATATGTGTACATCATATTCGTTTAATTTAGATCCACCATTCGGATTAATGTTTGTAATTGAGAGAAAAGGATAAAAATCTAGTGTGACGTAATTCTGCTAGTGATGTGAATACTTTATTTGTATATAAGAAGGGCGTCGGTGTTGATATGACTTGAATCAGATTATTTGTCGTCGATTGGAATTTACGGAATATGCGCCACTTCTTCTACGAGGGAATAAGCTCAATAAAGTAAGTAGTCTTGTTTTTCTGTTTCAAACGGGAGTTAAGGGCCTGTTTGGGCCCGTCTTCCAGAGATACCACGTCTATCATAGGGCCGAGTCATTGAGACCAAACCATGTGGGCTCGCCAACATATAGCAACGTTATTGGGCCCATGCACGAACGAGTCATCGCCTACAGAATTCTTCTCCCTGACAAATACAAAGTTGTAATGGCAAAAATAAAATAAAAAATAAAAAGAAAAGAAGAAAGAAGACAAATACAAACTTGCAATAATCTATCGGATGGTATTATAATGATTCATGTCATATATAGATACAGTACACGATTGTTGACAGGCAATTTTTGTTGAACTTGGTTGTTTTATTTTATACTTCACGATACTAAAGGTCACATAGTTCGATTGGTGAATTCTCGTTAGGTGATCGTTCTGAATGTGTGAGGTCCTGAATTCGACCCCTCTCAAGATCCATTCATGATGTTTCCGATCATTTGAATGAAATTATATTAGTGAAAGGTACAAAGGGCTCAAACAGGTGAACATAAAGTTTGATCTCAGAAGTGAAACAATCACTTTCTTTTCACTGGTCGTTTATCTTCAAGAAGAAGAAAAAATCCTAGGATTTCATTTATGTCCCTGAACAGATCAGCAGCAATGGCTGCAACTAAGCTAACCCCTCCCTCAAGGCTCAAGCCAAAGTAATTCACTGCTGAAAAATGATTTGGTAGGTACTTGGAAGTTGGAATCCAGAGATATTAACTTCCTCGCTCTCGTCTCTCCACAGATTCCTAACTATGTCAAAGATTCTTCTATGATTCTGTTCTTCCCAAATCGCTTCTTTTCCCCCAGTAAGCTGTGGATTCCAGTCCTTCTTTTACCCGGACCAAATAACGTCGACGCTAACACCTTCCTTTATTTATCTCCATTATTAGTCAATTCACTTCCCCCACCATTCATCTCTCTGTTTTCACACTGTTAGTCGGCTGCGACACTGAGAAGAGATTCTCTTCGGCCAATATTCTGTCCTTAAAGTATGAACCTTTGAGAAGGGTTTTGCCCATTTTCAAAAATTGGGTACTGATTGAAGCTCAGACATGGCGCAAGTAAATGACCTTTTTCACTCTTTCCCCTGTTCAAGCTCTGTCATTGGCGAGTTGTTTCTCTGTTCTGGAGTTCATATTTTCATGTCAGGTTGGTAATATTCTTTTTGTTGCAGGAAGAGATATCTGTTTCTGTTGCTAATGGAGGAGGAGATGGTGGAGATCCAGCCAGACTCGAAGTTTGTTTCTACCATCCAACTCTGTTTTTCATCAGCTTAAAAGGGTCTGTAAATTTTGAACAGGGGATTTCTTTTCTTTTTTCTTTTTCTCTTGGTTTCTTCAGGGGAGGTACAAAGCTTTGTTGGTTTTTTGGATCCTTGGATTCGGATCACTACTTTCCTGGAACAGTATGCTTACAGTTGGGGATTACTACCTCAAATTGTTCCCGGTAAATAAGAATTCTCAGCCGTCCTTTCCTCTGATCAATATTAATCCTGCTGTTGTGCGTTTCCCCTGACTTTCTTTTGAGATGCTCACCTTGTGTTTGAAGAAATACCACCCTTCAAGGGTTCTCACAGTCATCTACCTACCCTTCGCCTTGGGAACCATGTCGATCCTCG
Organism: Linum trigynum; assembly: GCA_964030455.1. Taxonomy (NCBI): domain Eukaryota; kingdom Viridiplantae; phylum Streptophyta; class Magnoliopsida; order Malpighiales; family Linaceae; genus Linum; species Linum trigynum. The sequence goes on along the minus strand of OZ034815.1, from coordinate 41,874,928 downwards.
CCTATAACGAGTCGAGGATCAACACTAGGACAAGGAACATAGCTGGGTATCTACTCTTCTTCGCCGGTACTCTCATGCTACTAGTCGTAAGTGCTCCATCTCTAAGCTTTGGAATCCACCCAGAACGCTTGCCAACTCTAAAAACTGAACGGGTTGACTTGAAAACCAGCTGGATTTCGCGACAACGGGAAAGGGAGGAGCTGGGCCGTTTGTGGGCATTTGCTTGATCGTTGTATCATTTGGGGTTGCAGATGCTCACGTTCAAGGTGGAATGGTGGGAGATTTGTCGTTCATGTGCCCTGAATTCATGCAGGTTAGTTGGAATTCTCTTTCTCTCTTCACTTCAGCCAGAAAAAGTTGACATCTTTGGCTCATGCTTGTTGATGGTGGGTTTCTGAAAAGATGGAATTTGTTATTTGCTACAGTCCTTCTTTGCTGGTTTGGCTGCGTCAGGAGCCATGACTTCAGCATTAAGGTTGATCACCAAAGCAGCATTTGAAAATGCCAACAATGGACTCCGAAAAGGAGCTCGTAATTCACTTCACTCCTGTTTTTTTGTCACTCAACTTTCCAGTTTCCATTGTGGTCAGCAGTCTAATTTAAATTTCCTTTCAAATTCCAGAGCTGTTTCTTGCGATTGCCACATTCGCAGAGTTCCTGTGCTTCCTACTCTATGCGTTCTACGTGCCAAAGCTGCCGATAGTGAAGTACTACCGCGCCAAGGCAGCGAAAGAAGGATCGAAGACGGTTTCAGCCGACCTTAAAGCTGCTGGCATTCATACTCCTTCTGAACAGGTAATGTCCCATCACACCTTCACCATGATCTTCCTCTTTTTTTCCGTTTCAATTCATACGAATTCGACGAATCGTTTTCGATATCCTATTAGGGGGAGGACATCAAACTGATTGAGCGGCTGAACAACAAGCAGTTGATAGCCCAGAACATAGACTATGGTCTGGACTTGTTCTTCATCTATGTCCTGACTGCGTCAATCTTCCCCGGGTTCCTCTCTGAGGACACAGGCACTCACCAATTGGGTTCATGGTAAAACCATCCCCCCATTTTTGCTCAAGAATTCCCCTTCCTTGCCTCATCAGGAAAAGTTATGGCTCATTTTACTTTCCTGTCAGGTACATACTTGTGTTGATTGCAGTGTACAATACTTGGGATTTGGTGGGGAGATACGTGCCACTGATCGGGTGCATCAAGTTGACTTCGCGAAAGTGGCTTATGATCGCGATCCTGTCTCGATTCCTGCTCATCCCTGCGTTCTACTTCACGGCCAAGTATGGTGGTCAAGGGTGGATGCTCTTCGTCACATCGTTTTTAGGGCTCACCAATGGCTACTTGACCGTTTGTGTCATGACCATGGCTCCAAAGGGCTACAAGGTAGTATTAGCAGTAGTAGTTCTCTCCTTTCCCCTGCCTAAACTTAGGTTCAAAGGGTTATGTAAATTTGCTTGGGTTTGCAGGGTCCGGAGCAGAATGCACTGGGCAATCTGCTCGTGCTGTTCTTGATGACTGGTATTTTCGCAGGCGTGACCCTTGATTGGTTGTGGCTGATTGGGAAGAAAAACGCCTTCTGAAGAAAGCTCAAAGCAAAGCGTCAGCAAGAAAGTAAACTTGCTTTCTGTTTCGAAGGAGAGTTATCTTGCATGTGAAAGCAAACCAAGTTGCAGAAATCTTCCCGGGATATTATAATGATACACACTCCGATAGTCCGATGTGCCTATCTGACCAAAAGGAAAGATAAAGATCCCTAGTTCCCTACAGTTCCACTTAGCTAAATAGTCCATGGTGCACATAACTCGTTTGCGATAACTTATAATCATAGGAGTGTACGTGGTACCTTATATTTATTGCGCATGGGAAATATCCAATTAAAAGGAGAGAATTTTTTTTTGTAAACCCTTGGATCTTTTTCTTGACTCGCAAGACGCGCTTTACTCACCATAGAATAGATCCAGGAAGGTTCGAACCGCAATTTAGGATGAACTTGATGTCATTTTATTTATAAAATTGTCATGTAATGTTCATACAATGGAATGTATTGTGCTCATATTAGCAAAATAAAAAAAAACAATCTGATTATGGTGCTCACAGGTTGTATATGAGGTAAAGAGCATGCTCTAAGACACCCGGACCATTCGATCGGATCGGGTGCAAGTGCTTTGCGACGATATGATGGCGATTTTGTAGAAAGGGAATAATAGGAACAAAGGATTGTGTCACAATTAGAAGGACAAAAGAAGCCTCTCATCAAATCAAAACAATTAAGCATTAAAGAAGTTAATGTAGAAACAAAGGATTTTTATCTACTGCTAAAAATCGATGATGGTGGCTGTCTGTTAGTCCATCGGAAATGTATGAGGTGCTTAGTAATGCTGTTCAATGGGGAAAAAAAACAGAAAAGGCATGGCTTCGCCCAGGTTCGAACCGGAGACCTTCAGTGTGTTAGACTGACGTGATAACCAACTACACCACGAAACCATTTGTTGAATCAATTACATTTTTACCATATACTACCGTTAATAACAAAGAATATTAGTGATTTTAGGTCTCTTCTAGTTTTTATAACTTTCTTTTGTTATTCACTGTTACGTTTTTCGCTAGGCTGTGCTGATGTATAACAAATATTAGCCCAGCCTAGGGAGCCTAAGTCTAACTATGCATCGGTTTCCCATTCATAACGAAATGAGACACAAAATTCGAATTAATGTCACTTTTCTATTAATTCATCGTCATTTTTTTCTAACAGGAGGTGTGATGGAGTTCCTTCGTTGTCTCTCTTAGTAGTTAGTACAACTCGACCCCCGATGCTATGTAGTTGCACTTGTTCATTATTAATCATCCAAATTACAAACGATGTTTTCATATTGACTAGAGCAAGTGTTAGCACTATACTAACAAAAAAAAAAAATGTTAGCATGCCGACCAATTCCTCCAAAGTATAGTTGAATTGTTGTTGACTTCAATTAGCCTACTTAATTGGCAATTAAGAACCCCCACGTACATGAGCGGAGGGAGTGTGTACGGAGGGGGTGTCCCCGCACACCCTTGGATTGGAGAAAAAGGGTTAAAATTGGTTATATATAGTAGATTGTTTGCAATGGAACTTGAATATAGAAGGTTATTCCTTACACTTAATTATTTCTACCATCAAACTATATTAAGAGCGTACATTTAAAATATCTTCAATTATATATAAATGATATCATAGTCTGTACACGAATAAAATAAAATTCATATATGATTAACTCAATCTTTTAAATTTCTAATGTTTTAAGATAATTGTTAACTCTAAATTGTGGTGACTCTTAACTTCCCATAACACCATTATGCGTCCAATATCTAACTATCCACACAAACGTGGTTACTAAGTCGTTCACCTCTACCATCTCATCCCAATCGATATTCCTCGACTATCCATAATCAATAGAGCGACTTTAACGTAACTCTCCATGGATGGAATGATAAGGAAAATCATGAATCATTTGGTAGGATATATGGACAATAATGTATTTGATAGTTTATATGAAGAACATATATTTTAAAATATATATAGTAAAAACGTTGAGTCACTAAATAAAATTAACCCTACGTACCCTGCATGCATGCATCTAAAAGACTAAAAACCCCTCTTTATCCTCCCAATCGCACGTAACACCAATAAATAATAGAAACCTCTCTTCCCACACTCAACCCCTTTTTTTTCCCTTTATTCCAAACTCCATTGCCAAGCATTAATTGAAAGCATCATAAGAATTTCTTCATGTTCATCATACATGAACATGAAGATTGATATATACAACAATTCCCCTTTTCTATCTATATAACTCAAGCAAGCCATCACAATATTACGTGGAAGCAATACCCATTTGAATTTGAAGGTATATAATCCTTCAAACTTCATCAAATCGCCGTACCAAAAGTCTAACAATATGTTGCGAGTTGTTAGCACCTTATTCGGTTCCTCGAGAGCCACACGAATTCCGGTTCAGATATTGTCCCGGCATTTCCACAGGGACCCGATTCCGGTGGCTTGGGAGAGGCCCGACGCCGGATGGACGAAGCTAAACTTCGACGGCTCGTGCAAGGGCCTGAAGGGCGTGTCGAGCATAGGCGGGGTGTTCAGGAACCACAAGGCCGAGTTCATGCTGGGCTACGCCGAGCCCATCGGCTCGACCACCAGCGTGGTGGCCGAGCTGGCGGCCCTCCAGCGCGGGCTGGAGCTCGTGCTGGAGAACGGGTGGAGCAACGTCTGGCTCGAAGGGGACGCCAAATCGGTCGTGGAGATCATCTCGCAGCCCAACAGCAGGAAGCTGCTGAGCAGCTGCGAGATGGCTCGAAGACACGTCAGTCATATAAACCTGATCATGTCGGAGATCGATAACTGCAAGATAAAGCACATCTATCGAGAAGGGAATAGGGTTGCGGATAAATTCGCCCATATTGGACATGGGTTGGACCGGCCGAGAGTCTGGAGGCACGTGCCGCCGGACGATGATGTTTTGCTGCGGATTGTGCAGGAGGATGCCGTGGGGAAGATCATCATCCGGAACCGGAGGAGACAAGACAGACATTAATTAATTCATCAATTGTTAACAATCATTCATTTGTACATTGATTTTTGCAATTAGGTATGTAAAGCTGTAAATATTTCTGTGAATATTAATGGATCAATTAGCTAGTAGTTCTCTTGTACTTACCTTTTGTTAAAAAAAAAAATTGTATAATCACGTACGTAATTCGTTTTATTTAAGATTATATGCTCTCTTAATTCTTGAAATTTTGTAGAATTTTGATGGCGGGAGAGTTGGGTAAAGCATATATATGGAGCAGAAGAAAGGAAACCTTTAAACGTTCATGTTACAATATGTCTTTCGTCTAATCCAAGGCAATTTTTGGTTGTGTGTGTAAATTGAGTCCCTTAATTTATAAGCACCGTGTCATGTTTGAGTTGCGGTCACGTCATTACAAACTATAAAAATCATTTGTGTCCGACCCTTTAGTCTAAATTGTTACTTGAATACAACATATTTACGACGTGTTTTATAACTGTTTGAGTCGCAATATTTCCCCTCCGAAGATTCCAACTAGATATGACTTTACTCCATCTGGCTGGGCGCCCGGGTCCTACAAGAACAGGTGCACAACGGGCCTTTAGAGCCCGTTAGCACTCCGACGATCAAGTTAGTCCAAATTCTAGAGAGATAAGTGCTCAAGATGTTTTAGTGAGATTGTGAGAGAAGTCAACCTGTTTAAATGCCACATACCGAACACTATTTATACTCGCCGAGGTTCCGACCGAGCTCCTGAAGTTCAGCCCTACGTCAGCAAAGCATTAAATGCTCGATACGGCCCAACGTCTAGGTGCCTCTACGTGGCACTCTCTCAATCTTCCTGTCGGGGCGGCCAGCAGGGACCACACCCCACAGGCGGCAGTCTTTTAGCCCTCTTCCTCCGTACTAATTTGTCTTCAAGCCTCCTTTTTCGCTATGCGCCCTCTCTCTACAGATCTGCCTTGGTGATCTTTTTTCTCCAGCTTAGTCCATATTGTTCTGGGCTCCCAAATGGGCTCGGGTCCAATTGGGTTTGTGACAATTCATTGGGCCTATCTATATTGCCCCAACAATAACTTTTCCAATGCATCCATGAAAACTTCAACCCAACTTCATGATTTATCTTTTATTGTGGTTACTTCGTGTTAAACCGAATAACTCTTAATGGGAAATATGGTTACGTACACTATAAGAAAAAATATCGTAGCTTCATGGTAGTTCTAAAAATTAATATTAAGTTAAGAATTCTATATTGCTTCTGCACATTCGATATTGCAATTCAATATGCAATATCATAAGCATATTATATTTTATTTGGATATTAAAATTATCATCCATTTATAGGATATACAAAAAATTAAATCAATTATTAAACTCAAATTAAAATAATTAAATTATGAAAATCATAATATGAAACAACAAAGAAATACTTACAAGAGAGTTAGTGGGCTAGTTAATCGTTGTGAAAAAAGTCCTCTAATTTTTCAGATATTAGGTTTACGTATGTTTTTAATTTAGAAAGATATAAATTTTTTTTAAAGGTAATTGACAATGATTCTTGTCTTCATCCGTGAAGAGACCACGGTTTAAATTTAGAGATTGTTATATTTTTTATGAATAAAAAATAAATAAATAACTGCAAAGATAAATCTATCATCCTATTTTCATTCTCATTGTAGAAATTTGAATAACTCACAACCTTGCCATAATATATTTGTTTATTTAACTTTATCATGGCAGGTTAAGCAATGGCAGAGTCCATAGTTGGATGGAACTAGGGATTTCCTACTTCTATAAAATAAATATATACATAAATATGTAACACATATTAAATATTAATAATTTACTAAATAGCCGACTGATATATTATTATTTCCGAAAATAACAATGATGTGTTTTCATATTCAAAAAGAAGTGTAAAATACATTCATTCACTACACTATTAAGTAAGTCTCTTGCATTGTCCACATTCCAAAATATGTGTAAAATAGATTAATTGATGCAATTATCAGTTTACTTTTTTTTTTATTTCTAAGTGATATCAAAAGAAGACAAGAGTTTTACAAACAAAACTATTCAGGACCCCTTACAAGCGATAGTCTAATGAAGCCACCAAAAAAAATCAAAAGATTCTAGCTCTAGAAGAGACAAAAGCAGTGTTTTACGCTATACTCTATAGGCACTAGGCAGCATTGTTTCTGTTTGTGGCTCTAGGAACTGCTCTAAACTCTATACAAACTGACAAAGAGTCTAGGATCTGACGACACTCTCGAAGCACCGGAGCACCAATCGAATCTTCTAAGGCTCCTTGCCGGATCTGTTTGACGACCACTTCTAATGTTAAAAATTATCAGTTTACTTCTGATGTTAAAATATTAAACTCTTAATGCTCGTCTTAACTTATAGTTGTTGAGTTCCATCCCTTATACATGCATATACTTGTGGGTTAACTATATATTTACCCAAAACTAAGTGGGTGTAGTGAACTCATAATACATTCACTTGACTTGACTCTAGTATTATATCGCTGACTTTTTCCATACAACCTTTGCCCTCTGGTACCCTTGGTTGAGATATGACCACTCCATTACTCATCGTTGAAAGATTATCCAACAATGACACATGCTTCATGCTTATTTAGGGAGGATAGGGCTTGGCCTTGCATATGGCCCAAGATGATGGTCAAGAAGTCCAAACAATATAAATAAATAAAAGCAAGCCCAAACACTTAGACAGGTCCAAAATGGAAACTGGACCTGGTGAACTCCCACACTATATGCAGTACAATGATCCCAGTACAAGAAAAACCAGCAGTACATGCAGATCTCTTGATCAGCTAACTTTCTCCTCAATCTGATGAAGTAATGAACCCATTCTATTAAATAATTCTATGTTATAATACTGGAAATTCCCAATTTCCCACATAGAAGCAGGCAAACCATTGGTTGGGGTAGTACAATCCACAAACCCTAAAAACCCAACACTCTTCTTTTTCTCTGTACTACTACAACCACCTTAAATTCCCCATTGCTCAATCTCTGTATACAACCCAAAGCTTTCAATTTAGAAAGGAGAGAAGGAAGAGGAAGTACACGAAATACTCCCCCCCCCCCCCCCCCAACACGGTTCAGGATCGGAGAAACATCATTGAGTGCAGCGTTGATGAAATTTTCGCTCCTCCTCTTTTGGGTGGCCGACGAACTCACCATTTCGTTCCGGGAAGCGTGGTTTCAGCAGCGCTGCTCTCAATAATGTTTCTCTTTCTTTTGGGATCTGAATGGAAACCACTTGTGATTCTAGAAAGAGATTAGTACAAGCGGGTATATACTATTTTACTTTTTTCTGCTTATCTTCAGTTCTCTCGTCTTTGTTCTAACGTATACTCTAGTGTTTTTCTTACATTGTACTAGAGGGTTGGTGGGTAGCCCCAATGCAAAATAGATTGATTGTTTTGCTTTTGTTTGGCCAAGAACTTGATTGTTTGTATTTCATTACTTATTCATTAAAAAATTTATGTGTTTCAGCAACTTACAAATCATTTGCAATCAAATTAGCTTTATGAAGATTAACAACATCCATCAATCTTTCAAATAGATCACAAATTTATTACCAAGAAGAACTTTGATTACTAAAAAAAAGATCTTTGATTTATGATAATCAGATGATATGACAATGACACGATGATGAAGCTGCTTGATGAGAAGCATCCAGTACGACAATGTACCCATTATAGAATGTGGGTTAACCATCATATTATATGTAAGGCCAAGAGACATTTTTTGAACCGTTGGATGACTGATGACAGCATTGTTGTTGTAATTATGAGGAATGGTCAAAAAGATGGTAGAGATTAGAGAACCTCCCCAAGATGGTCAAAAGAGTTGAAAGTTGAATCTCTTTTTTTTTCCACTTTTTACTATGTTGCTGTTGCCTAGTTTTGCTGCAAACTGGACTTGTGGCCAATATAGAGAAGAGAAGCCTGCAAAATCGTACTTTGCTTGGAATTGGGCTTTTCGCGAATCTGCCAAACCCAACAGGTGAATGCACTCATATTATTATCAGCACACATTTCCTACATTTTCTTAAAGGACAAGTCTTGAAATTTGCTGCTGAAACTGAAACTCTGCACTAAGCCAAACAGAGCCTTTACCGCACCGATCAATCATTCCAATCTTTAATTTCCCGACTAATAATTTCCCCCCATGTCCAAAGACCAAACAAAGGTTTCTCCAGAGCAACCCTGATAGGGCTCTGTTTTCCTACCAAATTACGCCGCGCTGCCATTCGCCGTTCGCCATTATTCCCTTTCTTCGTCTTCTGCTACTGCTAATAAATGTCGACGACCCCTAAAACCAAAAGCCCTCTTTTCATTTCCCTTCTCCGCTCCTTCTATTAGAAAAAAGACGAGATTTTTTTCTTTTTTTCCCCGAGAAAATTTTCAGATAGAGAGTGGGGCTGCGGCGTGGAGTTCTCTGTCTGCGGGGGGATTCTTCTTTAATTCGTTGGCCGGGGAATGGCGGAGAATGGGTCTCTGCCGGACCACCTCCGGTGCAAGCGTACCGACGGGCGGCGGTGGCGGTGCGGCCGGAGGGTGGAACAGGGGAAGAAGCTCTGCGAAATTCACCACCTCCAAGGTAAGCATCGCTCGCACAAGTGGAAAGTCCCCGAGTCGCTCAAGATACAAAGGAAGTACAAGAACAGCAACAATGGCGCTCGAGTTAGGTTACCCAAGGAGGGCGACGTCGTTTTGTCGAAATTGGGGCAGAAGAGGAAGAGGCCGGAGGGGTTCCACGAGGTAGTGAAGATGAAGAAGAAAACGAAGACGAAGAAGATTAATGCCAAGAAGAACACGCTGCAATTTGAGCTGATTCGGATGGCTCTGAATAGAGCAGTCGAGAAGCGGAAAGGGCAGAGTACCAATCACAAGAAATCCAACTCTAAGAATAAGAGCGGTAGTAGTGATAATAACAGTGGGGAAGAAGAGGAAGAAGATGAAGAGCACGAGTTGATGAGAGATTTGCCTAATGGGTTCATGGCTATATCTCCTGCTAAGCATTTCAACAATGTGGGTTCATGTTCAGCTTCCACAGCTTCCTGCGACGTCAAAATTGGGTCGGATTTGAGTTCTGGGAGACGGTTCCGGTCTAAGAACCTCGAGCCATTGCCCATTGGAGCTGCCCTGCAGGTAACTGAACTGAAGGAATAACCACATTGCAGTCAGAATGATAGGTTGTCCCTTTCTACTTAGTTTTTGTTTTATAAAATGTGGGTTGTATTTATTTGTGAAGGTTAAGGATATGGTGGAATTGAACAGAGGGAAGAAGAAGCAGAAGTGCCATTGGTGTAGGAAGAATGGGTTGAGTAGTACTTTGATTCAATGTTCCAGTTGTCGGAAGGAGTTTTTCTGTATGGATTGCATCAAAGAACGGTATGTAGAAAGGACTGTTACTTCTATGAGCTGCTGTAACTAACTGCAAAATTTGTTCATGGTTCTCCTGATGATAAGAGCTACTTAATGATTGGAACTGAAGCATAAAGGTTATGACTATAGGTATTTTGATGAGCAAGAAGAAGTTCAGAATGCTTGTCCAGTTTGCCGCGGGACTTGTGGATGTAAACCATGCTCGGCAGCCCGATTTAAGGACGGTGAATGTGAGGTCTGGTGTCTTTAATAGTCATGGTTAACTTTGAACAAATGACGGATTCATACTCCTATTGACGAACCCTATGCTTACATATGTCTACCATGTTTGCTGCAGGAGTTCTCTAATGGTAGAAGACAGGTGAATAAGGTCTTGTACTTTCATTATATGATCTGTATGCTCCTTCCAGTGCTGAAAAAAATGAATCAAGATCTTGCTTCCGAAATTGACACAGAGGCCAAAATAAAAGGTATAATTCTCATTGATTCATCTTAGCGATCTTCTGATAGTGCAAGTAATCACATTCCCTTCTAACAGGTCTAAAACTTTCCGAGATTCAAATAGAGCAGGCTAAAGTAAGCAGCAACCAACGTTCGTGGTTTGTTCTTATTCTTCTCCAGATCATTATATTTCTTAATTTCACCTCCATGAGTTTCTCTTCCTACTTTCTTACTCTGGGATGTATGGTGATGCAGCAATAACTGCAAGGCTTTGATTGTTGATTTCCTCAGAAGCTGCCAAAGCTGCTCCTACAGCCTCTGCTTAAGATGTTGTCGAGATGTTTTCCAGGGGTTAGTACGTGGGAATGTCGATGTGCTTGTATCTAAATGCCCTACAAGAAGGAAAACTTTCGTTTCGGGCAGACAACAATCCGAGATGATATCAGCATTCACATCAAAGAAGAGATTCCCCGGTAGACATCCCCGTAATCGAAAAGCTTTCAATGGTTGTGTTGGTATACCTTGTCCACCTTCTGAGTTTGGTGGTTGTGGTGATAGCCTGCTCGATCTGAGCTCTCTTTTCCCATTGAATTGGGCCAAGGAGCTGGAAAAAAGTGCAGAAGAGCTTATTGGCTGCTACGAGTTGCCCGAGACCTTGGATATCAACTCCAGTTGTTCGTTATGTACTGAGAGTGACCTGGAAACTGATGAGGTAAAGCAGTCACAAGAGGCCTCTACAAGAGAAGATTCACAAGACAACCTGTTATACTGTCCTACTGCAGTAGACATTCACGGTGATAAGCTAGAACATTTCCAGAAACACTGGGGCAAAGGTCAGCCTGTAAAAGTCCGCAATGTGCTTCTGGGTACATCTGATCTGAGCTGGGATCCAATTGTCATGTTCTGCACCTATCTCAAGAACAATGCTAACACAACCGGGAATACACAGGCTATTGATTGTTTGGACCACTTTGAGGTTAGTCATCCTTTAGTACACAGTCATGTCAATGGAATAGTGTTATATTTGATAGTCTAGTCCTGTTGGTATTTTGAACTCATCTATATAGCAGAACTACTCCATTGGTATTTTGAACTCAAGCTGTCATTCTTCGTGACGGCAAAGTTGCTACATCCTAAAATCTCATAAAGGCTCAGCTTAAAAGTCAAATTCTACTAGTTTAGGACTGTCCATGTGTGCATGATATAGCTTTGAAAGGTGTAGTTTGAGAATCACACTGTAAAAAGTTTATGTTTTTCCAAGTCTGCATGATAACTACGGAAGGTTCCGTTTGAAAGTCATGTTGTATAGTTTTTGGACTATCCAGTTTCTGCAATATGATAACTTTGATGTAAAAATGGCAGGTGGAAATTGGTGTTCGGCAGTTATTCATGGGATCGATAAGATGTCCGAAAAATGCCAATATGTGGCATGAGGAACTAAAGTTGAAAGGATGGCTTTCTCCTCAAGTAATCCAAGAACATCTCCCAGCTCATTACTCCGAAATCCTTCATGCTCTACCACTCCCAGAATACATGGACCCCACTTCTGGTGTCTTGAACTTAGCAGCAGAGTTGCCACAGGAGATCTCGAAACCTGATTTGGGTCCTTCCATCTACATTTCGTACAATAGCGGGAACGATATTGTAAGAGCTGAGTCAGTATCAAAATTGCGGTATGATACCTATGATGTGATCAACATTCTGGTGCATGCAACTGATGCACCTGTCTCGACTGAACAACTTAACTATATCCGCAAGCTGATGAAGAAGAACAACGAAGAGAACCGAGCAAATGGAGGAAGCATCGAAGAATTGAGATTGCATGATCTGGTAGAGGAAGAAATTCAATTGCACAAGAAAGTTGCTCGAGTCTCTTGGTTCGCTGCTGCACAACATGAAGCCCGCGATGAGAAACGTAACACAGTTTTCCACAATAATGGAGCGTGTTCAGACACTGATTCCGACACTGATACTGATACCGATACTGAAGTCTCAAAGTTCTTGTTTGGTCCAGTCAAAGGGTCTAGGACTTCAGAGCACCGAACATCCGGAATAAAGCGTTCGGAAACAACCTCCGATGAAGAATTTGTATCTGAGAAACATGAAGAGTCATGCGGTGTCCTATGGGATGTCTTCCGTCGACAGGATGTTCCAAAGCTCGTAGAGTATCTACGACAGCACTCGTATGAGTTTGTCAATACATATGGTTCCAGAAAGCCGGTAAGCTAAAGGATACTGGGTGTGTGCTTGTTCTAGCTTTTGCTAAGTTTCAGTAAAACTAAAGGAGAATAAGTGTTTCATGTGTCGGTTCCTTTACTCATCAGTGGCTGTATACCTTTGCAGGTTACTCATCCGATACACGATCAAATTGTCTTTCTCAATTCGATGCATAAGCAAAGGCTCAAAGAGGAATTTGGTAATAGTTTTGTTCTCATTTTTGGGTTTTAGTGGTCATTTTCTTCAGTTTCCAAAGACCTCATTCTTTCTATATCACAGAGATTGAGCCGTGGACATTCGAGCAACACGTGGGAGAAGCCATCATTATTCCAGCCGGATGTCCTTACCAGATTATGAATCTCAAGTCCTGTGTGAACATAGTGCTGGACTTCGTATCTCCGGAAAGTGTCATGCAGTCCATGCAGTTGACCGATGAGCTTCGCCTACTTCCAGATAAGCACAAGGCCAGGGCTGATTGTCTTGAGGTGAAGCAAATGGCCATCCATGGCATCAGTAGAGCCATTAAAGAGATACGTGAGCTTACTTCTTGCACTGACTAACACTGCGAGATGCAACTTTCAGAATACATCATCGTCCAATTCCTTGGGTTTTGCTACCACAGATGAAGTACTCCCATCAATGAATAAGAATCAAAGGGCTGTGCAAGCTCAAATTGTTGAGAATGAGTGGAAGAGATTGTTCCAGTTCTGCATCAGAGTTATAAGCATATATGTACAATGATTGTATGCTTTCATGGGATTCATAATCTGCAATTGGAGAGATGATGGAAGGGAGGTAATTCTTGTAGACTAAAGATCAAAGGCTAGTTAGGATAGGGTTTCTAAAACTTTTTTGTTGGGGTACTGTCCTTTGGATTTTGTGTAAATGACTCCTTTTTTTCCAAGACAATCCATTGGTTGTACATATCATTGGTGGTAGTCTTCTGAGTAATAGTTCAAGGTTGAGTGTTAGCCGTTAGGTTGTGATTTGGGGTTACTGAGTTCCTGGAACTCATATGTGACTTAGGTAATCGTAGAGTGTAACAGAACATAACAGCTCGTCTTCAGTCACAAATTTTTACTGTTTTTTGTTGTTGTTGTTGCTGTCTCTGTATATGTCTAAATCTAAACTCAGGGAGGACACGATGGAAATGGATACTTATCCATATTGTGTTGTAGAAATTAGAATGAATGAAGCAGCTAACAGTTGGTCACCCTCTAGCTGCTGCGAGCCAGAAACTCTTCTTGACACTTCTCTGCTACGACTGCGATGCAAGATAGATTGCAACGTCCTTTTCTGCTGACGCTCATGAACAGGTAACGGGATAGGAGGATTGAGACTTTCTTCTTCAAATCTGCATCTAGATCTTTAGAGGGTGGTAGCTGAATCTTTACCTTCCATTTGCATCCATCCTGGTTTTGTGGAATCCACAAGAGCCAATGGTTTTTTTATTTCATTTCTGGGGAATAGCAGTACTGCATTTTGAGCTTCTTCTTTGATCCATGGCAAAAAGAACTAATGAAAAACATGCATCCTTCTCTCTATCTGACAGTCACAGAGCGACATCATAATTTTTTTTTACAGTTCTTGCACATAACATGATGAATCGAATGAGATCTTATCTCTGTTTTTTATGGTTAAGTCATTATAGAACCGTTGGTAGAACCATTTGTGCGGTATGACATTAAAATTGCATATAATATGGTCATTTATGATTGAAGTTATCGATAAACATAAACCATTTCGAATCTATATCATCCATCACTAAAAAGTAAAAACTCTAACAAATCACTCAAACCATCTCACTAAAAAATTTATGATTTTTTTACGAAATTCAAGTTATTAATTAGGGTGGCAATTTGTGGTGGGCCGTGATAAAGCCGACAAGAAAGTGGAGAAACGAAAAAGAGGAAACAAAAATAAAATTAGCGGTTCAGGTGTGATTGTCTTAATTTATATTAAAATATTTTTCATAATGTTTTTTAGTTAAAACAGTGAATAAAGTATTTTTCATAATGTTTTTGTTGTTAAAATAGTGAACAATTCAAATCAAGATCGAGATGGTATATCTAATTTCATATTCTTTTAACTGTCAATCCCTTCCTAACTGTCCAAACAAATTACCCAAACGTTGATTTTTATAACTAGGGATAATAGGCATCGGGTTACACATGCAATGCCAATAAATGGTTAGATTGATTTCTTCACACGGTAAGAGATCATATACTGAAAGAATTGGCATCACTTATTCTCTTTACTTTCTCTGTTGCTCTTGCATTGTCTGGAAAAACCATCGATTGAATTAAGTACAGGCAAAAAGACAGAGAGAAATGGGAAACAAAGCAAAAAAGTGAGAAGTGAACAAAGAAGAAGAATCCTTAAAGGTACAAGGGAATTACAAAAAAGAATCATCCAAAATTTCGAGGGCTGGATACATCCCTGAGAGAGCTGTCCTTATTTCTTAGACTGCAAGTATACTTCTTTGTGGCCTAAACACTTACAAAATTGTTTCCAACCTGTGATAACCTTCTTTCTCTTCTATGGGGCCATCAACCCTTCGATCGTGTAAGACAGTGACTTTGCCCAATCAGCTCGAAGCAGCAGCGTCTGCAACGTTTGCATCACGTTGTATGCCGGGTCGAGCTTCCTTTGCCATCCCTGTGAATTATATAAACAAAACGAATGAAGATGAGGACCAACAAGATGACGTACACTCCAATTAACCCTGGAAAATTCTAAGACAAAGATTATACCTCGAGAACCAACGTTGTCACCATTACAGTGCAGACATTGCCATCAATGTTGACCTTATGTCGCCTTACTTTCTCGAGTAGTTCCTCCATGCATTCCGCAGGATGAACCAGATCGCCTTCTGGAGTTCCCCAGAATGTGAATGCCTCTTCCATTTCCTGTTTTAAGCAAACACCACCAATAAGAAACTGTATACAACCATGCAGAGTCACAACTTTCTCGGGACAGAACCCAGGATGGCAAATCAAAATCTAGAAGGTTGCTGAAGACATTTACATACATGTGGCACATATGAGCCCAAACTTCCAAAATCTTATGCAACTTGATAATTTGAACTCATGACACACCAACCCACAAAAAAAAAAAAAATTCAACAGAAAGTCATGGATGCCTAACGACCCAAAAGAACCATGTAAAAAAGCCAACCCACAACCTCCCAGACCCATTAAAACAGAACCCATATATCCATGAACCCTACTCCTAGTCTACTACCTATTTGCCACCTCTACTACTGATTTCTAAATGCAGATGTTCTAGGGTCTCAAATGGACAGACATTCCCTCGAAAGAAAAAGAAAAAGACTTTGAACTGGTTACACACCTTGATAAAAGCCTTTGGATCAGGACAATTCTGCTGTTTCGATAATCGCAATGCAGATTCTGCTGCAATGCGTCCATCTCGACGAGCAACAGCCTTGAAAAACTCAAGTAGATTCACTCTGTCGTTCTTTGATAGTTCAGCGGTCATGCCTACATCAAGGAAAACGACATGAGGCTTTGATTTGAACAGCCGTTTTTTCCCAGATGGCTTGTTCTGAGACGCCACCCGGACAAGAATATTCCCAGGATGCATGTCTGCATGGATAAAGTTGTCCACCTGAAGCAAGAAATAATTCACTTGGCAAACTGAGGCTAAATTCCAAATGTTTCTCAAACTATAACCTTAAACAATAAACATCATAGTATCTTACCAGAAGCATTTTCAGAAGTGCATGAGTTCCTATATGGGCAAGTGCAGCTTTAACCCGATCATGTCCCTCAAGGTCATCCACATAGTGCGAAACACTCTCCCCTTGCTCGTAAGTCTCCACCAAAACAGCTGGATGCACGAGGGGATACACTGGTTTAGGGAAGGAAACATCTTTCCAACTCCGGAAGTTATATATGAACCTGCTCAAGTGAGCAGCCTCCCTAGCAAGATCAACTTGAGACATCATGAAAACTGCAAACTGCTGTACACTCTCATCCAATCTCAACCAATTCAAAGCAGGAATAAATCTCGACATCTTTGCTGCCAAATTGATGATGGTGAAATCTCTACGAATTGACTCTCCAACACCGGGATGCCTAACTTTTACCGCCACAACAAGAGGCTTCGCCTGCTTCTGACCAGGGTACCTGAATCTCAAAGAGGCCCGATGCACCTGGGCAATACTTCCAGATGCCACAGGAAGTTCCTCAAACCCTTCGAAGATTTCATTTAGCTTACGGCCAAATGCTTTTTCAATTATCTTTTTTGTGTAGGCAAAGCTATGCTCAGGAGCTTTTGAGTGTAGCTGTGACAGCTTGGTGCAGAGATCTCGAGGGAAGAGATCAGGTCGTGTAGCCGCCCATTGCCCCCATTTTATGAATGCTGGACCTGCTCTTTCAAGTGTTCGAAGGACGACACGAAGCCAATAGTCCCTGAATCTTGGTCCAAACCAGTCAGCAAATGGTGCCATGACTAAGCTTGGGGTAAACAAGATGGTCAAGTAGAAGGTTCTCACGAGCAAGATAAGACCTTCCACAGCAGAGTATACCAGTGATGAGACAAAAGCTCTTCCATCTTGTGCACGATTGTATAGTGAACTTGTCAAGGGGTATGGATATTGAAACGAGTCGGCCATCGATCTCTCTGCCCATGCCATTTGCCCACATGTCAGTGCCAGCGCACCAGAGACTACAAGAGGTGATCTTGTTAAAGCCAAGCTGACTGCTTGAGCAATCCTGCTTATAACTGTGGGGTTATCAATGCCATGAGAGCCTCTTGCAATGAGCCTCCTCCATGCAAGATGGGCATTGTAAGCGAGAAGTTTAGCAGGAGAAGATCCAGTATATGGCTGAGAACTGAAACTATGGCTGAATTGCTGCTTGACTACATGCCGGGTGAAGGCTGAAGATCCTACTCGTGGGAGCTGGTAATGAGCAGTGTGTCTAAAATGGGGTATACGGGAGCCCAGCTGGGCTAGTGTTCCATACCTCTTATACCCTGAATGGCTTTGGCTTTCAGTAATTGAACTTGCGATCCTCTTAATAGCTCCAAACGTCAAAAATCTACATTCCACTACCACTCATTCCATCAGTCAATCAATTATTAAGTTCAAATCTTTGCAACAAGTCTCAAATTTCATGTTTACCATAACAAAAAAAAGATTGACACAGTCGAGCTCAACACTAATTCACCATACGAATGCAGAAAGAGTAAATGCAAGAAATTCACTCCAAAAGTTCATTTTCTTCCAAAGAAGACATCACGGGATCAGACTCAGCCCAACTAAACAAAGACAAAACCAAAAGATTGGCAAAACGGCGCTCAGCAATCACCATCGACAAGCATAAATTGAATCCATCATCCCAAGAAAACAGGAAAGACTGAACCAAGCAGAAGAAACACCTCAAGAGAATCCAATAGGCAAAATCTCGCATCAACTGTTATTCCTACCACTCCCATTTCCCTTTGTCAAATCATCCCCTCCATTACCAACCTGTCGCCCACACTTAAAGAGTTCCTCTTCCCCAATTTCAACCAAAACCCAGCCTCCACCGGCGCCCTAACTCTCCTATGGTATTGCACTCTCTCCGCAGCTTCAGCCACTAGGAGGAACTTCCACCTTTACCGCCGATGCTTCCCTTGCGAATTCCGAAAAGTGGGTCCCTTGAAACGTCTTCCTAGAAGCTCCGCCACCGCTGCCTAATTCCGGCAACGACCCATTTTCGCCGTGAAGGAATTCCCGAATTCGACACACGGCACACCCAATCCCCCTCTCTCTCTCTAACTCCCCCGCGAAAGAATAAGAAGCAAAATGGAAGACAGAAAGAAAGGAAGATGGATGGAGGGAGGGAGGGAGAAAGGAAGCAACCAACCTCGACATGGCGATCCGGAGTCTTGAGAGCTAGTTGATGAAGCCAACGCCGCGGCGGCAGCTAGCATCTTTTCATGGATTCTCCTCCCAGCTCTCCCTTCAGATGGGGCTTCTTGCTGATTGCCGGAATGGGCGATCGGCGTAGGTTGGGACAATTGCCCGTTTCGGTCCGGGAAGGAAGGGAGAGATTGCCCTAAAGCTTGGGGGAGAAGGCTGGAGGAGAGAGAAGTGGAAACGGCGGGACGACGGGGAAAAGTGGCCTTGGACTTTAGGGAAAGACAGAATTTAATTGGGCTTTCCCCACTTGGTCTCCTTTTCTTTGGGCCCACGACGGTAGATCGAGAGTTCCGCTTTAAGTCGGCTCCATGGTGCTCCCATTATCCACGTCGTCAACAGAAATTCCACGGTTCAACGGTTGGGACCTTTGGGTTAACCAACGGTTCCGGTTTGTCTAGGCGCTCATAAGTTTGTCTAGTATTCATGAGCGAGGAATTTTACAATGCTATATAGCATTGGTGCTATAGGTTCTTGCCTTTATGGTACAAGTTGAAATTGTACATTTAACGTTATGGTACAACTTCAGATTGTCTCTGTATATCATATTAGACAATCATTCACGAACTGATCACATATTCGATTTCTAAACTTGTTCTTTATGTAATCCAAAGCTGAAAAAACTCTTTCAATGCTTGTCGTGCAACCATAAATCAATACAAATTAAGGGTAGCTTAAAATTTGTTTAATTTTTAGATTTTGAAAATAATTAGAGATAAAGAATGACATTATACTATTACACAGTGTTTAAAATCGAATAACATATAAAGGTCGTAGCCTAATGGAAATTATGTTTATTAAAATAAAAGTGTCCTAGGTTTGAATTACCCAAACATTCACTTATATTCTCATACTCAAACTAAAAGATGAGAGTAGGATAATCAGTTTTTTAAATTTAGGGGTATCCCCGACTATCAATTATAAATTTTTTGTCAATACGTAAATTACCACCAGAGGTTAGATAATCGTTTTCCCAAAATTTAAACACCTCGTGGGTCCGCCCCTTCACACAACACACTAGTGATCTATATAATTTCGCGTACCAATATTGTAGCCCCTCTCTTAGCCTAGACTCGTTGGATTCGGAGCATCGGATCCACCATAACCTAGAAACATGCAAATCACACATTAATTTCGTCAAACCACCAATAAATTTCCAACATGCAAGCCAATCATTATTATAAGTAACAACGAAGTTTGGTGACGGTTTGTAATAATTAAGCAAAAAATGCTCTCAACTGCTATCGACGGAAACCCCGCTCCGGCACCGCCACTCCTACCTTCCGATCGGCCGCCGGATCCCCCAATCTCTTCGGCTGTTGCCGTTTCGGCTACTTTGCCTGCGAACGTGGCCTCGGCCACCATCTCCTCGGATATGTTAATTGATGGTGCTTCTTTGTCTTTGTCTCAACAGGGGATCACGATCAAGGAAGCGGGAGTTCAAGCGGAACCGACAGGCGGTGCGGGAGTTGGACAGGCTCCGTTGTCATATGCGAATGCGGTCGCGGGCATCACAGCTAAGGCTCCTATTCCTAATCAACTAATTCAGTGGTCTCCTGTGGGGGAACACGATCTAGTGACGGGAGAGCACAATGGAGAACCAGCCCTGAAAATCTCCTCTGCGTTCAAAGAAAGGATATGTGCTCCTTGGCACAGGACTCTGGTGATTCGTTTGCTTGGCTTGCGGATTGGCTTCGTGACTCTGTGCAATCGACTGAAAGGGATATGGAGACCTACAGGGGCTATGGAAATCAAGGATTTAGACCACGACTGCTTCTTGGTTAAGCTTGACAACGAGCAGGATTATTTTCGAGCTCTAACAGATAGTCCATGGGTGATCTATGATCACTACCTGGTAGTCCAGCAGTGGACTCCCAACTTCAAGGCGTCGGATCCCTTACCGAAGAAGATGATTGTCTGGGTGCAACTTCCAGCCTTGAAGATTCATTTCTACCACAAAGAGGTTTTGAATATGCTTGAAAACCTCATAGGAAGAACCATTAAGCTGGACTTTCATACCCTGACCCAGCAACGAGCGAAATTTGCGCGCATAGCGGTGGAGGTGGATCTTTCCAAACCTTTGGTCCCAAGAATATGGCTTGATGACGACTGGCAGAAAGTTGAATATGAAAACCTCCCTGAGGTTTGCTTCCAATGCGGCAAGATCGGTCATTCCTTACCAGGGTGTCCGCAAAATCAACCGGCGACTCCAGCGGGCCAAACGGTGATCGCCGGTGGTACGCCGCCGTTGACTCCACCAGCAGCGCAGGAAGACTCTAGTCCGGGGTTCGGGCCATGGATGTTGGTGTCGCGGAAAAGCCGGCGGAATTCTAGGGAAACTCATAGAAAGGGAAATACAGATTTGGACTCAGGCAACCAAATCACGGTTCATACAGGTAAATCAGGAAAGGAGATAGCGGCAATCAAGGAACCGGTGAAACTCTTACCTTCTACGTCGACTCTCAACGACTCTGGGATTCAGCGGAATGCAGGTCAGGAAAGGAAAGGGGCGGCAGTGAGAAAGGGAGGAGATGAGGTTATTAAAGGAAAAGGTAAAGCTACCTCTGAGCTCACCAGCAACGGGAAGGGCTTACTTGGGCCAAAGCCCAACTGCCTCACACAAATGGATAATGGGCCGCGCCAAGCCAAAGAGAGTAATGGGGCATCCACTTCGGCCCTTTTGACAGACCCAAAACCAAGGACGGAGAGTGCTGTGAATCCAGCTGCTACGGCCCATATTCCGAACGTGGCCCAACCTCCTTCTCCACCTGCAGTTCGCACGGTGAAAGGGCAGAATGGGTCGTTGATGCAGATTGTCGTTCACCATCAAGAGAACCAGGACGGTCGCGACGAAACTCTCAACTCCTCTCCATCGGTGGCCAAGAGGACGAAACGAAGCAAGGGTAAGAAGTCTCAAGCTAAGGGGTCTCCTGCCAAACTCCATCAATTGAAGGCGCTGTAGATTTGGTCCCCCGTGAAGGAGAGGAAAGTTAAATCCAAGTCTCGTATAGCCTCTCTGACCCTTCAGGAGATCGCGGCATGGACTGAGGCAGCTAGGCGAAATACAGACGCTTCAGGGGAGACAGAGACAGTGGGGCTGGACTCGGCCTCTGAGAAGCCAAGCGGACTCGAGAGCGGCACACCCACCTCCTTTTGATGGTCTGCAGGGACGACTCGACTTACTTCCCCTTCTCTTCGCTTCTGGTTTTTGGTTTGTTAATGGATAAGCTCAAAATTTTCTCATGGAATGTAGGGGGTGCAGGGAGTAAAGCCTTCTCTCGAGCACTCAAATTGGCCATCCAGAGTCACCGGCCAGACTTTGTGGTGTTACAGGAGCCCCAAATTAGTGGGGAGGCTGCGAACAGAGTTTGTGATAGGTTGGGATTTCCGAATTCTATAAGGGTAGAGGCTGAAGGGAGGATGGGCGGAGTTTGGGTGTTCTGGGACGCAGGAGTTTTCTCGGTTGAGCTCTTCTCTGCCTGCACGCAACAGATTTCTTTGCGGGTTTCCCAACCAACGGGGAGCTCCTGGATGTTAACTGCGGTGTATGCCTCTCCCCGAATGAGTGAACAAAGCCGGTTATGGGATAGTATTGTTGCCCAAAGCCATTATATTGATATTCCATGGTTGCTCACAGGTGGTTTTAATGCCATCAGTTCGCCGGATGAGAAGTCGGGTCCTCCTAAGAGTAACACGCTGAGAAGATGTCAAGTGTTTACTGACCGTATGAACCTAGCTGAGCTGGTTGATCTTGGGTTCTCGGGTCCTAAGTACACGTGGTCAAGGGGTGACCAGCAGCAGACCTATAAAGCCAGCCGCTTGGACAGGAGCCTATGTAATCTTAGGTGGAACACGAGCTATCCTAATACCTCCGTGGTGCACCTCCCTCGGTTTCATTCAGATCATAACCCAATTCTCACAACTGTGGAGCTCCAGCAGGGACACCAGTCTTTGCCTCGTCAGTTCAAATTTGAAGCTGCTTGGCTCACAAATGACAGCCTTCAGGAGGTTGTGACGGAGTCGTGGAATCCTTCATGCCCGCTCTAGGACGCCTTGGCTGATCTCTCCAAGAAGCTGATGGACTGGAATGCAACCACGTTTGGGAATGTGAAGCAAAAGAAGAAAAGGCTGATGGCGCGCCTTAAAGGGGTCGAGCACAGGCTGGCTACTTGTTTCACTCCGGGTTTGGCAAAGCTCCATACCAAGTTAGAGACGGAGTTGGATAAGATTCTGGAGCAAGAAGAGCTTATTTGGTTCCAACGGTCTAGAGATGACTGGGTTAAATTTGGGGAGAGGAACACAGCATATTTTCATCAACAGGTCAACATCAGGAGGCGCTACAATAAGATTGAGGCACTCCAGGATGAGAACGGGAACTGGGTTTCGGATCCTCAAGCTTTGGCAATGCTGGTGTTCTCTTTTTTTACTAACATTTATCTGCAGGAGAATACGCCTTATGAGGACAAGATGCCAAAGAGCGCTTTCCCAAGATTGTGTCAAGGGGAGGCAACAGATTTGTTCTGGCCTTTCACTATCCTTGATATCCACAAAGCTATCAAGCCCCAGGACCAGATGGCTTCCATGCTGCGTTTTATCAACATTTCTGGAAAGTGGTGGGGAGATCCTTGTCAGATCTGGCAGTCTCATTCTTCGAGAACGGCGTGCTTCCCGATGCAGTTACAGAGTCTACTCTAGTCCTCATCCCTAAAGTGGATGCACCAGAGCGAGCCTCCCATCTCAGGCCCATCTCCCTCAACAATGTTTGCCTCAAGAGCATCACGAAAGCAATGACCAGCAGACTCAAGCCTCTCATGAGGAAGCTGATCTCACCTCGGCAGAGCAGTTTTATTCCGGGCAGGCAAACCACTGACAACATCATCGTGGTTCAAGAGGTGTTGCATTCCCTTCGGAAGAGGAAGGGCAAGAAGGGGGGTCTGGTTTTCAAAATTGATATGGAAAAAGCTTATGATATGCTGAGATGGGATTTCCTAAGGGATACACTTAAGGAAGTCGGGTTGCCTAGCTCCTGGATCAGGTGCATTATGTACTGTGTTGAGAATAACAGAATGAGGATCCGGTGGAACGGGGAGTTGTCACAGCCCTTCACGCCTTCTCGCGGAGTGAGACAGGGAGATCCTCTTTCTCCCTACCTATTTGTGTTATGTATGGAAAGATTATCTCACATGATTGATGAGGCGGCTAGCAATGGGCAATGGAAGGCTATTAGGCTAACCAGCTCTGGGCCGCCACTAACTCATCTTTTTTTTTTGCAGATGATTTGCTACTTTTTGCTGAAGCAGAGAGGCGTCAGATTCGGGTTGTGAAAGATTGCCTGGCCGATTTTTGTTACAGTTCGGGGCAAAGGGTGAACTATAGCAAGTCGATTTTATATGTCTCACCCAATATTGCTCGCCGGAAAGCAGAACTTCTGAGCACTTTTGCAGGAATCCCCCTAAAGGCGGCGCTGGGGAGATATCTCGGGATCCAAGCTATTCACGAAAGAGTCACTAAAGGGCGGTACCAATCTCTGCTGCTGCGCATCCAAAAGAAAATGGCTCCTTGGAAAGCTAAACGACTCTCCTTCGCAGCCCGCCTCACTGTTGCTAAATCGGTAACTGCGTCTTTACCCGTTTACAATATGCATACAGAACTGATCCCGAGTGGTGTGTGCAGGAGCATCGATAAGATTAGCCGGGATTTTATTTGGGGAGACGAAGAGGACAAAGCCAAGATACACCTGTTAGCCTGGGAGACGCTTTGCAAGCCTAAGGAGCAGGGTGGGGCAGGTCTTAGGCCCACTCGACAAGCAAACATCGCCATGCTTGCCAAAGGTTGCTGGCGCTTACTGCAGGAAAAGGAGAATCTTTGGTCCCAGCTCCTCTACTCTAAGTACGGAGGGCAGCGTCAAGGCTGAGATGTTCTTCGAAAACGACAGGGAAGTTCCTTCACCTGGAGCAGTCTTTCCAAAGCTGCTGATCTCTTTAAAAGAGGTTGCGCGTGGAACATTAAGAATGGGAGACAGACTAAATTTTGGTTGAATCCTTGGATTTTGCAGGGCCTGCTGAAGGAGGAAGCCGTTGGCGATATCCCAGAGGCTTTGGAAGAGGCGACAGTTGCTGACTTCGTGCAAGAGGATGGCAGCTGGAATACAGATGACTTCCTAGATCTGCTGCCCCCGGAAATCTGTAGCAAGATCTTGAGCACCGCGGTGGACAAACTCTCACAGGAGGATGATATTCTCTTCTGGACAGAGTCTGCGGATGGCCGGTTCTCTGCTAAGTCGGCTTATGCCCTGATGGCTAGGGGCGGTTCTCAGGCTGAGGACTCCATTTGGAAGTCCATATGGCGATTAGCTGTCCCTGAGCGAGTTAGAGGTTTTGTTTGGATGGTGATGCATGACAGGATCGCTACCAATGCCTTGAGATATCATAGGAAGATTGCTACGTCCCCATGTTGCCTTCGATGCGATGGACGGCCCGAGACGACCATCCACATTCTGAGGGATTGCGCTCCGGCTAGCTATTTTTGGTCTCGAGTGGTGTAGCAGCAGAAACAGTATGACTTCTTCGCCTCAACCCAAGATTCTTGGCTACGCAGTAATATTCTGAGCAAGGACTCCACGGCCTCGGGTATTGGCTGGCCGGCTTTCTTTAGTATGGCTATCTGGCTGTTGTGGAAAAATCGGACTGTGGCCTCCTTCAAGGGAATTGGTGCAGCCATGACAGCCCCATCCCTCATGCACTATATCATAGTTAAGCGTAAGATTTGGAATGATTCTTGGCATACTCCGTCTTTGTTACTTGATCACAGGAGGATGAAAGCTACTCGTGTTGTCGCCAACGTGGGATGGGAGCCTCCCTCTGAGGGATGGGTCATGCTGAACGTGGACGGGGCCTCTAACGGCAACCCCGGGATGGCTGGCGCAGGCGGAGTGGTGCGTGACACGTTAGGGAATTGGGCAGGTGGTTTTGTTGCTAATATCGGCTCAGCAACCGCTTGCCTTGCGGAGCTGTGGGCAATTTACTATGGGCTTGAGATAACTTGGAGGCTCGGTTACCGTGTGGTGAGAGTGGCCTCGGACTCCCAGCTGGCCGTGCAGCTGATTAAGAACCGTCAGGATCCCATTCACCCCTATGCTACTTTGTTGGGGCTTATTCGTCGTAAGTTGAGCCAGGATTGGTTGGTCAGTCTTTCTCATACATACCGAGAAGGGAATAGAGTCGCGGATTGGCTCTCGAAGCACAGTCTCGTCTATCCCTACGGGTTGCATGAGTTGACGAGCCCACCTTCTGGGGTCGTGCCACTTCTGCGGGACGACATGTTAGGTGTCACCTTCGAGCGCCATGTGGTGGCAAGCTCATCCTCCTCTACCTAATTCTCCCATGTAACTTGTTCTTGTTTCTTGGCTTTGGCCTCCCTGCAATGCAAAAAAAACAACGAAGTTTGGTATTGAAGCCTTAAAAGTTGCTTCTCATTGATCAATTTATTTATATATCTCTTGCATTGTACTACAATCCCAGCTTACAAAGTAAAGAAGGGAAAGGGTTAAAATGCAAAAGGGAAGTTTGAACATAGAGTTACTATGCTCTGGTCTTCGTTGACGCCTTCCTCTCTTCATACGACGTCGCTTTGATTACGAAGCCTTTTCTTTGCCTTGTATGACATCACTCCAACTAACGGTCACTTTCTCTTGGTTTGTTTGCAGTCGTCGCTAGTTCGATCTCAGTTGATGAGAAGGAAGTAGAATTTGCATAATTTTGTACGTTCAGAAGAGACATGAAGAAGTTAGACAACTTGTGCCTAAAGCTTTCCACAAACTAAGTGGTAGTCTATCTCGATATACTTGTTGTGTTCATGAAAGATAGGGTTCTCTGCAATGCACATAGCAGATTGTTTGTCATAGAAGATTGTGGCAGGTTGTGGATGGGAAACTTGGAAGTCATTAAGTAAATAGAGAAGCCATTGCATCTCACGGGTTGTGTTAGCAAACGCTCTGTATTCTGCTTCACATGAAGAACGAGAAACTGGTTTTGCTTCTTGCATTTATAGGATACCAAGGCATTACCATTTACCAAGACAAATGCAGTAACCAGTGACAGAACGCCTGATGTCGGGACGAACAACCCAGTTTGAAACACTTAAGTCTTTGAAATGAAGAGGTGAAGAAGAGGGAAACAAAAGACCAATGGAAGGATCGGTCTTCAGATATCTCAGTATTCAGAGAATAGCCTTGAAGTGATAATTGTTGCGATTGGACATGAACTAACTAACCTGTTGGGTTGCATAACTGATATCAGGTTTACATGTGGCGAGGTAGACCAGTTTGCAAACTAATTTTCTCTATACATCTTGACCAGCAAAAAAGGCTCAGTTTTGGTGGCTAGAAAGATGTTCATTGTAGTCCATAGGAATAGATACAGGTCTTGGGTGTAGGAGGTCAGCCTCATCAAGAATTTTCAAGGTGTATTTCCTTTGTGATAAATGAATGCCATTTTTGGTTCTTATAACTTCTATACCCAAAAAAAAATTGTAGATTACCCATGTCTTTGATGTTGAATGTGCAAGGAGTAAACCAATATGCATGTGTAAGGAGTAAAGGTAACCTTGAAGAATAGAGAATGATTAACTCTGGTGGAGATGTAACCTTGAGTGTGGAGAGAATCAACTAACTTAGAGAAGCACTATAATGAAGGTTATTTGAGACCATACAAAAATTTCTTAAAGAGGCAAACCCATAGGGAGCTTTATATAAACTTATTCAGTCAAATCAACATGAAGAATGCATTGTTGATGTCTAGTTGATGGACATACCAATTTCTTGCAGCATAATACCTAAGAGCATGCTAAATGTTGTCATTTTAATGAAAAGAGCAAATGTGCCTTGATTGCCAATCCCTTCTTGTTGCCTATAAACTTTAGCCACTAATTGAGCTCTGTGTATGTCTATGCTGACATCATAATGAAACTTAACTCTAAAGACCCACTTGTTACCAATAGCTCTCTTCTTAGGTGGTAAAGTAACTACTTCCCAAGTGTGGTTCTTTTATGTTGAAATAAACTTTGTAACCCCCGATGCCTGGATTAAAACATAGGAAATTTCAATTCTGTCTCTAGCTTGAAACTTTGTTTTGTGATTGCCGAGAGTGGTAGCAAATCAAAGACATGCAAAAACTTTAAGATATGTAAGAATGACTGGCTTGTTGTAGATTGTTTCGTATGGGATTTTTATTATAAAAACGATAATGGGAACTCCAGTAATGAGAAACTTGTGTCTTACACATTCATCCCATAATCCTATAGGTAACTTGGCTTAAAACTTGAGGGCTCATAATACGGTCTATACATGATTGAATTATATAGATTCAGATTGTATTGATTCGGTTTCGATCCTACAAATTATTTGAAGTGTGAAATATGAGTGAACTGACATTAAATTTGAATTGGACATAGTCAAATAAAATGAACTAAACATACTTTTGGTTTGGTTCTATTCCTCATATTTCCTTTCATTTTGATCCAATTTTATCTCAATTGGAATTGGTTTGCAGGGTAGTCTCCTATAATTATGGGATTTTGATTTTTCAATCGGTTCACTTACCTCAATTATTTAATTTTCTTTTGCCATAACTAGAGGTGGCAAATAGATTGATTCATGGATTGGTGGATTGGATTGATGGATCCATGGATCAAATGGATTGGATCAAGTGGATTGGTGGATTATGTGAAAAGTTTAGGTACTAAAATGTCATAATGAAAATTTTTAGGTACCAAAACGTAATTTTACAATGATAATTTTCATATAAAAATCAAATTTTGGGTACCAAAATATAAAATAAAAAAAGTATAGCTATCAAATCGTAATTTGCCAATCCAATTGGATTTGGATCAAATGGATTGGATTAGGTGAATATTTTTAATGGGTTGGTGGATTGGATACATTTAAATGATTGATCAATTTATAATACACATATTCATAGAATGCATCCATCCTAACAATTGCAAATATGAAATACCAAACGATGTCTAAATGTATAGTCACAGAATGTATTCCAGGGGATAGGGATTAACTAATTCGATATTATTGAAAGAAAAAAATGTGCTAGGTTTTAAATTTGAAATAAATAAGAAATAAAATAAAATAATAATAATAATAATAATAATAATAAGAAGAAGAAGAAGAAGAAGAAGAAGAAGAAGAAGAAGAAGAAACCTTTGTTTCATCTCGTTCTTTTTAATGAGAAATAAAAATACAAAGTGGAAACATAAAACAAATAAATAAAACCGAGAAAACCTACGGGTTACAGGCATTGTCTTTCATCTATCAGTTGTTCCTCCGTCCGCCACGCCTCTGAGGCTCTGACCACTTCTCATTGGTGGGGTGCAAAAGAAAATATAAAAGACAGAAATAGGAATAGCGTGATTGGTTGGTAGTAGAAAAAAAATCAGGTTAATTATATGGGTGGTCATTGTTATTACAAAAAACGTTCATGTTTGGTCACTTGAAATATTTAAATCCATTCATAGTCACTAAAATTAGTAAAACCGTCCAAGTTTAGTCACTCTCCATTAGTCTCCGTTAACGACGTCAACTTTTTGATGACGTGGCTAACAGAAAAGTCTAGTCACCAAATTTAACCCCAAAAATTAAAAAATATTGTCTGCCACATCAGGTAATTCAGCCCAATCAATGACTCAAATCCTAACCTAACTTATTGACCCGCCATCAACAATCCATCTTTGCACCTCTTCCTCTAGCTCCGTCGCATCCCCCAATCTCTATTCTTCTTCCTCCGTTGCTTTTAAACCTAGTTCTCAAAAATCCCCTCTTTCAATTGGAATCAAATTGAGCCCAAGAGACATGAGTAGATGAAGCGGCCAACGCGATGAGTCTATACTTTACAGATCTGAATGGGGTAGATGATTGGCTCGCCGGAGAAGATGAAGCGGCCAACAGATTTGAATGAGGAAGATGATTGGCTCGCTGGATCCTCTGCTTCTTTTCGATAATGGAGGGGTAAGAAGAGGGGCTAGGCGGCTGGAGTCAGAGGGAGAAGAATAGTGTTGGGGAGAGGATCTCAAGCGATGGGTGGGAGAAGAAATTGAAAGGCAGTTACCGTGTTCTGGAGGTGGTGGTCAATTTCATCACAATGACTTCTTCCTTCATCTATGAGTCTCTCCTTCACAACCCCTCTCTTGGGATTTCATCCACCCCAAAAATTACCTCTGGTTTTCATCTATTCCACCTGGGAGAAACAAGAAATTTGATTAATTGGGTAGTTGGGTGGATATACAGAGGCAGAGAGGTTGTCAGTGATGGCGAATAGAAATAGAGAAGTGGTGTTTAGCCCGGGCTCCAAGGGTACAGGAATTCACCGGCATCCCCACACCGCCCTTCTCCGCCGCGTCCCCTTACTCTCGCCTCGACTTCTTCGCCTCCTCCACCCTCAGGTCTGCCGTCGGATCGACTACATCTTTGATTATGATATTCTAGACGCGTGGCTGGTCGGTTCTGTCCAACTTGAGGAAATGCAACCGATTCAAGCACCATTCAGACCTGGTTGTCGAAGGGAATGCAAGAAAAATGAAGAACTAGAGTTCAGATATGGAAAAGAAACATGGATAAATCCTTATTTTGTTTGAGTGGTTGGTTTATGGATAGGTGGGTCGGTTTGGTTCAAGGATTTGGTTGGGTTAGGATGGAAAAAAATGACATGGCGGGTCGGATTTCACTATCTTTGGGTTAAATTAGACTGACTACGCGATTCTGTCTGCCTTGTCAGCACATAACGGTCTTGGTTAACGCAGACTGACGGAGACTAACGGAGAGTGACCAAACTTGGACGGTTTTACTAATTTTAGTGACCATTAATAGATTTAAATATTTCGAGTGACCAAACATGAAT
This sequence comes from Linum trigynum, assembly GCA_964030455.1. Lineage (NCBI taxonomy): Eukaryota > Viridiplantae > Streptophyta > Magnoliopsida > Malpighiales > Linaceae > Linum > Linum trigynum. Next base: position 41,844,456 of record OZ034815.1, on the reverse strand, counting down.
GTTTTTTGTAATCACAGTGACCAACCATGCAATTAACCCAAAAAAAATCACAGAACAAAAAGTACAAGTATACAGAGAAGAATAGATCGGTAAAATCTTTTGAATAATATTTTTAGAACCATTAAGTTGAATTGAAAAAAAGTTAGAAGTTGGTGGTTGATACTTCAACAACGGTTAATCGTTGAAAGAATTGTTCATGTGCTATAATATAAAATACATATATAGTACATTAATTTTAGGAGTGAAATTATCACTAACCTTAAGGAAATTTAAAGTCATATCATCTATAAAAAATTATAACAAAGTATTCAAAGTATCTCACAGAAATTTCAATTTTTTTTTATTTAACTCAAGTTGGTAATCAGGATGACAATCCATAGTGTACGACATAAGCTAATAAGGAGGCTCGGAAATGAAGAAAATGAAGCATAACTAAAAGTAGGGATTTGAGGTTAGATGATCGTAATTTACTTACGTTAAAGTTTTTTTCTTAATTTTTTTGGTTAGAATTGTGAACCAGTGGACCAGTCAAACCAGAACGGTTCATATTGATTTACGCCAAACCGTTAGATTCATCGCTAACCTTCCAATCAAATGAACCGAACCACAATTATAAGTGGTTTATTAGTTGTACTAGTCTAATTGTCTAAAAATTGATCCTCGGTTTTTTAAGTTATAACTGGTTTATTAGTTGTACTAGTCTAATTGTCTAAAAATTGATCCTCGGTTTTTTAAGTTATAACAATGGTTTTGACAAAACACCTCTCGTTAAGTCAGAAGTGATAATAGAAAGAGATTTGAGATTTATCATAATCTTCCTATTTTAACAACCCACTTATGGACCTCGTTTTCTTCAACCAGCCAACCAACCGTTCATTTGTTTTTTCTATAAATAAATAAAAACTAAAATTTAATGATAACAAAGTAACAATAAAACAATACATTCTAAAAAAAAAAAAAAAAAAAAAAAAAAAACAATACAATCGGAAACCGAAGAAAACAACCCTACCTCTATGCCATCTGATCTCTCTAACCCTATCCCTCTGTTCTATCCTCATTTCAGCCGCTCCCCTTTCTTCCCTTTCTTTATTCTCCATGGGAATACCTGTGTTTTCCCCTTCTTCATGGCCGCCGCCGGTAGCCCTTCTCCTGCGGCTGCCGTTGTCTCGCTGGCTCCATGTTTCTCTGTCTATTGCCGGATAGCTCTCCTCCCTCTCCTCTTCCCGGCGTGGTCGAGTTGCTCATCTCTCTGCCTCATCCTCTGCGGTTTTTGGGGTAAGTCCGAATCATTCAAAGTCCTTTTCTTTTATTGTTCTTGTCGCTTAAAGATTGATTTGGTTGAAGATGTCTACAAAGTTGCAATCTTTTGGTTTTGTTGTTAGATCTAATTGATGGAATTGTTTTTTTTTTCATTGAGTTTTTTTGTTGGGTCCAAGATGATTTGGTGGAGATAGGGTTTATTTTGGTGTTGTGATTTGGTTTCTTCGCCTCGTAAAATAATTTATCTATTACCATTTGATTTCCTCTTTTTGAATCGATTGGTTAGGCTTAGTTATGGGGGCAAAGTTATGAACTTTGATTGGTTTCCTTGTCGGATCGAAGCTGTGATGAAAATTGCCTCTTCTTGTTGTTTGCCTCTGATTCTGTTCATGTTTTCAAAGGCGAGGGATGAATGTCTTCCTGGTTCGTTGTACCAAATCAAAAGACTTGACTTGACCCTTTGTTTCTAGATCTCTTAGTGTTCTCTCAGAAGGGTCTTTCCTATGGATCTTGTTTGATCTGGATCTTGCTCTAATAGTTTGTTGCTCTTACACAGGCTAATGGGTAATCATCAATGAAATGAGCTCTCGAAGACGAGCTCGCGCTGAACCTGAATCCTTTGATCAAAGCCAAAGGTTTGTATCTCAGTCATTTTCCTCGTTCACTGCTCTTTTGATTCGAATAAGCTTTTCCCGAGAGTAGGAATTGTGAAAATACAACAAATTGCAACGATTCTGATATCGTTTTCTGGGTTTGAATCAACATCCTACCGTTAGTCCAACCCACTGGGAAATTCGGATATACGCATCAAAACGAGACTTAAGCTGTATTCGATGCTCTAAGTTGATTTAAGTGGGATACCTTCGTCTATAGGAATGTCTAAGATAGTAAGATAGCTACATCGATAGGGATAGGGACACTCCGGTCTTCTTGTTCCATCCTTGTACGACCTGCATCGATAGGGATAGAGACACACAATCAATGTAACAGTCAAGCCTCATGTAAAATGAACTTGACAAAACGATGTATAAAGTGAATGACTAATAACCTTTAGTATTCTAACTAAGAAAAGAGTTACAAAATTATTAACGATAACAAAAAAATAGCAAATGTTTTGATATATTACAAAATATTTGGCTAATATTTGTACTTCGAAAAGCTTTGCAATAAGCATTACTAACAAAATTACTAACAAAATTACTAATGGATTCTTGCTATGTTACTAACAAAGGCTACTGCTGCCATACCACAAGGTAGTCCCACTTATTACCAACCATTAGCCTAGTGTTAAATCCTCGTTAAAAGTTTTGTTAGTAATGCTTATTGCAAAGCCTTTCGAAGTACAAATATTAGCCAAATATTTTGTAATATATCAAAACATTTGCTATTTTTTTGTTATCGTTAATAATTTTGTAACTCTTTTCTTAGTTAGAATACTAAAGGTTATTAGTCATTCACTTTATACATCGTTTTGTCAAGTTCATTTTACATGAGGCTTGACTGTTACATTGATTGTGTGTCTCTATCCCTATCGATGCAGGTCGTACAAGGATGGAACAAGAAGACCGGAGTGTCCCTATCCCTATCGATGTAGCTATCTTACTATCTTAGACATTTCTATAGACGAAGGTATCCCACTTAAATCAACTTAGAGCATCGAATACAGCTTAAGTCTCGTTTTGATGCGTATATCCGAATTTCCCAGTGGGTTGGACTAACGGTAGGATGTTGATTCAAACCCAGAAAACGATATCAGAATCGTTGCAATTTGTTGTATTTTCACAATTCCTACTCTCGGGAAAAGCTTATTCGAATCAAAAGAGCAGTGAACGAGGAAAATGACTGAGATACAAACCTTTGTCTTAGATCAAAGGATTCAGGTTCAGCGCGAGCTCGTCTTCGAGAGCTCATTTCATTGATGATTACCCATTAGCCTGTATAAGAGCAACAAACTATTAGATCAAACAAGATCCATAGGAAAGACCCTTCTGAGAGAACACTAAGAGATCTAGAAACAAAGGGTCAAGTCTTTTGATTTGGTACAACGAATGAGGAAGACATTCATCCCTCGCCTTTGAAAACATGAACAGAATCAGAGGCAATTCTCATCACAGCTTCGATCCGACAAGGAAACCAATCAAAGTTCGTAACTTTGCTCCCATAACTAAGCCTAACCAATCGATTCAAAAAGAGGAAATCAAATGGTAATAGATAAATTATTTTACGAGGCAGAGAGACGAATAAACCAAATCACAACACCAAAATAAACCCTATCTCCACCAAATCATCTTGGACCCATCAAAAAAACTCAATGAAAAAAAAAACCATTCCATCAATTAGATCTAACAACAAAACCTAAAGATTGCAACTTTGTAGACATCTTCAACCAAATCAATCTTTAAGCGACAAGAACAATAAAAGAAAAGGACTTTGAATGATTCGGACTTACCCCAAATCATCTTGGATCCGCAATCGCTCTACAATGACGACATCCGCTTCAGCGTGCTCCACAGCCAACCAACATAGGCCAGCAGATCGGGCCTGAGTTGGCGTGATGTCGGTTTCGATAGTAAGGCAGCCAGCTCTCTTATGTTCATTTCCTTCCTGGTTTTCTTAGTGTTTTCTGAATGTGGCTCAGTGATTAGCCTCAATGCACAAGTCAAAGCCGTTGATGCTGCTGCTAGGGTGGTCAGGGATGACTTAGCTTGACTAATTAGGCACACTACCCTACAGGGCTTAAGTTTGGGTTCACATTAGGGCAATGGACAACACTTGTGAGGTCTTTTCTGTGTGCTTTCACTCCAGTAATACCCGGTAGACTCGCTAGTGGCTAAGTTAGTCATTTATGATTGAGCCACTCGACACATGACTGCTTCTAGTTCTTGGGGTTCTCTGCTTCAGTTGGGCGTGTGTTCGTTCGATGTTTGGTGGAGCTTAGTTCACATGTTGAATGGTTTAGCCCATTCGTTTCTTTGTTTGTTTTAAGTATGGATTCTTCTAGCAAGATGAATCTGCACTCTTTAATTAAGTTGTCAATGTTCATTAACATCTCCACATTGCTTGATTCTCAATAAACTTGGGGGGCATCTATAAGAGAGCAGGAAAGTTTGGATTTCTTGCTGGACTCTCAATCAACATGGGGAATCGGTACTCCTACTTCGCATCATCAAGGCCGAATTTGTTGTGTGCTTATTCTTTTTGGGTTTCTGTCTTTCTCTGTTGTCAATCGCTTTATGGATATTGGTAATTGATTCCTTGTTTAATTAATTATTCCAAGGTTTGATTAATTGCTAGAGCATCATTCAGACAAGATTTTCTTTTTGGCCAAGTCTTTTGTGTCTGTCATTTTAGATCTCATGCGAGTTTCATCTCCGTCAACCAGTTTTGTTTTTGATCGAATTTAGGAAAATGTTCGTCAATCAGGGTCTGATTTGCCACTTGCTTTTTAATTTGGATGCATGAGTTTTTGACTGGGTTGTTGTTTCTCTCAATTGAATGATTCACATTCTACAAGTTTCTGTTGTTTCTTTCATTAGACAAAACATGCTTGCGAAGATTGAACTTACTCTGAGTTGTTTCAACCAGACACTGCCAAGAATTGATATTTTGTCAATCAACAAGAGAATGAACATGTATTTTGCTTTTCCGGTAACTAGCTTTCATTAAAGGTAACTCCAATGTATTTGGCAAATGGGATGTTCCTTTCATTAATTATGTGCATTTCGTTTCTTCTGAGTTAGTGTTTGTCTTTCAGAAAATTTCGGTGAGACAGTAAAATGATTTGTTTTCTTTCTTCCTCAGCTTAGCCAATAGCTGGCTGGTGAATGTAGAATTTATCCGGTTCCCTTAATCAGTTACCTTGTATGTGATCGTGTGACCTTGTTATGTTTTGCTCTTTGTTCCTTTGCACCCTCCGATATTCCGTTCCTTGCTTCTCTTTCTGGAGTGTTACTGTTTCAGCCCTCTTGTTACTCAAAGTGGTTCTGCTGTATAAGGGGCATCGAATTGCGATTGTATTAACTTATGAATCCTTCAAAATTTTTGCAGCCACGAATAACTGGTTTGTATGTCGGAGGAGAGAGATGTCGGTAGAACGAAGCAGGGGCTATATTTTTCAATCTGGTGATGCAGCAGTCAATGTTGAAGTTGGAGATTATTGCTTCATTTAAGAGCTCAAGGAAAGTACCCAGGTGCCTATCCTATAATGGCTGGTTATTCTGGGGAGGATTAACGCAAGGGATAAGCAGTTGAAATGAGGTAAACTAACTGACAGCTCTTGTCCTCTTTGCCCTTTTTATTTGGAATCAAGGGAGCACATTTTCTTTTGCTGTAGCTATTCAGATATTTTCTAGTGTATTTCGACGTCAAGTAAGTGGAAGAGGGGATTGGTTCTGTAATCTGGATTCTGTTTGTCAGTTGGCGCGGACTAGAACCGTATAGCTGGCAGATTGGTAGGTATATATGGAAGGATATATATGGTGGTTCTTCCATGGTCACATCCTGCCTTGATTCTCCAGGACTTGCTAATTCACTTGCTAACTCTCTACATCCTTCTTGCCACATGTGCTGTGGCTTGCAATTAGTAGTCTATTCTTTTTCCAGATTGACTAAAAAGGTTTCTTTGATGAAGCACATAACTAAGGAAGAAGAAGAAGAGGGATCGGGCGGTATAAAAAAATGAGCAGTTTACCAATCTGGCAATGCCTCTACTCCTCAGCTTATATAATCTTTCTGCTTTTCGGTTTTTATATCAAGCGTTTGCTGCTATTTACTATTTCAGACCTTAGCAGGTTTAAAATCAAAGTACTGTTGCAATGCTCTTCTTCTTTCATTCCAAGATTGTATGTTACGAGGGAGTTGTCTAACACCATGATGGGTTCTAATTATGGAGTTGCCACAGCCTTTGTTACTTGCTTGGTGGATCTGCTTGATATTTTTCTTCATCTTCATTCACTCGATTTCTGACACCCATGTTGCTTGGTGAATCTACTTGGATCTCTCTCGACTAGGCTAGGCATCCCAATACTCTACGCGTTGATGCAGTCATTGCCAAAACTGTGCCTAAAAATAGACCATGATCTTCCTGCTGCATAATACCAGCCTTGGAGCAACCAGGTATGTAAATGATGAATAGATTAGGAGTACCACATAAAAAAAATTGCATCCAATGGCCAATCATCAATGTCAATGCTAGATCGACCCAATGGCATCGAGACAGTACGATCTCCATAGTCAAATGCATACAAATCCATGTCGTCTCTCTCTAAATAGTAAATGCAGTTTCTTTGTAGCCCCGATTTGCTAGCACAACACGAATAACAACCCCACATGCTCCAGAAGAACGCTCGATCTCCCAGATCTTCCACAATTTTCCAGTCCATCGCTTCCGAATCCATCTTGAACGCCTTCACGTCTATAGGAACGCTCCCTGCATAATACTTGTAACCCAAGTAACATCCGTGTTGATAGTACCTGACGAGAAGTAAGAGCTCGTCGCAAGATTCAACCAAGGCGGATCGAAAGCTGACCGATCCCGGGTGATGGAGGAGTGTCGGGAATCCGACATTCGAGACAGGCTCGATCCTGCACCCGTCGTGGCGAAATTCCATAACGGCGAAACAAAACGACGTATACCACCCGTAGATCTTGCCCCGATACACGGCAACTCCATAGGTGGTGTCGATTCCCCTCTTGGACGGTATTGCGAATCTCGTCCATCTCTCGTCGCCATCTCGCCACAGCATAGCCGCGACGGGATCGTCCGCTGCTGCTGCCTTGCCCTGTTGTGATCTGTACCTACCGAAGACCACCACGACCGATTCGGATTCACAACGACGGAGCAGCAGAACGTCGCTGAAGCCGAAGGTCAGTTCCCACGACGGCAGTGGCGTTTCAATCATGGTCAGTGGATCCAGTAAAGAGCACCCAGTCTCTTCCACCAACACCAGTGTTCTGTAAGCAGTGCTGTGCACGATCATCTCTACGAGTCTCGCAGCTAGCTCCGTATTTCTCAGAACAGTCGGCCCGTTGTTGGATAAGTCGACCAACAAGTCTTCGTCTTCTTCTTCATTAGGGAACACGAAACACGGACGTGCTGTTGGTGCTTCCTGCTGCTGCGCCGCAGCCGCCTGCTTGTTTGAGACATTGATCTCTCCAGGTTGCTTGTTTTGCAAGAAAGTCAAGCTCCTGATGACGTAATGTGGATGTACAGTGGCGTCGCTTTTGGGTTTTGGTGGACGATGATGGACTACTCTGGACGACCACTTTGATCGAGCGTTGGGAATGAAAAAAGTCGGGATCATCCAGGCGTGATTCAACGGGAGTTTCGTGCCGTACAAGTCATCCGACGTGTACTCGGAGTCGAGCGAGTGAAACTGACCGGACGAAATCGAGTAGAGCACATGGTTGTCGTCGAGGACTAGTCTAGGGAAGTGGATCGTGTTCTTCAACTCTCGAATTCGTGCATCATCGTTCTCGTTGTTGTCACACGTTGTTGTGGCTACACAACCCGTGAGGCTCAAGAAGACCATTCGATCGTCGAGACTCTGAACAACCTGCCATGTTTTCGTACGCTCGTAAAACCGGAGAATTCTCACGAATTCTCCCATGGGACCGACCACAATCGAGATCAGTTCTCCGTTGCATTTCAATAGATATGCCTGGTTTTTTCGTGGGTCGTCGTCCATGAACACGCGAGGCTTTTTCGTTGTGTGAGGCAGCAGCCTCCACATCTTCTTGTTTCCCTTCTTCTCCTTGGTGGGATCAAACACTCCCAACTCCTCAATGAGACCCAAGTCGTGTTAGCAGCCCACTCAACCATTTTTTACCCTCTTACAGACTAAACTCACTTTCCAATTCGTGTTAGCAGCCCACTCAACCACTCTTCCAGCTCCTCAATGAGACCCAAGTCTCAATTCTAATTTTGTGAATCTCGTCCCTTTCTTCATTTATAAACCACCCTTCGTCACATAGTAGCTAGAGACAATCATGTCTCCATATGACATTATGCTAATATTTATGACGTTACGATGTAAGTTGGGTTGCTCTGGTTTTGTATTTTTATTATTTACAGGAATTTATGGTATCAAAATTATGCATGCGTGTTGTAATGTAATTTATATTTCAATAAACATAGATTTTTCCTTGGATATTAGGTCGATTTTTCTTGTGGCTAGTTAAACAAACTGTTCATTTTTCGCTCAATGTTCTCTACATGGTCCAAACAATATCATATCATACCGCACATATGTGATCTGTTCTAGACCTTATAGTATTTGATTTGGTCTTTAGTATATACCCTAACTTCTCAATCTGAAGTTTAGATCATATATATAGTCCAATCTGGACCAGATCGCATGGACCGTCTTCTAGTTGACATCAACCTATGGTTTATTGTCAAGGGCATTTAGAGTCCCTCTTGTAGAATTTGCTTTGGACTTAGGACGTGGGCATGCCAATTGCTTTCATTCCAAATGAGATTGATCAAATATTTATATAGATCATCCATGCAAACGAATAGAGTTCATTCTAACAATCAAACGTAACTGTTTAGTACGTGTACACGTATTAAAAAAAAATTCAATATGAAGAGGTGCACCATAAATTTATAAATGTAAGCAAATTATCGAATCACGTTAGCCACATATACCTAATTGACCTTCTATCTTTTCGGAATAATTCTCTAAATACACATAAAAGTAACAAATTTCTAAATTACCACATTTATAAAAAAAAATTCCCAAAATACCTAAGTTTGGAGTGGTTTGAGTTTGAGGAACTCGAACTACTAACCGGTTCGAGTGTAGGAGACTCGATCTAATCGTAGATCGGTGATATAAGCCTCAAACCATGTGAGGCTGAAGTGGTTCGAGTTCAGTGAGCTCAAACCACTCCTTTGAAATTTTCAACAATCTTAACTTTGTGCTCGGTTATCCTATCGTAGCAAACTTTTTTTTTTCATCTCGCATAACTTTTCGATGACTACAACTTTTATAATAGAAATATTTTCAGAATATATGTGAAAATGCGTAAATTAAAGTTAAAGTTACTCCCAAAACCTCTTATAATAAAAACTATTCATATTTTGAAAATTTATTCCTAGTAAATATTATAGTACTCAAAATATTATGCAAAATAAAAAAAAATTCAACGTTCGGATTGCGGAGCATAAAGTTATGATCCTCCAAAGTTTGACAAATTCAGAAATTTGCTCGTTTATGGGTAGCAAATGACGTTTTCTCGGAAGATAGCCATCCAAACATTTCTCGTTTGGAAAAATATTGCTCTTTTGGCAGAAATTCCCTATATATAAAAAAAAATTCCCGTGCCTTCGCCCCGAGAAAACGTCATTTGTTACCTCTAAACGAGCAATTTTTTGATTTTGCCAAACTTTTGAGGATCATAACTTTGTGCTCCGCATTCCGAACGTCGCAAAGTTTTTTTTATTTTGCATAATTTTTTTAGTACTACAACATTTACTAGGAATAAATTTTTAAAATAGGAATATTTTTTAATATAAGGGGTCTTGGGAGTAACTTTAACTTTAATTTTCACAATTTCACATATATTCTGAAAATATTTCTATTATAAAATTTGTAGTCCTCGAAAAGTTATGCGAAATGAAACTTTTATTTGCTACGATCGGATAACGGAGCACAAAGTTAAGGGTGTGGAAATTTCAAAGGAGGGGTTCGAGTTCACTGGAACCACTTCAGCTCCACATGGTTCGAGGCTTATATCATCGATCTACGACTAGATCGAGTCTCCTACACTTGAACCGGTTAGTAGTTCGAGTTCCTCAAACTCGAACCACTCCAAACTTAAGTATTTTGGAAAAAATTTTTATAAGTGTGGTAGTTTAGAAATTTGTTTTACTTGTATGTGTATTTAGAGAATTATCCCTATTTTTTCCTTTCACTATAAGCAATTGTAAATTTCTTTCTTCTCCGAATAATTTGGCGCCAGAGAGTACTTTGTTGCGCGTAGCTGACGTTGACCAGCTTTCTTGGCGCGGGAGGAAATTAGAGGCACTTCTAGAAACTTGTCACCTTCATCTTTGACGTTGAGTAAAAATAAGGGTAATTAACAACGAGAGAAATTCTTAATTTTATCTAATTTATGATTAGATTGCATGCATCTGACAAAACAGCCATGTTTGGACTTGTGTTTTGTTCGATAATGGGGTGTCATGTCCATTCCTGCAGGGCGTACACTAGCAAAACCTACTGTAGATATATAATCAAAAGTTCAAACGAATTATACTATATTCAATTACATTTCTGCTTTTCGGAGAGGAAGCTCATGTGTTTGAACTCAATAAATTAAATGCACCTTTGACTTCTTGAAGTCGAGGCGAGATTGATTTTAACCGTAACCGATAATGTCAGCAAAGATAGAATTTGAGCACATGAATTTGGTCTTTTAGCTGGCTTGAACGATTGAAACAAGTACTGTTAGCTAGGCTGTTAGCTGAATTAGGAAAAGGTGCAACGCGGTATAGATCTCTCTCGACGCAAAGGTTCGTTTGCCATCCTCCATTAGTCCTTAAAATGATAGGGGAATATGTTTCAACATATAACCAAATTAGGATTTATAGCTCAATTCATTAATTAAGGTTAGATCAATGTTTCTTAAAATTCATTCGCATAAAAGTTTTGGTTACAGGGTCGGATTTAAAATCTTTGCACAAAATCACGATCCTATGTGTCTAAGTCTAACCCAGAACAGTGCAGACTACACCAACTATTGTCTCACACAATAATTGTATAATTGAGACGCGCTCGACGTTTTTACATTACATAATTACATTGCCGTCGAGATGAATAGTCATCCGGTTCACACCAAACGATATTGTCATTTTCGATCTCCACCCTATATATGAAATTTCGATTTTTATCCAAAAATGAAATATCGGGTCCTATTCGATCCTCACATTAGGAAGCTGGCTTAGCTTAGCTACGACACAAACCCACTTTCCAAATGGAATCATTATTACTATAGTTAGTATTCAACGGGAACAAAATTTCCTTGGGCGGTCGGTCGATAATGAAATGAGATTGCCCTACGTTGTTGTTCCCTTTCCAAAGGTCGGCTCCTAGTCAAAACGGACAAAAGTAGTGTAATCAATGACCATAATTAACAGAGATCAATACAAACAAACGCCGTATAATTTAACACTAATTAAACGCTAATGCCATGTCGTTTTATCACGGAGTTGGGGAGACAATTAATGAAAACGACGCGACAGTAATCTTCTTCTTCTTTATATTGCTTGACACGTCAAATTAGAAGTATTGTAATTAGAGATGGCAATCAAATCCATGGTCGCGGGCAGTGGCGGATCCAAAAATTCTACATAGGGGTGTCCTCTTCAAAAATTAAATTAAGTATTAAAATTAAATTAAATAATTATTAAATATGAAAATATCTGACCAATAAAAGTTACATTAAAAGTTCAGACATGTTTCGTAAAATGGTAAAATAGATTCGGTGTCTATACTGCTCAACAATGATCTTACGATATTTACTACTAGAAAAGGATATCCAGTAATTGGGTTTAATCGTTAGGTTTTAAAAATAATTTGGGATAAGAATAACATTTTACTATTATATTTGGATCTAGAACACAATAACAAATGAGTTGTAGTGTAATTGAAAATATGTTTACTAATAGTGGCAGTGTCTCAAGTTTAAGTCACATAAACTACTACTAAAATATTATTTGTACTAATACACAAACTACTATGGGAGGTTAGATAATCGTTTTCCCAAATTTTAAGGGTGTCCCACTACCACTTAAACATTTTTTTCCTCATATACAAACTACTATCGGAAGTTGAATAATCGTGTTTCCAAATTTTAGGGGTGTCCTGAGACACCCCTAGACATGCATGTATCCGCCCCTGGCCGCGGGTATCCGACCGTCCTCGACCTAGTCAACGTGGGAAATCCCCGCTTTGATCGGGTTTGGGGCGGGTATGGATAAAACTCTCAAAAAGTTTGATGGATATGGGGCGGGTATGGTTTTAGCCTCCCCCGCCCCATACCCATAGTACCCGCCCACCAAGATAATTTCTTCATATATAAAAAAGATGTTGATCAAATTGTATCCTATCAATGATAGTGAAGGTAACTCGAGAAAATAAATAGTAGATTTGTAATTGAGTGGCCACCCTAATCAAAACTAAATTCATTTCCCTCAATTCTCCCTCCATTTTTTCACTTTCTCCCTTATCAACAAGGTTGTGTTAGTTTATTATTACTTAGTAGATCTGTGAAAGTTAGAGCATAATAATTTGGAAAATATTGTACTCATGTATAATAGATGTTTTTGTATCATATTCTTTGAATCGTATTAAAAAAGTGATCGTGTTTTGTTGACTTCATTATATAGTAGGTTCGTTTAGTGTTATAATTAATTTTTTTTTTGTAAAGTTTTAGGTATAATAATGTTAGATGTACAAGGCAGGTATTACCCATGGGTACCCGAAACCCACGGGTATGGGGATGGGTTTACAAAATATTCTCCCGCATGGGTATGGAGCGGGTATGGGTTTAGGTATTTGAAAACGGGATGAGGATGGTTTAGGCAAACCCGTCCCAAACCCGCTCCATTGTCATCCCTAATTGTAATTAGGATACGATTTTTTTTTTAACTTTTTGTGGTCACATGTTTAACGCCCAGCTCACAGAACAAGCGTCATGCATTGCATGGCTGTGTTATATAGTGTTTCCTTATCTTTTTATAATTAGCATAATTATTAATTCCATCTTTTCTTGTTGATATACATCCAGGAAATTTTATCTGTATTATGACACATGCATGATGTGTGCATCTCGTCAGGTTTTTCATAATCACGCATTACTGTATTTAGCAACCGGCTGAGCGGGACCAAGGTATTCTTTGCCTTTTTTTTGCATTTCTTGCCGAATGTTGACAACTATTTTGTACGTTACCTTTTTCTTGTTGGTTCAAGGATTGAATTTACCGCGAGGTGAAATGTAATACGGTTTTTTACTAACAAAATTTGCATGAATTAATCCGTGTTTGAGACGGAAATTTAACAGAAGGGAGGTGAATAAATAGTTTTCTAAGGATTCGAACTCTCTTGGCCAAGCTTGTCAGTTGTCACTAACAAAACTCTTTACAGAAAATGAAGAATTAAGCCCAAAAAAGGCTTTTCTATTATGCTTTAAAGTACAACTTTAAGTTGTACCACAACGGTAAAGGTACAAGTTAGAGTTGTACCATAAGGAAATTTGATCTTTATGTTGTGGTACAACTTCAATTTTTTCAAGTTGTACCATAACTTAAATGTACAACTTTAGTTTGTACCATAAAGGGATTTTACAAAAGAGTACAGGTACAACCTAAAATTGTACCATAACGTTAAAGTTACAACTTCAACTTGTACCATAAAGGAAAAAACTAAAGCACCAATGCTTTAAAGCATTGTAAAATTCCTTAAAAAAAACAAAGGCTAAACTCAAGGGCTACGCTAGGGGTGGCCGTTCGGTTACCGGTTAATCGCCCGGTTAAACTGGTAACCGGTCAGTTATCCACTAACAGGTAACCGAAGTAACCGAACTTTGGTCGGTTATCGGAGGGTGGACGAAATGATTTTTGTTCTTAAAAGTGATTCGGTTAACTGATAACCGACATAACCGAGAAACCAAAACCTATTTCGGTCGGTTTTCGATAGGGATGATGATTATTTCGGTTAACCGATACCCACCAATCGGTTACAACCGAAATAACCGACCTATCACCCCTACTAAACGCTAATTCACGAGGTCAACAATATAGAAACCTCGTGCATGATTGAGCCACGTGTCCCCCTAAAGCTTTGCTGACGCTCGTGCAGTCATACTGACACTGCATAGCTGGCGCCTAACCATTGGAGGATGGGAAGGAGACAAGACAAAGCACAAGAAAGAAACTCGGTCTCGTTTTCAACAGCGACAAAAAGGACAAAACAATGCTTAGCTGTATCCGCGGTGGGCCCCACAGAAGACCAAAGCGGAGTGGCCGGTGATATATGGACACGTATTAGCGATCCCTTTCCTCATTAGCTCTCCTTTAGGGATGGCAATGGGGCGGGTTTTGTCAAACCCAAACCCATGGGTTTATCCGCCAAAAAAACCCGGGGTAAAACCCGTTGGGTTTGAAAAATCCAAACCGAACCCAACCCACTGGGTATCCGCGGGTTCATGGGTACCCGTGGGTTTTCTAGTAAAATATTTACAATAACAAGTTTCTTTCAAAATAAAAGTTTAACATCAATTTTCTTATACAAATTAATCATCCAAAAAACACCAATCTAGAGCATACAAGCAAACCACAAATGATCAATACAAATTGTTCAAAATTAAAGATAAACATCTATAAACAATAAGATTAATTGAAAGTTTCTTCCTCGTCAACTAAATTTATTCATTCTTCACTTCATAATATCAACTTCATTCTAAACAATTAGAAAGAACAAATTATACATGTCTCCACAAACATAAAGAATATTAGTTGTTTAAGAAAGATATATTATTTAGAATATTAAATATACCGGAAAGTAATTATATGTGTATGGACGGGTAACCATGGGGCGGGTTTATCTAAACCCAAACCCAATCCGACCTGGTGAATAGTGTAGCGGGTTTAAACCCAAACCCGGTCCAAAACCCGTCAACAAGAATTTTACCCGCGTTGACCGGATTGGGTCGGGTGAGTACCCGTGGGTTCGGGTTTTGTTGCCATCCCTGCCATAAATAAATCCCCATGCAAATTATTACTCTATTTATTATTAAATGAAGTCCTCGGCTTCGGGAGGAGGCAAGATAAAATACAATATTTCTGGCGGGACGCGTGTCAGTTGCCACCCTTTGAACCTACTGTCGCCGGAGATGTCGCCGGAATCTGACCACCAAACTGTCGGCATCACTGCAGCAGATTAAGCCAGCTTCTTGGTTTCTTTCTATACCATTTTAATTGTTTATGAGTACATGGATTATGACTCATGAGTGTGTGTGTGGGGTAACCTTTACGAAGAAGAAAGAAAGATGAGTAGTTGAAAATCATAGAGAGGAGAGTTCTGCTGTTTTTCTTTCCCTTTATGGTTTGCCCAATTCAACGAAAACTGATTACAATTGGACTTAGATTAGACAACAAACCCATTTTATTAACTAATGGTGAACCGCGGGATATATTGAATGAAGTAACTCAAAGATGTTATGATGCCATATATAAATGGGTCGTTTAGAAGTTGCGATTGTTAAATAGATGTATTGTTGAGAATGCATGTATAATATTATACATGTATTGCCAAATTTGATGCATTGTAGAATACAACGTTTGGTATGTGTGATTGCGTATGTCGCAACAGCTAAAAACTGAGACAAAACAATCTCAACTCAACTATCTTAACAATCACAGCTAAAAGTTGAGATATAACAATCACTCAAAATGAGTGATAGTTTCTGTCACATCACAGAAACAATACATGTATTGTTTCTGTTAAAAAACAAAAAAACGATGCATTGTAAACAATATAGGCATAATGACAATCTTAACAAAACTATCGCAACTTCCAAACAACCAAAATGTATTTCCCAGACCGAACATGTACAGTACCCTATTTTCCAGAGTAGTTAAATATAGCTCTTGAAATGAATATATATATATAAAAACAAAGAAGAAGAAAAAATAAAACAATTCAAACAACGAAAAATGACTTTCCCGCATTCCCATCACATTAATATTCTGTTAATTACATGAAATTACTGACATCCAAAATACTATCGGGCATCTCGAACATCAACACATTGCTACAATAGCTGTCCCTCTCGTCTTCCGTACTCAAATTATTGTAAGTCGAGTTTGAATTCAACGGCGTCGGACTGGAAGAAGGCGTCGATAATACCGACGCCGGCGGGAGGCTAAACCAGCTCTCTGCCGTCGTTGACGGGTCAACAAGACCACCGGCCGTTTGGTCGTCGTAAACCGACGCGTAGTAGTAATCAGATTGTCGAACATCATAGCCGCCGCCGTCCATATAATTGCTGTCCCAAACCGCGGGGCCCACGTCGGCATCGGAGAACATGACACGCGGCGTGTTCTCCATGGTCGTTGTCGTAGCCGTCGTGGCGGTTGTCGTCGTTGCACAATTAGCAGTCATTTCTTGAAACTCGGAGCAAACCGGTTGGACCGCGACCGGTTGGTACCGTTGGTGATCGGTCACGAAGAAGGGTTGATTTTGGGTTTGGGTTTGAATTTGAGTATCGGGTTGATACGACGACGTCGATTGTGATTGTAGGATGGAGTTGGCGAGACGCAGGATTTCAGGGTTGATCAGGGACCGGACCCCGCCGAGCAGCCTCGAGAAGTTTGGCTGCTGTTGCTGTTGCGAGACGACGCCGAGAATGGAGGACAGGTCGAGGAGGTCGAGCCTCGGGCTGTGTGTGACGGGGTCGATCCCCATCCTCAGGAGCCTCTTCCGAATGTGCGTGTTCCAGAAGTTCTTGATCTCGTTGTCGGTCCGCCCGGGCAACCGAGCTGCAATCGCCGACCACCTAACCAAACCACAAAGTTCAACCCAACCACGGTCAACCCAACAAACAACAACAAATAAACAGTAAAAATAAAATGAGCAGTTTCGAATCAACAAATCGAGTTCAAAAAACTTACTTGTTTCCGAGGACACTATGCAGCTGGATGATGGCTTCCTCTTCCTCGAAAGAGAACCGGCCCCTCTTGATATCCGGCCGGAGGTAATTCGTCCACCGGAGACGGCAGCTCTTCCCACATCTTTGCAACCCTGAGTTCCCATAAGGGGAAGAAAAGAAAAAAACAGAGGAAAACAGAGGAATGAGAGTCTGCAATTCGTCATGGTGAACAACCAACCAAGTAGAAGAGAAACAGGGGGAAATGGGTTTGGTTAATTTGGTGATGTATTATTGTACCAGCATTTTTGGGGAGGGTGCGCCAGTTGCCACAACCGTGCTTCTGAATGTAATCGACCAGCTTCTGATCTTCCTCTGTAGTCCACGGGCCTTTCTTCAGGCCGTTCTTCTCGCAACAAGGCGATCTTCCCATACCGTTCTTTTGTCAGATTGATGAATCAAAGAGCGTTAATTTAGTCCTCTGCTTAGCTTATAGCCAACGAAGAAACAGAGAGAAGTATGATTGATGTAGGGTTCTTTGTTGGCGCGGGGGGTATAAATAGAAGATGAGAGTGGGACAGTTTAGGAAAGTCAAAAGGATTCGGTGCCGTCCTGTTTGCATTTGCAATGGCAACGTGTCCCGAAATTGTTATTGTGAACTTGAAATTATAAGTCACTCGCCATCTTCTTCCTCTGTTTTTCTTTGGGTTATGGGATTTTATTTATAAATTATGTCACATGAAATCTTTCTACAAATGGGTTTTTAATTTTTTATTAATATGGTGATATATAGAGAGCCGTCGTTTTCCTTTGGCTGGGATGGAGAAGCTGTATATGGTGTTGTGAGTTGTGACCATCCATGGATCTTCCTCTTCCTCCTGGATTGCTGGATTCACATTTAGCTAGCTGTCGCCAGCATAAAGAGGCCACGTAACCTCCTTTTCTTTCTATTCCTTTTTATATCTAAACATGTATGCATGACCATTGATAGTTTACTATAATGGGGGGTTTATGAATTAATTAATTATGTGGCGGGCTAATACCATTAGGAAACCCGAACCAACCATCAACAATGTGTCATTTGTTATCTAAACTATCTAATATGACATTTGTGTCACAATGTATGATAGTTATGTGTCATTTAATTATATTCTGACAATTTCGTTGACCGTTATAGATAACTTTAGTACACAAATGACACATTCTTAATAGTTCGGGTTTCCTAGTGGTATTATCCCTTATGTGGCAGTATTAGCCCTAGTTTTGAGTATGCCATGATTGTGTGAAGTCGCAATTTCATATGTTACAGTGATATAATTGGGTTCGGTTTGAAGGGTTTCTTAAATCAGGTTATTTGTCGTCGATTTAAAGTTATCGCGGTAGGAATGATAATGGATAGATTTTGACCCAATTGCCATGACATACATGAGTATTTGATCAGACCCAATTGGACCATTATGCACTTGAATAGTTTTGAGTTTAAGTTAGGTTTGCCGTGAGTCCAATTTGGGTAAACTCATATTGGAGGACTCATATGGGTCTATTTGGGTCCAGGCGATTGTACAAATAAAAAGACACTATCGGCCATCTCAGTAATCATCTTCAACCTATTATACCTTTAATGTAAGTGTTTACACCTTTTTGTTTGTTCATAAAAAGAAATACTAGCAAAACTGCATTAGAATTTGATGTCCATTTATTTTTGGTACACAATACTATGGGTCCAATTTAGACCAAAACTAGAAAATTTGAGTATGGTTCTGCCACATAAATGAAATAATCCAAACCCGATTTGATCGCTCGTATTAAGTTAGATTTGAGAAATACCCAAATATGGAACATTTTTGTCATCCCTAGAAATACGGGTACATATATAACTATCCTCAACCCCTCTATAGTATGTTCTCTTCTACATATAATAAAAATGATCCCTCATATTTATGAACTAACTATAACATACGTGGTTTTAGTGAACTATCTAAATATGTGTATTATTTATTTGCTTGCATGCATTGTGGATTTCCATTCTCATACACTAATTAGTAACATAGATATTAATAAAAGTTGAGGTATGTGGTTATATATGGTGCCTTCTACTATACCCCGGGTGAAATCCGGGGTACCGCATACCTTGAGTATGAAAACGCTATCTAGACCTCGAATTAGTAGGATTTTTGGGCATGATACTATGTCCTAACCCTTAATGAGTGAACCTTAGGTCCAAATGATCTAAATCATAAACTATAAACCCTAAGATGGTGAATTGATTTTTTTGCCTATATTTGGACGAATCATAACCGTCGATTATTGTTTCTAATTAAATTGATCTTGTGGCATAAGATTAGAGAATTAAGACCTAGATTTTGATCTTTAAGGGTTAGAGTGTAGTATCATATCCGAAAGATCAGTCAATTCAAGTTCTGAATAACGTTTTCTTACTCAAGGTATACGGTATCCTGGATTTCACCCAGGGTACCGTAGAACTCCCCATATATATATATATGAAAAAACGATTTTAATTAATGATTGAAGAATTATATGAGTTCATGTCCCGTCAATACCTAGATTGCATAGTTAGAGTAATGAACCAAAATGTTAGTCAAATCAATGCATAAAGTTACTCTCAAGTCTGGGTGTTACTCCCACGTAATGCGTGAGAAGCTAGAAATATGAGGTAATAAAAGTAAAATGTCAAGTAATGCGAGTAAACCTACAAGTAATTTAGGTAAAAACGGGTCAAGAGTGAGACCGATCGGATCGATGAAAGTACACATTCTCGAAGTCGCCATCCCTACTTTCTATATATCCGATATGAGTTCCTCGAAAAATCAGGTGATTAAATGAAAATTCAAAGGGTTATAGGTATAATATGCCTCCCTACTATGCAGTTTTATCAAACATGCTCCTTTACTATTTTTCCATCAAACATGCCCCTGTACTTTGGAAAAATGATCAAACATGTCCTTCTGTTTAAATTTCCATTTTAAAAAAGCGTCAATAATGGTTGAAACGAGATTTAGACGACCCGACATCGGTAAATGGGAGGGAAAATGTAAGTTTTTTCTAGGGGTGGCAGTTCGGTTATTTCGGTTATAACCAGTAATCGATCGGTCGGTTATCGGTTAACCGAAATAACCACCTTCTCTACCGAAAATCGACCGAAATAGACTTCGGTTTCTTGGTTATCTCGGTTATCGGTTAACCAAACCACTTTTAAGACCAAAACCATTTTGTCCAACCTCCGATAACCGACCAAAATTCGATTACTTCAGTTACCGGTTAGTGGATAACCGGCCGGTTATCGGTTTAACCGACCGCTTAACCGGTAACCGAACAACCACCCCTAGTTTTTCCCCTCGATTTATTTCTCTAGGTCTCGTTAAAGTGAAATTATTAGAGGTAAATGGAACTACAAAAGAATCCAAACAATTCTTAAGTGAAATTATACAGGATATTTTAGACATTTATGTCGCCCAAATCAAGGTTTGACCATAGTTGATGATTTTTGGATGAAAATTTTAACAGAATGGCATGTTTGATCATTTTTCTAAAGTACAGAGGCATGTTTGATGTAAAAAAATAGTAGAGGGGCATGTTTGATAAAACGACAAAATAGAGCGGCATATTATACCAATAACCCAAATTCAAATAACTCCATAGTTTTCAATATACACGAAAACTAATTCAAAAAAAGATAGTTTAGATAATAAGAAGGGTGAAATGAATTAGTACTACTCGATTGGTTGAGCGGCGGTGCGTGGTGGGGAGAGTGCAAGAATATTGGTCGACAGCTTCATTCAAATTTGTCAATAATACAGCTAGCCAAAAGGCAACATCAATCGGTCAAGATTCAAGAACGAACACAAAGGTAAAAAGGGTTCCGATTTGATTGAATCCAAATATCATGACCATGTTTCCTTCTAAACGTGCCTATCTAGCTATATAATGGCTCCATCGTTCACACTTTGGTTTTAGCGATCACATTATGACCATGTTATCTTCTATTGACATTTTTGGCTGTTAAAAAGGGATTTTTTGTCAACAAATTCTAGGAATGATATAAACTTATCATATACAGATATTAGAGCACGGGTAATATTGTGTTATACTACGAATATTGTTATGGAAATTGGACATAGTTATAATTCTTATCAGAATCATAGAAGTTAAAGATAATTTATGTTTTAATATTAGGATTATAATGAGAGTACGTAGGTCATTGTAATCTCTATTTAAATTTTTTGTGATATCAGTAATAATACACGACGATTTTCACATTCTTCACAAAGAAAATAGAAGACGGGATAAACACTCTTTGATTATGTATATCACCATTTTGTTTGTGTACATACGTATTCGTTCAGAACAACTAACCTAATGTACAAGTACTCATTCCATAATGTATGTATTTATGTACGTATATGAATCTGCCGGTAGCCAGCTGCAATCAGTGTATTATATATTATTAGTTCGTCGTCTCCATTTTTTCTGATCGAACTCTTTGAAATCTCGCTGTCAGGCAAAAAAAAAAAAAAAGTAAAAAGGCCATGCACAACTCAACCTCGTTGACTTTGGAATTTGGATAATATGTAGTACGCGATTTTTGATTTTATTATGGCCACTTATTATTTATCTCCACAAAACCAATCTACACCATGTAATAAATAATAATAAAATATTAATTCATCCTTCCATTATTCATTTCTTTATTATTATGATTATATATGCATTACTCAATCACATATTTAATTTCCTTCCATTTATAGCCACTCCTTGTATATATAAATATATAATCGATGACCTACTCTACCATATAATATTAGCGGTCATTTACACCAATCAGTACTACCGGGGTTTAGGGTTGCTGACAAATCAATTAGTAAACATTATTTTTCTGACAAAATTGTTATCGAAGTATGATCAAACTAAAGTAACAACTACGTCGTTCGAATTTTTCATCCAAATTGTCTGAACCAGAGTGCATGAGAAATCACGCAATTACAATCTATTTTAAGTCCAACCCCCACCCCCCCACCCAAAAAAAAAGAGTAATAAGTTCGATTACGCTGGTAATCATAAATTCTAGTGATTGATTATGTAACTGACCAACCATATTTAGTCTAGAAGTCGCATATTGTATATGTTACCCTGTCACATGACCTTCCTTATGATTGGGCTATCGTTTATGTAATAATAATTCCCAAATTAAACTTCCCCTTTTTTCTATCTTATCTTCATCAGCTGGATTTGACGGTTCAAATTACATATTATTAAACCATACAATACAACATACAAGAAGATATACCAAATACATATAATTTATCACTATGCTTATGGTTATGGGTTGTTGCCAAGTAACATATCAAACTAATTCAAATCATAAGCTTTAGGGGCCCGACAAGACCAATAATAGGAAGAAGAAATGGGTTTTCTTAGCTAGGGCACCAAAGGCCAAAAAAAAAAAAAAACAAGAAACCATTTTGGTTCCTTCCATTAGTGGGGATGGAAAAGGGTTTACTTTCTTCTAACCAAATAGTTAGCTAGCAAAGTAGCAATCATGCTATGATCCAAAAAAAAAATGGCGAAAAGGGTATTTATGAATTGTTGAAAATGGGGCAAAAAAATGCTAGGGGACTAATGATGGCTAACTTTTGGAGGTGGTGGACTTGATTCCATTAGTGGGGATGAAAATTGGGGATATAATTAAGAAAACTTAAAACAAAAATACGCAATATATCTGCATGGATGACGACTTCCATTTACGAACATGTCCCTTTTCCAGATTTGCTTAAGACCAAGTGACCAACACGTTATTATTTTATTAATCCGTAATTAAGTAGATCAAGTAAAGTAAACTCACAATCAATTAGGACACGTGTATCCTACACAAGGCCCTTGACCGCCCCAAAAATGGGCGGGGGACCATTAGTGAGGCACCATAATTCGTCGCTCCAAAATAGAGAAATTGTTAATTAATTGATTTATAAATGAATCGATGGCCTAAAACTTCAAAAAAAAAAAAAATCCAATGCAAATAAATAAATTAGTAAGGTAAATCGGACCATCAAGAAGCTGCCAAGTCGAAGCCAACCTGACGTCCAATGGCTGCTCGATTTTTGCAGCAAATTTTTCATTTACATCAACAAGTCCACGCTACTATATATTATTAATATTATAGTTGCATTTGTAAGCCTAATGATGGGGTTAATCTATTAAGTTAAGTAATTAATTCAAATCAAAACTATAAACGTAGCATGGATTATGGATTATGTTGCCGACTCTGGATGATAAAACTGCACCATTACGAAGGATAATAGTGGTTAACCGGGAAAATATATATGTCAACCGACCGGTTGGTTATTTTATCTTATTAATGTTGGGACAAGGTTTCGTCACTAGAAAGATTTCAGTACTGAACAATGACTTTGTTATCACGTAACCCGAGTTAATAGCAACATAAACAATAACTCATTATTAGTTTATGACTCTAAAAATCATGTAAACAAATTCTTGTGACTTTTGAGCTTGATGAAGAAGAAAAGACGTCGGAGCATCAAAAGTAGTCGATGGTGCAGTACGTATAGATCAACAGGTCAACCACGGCGGTTGTCTGGTCGACAAACTTTCAGTTGCAACCACACGGTTCATTGCCTTTAGAGCACTCTTCACGGCGTTGGCTTGAGGTATTAAAATATATTTAGTCTCTAACCGACGGTAAACCTCTTCATGGCGCGGATGAACGATTTATTTATAAACATATACCTTTCTCACATCAGGTCGACCGCAACATATAAGCGGTTGACCATTCTTTTCATTTATAATGGTTGAGTCGTGTTGTAAGTGGAACAATTCAACCGATCATTTTATGAATGCGGTAGGACTGTTTTTATCCAAATGAGGGGGTTCAGTTTTCGCGAGTTGATGAACCCATGGTGGTGGAACTGCTTGTGCTACGGGAGGTTGTCGTATGGTGTCTGGAACACAGCTTCACGGACGTCGGGTTCGAGGGCGATGCAGAGTGATCATCGACAAAATTAATCTGTAGTAGCTTTGGCATATTATGTAATCTGTCTATAAGCTTAGCATAAACGGGTGAGTGAGCAAGAAAGCACAAGCTGTTGCTCGATCGCCATTATTACAGATACATGGTCTGTCGTTGGTACTTAGATATACTTAAATAAGTGGCTCAACACAACTGCGCGCATCAGTTTCTTGACTTACAAATAGTGCTCTTCCTAATATTCCACAATGAAATTAAAATATTTGAATCCATGTGTATTATGCAATTTTTTTCCTTGATAAACTGATATTGATCTGTCGATATTCGTGTGGACTCAAAACACAGATTAATCACGGTCAATAATTCCAAATATGCACAATACGCGCGGAGAATGATACGTTGGTCTCAATAACTTGCGAATTGTTGGGTGGACCCCTGAACAAGCCAACTCCACCTATAAGATTATAGTTTTTGATGAGATGAGTTGAGATTGCAACACAATTCACTAGATCCTAGCTAGATTAACTATGTTAATTGAGAGAGGGAGAGAGATCCAATTGTTGCTTGCAAGATTGGGTTACCCAAAAGGGGAATTGCCTGGCTACGTGTGACATTATTCATAGTTGACTTGGCTGATGTCCACAATTAAGACAAACAACATTAATTAAGACATGGGGTTGCTTAAGAACTGGCATTGAGTAAGCCAATAATTAATTAAGGTTTCGTGTCGTTAAGTTACTGAAATATTGTTGGTGGTGTTCGTAAACGACATTGTTCATCGATCTAATGGCTATGAGTGGCCGATGAAGATATATATATATATATGTGCAGCCAGATCATGACCAACCACTGATAATTATTTTTTGTGCTAATTGATATTGATTTTTAATCAAAGCCATGCACGTATATTATTATTATTATTATTATTGTTTATGATTTGCTGGTGTGCACGTAGTCCATTTCCCAATTTACATATATTGTATTCTTGACATTGATCACACAAAAAGGGATTCACATGTCTGGAAGGTGAGTCACCCATCGAGAACTTTCCATGTATGCATTCATTAATTAATATACTAGTATTTATGGCGGTTAATGAACCAAACCGCGCTCATGAATCCTTAACCACTCGACGTTCGACTTGATAAAAAACTCATCCGATTAAGAAAAAGTTAGACTTGTCTATTAACGAGCCGAAATTGAGCTAAACTTAGTTCAGCGTGTGAGTTTTGTGAGCCAGCCCGAGACTAGCTAGGTGTCTTGTTGAGCTAAAGTCGTGAACTCTCTTGTTTGGAGTTCATGAGATGTCTCAACATTGTGATTAGTGAGCCAACTTGACTACCGCGGCTTATGAGAAAATCAATCTTTTTTTTAATTATGAGTTGAATTCCTGATATTCATAGGTTTATTCACTTGTATATCTCATATGATTAAGATTTTGAGTATGTGAGCAAATATGTCTCATATATTGTATGAGATCAGTTAATCACATCTATCATACATATATAGTATAAATATTAAGGTTTAATTTATAAGTTATCATAGAATTGAGCTCGAGCTGAACTCCTTCCAACTCAGCGCCACGTCTGACAACTCACCATCATCAGATAGAAAAATTAACGGAGAGTTAACGTTTGTCTAGTTCTTAGTATCCGATAGATTTGACTAATAAAAAAGAACCCGACTAAAATAATCATTACCTTTTTTAATTAATCAAACTTCATATATTATCCCAAACAAACAACAATGATATACAACCCATTTTAACCATCTATGAACTAACAACTATTTTCCGTTCCTATCATGTAGACCGAACCCAAAAACTAACAACAAACTAGGGGAACGGCTACGGTGCTAATTGTACAATAGTTAGCACCGTCCTAACCAAGGGAAAAACTACTACTAATTTGAATTAGTAGTGATTTAGCTTAGATGTTGTATTGATTTTATAATAATCCGTAGTGATTTCGTTATTTTTAATAGCGTTTTTTGCTAGTTATCACGGTGCTAACCCCTATAAGAGATAGGGGTTAGCACCTAATCCCATTAATTAGCATTATTTTTCCATTCCCATTAATTAGCATATATCAACGAATCACACGTCGACATGTCGGATTTGTTGTTACAATACCTATATATCATATATTCTTATCCAAAAACGCTCTTTCCAAACCTGTCTGGTTGTTTTCTCAAACAAACAAGAGGCTCTTGCACACTAAATTAAGCTTTCTGATAGGCCTATATATTAAGCTTTCTCCACAAAATTTTCTCTCATTCGTAAAAAAAACAATTACTCACTAATTTAACAATATATATTGACAAGTGCTTCTGGGTTCTTGAGTAGTTCTGTTGCATGGATATGAGTTCGAAGTTCGTGGATCGACGAGCAAGGCAAGGAATCTCAAATGATTCCGAGACCAGTAAGTCTCCGAAATATTCATCATCTAATTCTTCGAATAATAGGGGAAATCTCTCCAGCGACACAACTAATTTTAACGGCGGCATGACGAAAGAATATAATAAGGTAAAGCAAGCGGAAGAGTCGCTTAGAATTATTATGTACATAAGCTGTTGGGCTCCCAATTGAATGGATGACGACCATGTTGATTATGCATAGTGGCGCGAGTGATAGATCGACCAATCTATATGTAAATTTCGAGTTCTTGCAATCTATTTGTAACTTGTAATTGTAACAACACCAACAAAAAAAAAATGTTCTCTCTGCAATGGTTCCCCTGGAATTATGTATATGCTTACATTACTTGTAAATCCTAATCTCTAATTGGGATTTAACCATCCTAATCATGCACTTTCACAAGTCCTGTTTGTAGATTATGTGCAAAGGTATACCAAAATAATAATAAAAAAGACTCGATACAAATCAATTTACCAAAATAATTATTATTATAACAAATCACCCCCCACAACGCCGGATTCGGCGTTAGGTTCGGTCATCGGAATTCGTCGTACAATGCTTATTGAAAAACACGGTTTTCATAAATTTTCGACACTAATGATAAGTTCGAGTGACTTTAGTGGATTCTGCGACCGCCACGAAGCCTCTAGAATGTACTTGTAAACAAAATGATTGTTTCTATTGGATGGTTGAATTATATTTGGGATTTTAATCAATTACACATTTAATGATCATTGAAAGATTTTGATGCATCATGATGATGATGATTACTAGAGATCTATATTTGTTCAATCACACGCTTCATCTCAAAACAAGGTTTCAAAATCCACCGAATCAAAGAAATTGCGTTCTCAATTTGCTTGTATATGTTATTTTGTATGTGTATGAGATCATGTTGAAGATTGTTGCTAACAAGGTTTAGACAAAAGATTTGATGCAATGCCTCTCTCTACCTTTCCTCTCTCTACCTTTTCTCTCAACCCTCCTCGTGAGGCTAGCCACTTCCTCAATGGAACTAAATGCAATTTTCAACCGATTCATGTATCTCCACCTACTGAGAATCCAAAGCAGATTGGTAGTGGATTTAATTCCATCTTTTCTCCATTGATCGAGAGTGGGAAGCTGAAGGGAAAGGACTATGGAGCCCCAAAAACATTTATCCCTCTGTTGCAATCTCAGAAGCATTCAAGGAGAGATGGGATGCATACCAAATTCATCCTCTCACCATTTATGAAGATGTTCTTCTGCTGGAAGGAAAGATGGATATTCAATGAGTTGTCCCATCTGCTGATTATCTTAGTTCTGAGTACAGGGGTGGAAAGCAATCTCCTCTGCTACCTCTTTATGACTATGAACAAGGTAGATGGCATTTACTCACCAGATCCCAATTACCCAAGGCCTTGCAATAAACTCATACCGTCAGAAACAAAAATTCAAGCATATATCTACGAGAAGAGGGAGGGTTTCACTCTTATTCTTCAACCCCAAACAAAAACCCAGGCTTCCCCTCTCTGTTTCTACTCCCCTGTTTTTCTTGGAAATCCAAAAGCACTAAACAAAATGGCTGGTATTGGCATCTCCGACCTGCTGAAAAAGACAGAATCACTCAGTGTTTCCGATTCCCTCCTCCGATTCAAACCAAAAAGAGGGCCGGCAGAAAGAAAGAGGAGTGAAATACTGGTGGGAAAGCTCATATGTGAGAAGAAGTATAATGCTGGAGGCATGGATATGCTAATAGCAAGGAACTGGAGAGATGTGAAGAAGCCAACAGTTGTTCAGATTGATATCAATACCTTTGTTATCACGTTCTGCTCCCCAGAAGACAAGGAGAAGATATGGGAAGCAAGACCTTGGAAGATTGCAGACACTCTACTCGTTCTTAAAGAGTGGACTGAACAAGGTAAAGTCAGAACTGACAGCTTGGATTTCAATAGATCCAGAATCTGGATCCAGATCCATGACTTTCCGAGCGACTTGAGGACGGAGGAAAATGTGGCTCTTCCCCTAGGTGAAATTTTCAAGGAGCTGATTAGGGGTGAC
Organism: Linum trigynum; assembly: GCA_964030455.1. Taxonomy (NCBI): domain Eukaryota; kingdom Viridiplantae; phylum Streptophyta; class Magnoliopsida; order Malpighiales; family Linaceae; genus Linum; species Linum trigynum. Next base: position 41,816,089 of record OZ034815.1, on the reverse strand, counting down.
GAATCTGGGGTGGCAGAGGGGATATACATGAATTTTATTAGAGTGCTGGTTGTCCTTGATATCTCCGAGCCCCTTCCCCCTGGTTTCTATATTGAAATTGAAGAAGGAAAAGAGCACTGGGTTGAATTCAAGTACGAAAGGCTCCCATCTAACTGCTGCTACTGTTGTGGGCGTATTGGACATACCCAACTGGTGTGCAAACACCCTGAAGAATACATTGAAGGCCGATATGGAGACTGGATCAGGGCTGGCCCTCACTCCCCAGCATCTCCATTCTCTGCTGTCTACAAAATAAACACTCCAGGGACAGCAGAGAGTAAGACGGCCGACAACTTCAGTCAGGCCATCGGTGGAAGGACGGCAGCTTCTTACCTCGACGGTCGTCTCTCCGGCGGGCGTGGATTCCAAAGAAAGGACAGAGGAGGGAAGGTCACTGACAACTACCGCAGTAATCTTCCATCACCAACGGCTCTCATGGCAGGTGTTGACAGTGGAAACTCGGGGCCCCCTCCAGGCTTTGTAGGTGGGAAAGCGGTTGAGAAGGAGGGAATCCCAATTACAATGAAGCAGACTGGAGATTTCTCACCTTTCAAGCCGCGTTCCCTTTTCCACGAGGAAGAACAGGGAGAGAGAGGGGGGAACAGTCAGCAAGTGGAGAGGGGTCAGGGTTCGGGTAGTCAAACCTATCAACACATGGGAATGGGCCAAGCTATTGGAGCCCAAACCTTTCAACCCTTTTTTCCTTTGGGCCAAACAAGCTTCTTCCCTAGCCCTAATTATCTTCAGATGGCCCAAGAGAGTTATATGATGGGGCAAGCCCAGCAACCTTTTGTGTTGTGGGACAATAAGCAGATGGAGGCCCAATTTTTGAGTCCTTGGGGCTTGAGGGCTCAAGAGCCAAGAAAGAAGTTAAAAGTCAATCGTAAAAGGAAGCCTACTGCACTGTCAATGGTTCCTGATTATGAAATGGAGGTTGCAGGTTTTGATCATGAAGTTACTGATGAAGGAAATGAATCGGGAAAGGAGAAGGTGGCGCTCCATAAGCCACCAAAGGAGCCATGACAATCTTATGTTGGAACTGTCGTGGTCTTGGCACAGATACGGCAGTTAAATATCTTAGGGATATGCACTTATCTTTTAGGCCTTGTATTACTTTTCTTATGGAAACGAAACAACAAGAAAATGTGTTAGAAGTTGAAAGGAGGAGGGCCAAATTTTACAACAAATGGTACCAAAATCCTGTAGGAAGTAGGGGGGGTTTAGCTCTTTGGTGGGTTAAAGACCTCGTGGTTGATATCATTGACCACTCGGAATTTTTCGTTCATGTTTTCGTCAATTTAGGTGGAGGTTTTTTTCTTACTTTTCTTCATGCTCCCAATGACCCTAGTGAGAGAAGGGATTTTTGGGAGATTATTAGTAATTGTAGACCTACTAATGATAGACCTTGGCTTTTGTTGGGTGATTATAACGCGGTGTTGGATGTGTCGGAGAAAGAAGGTGGTAATCCCCCGAGGAGAAATGCGATGGAGCCTTTCAAGGAGTTCGTGTTTAATAATGAACTTGTTGATATGGATTTCAAGGGTCCACGATTCACATGGTCTAATATGCAACAAGGAACGAGGAAGATATTGGGAAGGTTGGATAGAGGGTTATGCTCACTTGAATGGCGAGAGATCTTTGAACAAGCCACCATCCACAATGAACCGATGGTGGGTTCGGACCATTGTCCCATGAGGGTTGAATTGTTTGGAAATCAGGGTCGTAGAAGAGCCACATTTCGGTTTGACCACCGGTGGCCTAGTTATGAGAGCTGTGGAGACATCATTAGGAGCATCTGGGAAAGAGGAGGAAATCACCAATCCTGCCTGGATGAGTCTCGTCGTGAGCTTCTGGTATGGAGTAAAAGTAATGTGCGTAACGCTGCAATTCGCATTAAAGCAATTCAGGCTAGGCTACAGGTTATTCTTGATTTCACGCGAGATCCCGTTATGGCTGAAGAAGAGAGAACATTACTGGCTGATCTTAACAACCTGTGGAATGAGGAAGAGATTTTTTGGAGACAACGATCTGGGATCCAGTGGCTCAAAGGAGGTGACAAGAATTCGAGATTTTTTCATACCTCGACTATCCTAAGAAGTCATCAGAATAAGGTGGTTAAGTTGTTGGATGAGAGGAATGAATGGTTGGTTCACCAAAATGAGCTACAAGACCACTGTCTCTCATTCTTCATGGATTTATTCAAGAAAAGAGAAGAAAGGGTTGATCCTGGCTCTTTCTCTGATATTCCATCAGTGGTGGATGATATGATGAACCAAGACTTGTGTCGGCCAATTGATGATGAGGAAGTTAGGAGGGCGGTGTTTGATCTTGGTGCTTGCAAGTCCCCAGGTCCTGATGGTTTTCCAGGATTGTTCTACAGGAATTACTGGGATACTATTGGTGTGCAACTTTGTGAGGAAGTCAAAGCTTTCTTTATACATAGTGAAATGCCGGAGGGGTGGAATGACACGCATATTGTGCTGACTCCAAAGATTTCGAATCCAGAGAGAGTTTCTCAATTCAGACCTATCAGTTGCTGCAATTTCAGATATAAGGTGATTTCTAAAATCATGACTACAAGGCTGAAGGTCTGGATCCCTAAGCTTGTTACGGAAATGCAATCGGCTTTTATTGGAGGGAGAGCTATTCAGGATAACATCATTATCGTCCATGAGGTCATGCACCATTTCAAAAATCGCCCAAAAGGTGGGAAGTGGGAAATGATGATTAAACTGGATATGAAGAAGGCCTACGATATGGTGGATTGGGAGTGCTTGGGAAATATTCTGAAAGCTATGGGATTCGCTCGACAGTGGTGTCTTTGGATTAAGGAATGTGTCGAGACGGTGCGATTCTCGGTGTTGTTTAATGGCCAACCATCTCAATTCTTCCAACCGTCTAGAGGCATTCGTCAGGGAGACCCTCTCTCTCCTTTGCTCTTCATTCTCCTTACTAATGCGCTGTCTTTTCTCATCTCTAAAGGTGTCCAGGAGGGATCTTTGCAGGGGATTTCTTTGAACCCTAATTGCCCTCGACTTACCCATGTTCTTTTTGCAGATGACACAATCCTCTTCGGGAAAGCATCTGTGACTGAAGCTTTGCATATTAAAAAAACTATGGAGATCTATGGGACAATGACGGGTCAAGTGATAAATTGTGACAAATCCGCAATTTCCTTCAGCCACAACACTCCGGATTCTATCAAGCAACTCGTTGCAAACTGTCTGGGTATTCCTCTGGCTTCAGGCTTGGGGAAATATTTGGGGGTTCCAACTGAGTGGGGCAGATCGAAGAAAGAAGTTTTCTCGGTGCTAATTAGCAGAATGGAGAAACTGGGTCAAGCATGGAAGAGTCTTGCTCTCTCGCAAGCAGGAAAAGAGACACTTCTTAAATCGGTCTATCAGGGTTATCCGACTTTCCTCATGTCCTGCTTCCTTTTGCCGAAAGGGACCACTAGGAAGATGAACTCTCGCCTTAGTGCTTTCTTCTGGGGTGGGGATATGGAAAAGAAGGCCATACCATGGAGAAAAGGTAGCGTCTTAACAGCTCCAAAGCAGGAAGGGGGCATGGGATTCAAAGATTTTCATCAATTTAATATGGCTCTGCTGGCTAAGCAAGGATGGAGGATTCTCAATGGGAAGGAAGAGACTTGGATTAAGTTGTTGAAAGGTCTTTATTTTCCTAATGGTGACTTCATGGAGGCCGGTAAGGGGCGTAAACCTTCTTGGATTTGGTCAAGCATTTGTGAAGCTAAATCCATCCTTAAGATGGGAGCTCGTAAGAACATGGGAAGTGGAAGGACGATCTCTTTGGAGAATGACCCTTGGATCCCGGGGCTTCCCAACTTTAAGCTCCACCCTAGCGATCGTCAACAGCTTTGGGCTTTTCAATGGATCATGGATGATGGTTGTGAATGGAACTTGGATCTCATTCGACAAACTTGTTCAATTGAGGAAGTGGAGGCAATTAAGAGAATCCCAATTGGGATTGATTCTGCCGACGATGAGTGGGTTTGGCACTTTGAAAAATCGGGGATTTACACAGTGAAATCAGGGTACCATACTTTCAGGGAGTCCGAACGGAACCGATTGGGGACCCCTAACCCGAATCATCCTGACTGCACCTCAAAAGCCTGGAAATGGTTATGGAGTCTTTCATTGCCTCCAAAAATAATTTCTTTCATTTGGAGGATTTCGAGGAATGCGGTTGCTACAAAGAGGAATCTCTGGTTTAGAAGATGTAGTCCTTCACCGCTTTGCTCTCTTTGTCAGTTGAACGAGGAGGATATTTGGCATTGCCTCTTTCGGTGCCCCCATGCGGCAAGGGTGTGGCAGGTTAACCATCCTTCTCTTCCTATCCCTCAGGATTCAACGCCAGTGGTCATGTGGCTGGTTGCCATCTTTGGAAGCCTCCCGATTGTCTCAATTCATGCAGTGGTTGCGTGCTTGTGGGCCATCTGGATTGCTAGAAATGAGAGAGTCTTCAAAGGTGTCATCCCTCGGACAGCTGTGACATCAGCAAATGCGGTTAGGGACTTCAATTTCTGGACTACTCCTCCCCTTGTCCAATCGGTCCACGGAACCCATTCCCAGCACATTTCTGACCATTCTACACTTAGTCTACCGCCTAGTTCTTCCCAATGGGAAGTTCACTGTGATGGATCCTTCAGATCGGAATCACAGGTGGCGGCATATGGGGTCATCATTACAAACCCCCATGGGCAAGTTGTGGATGGTAGTGCTGGGACCTTTTTCTGTTCTTCAGCGATAGTTGCGGAAGCTAAAGCCTTGTTGACTGCTGTGAGAATGGCAGCCTCCCTTCACGGTCCTGCTTCAATCTTCTCGGACTGCAAAGTGCTTGTCGACATTATCCAAGATCCGCAAAAAGTTGGTCCCTGGCAGGTTAGAGCATGGATTCAGAGGATTCGCTTTCTCCTTCAGACGCATATCAGATTGAGTTTATTCTTCACGCCAAGATCTACTAACAAAAGCGCAGATTGGGTGGCAAAGGAAGCGGCAAATGGATCTCTCCCTCAAGAATGGATCCAAGTGCTTGACATTTTAAATCCGATCTTGTAATTCCGCTATGCTTGTACTCCTATCGTTGATTTGAATGGAAATTACATATTGTCAAAAAAAAAAAGGTTTAGACAAGTTCAAGCATACATAGATGACAAGCGCAAACATTCTTACTGATTTATAACGTTATGATTGGTTAAAAATTAATCCTCTCGTGTTATTGGATTGGGGGAAAAAAATAAAGAACCGGGGTAACGAAACCATACAATTACAAACCTCGATATGAAAAAAAGGCATGTGCTTGAGTTATGGATGAGGCTTCAATTGAAACGTTTTACTCCAAAATGAATGTGTGAAGGGTTTCAATTCAATTATGTAAACGATGAATTTGTAGCAAATCATTGATGCTCGAAATTGGGTGTCAAATCTATCGCCCAAATCTCACAAGCAAACAATACCTAAATAGTACGTTAGGTAGACTCATGCATAGAGATTAGAGGCATAGGCAGAGTAGGTCTTGGTTGGTCAATGAGGACATCTCCTACATAATGAAGTTCAGGCTCGGCCCATTCCAATGGATCAACAAACGAAACCCAAGCCCAAACGAGCGGCAATCCAGATCTGGTAAAAAGAAGAAAAGGCCCGCCCGCTATATAAAACTCCTCTCTGCAACTCTTATCTCAAAGTACGTCTCAACCACAAGAGAAACAGAGACGATAGATAACCTTCCCGCTTCCATTCAATTCAACTCATCCATCGATTCAGCCAAAGAAAATCTAAACCCAAGAAAAAAAAAGCTATGATCTTGTTGAAACCCAATTACAACCGCCATCCGCCATTTTCTCCCTTTTCGGGTTCTTATAATCTCCAAACCTCCAGGGCAAGGCAAGTCGGATTCCCGCCGGCAAGCAGCAGAAGGCGGCCGACGGCGACAAAATGCGGCGGAGGAGGAGGAGCGGAGGAGGAGAAGCCGCGGCGAAGCTTCTTGAGCCTGGAGGAAGCTGGGCTGGTGGAAATTTCAGGGCTCAGCTCCCACGAGAGATTCCTCTGCCGTTTAACGGTTTGTTAAATTTTTTTTTTTAAGTTAACCTCACCTCAGGCGCCTTAATCAATCAATTAATTAACTCGTAATTACTAATAATTCCTTTTTTGTGTTGTTGAATAGATATCTTCGTTGAACCTTCTGAAAGTGATGTCGGAGCAGGAAGGGTGCGCCATTGAGGAGCTAAATGCAGGGAAGGTATGCGACTGGTTCTTGAAGGACAAGCTGAAACGAGAACAGAGCTTGGATTCTGCTGTCCTTCAATGGGACGACTCTGAGTTTCCAATTTGACCTCATACCTTTATTTTTCTTGTATGTTCATTACTTTACTTTGTTGCCATTGGTCACTTGTTTCTCTAACCAGTGCATCGATACACACCTCAAATCAGATTTAGGGGTCGTTTAGATGGGTTAATTGTCAATGTGGTATTTGTAGAGTCAGATAACTCATTTATTGTTCACGTGGAATTTCAGTGGTAATTGAAATAAAGTATCTCGTTTTGGATGAACTATGCAAATGTGGTATTTGGTAAAACTAGAGTGGTAAAACGAGTTATTTCGAAATAACACATGAGTATGAGTTATTTCAAATAACCTATTTCGAGTTATTTGTAAATAACTCACTGTCCAAATAACTCATTTCAGTAAAACGCAGTCAAACGAGCTATTTGTGTCCAAATAACTCATACAAATACTCCATCCAAACGACCCCTTAATCACTTATTTCGCTAATACGGAGAGGTGACAAGGTTGAAAAAGGTCACGAGAATTTGAATCTAAAAATACGACATTGTAACACGTATAATTTGTGATTGTGTGTTTGGGAGGAAGATGGTTGGGAACACAACAGTTGCTTTAGGGGTCGTTTGGATGGATCAATTGTAAAACGAGACAATTTGACCAATTGTTTCATTTTACAAAACGAGTCATTTAAAACGAGTCAATTCAGATTACCTGCTCCCACCCTAGACAATTGTAATTGGCTCAAAATGAGTCAATTCAGAATTCCCCAGCCCAAATTGCTTCATTCAAATTTTCTGCTGCCAAACGGATCAATCTAGCACAATTGACTCAAAACGAGACAATTGTGTCAGATTGATCCATTAGAATTTCTCATCCAAACAACCCCTTAAACTCTCTGAGTTGTGAAAGAGTTGATGGTTTAGAGAATTTCGTCACATAAACAAACTAATGTATGAGTTTTGAAGAGCTTCAAGACTTTTTTTTTTTTTTTTTTTTTTGTGGACAAACTATTTTATCTAGTTCCAGTTTGACGATTTAGTGTCGACAAAGTGTAACAAGCCTAACAAATGAATTTATTATTGCTTCTTTCTTCTCTTTTTCTCCATTCCTCTCGCCTGACTTTTCCCCACCAGTAGTTGGATCGACACTTCCCCGCCCGCGGAAAGATAAAACCGAACCAATTCATGCTCTGACGACCTTTTCCTCCTCCGCCGCCGCCACCACCACCGCCGTCCATGGCTATGGTTGAGAACAAGTCGCCGACTGACAACTCCAACAACAGAGTGTGGGGTTTCCTCAGGCTGCCCTTCCGAGCTACCACCGGGAATGCGACGCCGTCCCCTTCGTCTTCGTCGCATCTTCACCACAGCCACCACAACTACCAGCACGGCCAGAATAACGCCCCCGTGGAAGGATCTAATCCTCACCCTCCCAATTCGGTCTCTTCCGTCGCCAAATCGCTGCTCCCCACGCGCCGCCGCCTCAAGCTCGATCCGGCCTCCAAGCTCTTCTTCCCTTGTGAGCTTATTCTCGATCTCTCTCGCACTTTCTGTGATTCTTAGCTAGGTTTCTGCGGAATTTCTTTTCCCGGCGGGAGAAAGAATTTATTGAAATAGTGACCGATATCTGCTTTCTTAATTGCTTCTGTTGGGTATTTATCGTTTCTACTGGGAATTAATGAAGCTTTGTTCTTCCGTCTCTGGTTGTAGATGAACCCGGGAAGCAGGTGAGGAGTGCCATCAAGATTAAGAACAGTAGCAAATCCCATGTAGCGTTCAAGGTATAGATTGATTTAATCAACTCCTTAAGGGTTCACCGCGGCTTCCTCTAGATATTGGGTGCTCGTTGATATGCCTGAAAGAACCTAATGGCCTTCTGATCATATATTTCTAATGCATTTGCTATCTTGGTGTGGTTTAGTTTCAAACAACTGCGCCAAAGAGTTGTTTCATGCGCCCACCTGGGGCTGTTCTTGCTCCTGGGGAGAGTATCATAGCTACTGGTAATTCCTCTCAGCAGTTATGTTTGTGCTGTTAAATGCATTGGTTATGTGGCTTCTTCTTCCATACCGTTATCTTACGGTGGTATCTTTTCTGGCATATGGATGTTAGTTTTCAAGTTCGTCGAGCACCCAGAAAACAATGAGAAACCAATGGACCAGAAGAGCAGGGTTAAGTTCAAAATTATGAGCTTGAAGGTGAAAGGGCCAATGGACTATGTGCCTGAGCTGGTGAGTTTACGTTTCAATGCAATAGATAGCTATCAATTTTCCAACTTTGCTTAGTCAGTTGTGTTCGTAGGAACAAACAAGCTGTATTTGGAATGAGTCTGGTAAGCTGAAATGTGGAAGCCCTGGCAAAAGCTCGAAACTTCCATGCACTATAATTTTTCTTACTTCCTCGGTTAAGCTTGCTGCCTCTTGAGTCTAAGTTATCCAGTTTTAAGAATCTCCTTCGGTTAGCAATCACGCATTAGAGGCTTAACTTATTTTGCTCTCAGTCACTGTGATGCGATTGTACTTCTGATTGAGGTTTCTTTACTCAGGCCTTTCTAGTGGCCATTACAAGCTCTTCTCCCCACCCAAATCTCTGTCCTAATCTACTGGAATAACCATTTCCCTTTGCAGTTTGATGAGCAGAAGGACCAGGTAGCAATAGAGCAGATATTACGCGTTATTTTTCTAGACCCAGAGCGCTCAACCCCTGTAAGTTTGATGGTTATTAATAACTCCATTTGAAAATGTAACTGTTGCAAATTTGATCTTCTCATTGGACTGCACAATCTTTTCATCGGTATAACAGTCTTTGGAGAAGTTGAAGCGCCAATTAGCGGAGGCTGATGCTGCAGTGGAAGCCCGGAAGAAACCCCCGGAGGATGCAGGTCCAAGAATCATAGGCGAAGGACTCGTGATTGATGAATGGGTGAGTTAACTCAGTTTATTCCAACATCAACCTTTCTTACTTGGCTATAACCCACCATACTGGCCTCACGTTAATACCCTTTTTATGCGTTCTTGTATATCAACAGAAAGAGCGAAGGGAAAGATACCTTGCTCGACAGCAGGGTGAAGCGGTAGACTCGGTATAGACGAAACTAATGAGCATCGAGCTTTTGTTATTCACGGCTTGAGTAGCATGGAAAATTGATTGATGTCGGTATGTTCCTCGTCTACTCCATTGTACCATATAGGAAGAGGAGAAAAAGCTCTTGAGAATGTGTCCATGTAAAGAAAAGATGTGCATTGTTGTTGTAAGGTTGATTTGTTTTGTTGATTTTTGAGTGTTAGGAAGAACCCCTTGTTGTATGTCTTTCACCATTCAGCTCTGCCTGTAGATAAATTTATAATTTTGATTTGGCCCGCCTGCTTCTATAACCAGAAATTATGAACTGGTCTCATGTTGGGTTGTAATGCTCCTAATTTGATGAATCACAAGCTGTTTTTCACAGAGAAAGGAAAGCCGGCTCTTCCTGATCTGACGTTGCCGGGAAATAGACAAGAGCGAGTCTTCCTCCAAGAACTGGTTCTCTTTAATAAGTTCTGAAGAACTTTATTTCAGTCAAGGAACAGTGTTTCCTCGGGAAAACCAAATGCCACCGCCGGTGCCGAATTCGTTTCCGGCGATGTTGATTTGATGTTTCGCGGTGGAAACTCTTGCGGTGCCGTTTGATCGAATGCACCGCTGATTACTGAAATCGAGACGACCGTCAAATATCCGCCGCCGAATGTCGGCGCCGTTGATTTGATCGATGCACCTCTAAATGGTGAAATCAACGTGACCGTCAAATATCCGCCGTCGAATGTCGGCGCCGTTGATTTGATCGATGCACCTCTGACTTCTAACCAACGCGACCGTTACTACGGTTCGCACCTCTCCAAACTACGTTCGAACGAGGGTGTTTGAGTTTTGAGGAATCTACGCTACCGCTACTCCTATGGAGATTCCTGTGGAGAGCTCCGCGACTACGACTAACACTACAACTATGGAGATCCTTCCTGGAAGGAGAGCTCCGCGAAGGAGTTACAGAGAAAAAGGATAAAGTTTTGACAGAGTTGTTCTGTGTTGATTTGTTTGTCCTTTCTCTCTCCTTGCTCCGCTACTTTTATTTGAAATCACTTGCGTAGTCTTCACGCTAGGTGGAACCGCTTCCTCAACTGCTCCGTCCTGAAATCCCACGTGTCTCAACTGCCTTGATCTCCTCTTTCTGCTTTGCGTAAAAGTCACGTGCACACACATCAACTTTGTACCATGGTTCGAATCCCGATACCGCCATCGATTAAAACAACATTGTTGTTTCACCCTCGTCACCGCGTACTTGCCGCTAGATTGTTGATCTCCCGGCGTCGTTCTTAATTAAACAACATTGTTTCCCTGTCCCGCGATGTCGTTGAGCTTCACAACACTGTTTTCATTTTAACACTGTCGTTTTAACTGCTGCGGCATCGTTTGGCCTACTTGCGGTATTGATTTATAATCCGCGGTGTCGTTTCTTTCCTCTTGCGGCATCGTTTTCAACTAAACGACACCGTCCTAAACAGCCATTAAAATATTAATTAATTAATCCGTCCATCACTAGCTATGGCCAACGACATCACTAGCATCACAACAACTCCGTTTGTTTTCCCTTTTGCGACATTGTTTTTTATTTAAACACTGTCGTTTGCTTGCGGTACCGTTGGGCTCCCTCGCGGTACTGTTTTCAATTCCGCGGCATCGTTTTAGCTCTCCGCGGCACCGTTTTAACTCCCCTCGGTGCCGCTTCTTCCAATCCAACAAGGAATAAAAATAATAATTAATTAGAGAAAACTCCTTCTCCAATTCCAACTGCACGCGCGGCCCCTCTTGTTTTTCATTAAGCGGTGTCGTTTCCCATGCCGCGGTACCGTCGAGGCCTCCTTGCGGTACCGGTGAGCTTCCTTGCGGTACCGTTTTAATTCTCCATGCGGTACCGATTTTTCTCTTCCGACAAGGAATAATGGTAATAATTAATTATAAAACTCCCTTCTCCAACCCAACTACACGCGCGGCCCCCTTTTGTTTTTCGGTATCGTTTCCAGTGCCGCGGCACCGCTGAGCTTCCTTGCGGTACCGGTGAGCTTCCTTGCGGTATCGTTTTTCTGCTTCGCGGTACCGTTTTAACTCTCCGCGATGCCGCTCAACTCCAAACGACACCGTTTTTTACCCACGGTATCGAATTAAATGCCGAGACTCATTATTACGGCATTGAATTTAGGCAAAAAATATTTTAGGTGTAAACAATGCCCCCCACAACTTAGTTTATAAGAACTACTTCTTATGAACTAAGTTGTTGACACAACTCAATTCACCTAAAATGATAATTAACTTGCCTCAATGATCAAGTTGGCGAGAAATTTTATGGCCACCTTTGGCCAATCTCACCAACAAGCATGCAAAAACTAACTGGAAATGTTGGCGTTCTCATTGTCAATTATTAAACCCCAAGCAAAACTTCAACAAGTTTTAGAAAACACAACCGAGATTTACCTTTAGTTACAGCTTCCTTGCCATGTTTTGCAACCAAACGTCTCCGCTTCCTTTTCCTGTTCTTATGCACCAAACAAGATTGCAAGCTGCAACGTTGCTTGTTTTTAGACCCACAACAAGACCGTGCCATTTGGATAACGGCAGCGATGCAATTTCCACTACTATTTCTGAGTGCTTTTTCCTTCCAACGAGGATCAAAATAAATACCCTTGGATCTTCTCCAATCATATCTCGCCACCAACCAGTAAACACAAAACCCAAGCTCGCAACGAAGAACCTTGGCCTAGCAGAAACGGCACCGTCCTCAACATCACCATGGCAGTATGCGCAACACTGTTTTAGAATAAACAATGTTGTTGGCAGCTTGACCAAAACGCAGCTGTTTTATTTTCACGTTGCAGCGTTATGAAGGCCAAAACAACTTTGTTTTATATATTTAGAATAATAATAAAAAAATGGCACTCCTGCAGCACGGTTTCAACCACAACAGCCCTGTTCTTCTCTTTCTTTCTGCCACAACAGCGTTGTTTTGGTGAGATTTTTTTTATTTTATTTTCCTCTTTTCCGCCAAAGCTGTTTTGAAACAGCGGCAGAGCTATTTTTTTATTTTTTATTTTTTCCGCTAGGGCTGTTTGCAACAGCGGCAAAGCTAATTTTTTCTTTTTTTCCTTTTTTAACAACATTGTGTATCTTTCCCTATCTCCCAACGATGTTGAGAAAAGAGAACAACACCGCTTGTTATTTTGAACTATTGCCAACGATATTGTTGCTTCTTCTTAGCAATGCCGCTTGATCATATTATATAATATTTTATCTATAACATATTAGGTGGCCTAATTTAGCCACGTTATTTATAACAGTTAAATAAGAAACAAACTAGACTTTGGCATAAACCATCATGCCAAAAGTCCACACCCACTGCCAACTCCATCGATCAAACCAAACAAGCCATCCGTAAAGTCCATGATTCATCACAGCTGGCTTCACACGAGTTGGTTTTGATGTTTTGGAATCAATGTTGGCTTGCAAATCCCCAGTTCGTCTAGCTCGAACATCTTTGTTCGAAACTCCACGATCCTGATTTGGCCTAATCTTAGCTTCGCGGAATGGAAAACCATAAGCATTCTTGGCTCTAGACAGGACATTCTCGATTTTTGGCACCTTTGTCTTGCCAATTCGACCATGCGACATCGCTTGCCTAGACTGGTCTAGTTTTGTTAGCTTCGCACTCTCACCATGTTGTTGGTAGTATGAGCGCCGAGACTTTTCATCAACAGGTACGTTGGTATTTTGCTTATCACGAACATGACTTTCGCACCTATCACACAACAACGTTGCCCCTTTTAAAATTCCACGTGAGTTTGGAGTTTGTTTGGCATTGGCCTTGCCCCCCAGACCACCACTTATGGATTTGTTCCCAACCAGCACTGGTGAGGCAACCCCATGTCGGGTTTGATCGAACTTGCCCCCCTCTCTACTCAGTAGAGGTTTCGGGGACAATTTACATAGAGGATTCTGTTGATTCATGACAACTTTGGTGGCATTGGGTTTTTTCACGTGGCTGCCACCCCCACACTGCAAAGTTTTTGCTGCCATCCTTGTTTGAATTTTCCTAGAATAGGACATATTTGGCAAACTTATTTGCCACTCGCGATGTTGTTTTTCCATCAACCGACCATGCGGTGGGATCTTATGCCCCCCTATCGGCTTAGATTGAACACCATTGCGATGTTGCTTGGGTAACCCATCATACGTGAGCTTGCTATGCTCGACGTGATTGTAACCAGGTTCTCGACCCTGGTTCTTGTTTTCAATCTTATTAGAAGTAAGTCGATACTGACTTCTTTGTAGTGGCTTCTGCAAGCCACTTCCAATTGGTGTGTCCTTTAGAACAACGTTGTTCACAGGAAAGAACACATTGGATTCACTCACTTCTAGCAACAATGTTGTGGACATGGTTCGAGATTTAAACACATCAAAATCATACGTGGCTCCACGTATTGACATATTAAAATTAGAAACAGAGTCGTCCAACTTATCAAACCATTGATCTATGTTTTTTTCAAGATTATCCATTTTTTTATCAAGAGAAGTTAGAATGATATTTACCTGTTGGCTATCTCTGTTGAGTTCAGCCACTACTTGGCGGGGTATGAGCAGCATCTCACCCTGATCGGAGATTCGTGCCATTGATTGCACCTTTGCTCCAGCGTTGTTGCTTGAACCGCCAACAGCATCGTCAATCTCGATATTGACCATTTGAGCCTCCGTCATGGATCCTTGTCGAAGACCACAATCTTCTTTTCCTCGTCGCAGAGCCATGTCAAACACACGTGTCCCACCAGGTGTGCCAAAATGTTTCCTCGGGAAAACCAAATGCCACCGCCGGTGCCGAATTCGTTTCCGGCGATGTTGATTTGATGTTTCGCGGTGGAAACTCTTGCGGTGCCGTTTGATCGAATGCACCGCTGATTACTGAAATCGAGACGACCGTCAAATATCCGCCGCCGAATGTCGGCGCCGTTGATTTGATCGATGCACCTCTAAATGGTGAAATCAACGTGACCGTCAAATATCCGCCGCCGAATGTCGGCGCCGTTGATTTGATCGATGCACCTCTGACTTCTAACCAACGCGACCGTTACTACGGTTCGCACCTCTCCAAACTACGTTCGAACGAGGGTGTTTGAGTTTTGAGGAATCTACGCTACCGCTACTCCTATGGAGATTCCTGTGGAGAGCTCCGCGACTACGACTAACACTACAACTATGGAGATCCTTCCTGGAAGGAGAGCTCCGCGAAGGAGTTACAGAGAAAAAGGATAAAGTTTTGACAGAGTTGTTCTGTGTTGATTTGGTTGTCCTTTCTCTCTCCTTGCTCCGCTGCTTTTATTTGAAATCACTTGCGTAGTCTTCACGCTAGGTGGAACCGCTTCCTCAACTGCTCCGTCCTGAAATCCCACGTGTCTCAACTGCCTTGATCTCCTCTTTCTGCTTTGCGTAAAAGTCACGTGCACACACATCAACTTTGTACCATGGTTCGAATCCCGATACCGCCATCGATTAAAACAACATTGTTGTTTCACCCTCGTCACCGCGTACTTGCCGCTAGATTGTTGATCTCCCGGCGTCGTTCTTAATTAAACAACATTGTTTCCCTGTCCCGCGATGTCGTTGAGCTTCACAACACTGTTTTCATTTTAACACTGTCGTTTTAACTGCTGCGGCATCGTTTGGCCTACTTGCGGTATTGATTTATAATCCGCGGTGTCGTTTCTTTCCTCTTGCGGCATCGTTTTCAACTAAACGACACCGTCCTAAACAGCCATTAAAATATTAATTAATTAATCCGTCCATCACTAGCTATGGCCAACGACATCACTAGCATCACAACAACTCCGTTTGTTTTCCCTTTTGCGACATTGTTTTTTATTTAAACACTGTCGTTTGCTTGCGGTACCGTTGGGCTCCCTCGCGGTACTGTTTTCAATTCCGCGGCATCGTTTTAGCTCTCCGCGGCACCGTTTTAACTCCCCTCGGTGCCGCTTCTTCCAATCCAACAAGGAATAAAAATAATAATTAATTAGAGAAAACTCCTTCTCCAATTCCAACTGCACGGGCGGCCCCTCTTGTTTTTCATTAAGCGGTGTCGTTTCCCATGCCGCGGTACCGTCGAGGCCTCCTTGCGGTACCGGTGAGCTTCCTTGCGGTACCGTTTTAATTCTCCATGCGGTACCGATTTTTCTCTTCCGACAAGGAATAATGGTAATAATTAATTATAAAACTCCCTTCTCCAACCCAACTACACGCGCGGCCCCCTTTTGTTTTTCGGTATCGTTTCCAGTGCCGCGGCACCGCTGAGCTTCCTTGCGGTACCGGTGAGCTTCCTTGCGGTATCGTTTTTCTGCTTCGCGGTACCGTTTTAACTCTCCGCGATGCCGCTCAACTCCAAACGACACCGTTTTTTACCCACGGTATCGAATTAAATGCCGAGACTCATTATTACGGCATTGAATTTAGGCAAAAAATATTTTAGGTGTAAACAAACAGTATAGGGCACTACGGAATTGAGTTGCTCCCTTTATTCACCTCTGCTAATCAGCAGAATTTGGCAGGAAAATCTTAAACAACGACTAACAAAGGATTGAATCTATTGAACTATGAGGTGGGCAATGATTAGATCTGTATATGGAAAAAAAAGCTGAATCAAAGATGGGATCAACTAAATCGAACTAAAAGCGCTTCTAATCTAACTTAAATCGTCATCATTTCGCTTTCATATTTGCTCCGGTTCATTCTCGATTTGATTCTGGACCGAACAAATCGATATCTACCCTACCCTTATCTTAAGAAGTAAGAACCATTCATTTGATGGATGACCATTGTCTCTTTGCTTTCTCTTCGTTTCCCTTTCATATGCTTTTCATATACGTTTCCAACGTGGAGAATATGAGTGACTTGGGAAGCTCCGGACGGAGATCAACGTGGCTGGGAGCGAAGGAAAAAAGGACCCAGATGGGGGACTTCGAAACGGAACTCCGGGGAGTTCCGGCGATCCGATTCCGGCGAGAAAGGCAGTTTTCTTACCGTGAGCGGTGGTCGGGAGGGAGAAGCGGGAAGGAAGGAGAAACGGGCTGACGACGAGTCGATGCGGAGAGTAATGTATCTCAGCTGCTGGGCCCAAAGCTAGATGGGCCGACGAGACCGTGTAACACCAGGGCTCCATGGGCTGATCTCGTGGCAATGTGTGAAAAAACAGGCTGGAAAACGAGTTGTCGTAGAAGAAGGTGTTGTAATTACCAAAAAGGCCTTTTGGGCCTGGCCCGAAGTTATCAAGCCCAGCCGCACGCTATCATGCTATTGAGTTTTGAGTTTCGGTGGCCTCGACTCGATCGATGCTTGTTGCTTTTTTTTAATTTTTTTTATTTTATATGTTTTCATAAACCAGACCTACTAACCATACTTGCATGGAAAATGGGCGTCTTGTTTGTACAGGAAGAGAGATCAATCACAGAAAACTTGTATGGAAACTGACTCTCGGGAAAGCATAGTCCATGAAACCGTACCGGAGATCGTATCGAAAAAGTCAGTGGTAGGGTATTTTATGACAAAACCGTGGTTTTACGGTAGTTTAACCGTTAGTATCGTTAAATACTGCATACCGGTTTAGCCTCCGATACTGATATTTTATGGTTGAACCGCCGGTACAGTACGGTTTCATGAACTATGCATGAAAGCCCGCGTATGTTGTTTTTCCTCCTTTCCATTTTCACCCAAAGCCAAAGGGAAAGAAGAATCCCAAGAAGTAAGAACATTTGTATTCCAAAGGGTTATAGGTATAATATGCCCCTCTACTATGACGTTTTATCAAACATGCTATCCTACTATTTTTTACATCATACATGCCCCTGTACTTTGGAAAACTTATCAAACATGCCCTTTTGTTAAAATTTTCATCTAAAAACTGTTAACCAAGACCGAACTTTGGTTTGGGCGACCCAAATATCTAAAATATCCCTAATAATTTCACTTTAAAGTTTTTTTTTGTTCTTTTGTATAGCCAAATAATTCTAATTATTTCACTTTGATGAGACCTAGAGAAATAAAACAAGGGTCAAAACTGACATTTCCCCTCCCATTTATCGATGTCGGGTCGTCTAAATCTCGGTTCAACCATGATTGCCGATTTTTTTTATGGAAATTTCAACTGAAGGCATGTTTGATAGTTTTTTCAAATTACAGGGGGCATGTTTGATGTAAAAAATAGTAAAAGGACATGTTTGATAAAACGTCATAGTAGAGGGACATATTAACCCTATTCCAAAAGGGAAAAAGGCAAAAGAAGAGAGATTTGTCACGAGGGAAGAAAATAATAGTTTGGTGTTTGTGGCATCATGGATAGCCAAGTATTTGATCTCTCTAGGAAGAACTCAAGAGTATCCAAGGAGCCTCCTTTCCCTCATTTGTGATTTCAAATCTCTAGAGAATGGAAGTTTTAATGGCAAATGGTTAAAAAGTAAAGAGATGCACAAGATGAGTCCATCCCACCAACCCCAGATGTACAAACAGCACATGATTCCCAATCACTTTTCTTTTTCAAAGGGAAAAAAGGGTATAAAGTATAGTGACACATAAAATAACAATCTTATCCCCCCACAAACCATATATATGTACACACACTACAAAATATTGAGAAAATAAATGGACTTAACCCATTCTCAATATAGTTAGGTTTGAGTTTCGACTGTTTAGTCATTCGTCGACCTTCTCTTTATCTGAATGGTGATAACAGTTAACTACGATTCATAATCAAATACAGTCGATTTCCAAAAAAAAAAAAATGTAAAACCAAAGGAAATCAAAATTTTACAAAGAACTAAAACTTGATTCAAATTTCGATTTGGTCGGTCGATTTTTTCTTCTTTTTAAGGGATCACAACGAATAAACAAGAAAGAAAATATCGAAATTGTGAGAACCGAGTCCAATCAAAGCATATGCATCAATCGATTCAAATGTAAATCTGGCTCCTATTCGATAGATACGGTTGAAAAAACAATCTCTTTCATATATAAATATGGGTCCTACTCCGCTCCGTACAAAGTAAGTATCAATGTTTATGTTGGTCGAAAATGAAATTACCATACATTGTGCTTAAATCATAATCTTCAAGCAATGTACACTTTAAATATACACAATTATCATGCAATGTAAAAAAAAAAAGTTTAATTTGTCCCTATAAATCCCATTATGTTCAAGTCCTAAGAATGAAGCAATTTTTGCAGAGGCTTATCAAGCAAAACCATGAACCTTGCCCCGTTTACGCCATCAAACAAGGGAGAGGATTATATTATCAAGCGCGCCGAGGAAAATGCGATCATCCTTTCTTTTCTTGTGTTTCCCGTCCCATTCACTCTTTTCTTACAGACCGTGACCCTGAATTTATTTGAGAAAACAGAGTAGTGAGAGTACTCTGTTTCTTGAGAAAACAGGGTGTCATGCGATCGATCTGGGAGATATCTCTCTCACATCTGGACTAATGTTATCCAATACGTAAAACAAAACGCCATTTATTAATTGCATAAGGCGCAGTGACAGTTGACATTTGTTAGTTGTCACTGAAAGTGAAACTCCATTTTCGCCTTTTCTCCTTTTCCAAGTTTCCAACAACATATTTACAGTTGGGAAGGAAGGAGATTTGGTAGCTAGCAAAAAAAGGGGGGGCTTTTGATTCTTATCCACTACCAAATGGAAGTTCCTTTCTAACCTTTTTGCTTATAATCCACTCAAGCATGCCTAGTGGTATTGGTCATTAGTTCATGATTGTTGGAAAGAGATATCGATACGCCATAATCATACAGATTTCGTACAGGGAGGTCGATTATTTCGTTAAAGAGACTCGTCGTTTGAGAGTAAAGATTTCTTAGTGTGAGTTTCGATTTTTTCTTTGTTTTCTTATTATCTTTTGCGCTTCAAGCATTATTGATGTTGTTTCCTCTTCAAACTTTCGGTACCTTGAGTAGTTAAATTGTTGTATAGCTCTGGGTGATAGGTCGAACCCACCAACCAACTCAAAGGTTGCATTTTGGTTGCAATTGTCACTAGAGACTGCTAAATTTTATCTTCTTGACACTCTTTTATGTATTTTCTTATCGAATCATTCGTACAACAATCTCTGTCTCTTTTAAGTTTTAATTCTTATTGGTAATTAAATCTCTAAACATAGTGTGGAATGAACATATTGGACATGTAAATGGTAATGGATATAATTAACAAAAAGAGAAACAACCCTTTTAGAATCCACTTATGTACCACTAGTTAGCCAAATTTAAACCCACACCCCTCAAAAACAACTAGAAGAAGAAGAAGAAAAAACAAAAGTATAGATCCAAATTCCATAATCGTCCCTCAATTTTCCCATTACAACCAAAAAACCCCTCTCACAATCAAACAACTTTCCCACCCATCTCCAAATTCTCATTCCCACGCCCCGCCTCCGCCTCCACGAACCTCGACCAGTACCAATGCGACCTCCACACCCTTCCCATCTCCTCGATCGGAATCCCCTTCGTCTCCGGCAAGAAAAAGTAGACGAAAATCGACATCACCACGACGAAGAACGCGAAGAACAGGAACAACCCGAACTTCAAACGACACAACATCATCAGGAATATCTGCGCCACCGCGAACGTGAAGATCATGTTCACCGACACCGTCACGCTCTGCGCCGCCGATCGGATCTCCAACGGGAAGATCTCGCTCGGCACCAGCCACCCCAGCGGGCCCCACGACCACGCGAATCCCGCCACGTAGATGCAGATGAACATCACCACGATGATCGAGTACCACTTCGGCAGCTCCCCTGGGTCGCCGTCGACGCCGAATTTCGCCCCGATGCACGCCGCCACCACCGCCTGAAAAAAATTCCCAAAATCACATCAAGTTCTAGTCGAATTTAATCCTAATTGCAACGAATTCGAGTTTGACCTAGTGACGAGACGCGATGATAACATAATTCGTATTTACCTGACTAATTCACATCTGACCAAATCGCAGCAAATTTTAGTCCAATTTAATCACAATTCGACGAATTCGAGTTATAGCTACTAGTAATACCGTGACGCAATGATAACAATTCGTACTACCTGACAAATTAACATCTGACCAAAATCACAACATAATTCTAGTCCAATTTAATCCCGATCCAAGGAATTCGAGTTTGACCTAGTAGTAATACTGCGACACGACGATGATAACAATTCGTACTACCTGCAGACAGATTAACATCTGACCAAAATCACAGCAAAATTCTAGTCTCAATCCAACAAATTCGAGTTTGACCTAATCGTAATACTGAGACGCGACGCGATGATAACAATTCGTATTACCTGACAAATCAATATCACGACCAAAATCACAGCAAAATTCCAATCCAATTGAATTCCAATTCAACGAATTCGAATTTGAGCTAGTGGTCCTACTGCGTCGCGACAACGATAATAATTCGTATTACCTGACAAATTAACATCTGAACGCCTCCTTCTAGGAAGAGAAACCTCCTCCCCCACTTATCAACACCATAGATGGACACCATGGTGGCACAGACATTGACGATCCCGGTGATCACCGCCGACATTAAGGAAGCGTCGGCGCCGAATCCGATGCTGTTGAACAGCACCGGCGCGTAGAACATGATGACGTTGATTCCGGTGAGCTGCTGGAAGAATGGGATGCAGACGGCCATGGCCAGGTGCGGCCGGTACTTCCTCTGGAGCAGATTGGTCCAGGGGTGCTCGACGAGCCTGGACTGCTCGGTGGCGGCGACGAGGTCGGAGAACTCGTCGTCGACGTCGTCGACGCCGCGGATGCGGCGGAGGGCGGACCGGGCCTCGTCGGCCCGGCCGCGCTCGATCATGGAGTTGGGTGTGTCGGGGAGGACGAGGGAGCCGACGGTGATGATGAGCGCCGGGACCATGGCGCCGCCGAGGCTGAGGCGCCAGCCCCAGCCGCCGGCGATCTTGTTGAAGAAGAAGTTGAGGACGTTGGCGACGAGGATGCCGACGGTGATGGAGAGCTGGAAGCCGATGTTCAGTGCTCCTCTGTATCTGTACGGCGCCATCTCCGACAAGTAGAGCGGCACCGACTGTATAATTGTTGCACATTATGAAAATAAATGTATCGTCAATTCGCTATTTAGTGTCAAGATTAAGTTAACTTGAGATGTGATTAAGCAACCTCAAATGATAATGTCTTAAGATAAATTTATTCCGTTCTTTTAAAATTCGGATAAAACTGTTTTATTAATTGAAAGTTAATTCCAAAATTGTATTTTACGTCAAAGTCCAGTTCAATACTGTGTATTATCTATATGACGTGGAAGTCACGTCGCAGCCAGCTCAACATTATATATCGAGTTACATACGTAAAAAAAAGAATATATTTGTCTTTCAATCATAACGATCAACCTAAATTTCGGGTCAATTTTTTTTTCATTTCTTTCAAAAAAAAAACTGTCTTATTTTAAATTTCTGGATTTTTTAATTTAATGACTCAATTTTGGGGTTTTTTTTCATAAATAGTGTAAAGAGTAACAAAAGGTAACGCAATTCGCAATTATTTTGTGATTATTATTACCAAAAGATGACCAATTATATTGGTCTCCAAAAAGAGGAAGAAAAAAAAAAGTTTCGAATTTTTTTCTTTTACCTGATTAGCGAAGCCGATGCCGAAGCCGAGCAGAATCCGGCCGAGGATGAGCATCCAGACGGCCTTAGCGAATCCGTTGACCAGTGCTCCGGCGAAGAAAAGAAGACCGCCGAAGAGCATGGAGAGCTTCCGGCCGAATACTCTGG
The DNA here is from genome assembly GCA_964030455.1 of Linum trigynum. Taxonomy (NCBI): domain Eukaryota; kingdom Viridiplantae; phylum Streptophyta; class Magnoliopsida; order Malpighiales; family Linaceae; genus Linum; species Linum trigynum. The sequence goes on along the minus strand of OZ034815.1, from coordinate 41,793,893 downwards.
TCACCGTACTGGCGACGATCGACGACAAAAGCGCAGCCAGATACAGCGACGAGGTGAACATGGTCAGCGTCTGGCTGTCGTACTGGCAGTACTGGCTGACCGTCGCGTCGGCGTGCTTCTTCCGGTACACCGACGGAAAGAAATCCCGCAGAAACGAGTCCATCGACGTCACGCCACCTGTCCAATAAAATCACGCCACGTCAGCATCGATTTTTAGCGACGGAAATTTTTTTATTTCGTCGCCAATTATGGTTTTTTTTACCGTACCGGAGATTCCGATGTCGTAGCCGAAGATGAGGCCGCCCATGGCGGCGACGATGCAAGTGACGGTGACGAAAGGGGTGAGGTTCCCCGGGTACTCCTTACCGGAGCCACCGGGAGCGATTCCGGCCGCCGGCATTTTTTTTTTCCCCTTCTTTTGCCGAGAGAAGTTTGAAGTCGACGGAGGAGGAAAGGGAAAGGGAGATAAGAAGGAAAATGAGAGTGGTAATGGCGTAGTGTATATATATAAAAGGAAAAATGGGGGCAAGCTCATAAAAGTCTTTCCCTTTTTCTTGATACAGCTGTCGTGATTATTTATTTATCACTTATCCTCTTTTATTTTTTTCTTGGTAATGTATGATTATGGTTTTCTGGTTCTTATGGAGTTGTTTTATTTCAGTTTTTCTTAATTTTAGTAATAGTAACTATACCTAATAGTAACTCTATACTCAGTACTCAGTCAGTTTGGTTCGGTTGTAAATTATAATCGTAATTGTTTATTTGATTATTGATTGATTATTAAATAATTTCTGGTCATTGTTAACCATATTGTTTATATCAGTTGGTTAATCGTAATTGTATAATCGATTATAACTTATTTTGTCGATTGATCGACTAATCGTTTAGCAAGTAATCTGCATTTCGTTCTTATTAGGATTGAGAGAAGAAATCGAAGAGTGGGAGGAGGAGAAGAGTAATCAGCATGAATTGGGTGAGCGAAGCTATTAATATAAGAAATTGGTGAGAAGTCTTTGATATAAGAATACTCAGTATTTTATTTCAGAAGATATTTTCTGCCCAAATTATTAAAGGATTATTATTTATGCTGTGTCTAGGGATGGCAATGGGGCGGGTTTGGGGCGGGTTTGCCTAAACCATCCCCATCCCCATCTTCAAATACCCAAACCCATACCCGCCCCATACCCATGTGGGGGAATGTTTTGCAAACCCATCCCCATACCCGTGGGTTTCGGGTACCCATGGGTAATACCCATCCCCGTACATCCAACATTATTATACCTAAAACTTACAAGAAAAGTTTTAATTATAACCATAAACAAACCTATTATATCATGAAGTCAACAAAACACGGTCATTTTCTAAATACGATTCAAAGAATATGATCCTAAAACATCCATTAATACATAATATAGACTACAATATTTTTTAAATTATTATGCTCTAACTCTTGATACATTTACTAAGTAATAATTAACTAACATAATCTTGTTGACAAGGGGGAAAGTGAAAGAGTGGAAGGATAATTGAGGGAAATGAATTAGGTTTTGTTTAAGGTGGTTACTCAATTGTATTTCTACTATTTATTTTCTCAAGTTATCATCATCATCATTGATAGATTACAATTTAATCCACATATTTTTTTATATGTGAAGAAATTCTCTTGGTGGGGCGGGTATGGGTATGGGTATGGGGCGGGGGAGACTAAAACCATACCCGCCCCATACCCATCAAACTTTTTGCGGGTTTTACTCATACCCGCCCCATACCCGGTCAAAGCGGGGATTCCCCGCGTTGACTGGGTCGGGGGCGGTCGGGTACCCGCGGCCATGGGTTTGATTGCCATCCCTAGCTGTGTCCCCTAAAAAAACATCGTCCTTTTTTGCTAGCTGTTGCATTAAAACCCAACCAGAAGTCGGTGCTTACAAATGAATGTATCGGATAAAATTGTTACCTACATTATGTAGGTGGACGGTGATGAAAGCTGAGTCAGCCGAGCTTTTGGCACACTCAGACTAATTAAGGTTTTAAGTTTTAACCTTATCGCCGTTTGGATAACGTAACGTTCGTTCCTTCCTTCGTTCCTTCAAATATCGTGACTTCTCGTCGTTTTATCACATGCTTTTACGCGTACGTATGTGACTGGTGAGCCATGATTTTCTTGACACCATGATTCGCCACCGGTACCACTAGAGTTCCAGTTTCTATTTCCTTTCAAACCAACTTCGGAAACGAAAAACTGATTTATTTCCTTGCACCACCATACTATTGGTTCGGTTATATCCTGTCTAATTGTATCGAGCTGTGTATGGTCAGTTACCACCGGCTGGTTAACCGATAAGAAACCAGACGACCGAATAACTGTTGAACTATATTACCCACCCGTGACTGATTAGGGTATCGACATATGGAAACTTGTTATCATTACTGTAATTGCAAGTAATGATGAGAACTCGGGACTTCTGAAATCACGTATTTTTAAAATAGTGTGCTTCTTAATCGCATGATGTGATCATATGGCCATATGGGGCACACATTTTGTTCTCATTTTTTTCTGAGTCCCTAATGTACCTATATCTAGCTAGAAGCAGTGGCGGACCCAGAAATTTTACAAAGAGGTGTCCTCTTTTAAAAAATAAATTAAATACAAATAATTCTAAAATAATTAATTAAAAATAATATTTAAATAAGAAATACCTTACTCATACAGTCATACAGCTTGAAAAAATTCACGATGTGTTTTCATATTTAAAAATGATTGTAGAACACACTTGGGGTCTACACTGTTCAAAAAAAATTGTCTCTGTATATCATATTAGACAATCATTCACGAACTGATCACATGTTGATTTCTAAACTTGTTCTTGATGTAATCCAAAGCTGAAAAGACTCTTTCAACACTTGTCGTGCAACCATAAATCAATACAAATTAAGGGTAGCTTAAAATTTGTTTAATTGTTAGATTTTGAAAATAATTACAGATAGAGAATGACATTATACTATTACACAGTGTTTAAAATCGAATAACATATGCAGTCATATAGCTAGAAAAAATTCACGATGTGTTTTCATATTAAAAAATGATTGTAGAACACACTTGGGGTCTACACTGTTCAAAAAAAAAATTGTCTCTGTATATCATATTAGACAATCATTCACGAACTGATCACATGTTCGATTTCTAAACTTGTTCTTGATGTAATCCAAAGCTGAAAAGACTCTTTCAACACTTGTCGTGCAACCATAAATCAATACAAATTAAGGGTAGCTTAAAATTTGTTTAATTGTTAGATTTTGAAAATAATTACAGATAGAGAATGACATTATACTATTACACAGTGTTTAAAATCGAATAACATATGCAGTCATATAGCTAGAAAAAATTCACGATGTGTTTTCATATTAAAAAATGATTGTAGAACACACTTGGGGTCTACACTGTTCAAAAAAAAAATTGTCTATGTATATCATACTAGACAATCATTCACGAACTGATCACATGTTCGATTTCTAAACTTGTTCTTGATGTAATCCAAAGCTGAAAAGACTCTTTCAACACTTGTCGTGCAACCATAAATCAATACAAATTAAGGGTAGCTTAAAATTTGTTTAATTGTTAGATTTTGAAAATAATTAGAGATAGAGAATGACATTATACTATTACACAGTGTTAAACATCGAATAGCATATGAGTTGTAGCCTAATGGAAATTATGTTTATTAAAATTGTCCTAAGTTTGAATTACCCAAACATTCACTTATATTCTCATACTCAAACTTAAAGATGATAGTAGGATAATCATTTTTTTAAATTTAGGGGTGTCCCCGACTATCAATTATAATTTTTTTGTCAATACGTAAATTACCACCGGGAGTTGGATAATCGTTTTCCCAAAATTTAGGGGTGTCCGGGGACACCCCCAAACACCCGTGGGTCCGCCCCTGGCTAGAAGTCACCCCAAAGCCAAAAAGAATGGGTTAATTTGCAGCAAATATAAGGTGTTATTTGATTTTGGTATACCTTTCATTTATTTAACTTTAGCCAAGTATGCATATATATATATTAATTCTTGTATATGTCTCATCTTACAGATATCGTATAATTAGAGGCTCAAATTCTAAATATGTCAACATCATATATAGGCTGAGTGTGACTTAAGTGTTGCAACTCTTACATATTACAGATCGGGTTGTGTAATTAATTTATTTTCTAAAGAAGAGATATGTGACATTATTTGTCACCAACTATGACGTTCACTAAGAAAAATGATTGGCAAGCTTACTCAATTCTTGTACTTTAGTAACTAGGTAAATACTATTCGACGGCAGACTCCTACTTCTGCCTTCTCAATTCTTGTACTTTAGGTTATGTCGTGGCTAATGGGTAAAATAAATTATTATCTCTCGTTACTATCTATAATGACTGATTTTCTGTGGTTGCAGATGCACGCTTTGCCCTTATCAGGAGGTTTTGGCTTGTACCTTGCACTTTCGCGAGCAAGGTTGTCAAGCTGGTTTAAGTCATTGAGCCAGTTAAATAAGGAGTTTGAGGTTTAATAGTCTGATCGGGATCCGGCCGGGTTGAGCCGTTATAGACTTTTTTCTAAATATATATACAAATAAGGTAGTAATTAAAGATTTATAATGACTGAAATGAAATTTATCTTATATGGATCTATTAAAAAATTTATTTTTCATAGGTTAAATCTAACTAGCCTCCATGACCCACCCACCATCTCCCTTCCTTGGTTCCTCTTCCTCTCTTCTTCTCCCTCTTTAGGGGTCAGATCGGGGGACTTTCTGAAAGCCGTTTTGTAGCCCAACTTAGATCGGACCGGGTCCAATTAGGGTCCGATAGGGGTTTGACAACCTTTCTTCCGATGCAAAATTTACAATGGTTGATGAACATGACTAGATAGACCCGGGAATGATCATATTTGATTTGTTTGTTTTTTTCTTCGTATGCATGGATTTATTCTATGAATTTAATTAATAAAAAGTTATTTTATTATTTATTTTATGAATTTGAAAGTTAAAAATGATGAGGTTATTTGTTGGATTCAAGTATAAACGTTTAAATATTGATGTTAAATGTTATAGTTAAAAATAATTTCTGTTAAATGTTGTTGTTAATAATAAATATTTGTTATTTTATTTTAAATGTCGTATTTTTTTTAAATATAAATATGAAATTTAAATAAATTATTTTCAAATATTTACATCCGTATCATTGTCCACCCCTAATTCCAGGCCAGTGTGGAGCAGTGGTGTACGTTTTCTTTCTTGTGCAAATGTACAGTTCGTTTAAGCCAACCACTAAATAGCAAGCAAACCTAGATTATGACATCTACTAAACAAGGAGTCGTATATTCGCTATGTAAAAAATAATAATAATAATAATAATAATGGGAACGGTACAAATATTATTGATTGGGATATTATATATATTATATATAAGGCTACAAACACGATTGGTAAACGTCATGCATGCATATTATAGAGCAATCGTATAATTTTGGAGCCACTGTTTTTGTCTAAAAATCTCACGTATATATTAATACGGTGATCCCTATCTACCTGACCGACAGCTAAGTATACAATATTATTAGGAAGCTCTTATCATTTTTTTTTTTACAAAAGATAATTATGTATTGATTCCAGAAAACATAGATAGTTACATTCTGGAGTTAGTCAGATCTGAAAATCAAAGAAACGACTCATAGTCGGGTACAAAGAAAAGGGTCTTTCGAGCCACCAAATGGGCTACCCACCCTATTGCTACACCGGCCTACAAACCAAACACTAAACCCCGTATGGATGGCGAAGTAATGCATAATTTCCTCAAGAATAGCTCCCATCCGACTATCTCTGGTATCCGCCCGAATGATCTTATCAATGATCACCTTCGCATCTCCCTCGAACCTTATGTTTGTGAAACTATGGTTGAGGCACCATAAAATCGCTTCACGGTGTACCAGTAATTCCACCACCATGGGATCATCAATCAACATGAACTGTACCCCATGAGCAAAGAGATTTTTCGAGCATGGTTCATAATGACCATCTCACCTGCCGAATGAGATCCTCTCCTAGTCGATCCATCCCACATACAAACAGCAAAATTAGACCCGTCGGAACTCAAGGGCTGCATCGGAGGGATGGTAGGTTGGGAGATATATATGTTCCACCGGCAAGCTCTCCCACTCCTCATATTGTTGTTTCAGTTGACGCATCAATGCCGGGATCCCAAACTGTTATCCTCAAAGACCACCCAGTTTCGAGACCTCCAGATTCTCCAAAGAACTACGACAGTTCTCATGAACAGCGGCGATTGGTGAATGATCATCATCAATTTTTTGAGGAAAAGTGGTCGGGAAGGTATACTGAGGCAATTCTTGTCCAACATATTCCAGTCTCAAGTAGTCCCATAGGGCTCAAGCTACCGGATAGTCAAGGAACAAATGCTCCATGGTTTCTTTATCGGCCCAGCAAACCGGACACCTGGGAAGCACAAGAACCTTCTTCTCGATTAAAGCTTCTGTGGTTGGCCGGATGCGGTTAAAAATTTGCCAGACAAATACTTTCAACTTGGACAGGATATTAGCCTCCCACAAACGAATCCAGATGGCTCTATCCATCCAGCTCGCGGTGAACCGCCAATGACCTCTATGCTTATCTAAAAAGACTGCAAAATGATAGGTCGATTTAACGGGGAAAATCCCCTCAGTCGTTGCATGACATATCAGCTTATCCTCAACATTCTGTCTAGAAATGGGAATAGTTTCGATAGCCTAACAAGTGTACGAATCAAACCACTGACTGAGTTTCGGGTCGCACCCCCCTGACAAATAACCTCAGCTACCCGGGGGTCGCCCCCGCAGGCAACACCTGAGGATTATAAACCGGGGTATCGGGATGCAGTCGCGGAATCCAGTTGGGCTGAAGAAGAGAAACTGTCTAGCCATTACCAATTTGTCATCTTAATCCTAGGTCCAACAACTGTCGGGCATAGAGGATACTCTGCCAACCCCAAGAAGGCCGAGAGCGGGCTTTAGCAGCGAGGAAGGTCCACGATGGAAAATACTTGCATTTGTACACTTGGGATAATAGAGATTGTGGTTCATTAGGAATGCGCCAGCCAAATTTGGCTAAGAGAGTTTGATTGAAATGCTCGAATCTTCTAAACCCCATACCCCCCTCATGCTTACTCTGACACATATAACGCCAGGATAACCGACGATCCTCCGCTGACCCTCCTCCACACCCCACCAAAATCTGGCCACATGTTTGTCCAACAGATGGCACAGAGAGAGAGAGGTAGTTTAAAACAGGACATAATATGCAACGACAAAGGTAAAGCGGCTGATTTAATCAAGGTCTCTTTTGCGGCCCAAGACAAAGTCCTTTGCTTCCAACCTTGCAATCGTTCCAACAGCTTTTCCTCTAAATAGTGAAACGTAGCCAGTTTCGAACGAGCTATCAGAGTAGGTAAACCCATATACTTATCATGAACCCCTACAGCCCCAACACCCAGAATCGGAGCCAGAAACTCTTGGTCCGGCAGAGAAATATTCTTGCTAAAGCATACTGTCGATTTGGCCAAGTTCACCCGTTGGCCGCTCAGCTCTTCATACTCATTTAACACCTCGATCAAATTCTCATATTCATGAAGTGAAACCTATATGAATAAATAAGAATCACCTGCAAAAAACATATGAGAGATCCGAGGAGCGCAAGGGGCTACTTTCACTCCTTCAAGTTTTCCTTCCGTAATTGTTTTACCGAGGAGGGCCGCAAACCCCTCTGTACAGATCACAAACAAGAGAGGAGAAAGAGGATCCCCTTGCCGGAGTCCCCGAGAAGGTGAAAAGAAACTTGAAGGAGTGTCATTCATAAGGACTGAAAAATATGTTGATCAGAGACATTCATGGATCCAATCCCTCCAGGCAGAGTTAAAACCCATTTTTTTCCAAAACCACTAGCAGAAAGGACCAATCGACTCTATCATAGGCCTTTTTCATGTCAACCTTCAAGGCCATGTATTCTTTCTTACCATGAGTTTTGATTTTCAAATAGTGCATTAACTCATGCCCAAGGAGGATATTATCAACTATTTGTCTCTCACGGATGAAAGCATTCTGTCCTGGCGAGATGATCTGAGGCAGGAGACCAGCCAGCCTTTCAGCCATGATTTTAGTAATGATCTTGTACACAAACTGACAGAGGCTGATCGGACGTAGTTGCTTCATGTTCTCCACATTATCTACCTTTGGAATTAAGGTCAACCACGTGTGATTAAAGCTCTGGAGTATCCTACTCGATTAGATCTGCATTGGCCTATAAGTTTTATTTTAAGTAAAAATCTTAGGGCTCACTATTTTGTTCCTTCACCCTTTGGGTAGCGACTTGATAGAAATTTTGAGTCTTGATTTATGTCAACTAATCGAAACCAAACGAAAGAGATTTAAGAATGCTGGAGCTTATCGTAGAAGGAAACAAGTAATTTTAGAGATTTTTCGTAATGGAGCTTCAACTCCTCAAAGAACTTATCAAAAATTATCAATTTAAGCTATTGATTCATATAATGTTATGGAACTGTTTTTTTTTTTTTTACGAACTATGGAATAGCTAGGCGTCCCAACTCCCACCAATCTGTATTGTATATTATCTTGGGTCCTCCTCCCATCTGAGAGACCTTGTTTGCAAAGTAGAGCAAAATGGATATGGAGATAGTAATGGCAATGGGGCGGGCAGAGCGGGTACCTCAATTTCCATGCCCCGTCTCACGCTACTACGGGTCAGAGCGGGTAAAACCCGCGCGAGTAAGGGGTGGGGCGGGTCGACCCACTCTTACATGTTGTTCAAAAAAAATACAAGTAAATTTTACTTTTTACAATAAAACGTATGGAAAAACACTTTAAGAATGAAAATTATTGATAATAGAATGGATAATTGAGCCTAACGAGTTGAAAGATCGACTCTAACTAGTTGAAGAAAAATCAAAATAGGAAAAATATGTATAGATATTGTAAGAAATTGAGATAAAATGAGTCTAAAACGGGGCGGGTCGGAAGTAGATACCCATGCCCCGCCCTACACTACTGCGGATCGGATAATACCCGCGGGGCGTGTTGAAATTGCCATCACTATATGGAGTCAGTCAATAATACATTCACACGTCGATTCTGTGTTTTCGACACCTTAGTATATCATTCACTCTACTTCATCAACGATACTGACTAAATATTATTATTAACCATGCATGCTTAAAAATGAATTATAACTTCCAACTTCTAAATAGTTCTAATCGTGTATCCAGCGCCAACTCCTGACATTCAAAATACATTGATTTCACAAATCATCATGTTGTTCTAGTGTATCTCATGTAACTGATCCAATTATGTGAAAACCCACATCACTATTGCTACAGACCAAAACACTGTATTCTATAACATTTGCATCAAATTCTAAGTTCTAACAAATCCCAATTACAAAAACACATGATGTACTCTAAAATAAAGCTTGCCAAACGACCACATAAAAAGCCATATTCCTGTTCAAGTCCAATCCGGCAAAAACATGGACAGACATGAAAGCAAATAATGCCAGAACAAAAGCATGCATCCTCACCACGTTCACTCTTGGCAACCAACTTTGGACCAACAAAACAGCCACTCCCTCTCCTTCAGCCAACGCAAAGCTAATGCGGCTGAACACCAGTAACAATGCCTGTATCCTGTCTGGTTCAGTGTATGCAGTATCCCCTTTCTCCAAATTCCCATCAACTTAGGAAGATAAATGTAGATAGCCGTGGCCTGTATTTTCGGTGACACTCACACGATGATGAGGATCGGGTCTTCTTTTATCGTAACCTGCAATGGAATCTTGGCTGGCTTGTTCGCAGTCATCCCGTGTTGATGAACTAGATGATATGTTCTGATGCTAACTCTTGAGTTTCTTCTCTTCTACTGGAAGAGTGTTCTTAAAAGAAGCTCCATGAATGGATGGGAGTGGACTTCAGCCCTTTCCTGTAGCTGTTTGTAGCTTCATGACTTCATGGAACGGCACCCTCCCAGCAGATTGACAAGATTAAGCAAATACTTGGCAAATGCTGTCTTCGAGGCCTTTCAAAACCATTCCTCGGAGCAAAGCTTGGTGAAGCATCCTCGCTCTGTTTTTACAAAAATAATTTACTAGCCTTTATTAGGCAAATAATATGAGGATTGACGAAGGGGAAAGAGTAGACAAATTATGAGTGAAAAGAGAGAGAGAGAAAAATAAGAGTTACTAACTGATGATTTTCAAAGACTAGAGAAGGTGAGCACGGAGGGAGGAGCATCTCGTCTTGGCCCAGCAACTGTCCGATAAACATAAACCTTATCCGCCTTACAATCATCACTCCCTTCTTCCTTCATCACTTCAACGTTCAACCTTGGCATCTGTCTGGCCAAAGCCTTACAACCATCAACCGTCACATTACAAGCCGACATCCAAAGCGACCTCATTGACTCGTACCTCTCCAAACCGGAAAGCAATGCTGCATTCCCAAAAGGACAGTCCCTAATCTCCAACTTCTTCAGCTTCGAACAACCCTCCATAACATACTGCATCCCGAGATCACTGCTTCCGGCAAAGGCCACTGATAAAGCCTCCAAGTTCTTGGCGTACTCGCCTATGTACTTGAATGTGAGATCGGTGAGGAGACCCGAGATGGAGAGTCGCTTTAGCTTCTTGCAGGTTTTTACGACAGCGCCGAAGGCCTCGTCCATTGGTTGGTTTGTGGTATGGTCTGGTTGGCCTGGGTTCATGATGCAGAGGCGGAAATGGGTGAAGTCTGGGCAGTTCCGGACCACGGTGGCCACTGCTGCGTTTGTCATTTGGCGGCAGAAGTAGAGGATGTAATGGAGCTTGGGGCAGCCCTGGGAGACCGCAACTATGCCTGACTCAGTGACCGTATGGAGCATGTCCTCGTCGAAAGGATCGGTTGGGAACACGCGGATTTCTTCGAGTGATGGGCAGTTGGCTCCCACTGCTTCAAGACCTCTGTCTCCCACTGAGTCCAGTACCTGCGTTTGAACGTCAACCATAAAATTATTAGTTCAGTGATAACAGGGAGTGAACACTGAGATGAACTATATTAGATTGCATAGTAAAACAAGAAGACTAGAGTTGCCATTCTGCATTACCAAACCAAATGCTGATAACAGCTTAAGGAACAATCCCTGGTTATCAAACCAAACATGGTGAAATACATTGTAATATGCATACTTGTTTGCTATCAAAATGGTTGACCAATGTCACGCTAACGATTCCTGCTTTACCAGACAACCCCTAGTGAAATGCAATGCTCTATGCCTACAGAAAACTAAGGGAGAGACCAGGAGGCCAAAGGGTCTTTCATAGTACTCACCCAAAGGCGACGAAGACATGGGCAGTGAGGAAGAAGACTAGCAAGCTCCTGACTCTGCAAAGCGGTGTAGCTTAAGTTCAAAAAACTCAGCCCAGAGCAAGCAGGGTAAACAGCTGATAGATTCAGTGCCGTTGCATCCCAAAACCCAGAAAGAACAGTTAGATTCTTGCAGAAACCGAAAGCATGTTTGAGCTCCGCATGCTGCTGCGGAGTGAGCTCTTGAGAGAAAGAGCCAGCCCCCAGTTCAGTCAACTGAGGCGCAGAAGTGAGCAACCTGTGCAGGCAATCCAAGGAGCTACTCCTGTTCAGTTTCAAAACCTTCAACGATCTACACCTGCTCACGAGCCTCTCGAGCACCCCGGGGTTCACATCGGTGATCAGGTTGGAGAAGTTCAGAACTTCCAATGTGCTGAAGTTATCAGGAAAGCAGCTCAGCCATTCCCCACTCAAGTCCTCTATCCCGTTCTCTTGTATATCCAGCTCAATCAGATTCCTGTGAAAAGCAAAAGCAAGAGGGAAAACCCATCTCAAGAAATTGAAATTTGATCCCTTATCAATGATCGATTGATCCAGGATGCATCACATTGGGTACTCAACTCGGCACTAAGATGACTAAAACATCAAATTCCACCTAATAAATAACTAATGAAACAGATCAGATCTGGAATCGCAACTAACTAAGCAGAGCTCAGATCTGGAATTGAAACGGGAATCCAAGGAATCGACTGAGGCTTACTTGCAATGAGTGGCGACGGTGGCGAGTCCGCTGGTGCTGAATCCGTCGCAGCTCAAGAGAGACAGAGCTCTGAAATTAGGAAAGTTGAGCGCCAAGAACTCCAAGCTCTCATCGGTAACCCTCATTCTCTTCAGCCTCAGCTCCTCGAGGAACGGAGACCCGGAGGCGAAGACCAGGAGCCAGGACTGGACGTCGGCGCCCCAGTTGTCGGGGACGAGATTGAAGTCGGAGAACCGCGGCTTCCCCTTGAGCGTGACGCTCCGGATCCTCGGGAACCGGCGGGCGACGATCTCCGGCGAGACGGAGTAGCAGTTCCCGATGAATACGTGGCGGCGAGACCAGCTGTCGGCGGTGTACCAGTCCTTGCAGACTAGGGAAACGGCGTTGCGGTCCTTGGGAGACTTGAGCAGGGTGAGGACTCGCTCGAGGACCTCGTCGGGGAAGCGAGTCGACTCAGCAGCCGGGATGCTCTGCTTCGGGGTGAGATCCATGGCGGAGATCCCCCGCCGTGGGGAGAAGATGGGAAATGCGGAGGAGGAGAGATTTCGAGTCAAAGCTTTCTCTCTCTCTTTCTTGGTGAAGTCTCTCACTTTCTCTTCTGCAGGTGAAGAGGATAAGTGGGGAGGGTGGATGATGGGCTAAAGAGCAAAGGGCCAAATGTGATGTCTGGAGAAATTTTCTTTTTTCTTAGTAACCAACAAAAAGTAGAATTATTGGTATCTACGTGAAAAATGGAGATTGGATGAATAGGTAAAGAAATAGGCATGCAACGGTTTAACCACGAAATATTGGTATTAGAGGTAAAAATGGTAGGCGATATTTAACGATATTATGGTTGAACTGTGGTTAAACTACGATTTTACCATAAAATACCATATCGTTGACTTTCCCGGAACGGTTTCATGGACCATGGAAATGGGAAGAAGGGAAAGGGCCAAATAGGAATCACAATGAATCGGATCGGTGCGGATAGTGTAATACCTTATTCCAAATAATTTGAGTTTTATTCATATTTATATTCACATAAGAATAAGGTGGAAAATTAAAATCATATTCATTTTAATTGAATCATTTTGGATTTCCATGATTATATCCATCCATGAATAATAAATTATAAATTCAAGCAACATGTTAACATCCACATGTATGCTCACATTAAATAAATAGAAAAGTACTATGATAAATCACTAGAATGAAGAAAAATTAATTAAATACAACACAATTTCAAGATAATATTTTATATGTATGCTAAATATCAAATATACTGAGAAAATGGTCATTATTTCTAGCATGCATATTTTTGGGGAGTTCTACGGGTATGCGGTATTTCGGATTTCACCCGAGATACCGTAGAAGGCACCATATATATATGTACAATCGGACGAGTTCAAATTAGATAGTGAGAAAATTATGTTCATCCATTATCGAGCTATCGAGTTTTAGTTTTACCATATTCTTGGCAGACTGTGGGGCCAAAGGCGGAAAGGAAAAAGAACAAATGAGGGACAAAGAAGAAAGAGAGGAGGTAGGCTTGAAGGGGGATTGGAGTCAATTAGTTATAAATATAAGGGTAATGTCTATTTTGTATCCAAATATTTTTTGGATTTTTTTCATTAGCAAAATCTATCGAAATGCTAAGAATTAACCAAATATAAGGGTAATGTCTATTTTGTATCCAAATATTAACTTTTAGTTAGCAATTTTGTTAGTAATATTGACTTGGCAACATGATAATGACTTGGAAAAGACACATGAAGGTCAACATTCCAAAATTTTAGAATTTTAACTTAGAAAGAGTTACAAAATTATTAACGATGACATAAAAATGACTAATATTTTGATGCATTACGAAGGATTTAGTTAATTAATATCATTTTAATAGGATTGGATAATTTAAAAGAATCTAAAAAAAGTTTGGATAAAAAATAGACATTATCCTAAATATAATGATATACTAACTCACAATTCACAAAAGGGTGCTTATAAAAAAAAACTCACAAATGGGTAGTTTTGGTGGTGTCATTAATAATAGTGGACAAGTGAGTCATGGATTTTCTTTCCAAGCAATGACAATACAAGTGAGTCATGGTGTGTGTTGATTTTTTTTTTTTATGGTTGAAAAGTGTTGCTTTTTTTTTTTGTTTGCTCTATCAAAACATGGATAGGAGCCCAATCATGATATTATTCCAATTCGTTCCAGAGCGGACATGAAATTGAAGCTAAAGTTTCATTCAAAGCTTTCAAATTAGCTTAAGAGTATGGTACTATTAGTACTCTTTTTGTTGTAGATTGTGAAGTATATGTTTGGGCTCTCTTGTTTGGTCCATCTTTTGTGGACATGGCATAGTGAGTAACATTTAATCTAACTTCCAAAACACAATCTGTATATCAAGGTGGAACTAGTCTCTAGGGTTTTCATCTTTTGAGATTGGTTCGTTCGTTCACTTGTCACCATCTCTCTCATTTAACTGGATTAATATTTTATATCATTAAGTAATTCTATTGTAATTATCTTCGTTCTCTCTTAAAATTATTGATTTTTGGTGAGACTAAACTAAGGCAAGCATATCTATCATTTGAAAGTCGTACAGAGCAAACAAGGTCGTATCCCACAAATATTTTGAATGCTAGTAATTAGCCCCTTTTATATTATCTAACCGACGCAATTGAGTGGTTTGAATTAAACTAAACTACTATAAATCGATACGTGAATTCTCATATCATGCTTCACCCTAATTGAGAGGTCTTATGTGGTCATATGCCCTATCAATCCAATCAATCACTTCTATACTTAAGTGTAATATCATGCAATGATCAGTGGCAGAGCCAACATTATTAAGTATCGGTGTCCTCTCTCATGAATATAAATGTTTAATTAAATATAAATAAAACTAATCATATTCAAACAATTAATTCATATATAATAAGAAATATCCGACTAATATGATCAATGATTTTTCAAACAACCATGACGTATTTTCATATTCTGAAAGAAATGCAAAAATACATTAGTTGTCTACACTCTTAAGTAAATCTTTTTCCATGTATTCAACTGCTCTGCAATTCGACTTCGAAATTTGTTCTTAATATAACTCAAAACTGAAAAATGCTTTTTTTTACATTTGCAGTTGCAACAGGAAGAGTCAAAACTAACTTCAAAAGATAGAGAGATCCAGTTTGGGGTGTATCTCAATTGGGATTTTTGTTTATAGTGTGATAAATTGATTTATATTAGCTTTTAAATGTAAAATAAATTATAGTATAGTGGCAAAATACTCTTGTTTCACAGAGAGATTGCCCCTGCCCCTGCCCTTCCCCGAGCAATCTCAATCTTGTGATTCACTATGATGTGTCATCTTTGAATGATCCCCAGGCAGCAACTCATGGTCTTGTATGTGTCAGGAGAGTTGAAACTTGAAACCATGCTTTGTTGCTGCTTTGTTGGTTGTGGAAGCAAGAGGAGCTTGATGTCACTCTGTTTTGGCACTTGTGACTGTGATGACCTATGTTGCTAGTTTTGTTCAATCTTTCTCGTTGGTTTTGTGGTTTTTCTTTGGCAATGATTGCTCTTCTGGACATTAAAGATCCACTATCACCTTGCTTATCCCTAGGGGATAGCCAATTAGCTTATAACAGGTCTCGTGTATGTGACCAAGGCGCTCATGCTCCCCCATGCCACAATCGCGCTCCCCCGTTGCTCGACCACCCTTATCGGACTCACCACGAGCAATAAAAGCAGCGGCTTCCAAGGAACGACGTTTCTGTGTGATGAATTTCTATTGTTCATCATTGAGAACTAAGTGAAAGGCCTCGACAAGATTAGAGGTAGGCCGCATAGCTAAGATATGTATACGAATAGGACTAACCACCTCGTCCAACCCCATCAAAAAATTGAAGAGCGGAGAATGCTCTTGATGTTCACGAACACGACGACTGACATCGCACGTGCAAAGGCCACAAGTAAGGCTGGAAGAGGAGTGATGGCAGTCGCCTCCTCCCACAGAGATCGCAAATGTGTGTAGAAGGCCGAAACAAAGGTCTTCTCTTTTCGGAGAAGACTAGTGAGGCGTTGGAGTTCATAGGCACGTGAAGAGCTGCCTTTACCGAACCTCTCCCGCAAATCAGCCCAAATTGCCTGGGCGGTTTCCGCAGAATGAATGTTGTTGTGGATCTCCTTGTCCATAGAAGTCTTGAGCCAACCCTTAACCATCGCATCACAGCGAATCCAAGTACTGCATTCTTCTCCTATAGCAGGCTTCATGAGAGAACCATCAACAAAAACAAATTTATGCTTAGCAATCAAAGCATCCTTCGTGTCTAAAACTCACTCACCGTAATTCAAAGCCGTGAGAGCTTCGCCCATGAGCATATAACCGGGGCCATCCCAACTGTGCAACTGATAGACGGATGGGAGGGCGGCTCGTGCATGGCAAGAGATGCGGTGGACCACATGGAGGGGAGAGACTTATCTTCCGAGCCGACCATGATGAGCAATGAACAGTACCCCGGACCTTTGAGCTCTGATATCATGTAAAATAAATCGAGACTCTATATTTAAAGTGGTTCTTCCTCACGTTGTGTGAGGCTTACATCCATGGGAAGAGGTAGATTTTTTAGGTTTTTCTTAATCGGTTGTATGCCAAAATACAAGTTTTTATAACCCTATTGTTGCAATCACCTAGGGTTAACGAAAACCACCACTATCAGCTTCCTTGGAGGAGACGGACGACTGATTATGGGCCAATACTATATGCAACTTGAGAATGGCAACGGCTCGGGTTGGGGTTAGATATTGCATATCAATTACTTTACCCAAAATAGTTTGGGTTTTGCTCATACCCGTACCCTTACAAGAATCGAGTAAAAGCGAACGAAGGCTTTGCCTAGTGGTAATACCACTAGTCTTGAACCTGGAGGTCGTAGATTTCAATCCCTTCAGTAGCATCTAATTATAAAAATCAACTTATGTCACCCTTATCTAAAAAAAGAATCGGTTAAAATATCAAAATCATACTCATATCTAATCGGGTTTCGAGTATTCACGGTTTACCAGGGATAATAATTTCTCTTTATAACTTCAACCAGCATGTTAACAGTTACACATATACTGACATTACATAAGTGAAAATTATAACAATAAATTACTAAGATGAATAAAATTAGCTAAAATTAATTCAATTTAATAAAAACAATTATATATGTATGATAAATATAATATATGTTGATAATTTTTAAACAAAACACATATGCATGTAAATAATCGACGGATTCGAGTTAGATAGCAAGGAAAACGTTGCCCACTCACTACCCATAATATTTGAATTCGAACTTTACTCATATCCATTATAAAATCTTTCAAGTTCGAGTTTTACTCGTACTAGAAGTTTTGAATTCAAACAACCGAACTACAAACATAAAAGTTTCTAATACTTCAAGTAGCAAAAAGACACTGACACTAGAATAAAAAAAAGGAAGACAGCCTACCATGGTTAGAAAATAGCTCCAAGTTCTAACATCTAGTGCCTATAATAAAATAAAATAAAAACCTCATGCTCGCCAGCAGGGGACACCATGGATAGGTTACCACATGGCCGGCCATGTTATCCAAAGAACGAAAACATAATTTACCCCTTTCCCCTCCCCAAATTTCAATGGACGATATGAAAAAACTATTCGTTTGGATGAGAAATTATAACGGGACAATTGATCTCGTTTTGAGATAATTATACCAAATTGTCTCGTTTGTCAGCCAGCCATTTTGAGTCAATTTCAATTACCTGGAGTGGGGCAGGTAATTCGAATTGACTCGTTTTAATTGCGTCGTTTATAAAACGAGAAAATTGATCAAATTGACTCATTTCTAGATTGATCCATCCAAACTAACATATCCCTGTTCAATCCGGCCGGCATACATGAAAGCAAAATAATGTACAACAAAAAGCCGAGCAGCAGCAGCAGCAGGGTTTGTGTTTTCTAGTGAGAAAGGGAGGGAGACTGACACTTCACATCCCCACCATTTCGTGGCTCATTCTTTGCCAACGCCTTTGGACCTAACAAAATCAACCAACCTTCTCCTTCAGCCAGCCACCCACCCAGCTCCCCAAACTAATCTCAATCAACCAAACGACGGCTTCCCACCAGAAACCATGTTTGTGGTTGCAATTCATGGTTAGCCATGGCCTGTATTTGGTGACACTCCCATGATGATGATGATGGGTCTGCATTTACCTTAGGCAGCAACTGGATCGCGGCTAGCTAGCGAGGATGTGGGTTGCTTCTCTTCTTCTGGATTTCAATGCTAGAACAGAGATACAACAAGATGCAGAAGACTTGGCTCGCAATGGCATGGCCGTGGTTACTTGATGGGATTTCAGCCCTGCTTGTCCCTAGTTGATAGCTTCCTGATCACTTTCATGGAGTTGCCGCCAAACCAATCCTCAGTTTTGTAACGAAGCACGGTGAAGCAACGTCACTCTGTTTTTGCACAAAGCACGGTGAAGCTCGGTCACTCTGTTTTTCCAATGTGTTGAAGTTGTCAGGAAAGCAGCCCCAGTCATTCCCCACTCGTGTCCTCGATCCCGTTCTCTTGTATGTCCAGCTCAGTCAGATTCCTGAGAAAAAGCAAAAGCAACAGCCCAACTCAGCAAATTGGAAATTTGATTCGTAATCATGATTAATTCATCCGGGATGCAGCACCTTGGATACTAAACTCTGTACCAAGACAATTAAAAAAGATCGAATATGATGGAACTGTAATTATTTCCACATGTATTAGGCCATAATGACGAATGATAGCATTATTATAACTACTATCAGGGCAACAATGGTTTTTCTTCAAGAGAGGGAGGAAGTTTTTTTGTGATATTTGTCAAGAGAATGACATCAAGTACATGCCATGATTCATTATTATTAATGCACATTATTTAGGGCCATACGTCACATCTCAGAAAAAGGAAACCAAACATTTTTTTTTAATCCGAGGACAAAAAAGTGAAGAAACGAGAGGAGGGAATAGGATTAACTGCAGCCAAACAGAAAAAGGTTTTCTTCTCTCTCGACATTTTCCCGGAAAATTGAACGAAACGAAGAATCGCAAAATTAACGAAGCAGAGCAGCTCGGATCTGGAATTGAAATCGGGTTGAAGCTTACTTGCAATGAGCGGCGACGGCGGTGCTGAATCCGTCGCAGCTGTGGAGAGACAGCTTTGAAATTAGGGAAGCTGAGAGCCAAAAACTCCAAGCTCTCGTCGGTGACCCTCATTCTCTTGAGCCGGAGCTCCTGGAGGAAAGGATGCTTGGAGGCGAAGAGCAGGAGCCAGGGGCGGACGTCGGCGCCCTAGTTGTCCGGGACGAGGTTGAAGTCGGAGAATCTGGGCTTCCCCTTGAGCGTGACGCTCCGGATCCTGGGGAACCGGCGGGCGACGATCTCCGGGGAGACGGCGTGCGGTCCTTGGGGGACTCGAGCAGGGCCAGGACCCGCTCCAGGACCTCGTCAGGGAAGAGCGTCGGTTCGTCGGAAGAGATGCTCCGCTGCTGCTTTGGGCTCCGATCCATGGCGGAGATCC
Organism: Linum trigynum; assembly: GCA_964030455.1. NCBI lineage: Eukaryota > Viridiplantae > Streptophyta > Magnoliopsida > Malpighiales > Linaceae > Linum > Linum trigynum. The sequence goes on along the minus strand of OZ034815.1, from coordinate 41,774,183 downwards.
CCGGAGGGGAAATGGTGTGAGAGAGAGAGATTCGGAGTCGGAGGTTTTTCTCCACCCCATACTTATATCGGTCCCATAAAAAATATTTATTTCTCATATAAAAAATATATGTATCAAATTGTAACATATCAATAATAGTGTAATAAAATAAATAATAGAAATATAATTGAATGATCATCCAAATCAAAATCAAACTCCTTTCCCTCATTTCTGGCTCCATTCTTTCACTTGTCCCTCTAGTTAACAAGATAATTAAGTTAGTTAATTATTACTCAGTATATGTATCATAGTTAGAGAATAATAATTTGGAAAATATTATCATAGTTAATTGATGTTATATGATCATATGATTTGAACCGTATTAAAAATGATAATATCTTTCTTGACTTATTGTTATAGTAGGTTCGCTTAGTGTTATAATTTAAAATTTATATGTAAATTCTTAAGTATAATAATGTAAAATGTAGGGGAAAAGTATTATTCACGGGTATGGTGATGGGTTTACAAAATCTTCCCCGCATGAGTATGGGACGGGTACAAGTTTGTATATTCAAAAACGGGAATGAGGATGGTTTAGACAAACCTGCCCCAAACCTATCCCATTGCCATTGCTACCCATGTCCATGGTACCCGACTGCCCCCAACCCAATCAATGAGGGTATTCTAACTTTTCGTTTTTAAGTACTTATCCAACTCATTCCTACTCAATTCCGCTTGATATTCTAACTTCCGACTTATCGACTTGAGCTCCGATATCTGGTTGGACCATCGATACGATATGGTTTCACAAATACTACTAAATTTTCCATTTCAACACTCAATTTGGCTCAAAATCTTTTTTTTTTTCTTCTACTAATTTATTTTATTTTATGAATGGCTAGTTATTATATATTGAATGTGAGCAACATGAAAGATTTATACCTTTTTATCAAGCAGGAGAAAATTGGTTCTGACGGGTTATCAGGATCCTTAACCATACCAAACCACTTAAACCGAATCAACTAAGAATATTAACCAAACTAATTTAACCCAATGCTATAGATTAAGATGGTTAGGATGATTTTGTCATCCTTAGAACTGTCATACTCTCAATTGAATATCAATTTGCCTTTCAGATTTAGTTGGTTGGACTAGATTGTCACTATTTATCTAACATGTTCCACAATCCTGCCTCTCCTAGGGATGGGATTAGGTGCTAACCCTTATAGGGGTTAGCACCGTGATAACTCGCAAAAATCACTACGGATTATTATAAAATCAATACAACATCTAAACTAAATCACTACTAATTCAAACTAGTAGTAGTTTTTCGCTTGGTTAGGACGGTGCTAACTATTGTACAATTAGCACCGTAGCCGTTCCCGCCTCTCCTACCCAACAGTCCATCATTTCAGGGACCTAATTATTAGTCCTCTGAGTATGATTGATTTGAGTCCTGAGCTGACTTATTTATTTTATATATGAACTCTTCCTTCAATTCAAATGGTTAATTATATGCTAAATTCTTTTAACTGTCCATTACAAAATTTCATGAGGATCTGCAGGACAAAATTAAAGACAGTAATCAATTTCTTGATACGAGAGTGACCATTCCAACGATCAAGTTCTACAAGTAAACACTTGATAATGACACAGCACATCGAGATGAGGGCGATAGAAGCAATTAAGAAGAGGTCTATGGTGATTTTTGTCAATTGCTTATGAAATTTGTTGTTAGAAGTCGATATCACTTTAAGAACACAAGAGATCAAGTTTAAGATGGAGAATAAGAGATTGATTGCTGGATACTGTTAGGTTTATACGTAGGACTGTTAATGAGTCGAGCTATTCGTGAGCGCTCGGTTTTGAACTCGATAAAATCTCGTTCAATTAAAAAAAAAGCTCGGCTCGTTAATAAACGAGCCGAGCTTGAGCTCTACCTTGTTCGGCTTGTGAAGCTCGTGAACTAGCTCGATTAGGTGGCTCGTTTAATACAATTCATGAACTGTCTCGTTTTGAGATGTCCCAACATTGTGACTAGAGAGCTAACTCGACTACAGCTTATGAGAAAATCAATCTATATTTTATGAGTTGGTTTGTTAATGATGCATATAATTATTAAATTATATATATATCACCTTATATGGTGTTTAATACATTGAGTATATGTAAGCAAATACGTCTCATATATGACATAACATTAGGTAATCACTTGTTTCACATATGACATATAAATATTAGGGTATTTATATTATAAATTATCTTAGAGTTGAGCTCGATCCGAACTTTCGATCTTAACGATGTGTTAAGATTTAATAAATGAGCTGGCTCGTATTCGACTCGGCTCGTTTATAAACAAGCCGAGCATGAACAAGACAAAACTCGATTCGGCTCATTAACAACCCTAGTTATACGGCACCTGATATTTTAACAAAACCTCATATATACTTTAGATTTATCCCTTAAATGGGGGATGCAAACCATTGACCAAAAGAGCAGTGAAAAGTTGGTAAAAGACGTTTCATTCTCAAACATGTTAAATAACTTAACACGAATTTTATGGCTCCTGTACTAAAAGCTTATAATCTCACGTAACAGACGTTCGTTATATATAAAAACTTCTATTAAAGTAGTATTAGACACACCATTAGTTTAAAAATAAAAATAAAATATTTGTAAGTATTTTATACAATAACTTATTGGTACCATATTTTACTAATGTGATACGCTCAACTTTGTTTTTCAAAGTTGATATCTTGTTGGGCTTAATAATAAGTATGGAAAAGGGCCCACCTGACGAGACTCGAGAATAAACTCGCAAAGCTTCGGTCCAATACATTTCCGATTCCACTAGGCCGCTACAGAAGCCCAAAACTTAACGATGTTATATGTTCACTCCAGAAACTTTCTTTGCCATTATTTTAGCAAACCTGCTAGAACCAGTCTAGTTATTCTGCTAACTTGAAAATTGGTTAGTATATACTAACTAATATCCAAAATGTATAAACTAATATCTAAGTCTGTTAAGCATTTAGATAGCACAGACTAGTATTTAAAACATCACAAACTAATATCCAGATAGTAGATACCAACTAATATCCACAATCAACAAACTAGTATTCAATATGGATACTCTTATGTGTTATCTGGATACTAATTATGTGTTGTTTGGATACTATTCTCTGTTGTCTAGATATTAGTTTGTGAATTTGGGATAATAGTTGATTCATGGTGGATATCAATTAGCAAACTTTGAATACTAGTTCGTGCTCTCTAGATACTTTAGTACTTGGATATTAGTTTATGTATTTTGGGTATCAGTTAGTATTTGTTAACGAATCTTCAAGTTAGCAGATTAACTTTCCTCGCTGGAACTCCTTCCACTAATGAATTGCTTACTTGAAATGTCGGCGGCGAAGGAACTTGTTTGTTTGAGACACTTGAACTTGTTTTCTCTCGAATTAATCAGAATGATCCAACGACTAGAAAGTTAAATAAAGTAGCAATTGTGTCGTTCGGAGTGCATGAACATATACAAGGAAAGTATTGTGTCGTGATAGGTTGTCATTATCCATATGAAAGGTTGTATTTATCAATACGAATTAGAATATTAGTTCGGTCAGTCTAATTCCAAACCGATTGATCGGTCCAACTCAAAACCAATTTGACTTGATTAGTCCGATTCAACCAAATTTCCAACAACTAGTTACGCAGAATCAATCACTTCTATGGTTGATTGACCTCCTAAGCCCATATCAAGTTTCTTAGTAGATTGATATTAAATGCCTCAGTTAAATCTTAGATACGATGTGATGAAATTAAGTCTCAAAACTCAAACACTTTGGATAGAAACAATATTTATCTGTCGGTTTACCTAACTCAACTGATAAACGTGAAGGTGTAATTGTTTCCTAATCAGTCTGGTCAAAGGTTCAAAATTTCGGTTGGCTATATTGTTGAATGGTGACTCAAATGGAGAACCAAATCCAGTCCTCATAGTCGTAGGAGGAGGCTTGCTGAGTTTATACATGGCAACGCTGGAATGGCAAAAATGGAAAACAAAATGTAGAAAGTAGAAACCAGTAATTGCAGAGAGGAAGCAAACCAACAAAAACCATGACAAACGTGGGGAAGGTTACTGCTCCCTGCAGCTTTTGCCTACTGGCCGCTGCATTACCCATTAATCGTTTCCGCGACTGAAAACGCTTCTTCCCGTTTGACTACTTCATCTTCTTCAAATTCCAAGGGAAGAACCCTCGTTCCTCTTTTCCCCTCCCTAATCCATTCCGCTCACGGTTTCGCGGGCTGCCAACAGAGTGGCGGAAAAGAAAGAAGAAGAAGAAGAAGAAGGTCAAATTTGTTCAGCTACCAGTCTCTGTAATTTCCTTCATTTTCCCAATTCACAGACGAATTTTTCCATTGCTTGTGTTTCCCGTAGAATTTCTCCCCTCCTCAATTTGTCGGTTTTCCCCTGACCCCATTTTCGGTTTCGCATTGCTGCAAGAAAAAGTTTGCTGCTTTGCAAACCTTCATGGCCCTGAGAGCTGCGGAGTCCATCTGGGTCGGCGGCCTGTTCAACCCTCGTCCTGATTCACTCGGGTCGTATGCGAGACCCGGGTTCGTTGCTGTGGGTCGTGATTCGGGGCCGGATAGGCTGTTTGGGAATTGGCAATGCTGTTTGTCGGTGGTTCGGGCTCAGAAAAGTGTCACTCAGGTCGACGATGAGAAGCCGCTGACCCCTGAAGCGGCGAAACCTGTTGGGGTAACAACTCATGGCGACAAGGAAATTGTGTCCAAGGGATTTCACAGGGACATCAACTTTCTTCCCAGTAAGTTTTTCTCATCGCTGGTGTCTTGGGGAGTGTCAAATTTTGATGAAATGTTGAGTTAGATTCTGGTATTTTGAGTTGTGTGACCAATTGACTAAAGAGTCTTTCATAGTAGAGAACTGCTGGGGTTCTGCATTGCTGGTGGAACCATGAGCTTTTGTGAAAAGGGACCTTTTAGAAAGCTAAAAACTTTCAGATGGCAGCCAATGTGGATCAGTTTCCCCCCAAAAAGTGGGCAAGTCTTTATAGTGGATGACTTGACATGTATTCTAAATGTGTGAGATTCTATGGGATGATCAGGAACCTAATATGCTGATGAGTGCAATTTCAGTTGAGCTAGATTTGTGACGATTCTGGTCTTAATGATTGTCACTGTGTTCATAATTGGTTTTGAGAAGTTGGAGATCTTTCCTGTTTGTGCTAAGGAAGGTTTTGTTTGAGGCTTCAATAAATGCTAATCGATCGATCTTCTTCTGTCGTTTGTCGTGATGTATATAGAACCGTTAAGTGTAACGGAAGATTCATCCTCCACTTATGATGGCAGAAAAGTGAGGGTTGCATATCAGGTTAGTGCTTAACCACTTTTTTCCTTGCACTATTAAATTTCGTAAGAGTTTTAAGATTGGCCTTTTTCTGCCATCTTTCAGGGGATTCCAGGTGCATATAGTGAAGCTGCTGCACTAAAGGCTTACCCGGGTAGTGAAACAGTACCATGTGATCAGTTTGAAGCTGCCTTCAAGGTTATAAACATCACCAATGCCTGTTTCTCCGTCCTTGATTATTTAGTCTATGTATCAACATAAACATTTTATTCCTTTTTTATCCAAATTGAATAGGCAGTAGAACTCTGGTTAGTGGACAAAGCAGTCCTCCCCATTGAGAACTCAGTTGGTGGGAGCATCCATCGTAATTATGACTTGCTCCTCCGCCATAGGCTTCATATAGTAGGAGAGGTACAGCTGGAAGTTAATCATTGCCTCTTGGCACTGCCCGGTGTAAGGAAAGAGGAGCTCAAACGTGTGCTTAGCCACCCCCAAGTGAGTCATTAATAATATCATTATTGGTTTTTGGTGTTGATGTTCTAAGTAATTTGTTAGTTAATTACCGCTATCTTCTATTAGGGTAAGTTTTTAGCTCATCCATCTGTCTTTTCTTGTCAGTTTTGATACAGTTAACAATGCTTTTAGAGAAACGTTTACTGGTGAAGCCTTCAGTGTAAATAGCTCTCTGCAAATTGTCTAGATTCTGTCTGGCTTAGTAAAGTATCTTAAGGTTCTGGAAGCTAAACATTTGGGGTAAATACCCCAGGGAAAAATGATATATTTGATGGTAGCTTGTCGTGCAATCGAACAACATGGGACAATACATGATGGTGCAACTCTGTTGTTATTTGCAGGCACTCGCTCAGTGTGAGATGACATTGAGCAGCTTAAATATTATTAGAGTCAATGCTGATGATACTGCTGGTTCTGCTCAGGTTATGTCCATAATCATCCTTTTAATAACATTTGAACATTTTATAGATACTTGTAGGCTAACGTAGAATAATTGGTTAACAGTTAGTAGCTGCAAGTGGCCAAAGAGACACTGGCGCAGTTGCTAGTGCTCGAGCAGCTGAGATCTATGGTCTTGATATTGTAGCTGAAAATGTTCAGGTGAGCATTGTGGTCTCTTTTCTTTCACTCAATTTTAGGTATGTGCATAAAAAGAAATTGATTCTAATTATTAGTACTGATTATTGTTTGAAAATTTTAGTTGCAATACAATTCAGAAGTAAGTTTTTCTTAATGATCATTAGCCGCTGATGTCTAAATTCTCCCATCTCACCGAAATGAGAAAGCAATGTGTCTTCTATTCCTTCCATCCGACTTGTTGAAGTTTTTGGAAGTTTGCTATTCTCATGCTATTACTGAATACTCTGGGAAGAAAAATCTGCATTTTGCTTCCAGGCTTGTAAGAAAAGATAATAACTTTATTTTCCAACTACATTTATTAGGACGACGCTGACAACATTACTCGCTTCCTTATACTTGCGAGAGAACCTATCATTGCAGGGAACGGCAAGCCATATAGGGTAATTAATTACCATTAACTCCTGCTTATTCTTTCATTTGCATATCAAGGAAATATTGTATATCTATCATTCAGTAATCTGTATTCACTTTGTCTTTGTTGTTCAATGTCTTTTCTAGACGAGCATTGTTTTCACCCTTGAAGAAGGTCCAGGTGTGCTGTTCAAAGCACTGTCCGTGTTCGCTATGAGGGGCATCAGCTTGACAAAGGTGAGAGCTTTTATATTCCATCGTAGAATTGAAAAATCACTGTCTGCTTCTATCCATCATCTACCACTCTTGTGACAAACTTGCAGATAGAGAGTCGGCCACAGCGAAAGCGCCCAATGAGAGTGGTTGATGATTCTAACAAGGGCAGTGCCAAGTGAGTATTGAAACAGAGGTCTATTCAGATTACTACTGAGGATGTCAAAACAAGAACAAAAAAACATAATACATTTATGCTTTAGGGAAAGTTGAGTTGGAAAATTTGAGATATGGGTGAAGTTCCCACAGGGGACAAAAATCTCTGGTGGCTTCCAAAATCGTAGGAAGTATTGAAAATTTATGTTTGCCAATTGTGTATGTGTGTGAATGTGCAGGTACTTTGACTACCTCTTTTACATAGACTTCGCAGCTTCCATGGCAGAAGAACGTGCTCAGCGTGCTCTCGGAAACCTAGAGGCGAGGGTCCTTTCTCACCACCTCTTTTGTCTCCATGAAGATATAAGTCTTATTGAACTTCCGCCATCAGTTGTCTTTCAAACAATATGTTAGTTCTGGTTTTGTTTTTTGTTGTTGATCTGTTGTTGTGCCGGCTGTTTCTGCAGGAGTTTGCTCGATTTCTCCGAGTTCTTGGTAGCTATCCAATGGATACCATTCGATAAGACAGCCTGCGGTGGGTTATATTTGAATAGCAAGACAGAAAAGGAATGCAGTTGGCGGCGTATGTTGTACAGACTGATATAGAGAATAGGGAAGGCGCCATCCATGCATTGCTGATGGTTGCTGACTTTGCTGTAAAGGAGCTGGCGTTTTTTGCATACCTGCTTTCTTCTTCATTCATATTTCTTCTTGTTCTTGGAGGGATTCTGTTACTCTTTGCATTGTTTACTAGAAGGATTGGTGGCTGAGAACGTTTTATAGCTTCTGGAGCATGTGTTCCTTTTATAGCTTCTAAGGTGATGTTGGGGACTGAGAACGTTTGAACTTGAGTTAGATTGCTGCAGTTTCCCTTATTTATCAAAGCTATGAACTTCCATTTTTCCTACATGAAGACTTGATACTTGAAAGCGGCTAATGAATGCTCAGTTGATAATAATAGGGTAAATACCACATTTGGTCACTGAGATTACTGAATCGCGTCATGTTTAGTCACTAGAAAAATTTAATATCAATTTTGGTCACTCGAATTACTGTAACAAGTCCCGTTAATTTCTATCCAACTTCATTAATGGAGTTGGACGGAAACTAATGGGAGAGTGACTAAATGTGACATGTTTTAGAAATTCGAGTGACTAAATGTGACGTGTTTTTAGTAATTCGAGTGACGGGAGTTGGACGGAGGCTAACGGGAGAGTGACTAAATGTGACATGTTTCAGTAATTCGAGTGACCAAAATTGATATTAAATTTTTCTAGTGACTAAACATGACACAATTTAGTAATCTTTGTGACCAAATGTGGTATTTACCCGATAATAGCTAGGTCACCTCACGTAGCAACCTTAGCATGCCACACCCTACTTAGAGGCACAAGACGGGTCTCCGTAATTAGAGCGAGCAACAACATTTATCAATTGCTAAAACCTAATTGAGTATTGTGTACTAAAACCGTGGCGATCTGTTTCATACCAATAATAACCACCTATAGGCTATCGATAAAGTATTTTTTTAACCATCGAACCCTGCCAGTATGATATGGTTTCACAAGATAACATTATAGTCTGCTCTCACGTCACAGGATCATCCAAACCACTTATTTCATACTACTACACTAGCAATACAGAGTTACATAATTCCGCAGTCCACACATCTCTTTTATGTAAGCGATCCAAAAATTTTGAATAGATATTTATATGAATTTTCCACGATGATTTAATCAATGCAATTTAGGATGTCATAGCATTCGTTTTCTGAAAAAAAAAATATATAAATAGTTGAAAGAAGATTTCTTAGCGGGCCAAATTTAGGCCGTGTGTTTGTAGGCCTATACAATTGTTGTGGGCCGTACGTTGATCGGGCCCATTGTCCGTTCCATTCGTCGGCTGGGCTAAACTTATTTCCTTTCCTTCACCATTGGGCCGTACGTTGATCGGGCCCATTCACCGGTTGGTGATCGCGAGATTAAGGATGCTGTCTTCAGCATTGGGGAGATCAAAACTCCAGGCTCTGATGGTTTTACAGGTACTTTCTTCCGATCTTTTTGGCACATTGTTGGTAACAGTGTCATTGCAGCCATTCGATCTTTTTTTTCTACAGGTAAGTTATTGCGAAATATGAATCATACTTGGCTTACTCTTATTCCGAAGGTTGAGAATGTGGAACATGTTTCTCAATTACGTCCCATCAGTCTTTGTCAATTCCTTTACAAAGTCATAACTAAGATTATTTCTAAGCGATTGGCCATTGTTTTACCTTCAATCGTTTCTCCAGAACAAAATGGTTTTGTTCGGGAGCGACAGATTGTGGGCAATGTGTTAATAGCTCATGAGGTTATGCATTTTGTGAAGAATAAAGGGCAAGGCCGTGAGAAATTTATGGCTCTTAAGCTTGATATGGAGAAAGCCTATGACCGGATCGAATGGCCTTATCTCTTTGCTCTTCTTCACAAATTGGGTTTCTCTCCGATCTGGATTAATTGGATTCGTGAATGTGTGACAACGGCTATGTTCTCTGTGCTGGTTAATGGTCAATCTGCGGGATATTTCCCTTCTTCACGGGGGCTTCGACAGGGGGATCCTTTATCTCCCCTTTTGTTTGCTCTCTGTACTGAAGGCTTCACGGCTCTTATCAAGGCTGCTATTATGAATCATCGTCTTCATGGTGTTCGTATGAACAGTAGATGTCCTATGGTTTCGCACCTTTTATTTGCTGATGATTCTTTTCTTTTCCTAAGGGCTTCCCAAAGGGATGACGTCAACCTTCTCTCTTTACTTCGTGAGTATGAAAGCATTAGTGGGCAGCGTGTTAACTTGATGAAGTCTGCAGCCTTTTTCAGTCCTAATATGGTTCAATCTGACCAAGAAGATTTGGGGGAGTTCTTGGGCATCGGTTCGATAGGTTTACAGGATCACTATTTGGGATTGCCTTCTTTAATGGGGAGTTCAAAGATAGACACCTTTAGGTATGTGGAGGAAAAGTTATTATCTGTTTTAGCGGGTTGGAAGAACAGGTGTCTATCTTCGGCCGGAAAGGAGGTTTTATTGAAATCGGTTGCTATGGCCTTGCCTGTTTACGTTATGTCCTGTTTTCGCCTTCCTCTTGAGTTGATTCGACGATTGAATGCTCATATGGCTAGATTTTGGTGGGGGGCGACAGAGGGACATCGTCGCATTCATTGGCGTTCTTGGAAATATCTGTGTATGAGTAAATTTTATGGTGGTTTGGGCTTCCGGGAATTTGGCTGTTTCAATCAAGCTTTGTTAGCTAAAGTAGCATGGCGGATTCTTAAGGAGCCAACTACTCTTCTTGCTCGAATTTACCGGGGGCGTTACAACTTTGATTCTAACAGGTTCCTTTCTGTTGCTCCTGGGAGTAATCCTTCTTATGGGTGGAGGAGTATTTTATTTGGAAGAGATCTGCTTCAACAAGGCATCCGGTGGCAGGTAGGGAATGGTGAGTCTATTAGAGCCTTCGAGGATACTTGGCTTCCTACTAATCCCCCTTCACGACCATCTCCAAAGCCAGGTGCGCTGTCAAGTCATCCTTTTGTCTCAGCTTTTATTGATCCAGGATCCAAGCAATGGAACTTGGCTGCTTTGAACTGTTTCTTTGATAATGCTTTAGTGGCTATAATCCGTCAGCTACCGCTTCCTCAACGACGTCTTGTGGATGATATTATTTGGCATTATGAGGCTAATGGTCTGTTTTCAGTGAAATCGGCTTATCATTTAGCTTTCTCTCATCTACGACCTGTTCCACGGAAAACTGGGGTATCAGTCATTGATTCGGTGTTATGGAAATGGGTTTGGACACGAAAACTTCCTCCAAAACTTCTATTCTTCCTTTGGCAGTGCCTACAGCGGGTTCTTCCTACTCGAGAAGCTTTGGCGACGAGTGGAATGGATCTTCTCCCCGTGTGTACGGCTTGTGGACGACGAGAAGAAACTTTAGAACATCTCTTTTTCTCTTGTCATGTGGCTCGTAGGTTGTGGAGGATCACTGGATTCCATTCTCGGTTACAGACTTGGAAGTTAGGATCATTTGCAGGCTTCATCCGCCACTCCCTCTACAATTACAATGAACCTGATGCTGATTACTTCTCCTTACAGGTAGTGTGTCTTCTTTGGCGTTTGTGGAAAAACCGGTGCTCTGTTTTCTTTGATCGTAAACAGGTACGAATTGAAACGTTAGCATCGCAATGGAGACATCAAGTATCTGAAGCTGATTTAGCAATTCTTCAATCGAATCATTCTGCTAGCGCTACTCTGGGTTCTAGTGCGAATGGGGGTTTGAGTGTGCATGTGGCAAATGGGTTCCAATATGTAGTTACCTTCGATGGGGCTACTCGTTTGGGTTTGCTGGGAACTTCAGCTTTTGTGATCAAAGATAGCTCAGGATGTCTACTCTCAGCGCAAGCTCGGCAATGGGATGGTGTGAATGATGCGTTGGTGTTGGAGGCGCTTGCGTTGCGGGACGTTTTGCTTGAATGTCAGAGGAGGAATCTTCATTCAGTGAGTGTGGCTAGGGATGCGAAGATCATAATTGACAAGTGTTATGCCAGAGATTTTCACCATTCCAAAGTCGGTATTCTTCTGAAGGAAATATGTTGCTTGTTGGATGATTTACCGGATTACTCGCTAAGGTTCATTGGTCGTTCTAACAACAGGGAAGCTCATTCTGTGGCTCGTCATGCCCTGTTCATGTCGCCCCGTATGTTTAAGGGGTTCGACTTCTTTTCTTGGTTACGATGTATGTAAGGATCCTTTTGAATCTTTTTCAGATACTGTATCTTTTTCATTCCCCGCTTCTGGGGTTTTGAATGACAAAAAAAATAAAAGGCAAGGGAAAATTCCAACCACTAGCAAATTTGCAAATTGATTTTTATTAGTTACGTCGCCTACTCGACCAATACTTTATATCTTAATTATTGAGAACGGGAGGGGGAATTAATTAAATAGTCAAAAGCAGAAGCTGCGGTTTCGTCGTGATTTCTTCTGACCCGCTTATGATTTTGCATTTGGACCTTAATTCAGTCCTTGTTCACTTTCCTTAATAATAATGAATTCATTAGTGGCTGCCTGCCCTTTTCTGATTTCCCCAAATCTAAACTAAACCACTCGTAAATTAAACAATTAACAAATGAATTAGTGGTTATTGGTCCTATTTAAAAGAATTAATTAGTGACAACGAACGGAGCATTTCCCTCTCTTCAAACCATCGAAGAGCCGTGTGAGTCTGGCTGGCGCCTTAATACAGACAAAATAGACTAGAGTCCACCAGTAGCGGTGGGCAAATGGACTGTGTTCTCCGCCGTACGGTGAATTTAGGGGCGGTTTGTTGACATTGTCATTATACATGTATTGTTTACAATGCATTGTTTTTTTGTTTTTTAGCAGAAACAATACATGGATGGTTTCTTTGATGGGACAGAAACTATCACTTATTTTGAGTGATTGTTATATCTCAATTTTTAGTTGTGATTGTTGAGATTGTTGAGTTGAGATTGTTTTGTCTCAGCTTTTAGCTGATGCGACATACACAATCACACATACCAAACGTTGTATTCTACAATGCATCAAATTCGACAATACATGTATAATATTATACATGCATTCTCAACAATACATCTATTTAACAATCGCAACTTCCAAACGACCCCTTAGATTGAAAAATTGGTTTCAGGTAAATTTTAAAATAAAAATGAATTAATAAGTTCAAATAAAGATGGGGTTCATGGGTGGGGTGGCTATACGGTCCGGTCTCAATCCGGTCTTTTCGGGAATATAAGGACCAAAGATTGGATTGGATACAGTCCGGTCTTGACTCGGTTCGGTCCCAATTTGATCTTGATTTTAGATTGAGCTTTTGGGGATTTGAATGTTGGGGTCTCTTATCCGGTTTTTTTACCTCAAATCTAAGCCCGAATATGAGATTGAATTGTTTACTATCCGGTCCCAGTCCGGTCCCGATCTGGCTTATATAGTCCAGTTTCGAATAAAAACAAACAGTCTGGACCAAATAGCCAGGCCTTGTTTATGGGTGCCACGCGAACGGGCCCACGGAACCAGGGCCACAGATGAAGCCCATTGAAGAAGAGGCCTTCGGAAGTCAATTTCCCCGGGCGGGCCCATAGATTCCCACATGTGGTTCCAAACTTCCAATTTTGACCGCCAAAGTACATCATAATAGGGAGAGAAACAATGTAGTCCATCCATAATATTTCTCTAAATTCTTTCTCTTTTTGGATGAGTATCACAGATTCACAGTAAATAGAAAATACAAAAAAAAAAGGGAAGACAATTCAAAAGGGAAGAAAATTGATAATCTGATTCTATTTGACATATAATCTGAGCGTGAAGTGTTAATGAAATTAAAGTTGAATAATTTCGATGTCAAAATATGCAGAGCGGATGAGATTGCGCTACAATTAAAAAGTTCAACTCATTTTTCTTCTTCTTCAATTTAAATATTGCTGATACAAAATGTAAAGACGATTCGAGATATAATATGTGAATTAAGATATATCGCATTTATCGGAAATGTAAGCGAGCTGCAACCGACCACCTTACTAACTATCCATCTCCCATTTCATTTGGATTGTAATCCAACCCCTTAGTATTTGAATAAAAATAGGATTTCATTCCGAATATTATTCCCAAAATGATTAATAATACATGTTAGAGGGTCTTTTTTGTGCACTTTTCTAAAAGATTGAACAAAATTTAATTATTACTGCATAATTTAATTTTCTTTAATTATAGAGAGAAAAAAAGGCAAACATTGATCATGGTCTAGGGCAGGAGTGGCTATACGGTCCGGTCCGGTTAAATTGGACCAAATTTATCCGGTCCCAGTCCGGTCTTTTCGGGAATATAAGGACCAAAGATTGGATTGGATACAGTTCGGTTTTGACCCGGTCCGGTCCCAATTTTATCTTGATTTTAGGTGTTGGGGGTCTCTTATCCGGTTTTTTATCTCAAATCTAAGCCCGAATATGAGATTGCATTGTTTGTTATCCGGTCCCAGTCCGATCCTAGTCCGAGTTATACGGTCTGATTTCGAGTAAAATCAAACAGTCCGGGACCAAATAGTCAACCCTAGTCTAGGGCTTGGCTTGTGCCGTATCCAAGAAACCTCCTCTTCCTTTGCCTAAATTCCCGCACATGCAGCCAGGTAAGCAAAATGTCCCAAGCCACTTGTGACGAAAGCAATGATGAGCGTTCTCCCCTCACCCAATGAAAATCCGCCACGTAACCAACCGGCCGAGCCCAGAAAAAAAATAAATGTCCAGATTCAATGAACCATGAAATCCGTTGCATTTCGCCTTTAGCCATCTCTTATTATTTAACGGCACTTCCCTAACACTACCGAATCTAAAACCGGCGACCGCAAAAAAATTAGAGCTACCAAACAATCCCAATTTTTCCTCCTCTGAATTCATTTTCCGGGAAAGTACACAGGAAAAACCAAACAAAGCCATCCCGCCGGCCGCAAGAACCAATCCAGAGAACACTCATTGCACAAACTCACCATGGCTTTCGTCGCGACCTCTTCTTCCACCACCGCAATTTCGGCTTCGAATCTCGCTCGCTCTACTGCTTCTTCTTCCTCCGAGCCCAAAGGTACGTTTGTGATTCCATTTTACACTCTAATTTCTGGCTGATATCGTGCTGCTCCGTCTCGTATTTTGCTCCCGTCGATTGTCTGATTGAGTTTGCGTTTATCGATTTTTCCCCCCCTTCTGATTTGTTTAGCTCTACGAATCGGCTCGTTCCGATTGTTGGATCATCATCCCTCCACCGCCACCGCCGTCAACCTATCTTCTTCTCGTAAGCGCTCCTCCGCTGTAAGGCCGGTGAATGCTGAGCCGAAGCGTAACGATGGAATCGTTCCTCTCGCCACCGCCGTCGCCACTCCCGGTAAGAATCCAACCTGTTCTTTGCGTTGTTTTTAATAGGCTTGGTCTTCGATTTCGTCATCGCTGAGTCGTCGTTGTATTTTTTCGCAGTAGTGGCGGAGAAATTGGAGGTGGATGCGGAGGCGGAAGACTACGAGCAGCTGGCCAAGCAGCTCGAGAACGCTTCTCCCTTGCAAATTATGGACAAGGCTCTCGAGAAATTCGGCGACGATATTGCAATCGCTTTCAGGTGAAGATTCGAATCGAATCCCTCACTTGGAATGATAGCAAGTTCCGAATTCAATCGTTAGGTCTTAGTTATTTTCCCCCTAATCCTGTTTCCTTCCCTGCACTTTCCGTTTGCGTGTGTGTGTGAAGTGAGAATATGACGGATGTATAATTCTGGGGGTTTAGATTTGAAAGCCTAAATTGGACCAATATCTTCAACATCGGAAGGATTAGAGCTTCGCTAATGGTGATCTGCTGCTTGTTGTTGTTCTTGTTTTATGCAGTGGCGCGGAAGATGTAGCCTTGATTGAATACGCCAAGCTAACAGGGCGCCCATTCAGGGTATTCAGCTTGGACACCGGCAGATTAAACCCGGAAACGTACCAATTCTTCGACGCAGTAGAGAAGCACTACGGAATCCGGATCGAGTACATGTTCCCCGACGCAGTAGAAGTGCAGGCACTAGTTCGCAGCAAAGGGCTGTTCTCATTCTACGAGGACGGCCACCAAGAGTGCTGCCGGGTCCGGAAAGTCAGACCTCTACGCCGAGCTCTGAAGGGTCTCCGCGCTTGGATCACCGGCCAGAGAAAGGACCAGTCGCCTGGAACCCGGTCCGAGATCCCAGTCGTGCAAGTGGACCCTGTTTTCGAAGGACTTGACGGCGGAGCAGGCAGCTTGGTCAAGTGGAACCCGATGGCCAACGTCGACGGTGGAGATGTCTGGAAGTTCCTCCGCGCAATGGAGGTGCCTGTCAACTCTCTGCACGCTCAGGGGTACGTGTCGATCGGTTGCGAGCCCTGCACGCGAGCAGTCCTCCCGGGGCAGCACGAGAGGGAAGGGAGATGGTGGTGGGAGGATGCCAAGGCCAAAGAGTGCGGCCTCCACAAGGGGAACTTGAAACAGGACGCTCAAGAAGTGACAGTCAATGGAACTGGAATCCGCGACTTGTTCGAGGCGAGGAACCTCGTGGCATTGAGTAGGAACGGGATCGAGAACTTGTTGAAGTTGGAGAAGAGGGAAGAGCCGTGGATCGTCGTGCTGTACGCTCCCTGGTGCCAGTTCTGCCAGGGGATGGAGAGCTCGTACGTCGAGTTGGCGGAGAAATTGGCGGGGAGTGGAGTGAAGGTTGG
Source organism: Linum trigynum (assembly GCA_964030455.1). Classification (NCBI taxonomy): domain Eukaryota; kingdom Viridiplantae; phylum Streptophyta; class Magnoliopsida; order Malpighiales; family Linaceae; genus Linum; species Linum trigynum. Next base: position 41,757,687 of record OZ034815.1, on the reverse strand, counting down.
GAAGTTTCAGGCGGATGGCGAGCAGAAGGAGTTCGCGAAGCAGGAACTGCAGCTGGGGAGCTTTCCGACGATCCTCTTCTTCCCCAAACATTCGTCGAGGCCGATCAAGTATCCTTCGGAGCAGAGGGATGTTGATTCGCTGATGGCGTTCGTGTCCGCTTTGAGGTAATCTGGGTTTTGGAAGCTGGAAATTCTGGTTGTCTGTGTCTCCTGTGAATGCATGAAGGTCGTTTGAAGATGGGAATAATGGGAGTGAGAGAGCTTCATGGGAGCAGAACTTAGTTGTTTGCTTCATGTTATATTAGGATGGTAGTTTTTGTTAGCAGGAGTAGTTGCCTAGTTGTACCTGTGTTTAGCTTTCTTTGATTTCTGTCTGTATAGAAGGGATCGGGGAGATGGAGTCGATAGTCTCCTGAAAGAGCAAAATTTTGGGTTTATAGGATAGATGAACAGTGGGGGCGTAATTGTTGCCGTTCTAATGGAATGTGTTTCGCCATCGTGGTCGGTATTTGACATGGAGATTAGAGATTTGAAGTGGGCAAATCAGTTAAACGGATTGGGTCGCGTTCGCTGTTGGAGTCGCCATCAATCGTACTTGGAGTCGTGGCCAGATGTGTACAACAAGACTACATAAGTGATAAGTCGATGGATTGACTGGGGCGTTTAGGAGTTCAATAGTATGATTCGAGGAAGATAATCTGAGGATCCAGCTGCAAGTTCTAGCTAGGAAAAGGACTATTATGTAAAGGTTATTTACTTTGTGGACTTAATACGAAATCTGTATACGCCTTGCTACGAGTAGAATACCGTAGAAATATTCATTCCGTATCTTTGTAGTAAACTCTCTGATTATGGAAACTGAACTAGCTTTGCATTGCCTGCTGAATGTAAAATAAAGCATATTCAAAAGAGAGACTCCAACGTACTCTAAACATTCAACCAAGAAAAATGCAGGAAAAAGGTGGTGCAAAGTGAGAAAAAGGAGTCAAAACTGTCTATTGTATGGCCAAAATTCCGTGCAACATCAGTTTGTTAACACAAACAAACGTTCTTTCTGTCAGAAGTTACACCCATTGAGATTTCCCATATGAGAAAGGATAGGTGGTTTCAAGCTTCCCAACAATTTGTACACGTTTAGCTCCAAAAAAGTTTTCGTGATCTTCCCCCCCCTGCTACCAAAAACCTGCATTTATCAAAACCGAACCTACATTACTTCCAAGAGAAAAGGAAAAAAGGAGCGAACAATGAGCTGTTGGGCCGATGAGTTTATATTAACAAGCAATCCAGATCGAAGATTCTACGATTAAGACTCGGTTTGGAAACTGGATATAACTGATCATCTTGCCAAGAACAAAACCAGAGAAGTTCTTCAAACAAAAGAAAAATGCAGCTAAAGCAAAAGCCTTTTGACAAATGGTGGAAAAGGGAGAACTATCATTTTGTGTGACTAAGATTTGAGGTGATGTACGTTCTCCAATGGACTAGCTGTATATCTCACCTGCCAGTTATATCAAGGATCGCTATTGGAACATCTTCTTGTACTGGTTTTTCTCCACCTCGTTTCTCTGATTGATCTGCAACAAAAATCGAGTGTCTTAAGGAATCCGCTCAAATCCATTAGCAGTTGATGCACGAGATGATTGGATTAAGCTTGACACCAACCTTTTTCTTAGCAGCCAGCAGCTCCTTTCGTATTCCAGCTGGGAGCAACGGTACCCAGGTTAGTCATATACACAATTTCGACATTCTATAACATAGAATCACTGCATAAAAGCTGTGAAAGAGAAACACAAGATTCATGCAATGGGGGCAGAGGCATGCATTTCTCTAGGTGTCATTTACCATCATTGGGTTCCAACTGCGATGCCTTGGTGAAGCTTTCAGCAGCAGCATCTATATCATTGAGAGCCATGTATGCCTAGATGATACATGAGAAAGAATAGCAATTTATGAATACCAAAATTTTGGATCGAACAACCAACTTTTCATTTACTTTAATAGTCACAAGACAGATGTTGCCAACCTGTCCTTGGCGAAATAGAGCTTTCACATTGTTTTCTCCCTCGCGCATAGCGAAATCTGTGTCCAGCAATGCTCCTTTAATATCCCCCATTTTTAACTTACAAGCCTGCATCAATACGAGTAAAACAAGTCAATATATAAGAGATTAAATCTCTTAAAAATGCTCCCTTTAACTGCAGCATCAAAGCACTCACAGAGCTATTAGTGAAGATTTGAGACTTTGTCCTCCTCAATGCTGAACTCTTCCCTGAAAATTTGGTACACAAGTAATTCAGGGAATGTGCCGCTTCAGTGTAATAACCCGTAAAACAGGAAATTCAAAACATAACAGCCGTAGTAAGGAAAAGAGTACAAACCTTCGTCAATCCCTTCTTTCTCCCAGCAGATATCCAGATAACGCAAAGCCTTCCTATACTTCCTAAGAGCCATCTTATAGTCTTGTTTCTGCAACAGCTTACTAGTGTCAGAGAAAAAAAGCACTCAATCATCAAATAAGACAAAAATGCAGAACATTACCACGAAACATGTTGTTTACCTTGAAGTGGTCGTTACCAAAAGACTTTATAGAATCCACAGAATCCATCCACCAAGTAAGCTCTTCAGGGCTCTCATTAAGGTCAACTGGCCAGTCGGGATACTCATCCCCATCATTGAAGAAGTTGGTTATCCCATCATCTTCTCCTTCAGGAATCTCTCCACATTCAGCTATGGTAACATCGAGAGTCGGAATATCACCTTCAGCAGTAGGAACATGCTCAACCGACCTAACAACTCCCATTCCTTTCACAATCCTGCCAAACACAACATGCTTCCCATCCAGATGGGAAGTGCGAGTGGTGGTGATGAAGAATTGTGAACCGTTTGTATTGGGTCCAGAATTTGCCATGGATAACATTCCTTTTCTCTCGTGTTTCAGTTCGAAATTTTCATCATCGAACTTCAACCCATAAATGGATTCCCCCCCAGTTCCATCCCCTGCAGAGATGTCTCCTCCTTGTGCCATGAACCCTTTAATGACCCGATGAAACCGGCATCCCTACAGTAACAACCAAGAGCAAACATAGCTAAAGTAAGCCCCTTACTTCCTCCAACGCAAATCTTATATGAGAGTATCATCCCAAAACAAATAGAGTGGTGCTGGAACCAAACAGCTGAGACACAGCCGCATACACAACAACCAAGCATCACAGTTACTTCCCTCTACTAAGAAGGTCTTACCGCTCAAAGAAAATCACACAACCACAAAGTTCAGAGTCATTGCATCTCTAGCATAGCTACTTCCTCAGAGCGTCATTACACTAACATAGTAATGTCGAAACAGCATAACGAATCACATCTCAGGAACTCCCTTGGACTGCATATCCAGCCAACCCAACTCGTCTCAACAAAGAAGAGTTGGGAAAGAAAAAGACCTAAAACCACACCCACTCAAACTTGATCATCAGGAATGGACAATAATGACAAGAACCAGTAGTCCTGAAACCAGAAAGCCTGCCACATAACCTACATTACCCTCATAAACACACACCTCTGAAAGAAGAACAGACCAATCAGCTTCAAGGTAGCAAACGAATCCCCAATCAAGTAATACCCTTTACAATTTCTTTGGGTCAACAGCGAAGAACCCACTTGAAACCAGAAGACACAATACAAACCCATACCAAAAAAAAAAACCAATAGAAAGCGATCATCCACTACAAACAGGGGGCCAAGAAGTAGCCGAACCTTGAAATGGAGAGGGACGCCGGTGTTGGGACCAATGCCTTTCTCCCCAGTGCAGAGAGCCCTGAAGTTTTCAGCAGTCTTGGGGACGACGTCGTTGTAGAGCTCCACTATGACCCGCCCTTCAAGCTCGCCGCCGATGCTGATGTCGAAGAAAACCCTGGGCCGCCCCATCTCTGTCTCTGGGTTTAGCAGTTTCCTCGCCGCTGATTGTTTGAACTTGAAGCGACGTTGGGGAAGACCGAAGAGCGACGGCCGGTATTTATTGGGGCTGCAAACGAAGGAAGGGAGGTAGAGAGTTGGAGTGTCTCTAGATACTTCTGTATCATTTTTTTTAAAAACCCTAATAAATCAATTGATTTAAAAAAAAAAAATCTCCTGTGTTTACTATTGGCAAAAATGGGAAAAGGTGGGAAAACGACCCTAGACAAAATGGGAAGAAGAAATGGAGAGAATGGGTGGGAAATTAGGAGGAGCTCCCAAGAGGAGGAAAAGGAATCCATTTTGTTTGTATCAAGATTGCAAGTTGTTGGATACCTAACAAATTAGGACCACCCTTTCCTTTGGTGTTTCTTCTTGGATATCATTATAGGGAAAAAGCAATTAGGTTAAATTTTTTTTTTTCCATCCTTTTTCAGACTATCTCCAACAAGGAATTGAGAAAATGCTAGAATGCGAAATGGTTTTGGTATTTTGACACTCCAAAAATGGGTTTTTTATCCAACAAGCAATTCCAAAATGTCAAAAGGCCAAATCTTCTCTTTTTGTGACAATCTAGTTTAGTGTCGATTTCATCATTTCAATTAGATAATTTGTAGATTATCTATATATAGGTAGCACTAATTAATTAAGACGAACGTTTCGATATAATTTTTTTTTATTTTGAATTTAAAATTTATCGTTAGATATGATGTCATCAATGACGAAATCACAATAATTGGTTCAAGTTGACCATAAACACTTCACATGTTCAAATATGATATCATTAATGACGAAAAAAAGTTATTGGAGGTTAATAGAGTCATTGGAATTTAATTTAGGGACTGAAACTGAATTTTTTAATCTTGTGAGAGAATCTGACATTTCTTGTCTTTTCTGGTGGGTATTTGGCAATTATTTTTTTTTTGTTGGTATTGTTGGCTTTTTGGCTTTTCCCAATTGTTGTTGGAGGTGGTATTTTAGCATTTTTGACATTTTGGTTTAGTTGTTGGAGATGCTCTTATATATCATTCTTTAGTAGATGAATAGGCTCCTAGTACTACAGAAAAGATGACTTTTAATTGGAATGGTGTAAGTAGTGACAACCACTTGTTACAAGGTGGGATGATGATAGCGAAGTACGATATTGTCAAATGTTGCTCAGGTATGACCCGTTAAACCATGACCTGAGCATGATTGAGCTGATCGTAGTCATTGGTTTGGACGATTTGAAATCAAATTTCCGATTGAACAAAGTCAAAACTGATTTTAAGGAAAAAAAACTTCAATAATTTTGATTAGCTCATGATAAGGGTAATAATGTAATCATGCAAATGCCATATATTTTTTTCCTTTTTTCCGGGCAATAATGAAGCACGGATATGATTTTCCAACTTGAAAAATCAAAGCAAGGCTTCCACGTGAAAATGTCTGATCAATAGTCTAATCTACAATTCTCCATTCGTGTATTTTTTTTTTTTTTTGGTGGGGGACGAAGGAGGGATTGCAAAATGTTGCCACGCGGAAGTCAACCATGAACAGATATAATTTGGTCTTTTTTTTTCAATTTTGCTAATACATCCGAGTAAGTCTCATCTAGGAATGGCAATGGGTAGGGTCGGGTGCGGGTTTACCCTATACCAACTCTTAACCCGTCGGGTAGAGTTTTCTAAAATACTCGACCAAATAACCACCAGGTATGAAAATTATATAACCATACCCTACCCACCGGGTAACCACCGGTATTCGGGTAACCATGGGTACGAATCCTAAACTATGAACTTATAAACATATATGCACATACATACTGTTGTCCATTAAAAATTCTCGATACTTGTAACTGTTCTAGCTTCAACAATCCACCCAAATAAAAATAGCAAACACATCATCATTGTTCTTGCTTCTACAATCCACACAAACATAATAATCGTCTACATCTTCATCATCAATAATGGTAGCTAAACTGAATTTCTCAAGCTAAAAAAAATTTCTCAAGGGAAATTGACCCTTTGATTGGCGGGGGCGGGTATAACGGGGCGGGTATTATCGATTACCATACCCGTACCCTACTCTTTATTTTGAAACCGGGTATTACCCGTACCCGCCTCTTAACCCGTCAAAGTGGTTAATTACCATTGTTGACCGGTTACGATCGGGTAGGGTACCCATGATTACGGGTTGGATTGACATCCCTAGTCTCATCTCAGTAGTATTAGCTCAAATTGCTCAATAATATTTTGTTACGGAGTACATTAAGAGACATGAAATGTAATTAGGTAATTAACTTACTTAAAATAGAATTTAAAAGTTTCTAAGATCCGTTCCATTTTTATTTATTATTATGATACTATATGATAATTCATAATTTTGCTCAAATTCATGGGAATTTACTTGCCCAATCCAAGTGAGCTAGGTATGAAATCTAAATACAAGTTAAATTAGTAGGGTTTGATGTATTTATGTTCATACTAATTTATTTGGGTTAAACTGAATTTTTAATTTATGATTTTGGGGTTGTCCCTATTTTCTAGACTATAGTTATAAACTTAAACTTAAAATGTTTTAAGATTTAGTACTTTTTTTTTTTGCATATAAGTCCTAAAATTATCGATGAAAAATTAAACCTTAATACCTAAAAGTTTTGTGTCTTACATTTTGATAATATACTTTTTTACATTTTTATAGGTCTACTTTTATATGTGTAGTTAAAACTACCTCAAATAAATGAACATCCATACCTATTAGAATATGAAAGCAATACTTAAACCCTAACCAAACTCATATATAAAACCTCAAATTCAAATACACTTCACTCATTAGCCATAACCCTACCTATATAGATAAATTTGGATAGAATTATCCATGCGTGAGTAATTGTTATTCCTAATGACATACACACTGAGTAAGAAAGTGATATATGGACCTTGAATTGATTGGAGTTTGAGACATGATATTAGTATATTACCATAGCCCTTAAATATTAAAATCTAGGTCTTAAAACTTTAAATCTCATACTCGACGACCATAAAAAAATTGATGATCATGATTCGTCGAAATACATCCAAGAAATTATATGCACCATCATAGTGTATAGGCAGTGGCGGAGCCACTTGGAGAGGAGGGGGTGCTTTGCACCTCCCTTGGCTTTGGAGAAATTTTTTTCGAGTAGGGGTATATACAAATTCCAACCAATGACCATTCAGTTGCAGAAAGAATTTCTTATCATTTCGATCGAGTGAGTTTTGTTATGTAATGCACTTTCGTCTTTATTTATAGTAATAAATTGTTGTCTTTTGTTTAAACTCGCTCATTTTTTTTGTAGCTCTACAACAGAGAAATTTCTTGTCTTTTGTTTAAACAAAGTTGAAAGTGAAGAAGTCCCAATTGAAGTTCACTTGTTTGTTTCACAAAATCAATTCCAAGGTACTTCTGAGTTCTAATTTGTAATATTTGATGAATGGAAGTCTTGATTTGTATGTACTGAACTTATTTGTTTGACGTTGTAACCGGTGTACGTGAAACTATTTTGATGTAATTGTGTGAATTTAGACTATTGCGTTGTTGACTTTTTGTTTAATTTAAAGTTGACTTTTCTATTGTATAGGTGATTTTTTATGATATGATAAAGACACCCCCTTGGCCAATTTCCTGGCTCCGCCACTGTGTATAGGGTCTATGATTTAGATAATTGAGACTTAGAGTTCACTCGTTAAGGGATTAGCATATAGTATCCCAAAATTCGGTTTCTTCGAGATTTAAATAGTCTTTTCTTACCAAAGATGCGCGGTACTCTAGATTTACCTGAGTACAATAAAAGGGCACCATGTAACAACTATATAAGAAGCCGATCTACTTAGACCATATCAGATTATCCTCAAATTACCAACGAACCATGATTTTGTATGTTATTGAAAAATTACTGTTAATCTCTTACTTTGAGATGGTTGCCAACTAATTTGAGGATATTCATACATAAGCGAAAATGAAGTTTCTCATGGTACTCAAGAAAGCAATATGGAATGTCTATACATGCAATCATATATAGTTACATATATGAAACGTCATGAATATGTATGAATAATATTCATGGTCAAATTAAGCTCATCAAAAGAAAGTGGTATACCTTTCGGGAAAAATTACCTTTATGATGATTATTACAAAGATGATGTTGCATATCAGTCGAAATTGACATTCTGAGTATATAATTAAAAGGAGATATGATAAATCATACTTGAAAGTTCTTTTCAGTTTTCAATTCATGAACTTCATAAGAATGGCGAACCAAAAGTTTGGACAATTTGTTTGATCAACAATGTTACATATGTATGAACTAGAGTACTTCACGAAACAAATGTGTGAAAAAACCCGTCGGAGATTGATTACTCCAAAATTCACGGATATCTATATGACGGATTGATACTATGGAATGTACTTTTTTTCTCTTAATTATCACGATTTTCCTAGTAAAGTTTATAACGAGACAATGTACAAAAATGTATACAAAATACTGTATTTTTTTCTTTCTTCATTAGGTTTTTATCTCACAGAGATTTCTTATAAATTTTTTAATAAGACATATTGTTAATCAATCGACATTTACAATCGACATTTAAGAGGGAGTTTTAAAAAGAAAATTCGTGAATGCACAGTGGATGTATCAATAATCTCATGAATATATAGTAATTCATAGTAACTTTTCTTCCATACATATCATTAATTCCTAACTTCATAATTCATTCTGATAGATTTTCTGTTACATGATGAGGAAGAGAGAAATTTTATCTTTACGTCTGTAAAAAAAAAATAGAAAGAATTATATAACTATTTTTATAACCCATTTTAGTCCCATATCTAATGTCTTATTACATACCCTATACTTCTACATTATTATTTTACATACAAGTTGCACTTGCTTGTGTTACATATAAATAATACAAGGAGGGAATAGGTGTGTAGTCACTTTCTCATGAACACTATCAAACAAGAATGTCAACATTTCCCGTACAAACGATGGATTTGATTATGTGATCAAGGACCAAGTTTGCTTCATGTAATTGGTTAATCTCTTAAAAAATGGGTGTCTTATAGGCTAATTTTCCTATTAAATTAATCCGTTTTCGCATAAACAAGTTTGGGCTTTGCCAAAGTAATTTTATCTAACTCCAGGTAAAGCTTATTTGGAGTCTGTCAAATAGATCTCTAGCATCTCTATCATTCCATAAAAAAAAAAAAAAAAAAAAAAGAAGGTGAAACTCAAGCTGAACAGATCTATTTGTACACCACTTTGGTGTGGCACTTCTGTGCCAAAGCATAATACTTAGTAGCTGGAAACTATTGTGCTAAAATGTTATGGCTCAAGCAACAATTACTCGATTATGGATTTGAACTCTTAGCGTTGCCTGTAATATGTGACAATTCAGGTGCTATTAACATGAGCAAAAATCATGTTCAACATTCTTTGACAAAAAACATATATAGATTATATACCATTTTCTGTGTGATTTAGTCCAAGCAGGAAGCCATAAACCATTCGAATTTCTTATCTATCTAGTGAAGATCAAATTGTTGGCATCTTCACAAAACCTTTATGTTCTAACAGGTTCACTATCCTTAGACATGAGTTAGGAATGATGGGCATGCAATCACTTAAGGACTAAAACCATAAGATGCATCCACAATGTTACCAAAATTCATCACGATCGAGTATCCTTGATATTAGAATTCTTGAACCTTTTAGGATGTGTTATAGAACTTAATAGAATTCTTGATCAACAATGTTACATATGCATTGCGGCAACCAGCCATCTCTACAAGTTTTAATATGGCATTTGCAACGAGCTACTTAAAACACTCTTCAGTTTTATGAACTCATAAAGTCATAAATGACTAGTTTACATGATATAATAAGATTGATAGCATATATATGAATGTGTCTTACAAGTTTTTCGAAATACGAAATTACGCTGTGAAATACTGTAAAATGTCTAAAAAATTATCTTATGATATTTTGTTTTAAATTTGGACCCATCTCATATGAAATCCGTACTATACCACCGTGTGGATTAAAAGTGTTTTTTTTTTTTTTTTACCTTTTCACTCATTGAGTTGTTGATCTTATTTTTCCCTACAATCACACTTCGATCATGGTAAAAATGCCAATTTTATAACTTTTCAAAGCACATGCATATATTTGACGTAAAAAATAATAAAATAACATGGACACATGGTTCATGCAAAGTCCAACCAAACCAAAGGCGTTATTATAATCAACCAAAAAAAAAAAAGGCATGGAAACTTTCAGCATTTGGGCTTCGGGTTTCATCAGCCTTTGGATACTTCTGAATTTTGGGCCTTCTACGAAGAAAGCCCAACAATAAAACAATCGGCACCAATCTTTGCACCCTCTTAGACTTTTTTTTTTTGGTTATAGGTATAATATGCTCCTTTATTATAACGTTTTATCAAACATGCCCCTCTACTACTTTTTACATCAAATATGCCCCTGTACTTTGAAAAAATTATCAATCATGCCCTTCTGTTAGAATTTCCATTGAAAAAATCGTCAATCATGGTTGAATTGAGATTTAGACGACCCGACATCGGCAAATGGGAGGGAAAATGTCAGTTTTGTCCCCTGTTTTATTTCCCTGGGTCTTTTCAAAGTGAAATTATTTGAATGATTTGATTATACAAAAGAACCAAGAAATTGTAAAGTGAATTTATTAGGGATATTTTAGTCATTTGTGTCACCCAAACTAAAGTTCGGCCTTGGTTAACGGTTTTTCGATGAAAATTTTAACAAAAGGGCATGTTTGATCATTTTTACAAAGTACAGGGGCATGTTTGATGTAAAAAAATACTAGAGGGGCATGTTTGATAAAACATCATAGTAGAGGGGCATATTATACCTATAACCCCTTTTTTTTTTTACAAAAGATAATCTTCATTGATTGAAACAAAAGATAGTTACACCCTGGAGAGCAGCCAGGCCTGAAAATCAATGAAACGACTAGCAGTCGGGTACAAAGAGAGGGCCTTTCGAGCCACCAAGTGGGCTACCCTGTTACTACGCCGACCTACAAATCGAACATTAAACTCTGAGCGAGTTGCCAAGTGATGAATAATTTCGGCAAGAATAGCACCAATTCGACTATCACTGGCATCCACATGGTTGATTTTGTCAATAATGACCTTCGCATCGCCCTCAAATCATACATCCGTGATACCTCGATTCAGGCACCACATGATAGCTTCCCGGAGTACCAACACCTCTACTACCATGGGATCATCGACGACCGGAAACTGAAACCCAGTAGCCATTAGGATCACTCTATCAGGAGACATAATAACCATCCCCAGCTGAGTAGGATCCCTTCCTCGTAGTCCCGTCCCACGTACAAACCATACTCTAATTGAAGAAGAAAAAAAAGCCAAACGATAGTGTAGTAGCTTTTTGACCTTTCCGCCCTAAAAAGCAAAAAACTTATAAAGAAAACAACACCATGCAGCCTCTTCTCTTTTCTGCGCACCTCTCTCTTTATGCTCCTCCAATGTCCACCACCACGCCTCTATACCAACAACAACAACTTCTTCCACCACCGCCGCCGCTCGCCGCGGAAGCAACGGCGGCTTCCCAGCAGCCCTATATCCGGCACGGGTCGGTGGGAGGGGTGATAGCGGCGGTGGCGATCATCGCGGTGCTGGGAGTCGTAGCCGGTCTGATCGGAAGGATGTGCTCCGGCGGCCGGGTATTGGGACACGGCGGCCAGTACGACGTGGAAGGGTGGGTTGAAAGGAAGTGCTCCTCTTGCATCGACGGCCATCTCGATCCTCCGCCGCGGCGGCCGGATGATCATGTTCCGCCGGCCGCCGCGGCGGAGATGGAGGAGGTGAGAGAAGAAGACCATGAGAGTCAAGATGATGAAGAAGAAGAAGAAAATGATGATGATGATGATGATGATGATGATGATAAAGGAGTTAGTGTTGATCATCATCATCAGCAACATAGCGATGAGGCGCCGGCGCCGGTGACGAGGGAGGTTAATTAGTTAGTGATTCATTGAAGTATATTGTTACCCAGAGCTAGTTCCTCTCATTGTTTCTTGTAATTTCTTTGTGTTATGAGGATGATAATGGGAGGCAATCGATGAGGGAATCTTTTTTTTTTTGGGTTGCTTTTTATCCTTGAGCAAGGCAATTGCGATCCAGCCACATCTTGTCGGCTCACTTTTTCTCAATTCCTTCCTGACTTCTTTTTTCATTATTCCCCACAAAGTTTGACTCATAAAAGGGATTTTGTTTTATTTTGTTTTAACACAAAAAATCAATTATGATGTTTGGGAAATCATACCGAAAATGACGAGGCTAATGGAGGAATGGAAAGGGAATAGAATAGAATAGTTCTATGGTTTACTCGTTATGTAATTATATTTCATATTTATTATTAATTAAGGAGGTTAATAATTTTATTTTATTTTCGCTTTATCGCTTCTTTTTTTTTTACAAAAGATAATTACACCCCGGAAATCAAAAGAACGACTCATAAGCTTAGTTTGGCCCTGCTGTAGCTTTTGCAGAAGCAGCTTCTGGCTGAAACTTTTAGATAAGTAGTTTTCAAAAAAAGCAGTTGAGTGTTTGGCCGTAAAACTATTAGAAGTGCTTTTTAATATGAGCGGTTGTGTAAAATGACTATAAAGGACTTTTAATATAAAATATGAATAAAAGTTTTAAACAATAAAAAGTAGTCAAAATGGATCTTGTTAGATTTCTTTTATATTAAATAATATGATTTTATAATTTATTTTATTTTTAAAATGATATAAATGGAGAAAAATTATATTTTCTGAAATAAATTTAAAATATGGTAAGGATAATCTTGTATTTTCAAAACAGCTTTTCGCATAAGCTCCAAATCGGAGCTTCTGCTTTTATGTTATACAAAAGCGCTTTTCGGCTTTTCAAAAGCCGAGCTTTTAGAGGTGTTTGGCCCTGCTTCAGATTTTGAAGCCGAAAAGCACTTCTAAAAGCCGGGCCAAACATAGGCATAGTCGGGTACAAATAGAGGGCTTTTCTAGCCACCAAATGGGCTACCCTATTGCTACAGCGACCTACAAATCTAACACTAAACCCAGGATTGCTGGCAAAAATCTGAATGAGTTCCTCCAGAACAGCTCTTAACCGACTATCGCTAGCATCCGCTTGGTTAATTTTATCAATGATAACTTTCGCATCCCCCTCAAAGGAAATATCCCCGAAGCCGAGAGACTGACACCAAAGAACAGCTTCACGAAGCGTCACCAATTCCACAACCAGGGGGTCGTCAAACCACTGAAACTGCACACCCTTAGCCATCAAAACATCCCGATCCGGGGTCAGAATAACCAAATCACCAGCCGAGTGCAAACCAATGAAAGCCGAGTGCGAACCAATGAAAATCTATCAATAGGTTACTAATGAAAATTTTTGTGACGACAAGCATTGATTTTTTATTTTATTTTATCACGAGCCTGCACATAGAGTATCGACATGGAATGAAGGATTTTTTTCTTCTTCTACATTATACATCATTATTCTGCAGATACACCATATCAAATAGTTGTATAGTGAAATCAGAAAAGGAAATTCTATCCACAGACATTACATTTACGAGATAGTCATGAAAGTGCAATCGTAAGAGGGAAGCACCAATCCTTGAATCGTTTAGAAAAATAGCAGTAAGAAACGATGTAAAAAATGGCCCATACAGGTCTCGAACCTGTGACCTTCGCGTTATTAGCACGACGCTCTAACCAGCTGAGCTAATAGGCCAATTGATCGAGTTTTGCCGTTGTTGGTATATATTCATTTATTCTGCAGCTTTGGTTAAATATTATGGACATTTGGCGGGAAACATTTGATAGTTAGTATGTAATTTCAATTCTCTTATTTTTAGCCGCATCCACTTTTAGAGTTGAGTTTTAGAATAGTAATCGACGTGTTGTGTTGAGTTGAGTGCAAATTCTCCTTACTAAGTTCTAATCATGGTGTATTGCTATTTGCTAACACTGATTCTTCCAAGTTCTAATTCTATTTGATATTACCTCTTATCTTTCGTAAATTTATTGGGATAAAAATACGAAGCTGTAGCTCAAACCGGTATATTATCCACGACTGATTCAAAGTTCAGTGAGAGCATAAAACAAGGACCACATCTCTTCTATATATATAAAAATTTTCAAGCCTTCCAAGTAATGATTTTTTGTTTTCGATCCCTAAATTTTGTTATGACTTCTCCCTACTTTTATTACTCCCCACATTTATACCAATTTGATTATCATAATCTAGATGAAGGATTGTCCTCGCCACTTCATGAATCATTTCTACTCCAAAAGACATTGGATCAATGCAACTAAAATCACTACCCACAAATATTCTCAACATATTCGAGAGCGACTTGAAATAGTTGAAATATGAGCGACCATAAAAAGCATAACATCAAATTCGTTATCAAGTTCTTTATTCAAAGCAAAAGTGTTGTTGTTATACAGTAATAGAATGAACCAAAATTTCATCTCAATTAAAGGGGGAAAAAGCCCACCATAACCACCTTTGTTTGTTTGGTCAGAAGAACAGACCAAATTCATACATATACCAATCGTACTATACACCTCACCAGACTTATTTGATGATCCCAGGAAGTATCTGTCACCTCCTAAACATGGCAAAAAGTCATTTGCGCCATATTCTCCAAGTAAGAAGAAGAAGAAGAAGAAGCTCTTCTTGCCTCTCAACCTCTACACCAAAACAGGAATTAGAAGGAAGAAGAAAAAAAAATGGAACTATATGGCTACTTGTCGATAGTGAAACATGGAATTCATTCCACCATTGCAGATGCTGTTGCAGGAGAAGCCACCATTAACGGCTTGCCTCTTCCCATGGCGAATCCTCTGGTTCCATCAGGCATTCTTGGACCCTTTGTAGCATTATACTTAACAGACGCTGCTGCCTCAAATGGACCGAAGCTGCTTGTAACAGCCGGTGGAGATGGCGAGAGAAGGCCTCTCCCACTGCCATGGCTTTGCAACCTTCCACCTCTTCCCTTCCCTCTCCCTCTTCCGCATCCCGCCTTCTTCGATGATCCAGAGATTTCGTCCACCTGCTGCACCAAAGCAGCGGCGCAGATCCAGAACAGGTCAGAGCACTGGGGCCGCATTTAAAAAGCGTTGGAGAGGACTGGGCCGTAACCCAATAAACACTGAAATATATACCTAAAATTGAAAATTTACAAGTACTATACGAGCTTTGGATCCGGGGAGGGCTGGGCCGCGGCCCCCAAGATCCGCCGCTGCACCAGAGTTGGGATTGAGCTCGAACGGGGAGCAGAAGAATATGGGTTTTAGGATGTCGAAAAGAAGCTTACCTTCGACTCGGAAGTGAGATCTGCAGTGCTTGTTGGGATAGAGATATCATCAAGTGAATCAGAAAATGATCCCTCTTCATCGTCCAATACGCCTTCGAATTCCGACCTCCTGCTTTTCAGCACTGATTTAGGCTGCAAAAAATTTGCACCCCCCAAATGAGGGATTTTTGGAATCCTTTCCTTCCCCCCATGGGATTAAGAAAGCAAGCTATCTGATTTCGGACATACCGAGTATCTAAGGAGCAATCTGACTCGCAACCCTTTTCTCCAATTCCTTTCATCATTCAGCCTCTCCACCTAGCCGATACAGGGGAGCCCAGCAAACTTCAGGACAAGAGGCAGAGAAAGCTTATGATCGCGTAACAGCCAATACATAATAGAACAGTGGACATCACATACCGCTCTCTCAGCTACATCCGGTGTCTCAAACTCCACTAGAGCATGTAGCTTTGATTGATCAAAGGGAAATTAGAAGAGCCATAAGTTAAAAAGCACTTGTTGGGTTCGGAAAATAGAGATTTGATTGAAGAAATTACTGAAGAGTGAATACCTTGTTGCTCATGAAGAAATCACTTTTAGACCGAGAAGAGCTTGATTCCTGAGGATGGCAAATCCTGATGGTTTTGACACTGCCGAATGACAAAATAACATTGATATCAAACATAAACACATAGATTGTGGAAGTATTGAACATAGACAAAAAATTATAACTACCTTCCAACAACACCAAATATCTTCTCAAGGTTTTGATGAGAGTGATCCTCAGGCAAATTCTCCACTACCACACTGCGAGACTGCAATTCCTCTCTCTCTTTCTCAGTGAACGGGAACTTACGTTTAACCTTCCTTCCATCTTCATGCACAACCTTTCCCCCCATCCATCACCGGAGCATTAAGTAAAAGATCCACAATTCACAACTCAGTCGCGCAGAAACTAAATTTTAAAACAAGTCTAGAAAGACAACCATAGGGGGAGGAGCTTACGAGCTTTGGA
Source organism: Linum trigynum (assembly GCA_964030455.1). Classification (NCBI taxonomy): domain Eukaryota; kingdom Viridiplantae; phylum Streptophyta; class Magnoliopsida; order Malpighiales; family Linaceae; genus Linum; species Linum trigynum. The sequence goes on along the minus strand of OZ034815.1, from coordinate 41,741,353 downwards.
GATGATTTGAGTGCCTGGGTGATCAGATGATGGTTACTGGTAAGGGACTTCATTTTCTTTGTGGAAGCAATGACAGATATAGGCACTGTTGCATTCAGGTACTCAGTTTAGAACACGCCAAGATCTCAATCAATTTGCAGGTTAACACAATGGTGGGGAAGAAGAACGAATCCATGCTTACCATAACCTTCAGGATCTTTGCTCAGGTGCTTTGACATCGATTCGTTTGCAAGGAGACTCATATCACTGAACTGGTATTCTGCCTATTGAACCACAAGAAACGATTTTGTCAAATGGGTTATGCAGCCATTGGAATTCTGCATCAGGGGGGACGAATCCGGAGAATTCACAAAAAATATTCAAAATCCCTAAGATGGGATCTGAATCGTTTAGCAAATTTCCCAGGATGTGGATCTGTATAACCTGTTTGACAATTTTCTGGCGGAAATCTTCGGTGAGAACCTGGGAGGCATCCTTGGCGGAGCAATTAGGTAACGCGACATTAGGGTTCGGGATCAAATAAGCGGCGCCGACAGCGGAAGAAGCGTCCTGATCACCGCCGATGAAGAACCAATCGGAGCCACCGGTGGCGCTCAGGTAGTGGAGACAAGGGTAGAAATATCCGGAGATCGGGGACATCTGTTGCTGCGCGGCGGCGGCGGTCGTGGCGGCAGCGACGCCGGCGGAACGCGATCTAGGTACGTACTCGGGAGCATGCGCATTGAATTTGAACGAAGCACCGCAGCCACCGGCCGCCGCCGCTGCCAAAGCTGTGCTGTCGCTGCCGGCGGTGGGGGTGGTGGGCGGTGGCTTGGCTTTCTCCTTGATCATCGCCGTAATCATCATCATCTCCTTATTACTGCTGGCGGTACTCTGTAGCGAAGAAGAAGTTTCTTGGTCGATGATCTTCTTCTCTGGATAGGCTTGCGCCATGATTGAAAATTCGATCGATCGTTTATGCCGATTTATTTTATTATTATTATTGTTTGGAGATTAGGTTTCAGTTGTGGGGAAATTGGGGATGGTTTTCACAATCTTGCTCTTGCTTTTTCTCTCTTTTTTGGCGGGTGTTCCTCCTGAAGAACAAGAGTAACTGTAAATAATGGAGAGTTGGTTATTGAAAATCCACCTTTCCCACGCAAATAAAGGTAATTTTTTCTTCATTATTTATATATATTTTATAGGAAATTTTGGTTTCATTGACCACAAACCGTTGCTTGAGGGGATTTTTGACCAGCCCCATTTAAGGGTTTGTAATTTGCAAATGTTTCTTGTGCACTTTTCTCCCCAGTTTTTCTCTCTTTTTTTTTTCCATTCCCTTTTCTAAAATTAATTTTGGTTTTTAATCGATTTAGATAATGAGTTTTTTTATAAATTTAGAATTTTGATAAATTTACGATCACGTTTGTTCCCGCTGAAAAAAAGAAAAGGACTAGAGCCAATAAGCCTGGTAGGTCAAAGAATCTAAAGTAACAAACACTCTCAACATCTAGCTAGAATTTGAGTTATAACTAAATTTAGTTGTAATAGTACATTCATTTACAATATACCGAATTACATTGTCACTCGTCAAATTATTGGTTATTCAGTTATGCAATTCATTTCGACTTCAGTTAAAGGCTTTGTCTACTAAATGAAAGTAGTCGATTATTAAAAAAAAAAGTTGCACAACTTATTTGTCGTATAATTTATAATTAAAAAGTGATATTCTTGTAGTTGAAAAGTGATATTCATTTTTTTTAAACGGAGCGCTAAAGGGCGTTCCAACCTTTAATCATTGACGTCAATCAAATGGGTCAAGCTAAACCCAACCGAGTCATAATATAACCAATAAGATAACATCGGGCAAGGAGTAGTGATATCGTGATCATCGGGCGAGAGATCATGGCCTAGACACGCCAAGTAATCATCAACAACATTACCCTCCCCAAGAACATGAATTAGCTCCACCTTCCAATCCTGAGCAAGAAGTTTCGAGCTTCCAAGATCAAACCTGAGTGTGGATGGCGAATTCCCGCTGACGTGAGCAACTGAATAGCTGTCTTCGAGTCTGTCTCAACAACAAGCTGCCGGATACCAATCTTCCATGCAATATGAAGGCCATGCACTAAACCTGCTAACACAGCTCGAGTAACGGATCCCTCCCCCAGATTCCGAGCAAAAGCCCTCCTCATGCGGCCATCTTCGCCTGAAAAGTGATATTCTTATTCGTCATGTAAATTCTTACCATTCCATATAAGGGTCGGATCATCTTTTGACCCTATAAGGATCGGGTAGGGTCGAGTCACTTTTTGACCTTGTGACTCTTAGATATGAAATTCCACATACCAACACATTGGACCTATTTGTAAAATTTTAAAAGTTTGGTACTAAATTGTAAAAAAAAATGGATACCAAAATATAATTTGTAAGCAGTTTGTTGACAAGGGTCGACCCACTAATCTGATCATTCCTGACCCGCCCCGACACTAGAGGATTATATAGGATCAAGAAGAAAATAAGGGCGGATCAGGTCAGTTATACATTGATCTTGACCATTCAGGGTCTATCTGTAAGGATATCGCAAAAGTTCTCTAGAGTTTGGGATGCATTTACTCACTCTCATTAGCTTTGTGAATAATCACAATGCAATAATCGAGTTTGCCTCAACTAGGTATGCGCTTCAAGAAGATTTTGAGGGATTATTTGCAGTGACTTGAATTTTTTCAACCAAAATTTTATTTCTCACAAATCGTCTTTCCTTTGTTGTGTGAGTGCAACGATTATAATCAATGCCTCGTCTTCGTGTCGTCACTATCGTTGGATCACATTGAACACTAATAACAAAAACGAAAGAATGACAACGATAGAATCATAGAAACACACCAAGATTAAACCTTTTGATTGCTTTTCCTCTTTCACTGCAACAGAGGCAACTCTAAACCAACCAAGACGAAGACTAACTTGTATCATAAGCTCGATTAGAGGAAACCATGACGATTTGGTGTGATTGCTAATAATGAAGTCAAAGAAGAAAACGTTTCTTCACATAATTTCTAGAACAAACAGGAACACTATATCAATGAGCTGACGCCACAACTATCAAAATTGGTCTCTGAAGTTCAATAGGATTGCAACCTTGGACAACATAGCATAGTATTCTATCTCGGACTTCCGAAGAGGCGGGTGGCGATGATAATCAACTTTACTGCATGGATGATTCAAATGCAGAGGACGGATAAATAGGGTTGATAATCAGTTCGGTTATAACCGGAATCGTTTAGTCAGTTATCTGTTAACCGTTAAGCACTTTATTGACAATATTGAGTGGAAACCCTAAAACCTGGGTTGTGTATTGCATTGAGATGAATTTATATGTGGGTTTTGCCACTACACGTTAAGGATCAGCAACTGTCCTTTTACAGAAGAGTGAAATGTAAAGGAAGTTACAGCAGGGGAAAAGATACAAAAGAGACTATTCTGGCGGGATCTGTGCTGCTGTGTCATTTGAGACAACGGTCGACTTGACCCCTTGTACGAAGTCGCTCCATGGTGAGTTGCCTCTTTACTGTGGAAATTTGAATTTCTGCTGTTACCCCCCTACAAGCGGGTGGGCAGAGCGTCTGGACACCGAGCTTGGATAGAAGAAAGCTGAAGGTTGCTGGAGGAAGAGGCTTAGTGAAGAGATCCACGAGTTGATGAGAGCTCGAGACATGGAGGAGTTTGATGACTTTGGATTGCAGCTTCTCCCTGACCAGGTGGCAGTCAATTTCAATGTGCTTCGTTCTTTCATGGAATGTGGGGTTGCCAACGATGTGGAGTGCAGATTGATTATCACAGAAAATGGTAGCAGGTTGTGGATAGGGATGGCAATGGGTCGGGTTGGGTCGGGTTGGGTCGGGTTTTGCCAAACCCAAACCCATGGGTTTATCCGTGAAAAAAACCCGGGGTAAAACCCACTGGGTTTGAAAAACTCAAACCCAACCCAACCCGCTGGGTATCCGCGGGTTCATGGGTACCCACGGGTTTTTGTCGTAAAAAATTTACAATAACAAGTTCCTATCAAAATTAAAGTCAAATATCAATCTCTCAATACAAATTATCCATATTTAAAACACCATTCTAGAAAATTCAAGCAAATCACAAATTAACTATACAAATTGTTCAACACCAATCTAGAAGACTCAAGAAAATTGAAGTAAATCATAAATTATCCATAAATAACATGATTAATTGAAGGCTTCTTCCTTTCAATTAAGTTTCTTCACTCTCCACTCGATAACACAAACTTCATTCTACACCATTAGAAAGAAAAAATTAGACATGTCTCCACAAACATAAATAAGATTAGTTGTTTGAAATATTAAATATACCGAGAAAATTAATTATATGTGTGGGCGGGTACCCACGGGTCGGGTTTACCAAAACCCAAACCCAACCCAACCCGGTGAATAGTGAACGGGTTTAAACCCAAACCCGACCCAAAACCCGTCAATACGGATTTTACCCGCGTTGACCGGGTTGGGTCGGGTGGGTACCCGTGGGTTCGGGTTTGGTTGCCATCCCTAGTTGTGGATGAGGCACTCTGAAATCAGTGAGGAGAAATAAGAGCCATTGTACCTCGCAGGATGTGTATGCTAGGGCCCTGTACTCAGCTTCACACGAAGAGCGAGAGACAGTGTGTTGCTTTTTGCTCTTCCAAGAGATGAGAGAGTCTCCTAGATAGATGTAGTAGCCTGTGATTGAGCGCCTTGTATATGGGCAAGCAACATAGTCTGAATCGTTGTATCCCTTGAGATGAAGAGAGGATGAGCTCGAGAAGAATAAGCCAGAGGTTGGAGAAGATTTCAGATATATGAGCACACGAAGAAGGGCTTTGTAATTGGGTTTCATTTGGGGATGCCATAAACTGAGTTGTTGGGTGGAGAAACTTATATCAGGCCTTGTCGTGGTGAGATAAATCAGTTTCCCCACAAGTTTTCTGTATGTTGCAGCATCATTGAGACGTTGATCAGGAGCGGTAGACCGATGGGATTTGTAATCCATTGGTGTTAATGCAGGTCGAGATAGAAGCACACCAGTTTCCTCAAGTATTTCAAGTGTGTATTTCCTCTGGTTGAGATGAATCCCTGATGAATCCCTTGAGACCTCCAGACCTAGGAAGAACTTAAGGTTGCCAAGATTCTTTATACCAAAAGCATGATGTAGATGATCCTTGATATGATTTATTTCAGTAAGATCAGACCCTCAAATGATGAGATCATCCACATATATTAGAATACATGTATAAGAGGTTGGAGTGGTTTTGAAGAAAAAGGGAATGATCAACCCGACTTGACTGGTATCCCTGAGAGTGTAAGCTGTCTGCAAGCTTGGCAAACCATTGGCGAGGACCGAGGAGCTTGCTTTAAACCGTAGAGGGATTTCTTGAGAAGACAGACTGGATTTGGGACATCAGCTGGTGGTGTGTAACCCTTTGGAAGCTTCATGTAGACTTCTTCATGGACATCTCCATGAAGAAATGCATTGTTCACATCAAGTTGTTGAACAATCCACATCTTAGTTGCTGCAATGGCCAAGAAGAGTCTCATTGTTGTCATTTTAATGACAGGGGCAAAGGTATCCTGAAATCGACCCCTTCCTGTTGACTGAACCCTTTTGCTACTAGTTTGGCTTTTTCTCTTTCAAGACAACCATCAGAGAGAAATTTGAGCCTAAAGATCCATTTTTTACCAATGGCCTTCTTCTTTGGAGGAAGTGAGACAACATCCCATTTATGATTTTGAATAAGTGCCTTGAGCTCAGATTGAACTGCATTGTCCCATTCTAGGCTGAGAATGGCTTCTTCATAGGTGTCTGGCTCCTTGTAAGAAGATACGTTGAGTGCATACTTCTGATGTGGAAGAGATAGAGTAGAACAATCAAGGAAAGCAAACAGGGTTGCAGAATTACCTATTGTGAAGACTCAGGTGAGTCACTAGTAGAAGAAGACTGCTGGAGCAGGCTGCAATGGTATGGTTGTAGTCTAGCAGGTTGTTTGATTTGTCTATGTGGTTTTCTGATGGCAATGGTTATAACCATCAAAAGTACTTTTGATGATTTCAAATCAATTATAAATCATCTGCAATGGTATATTTATAGCCATCAACATGTATTTAGGAAAATGGTTTTATAGAAACAGTTAAACTGTCTGGAAAAGGAAGCCTTCTTTGCTTTTCAAAGTGGCAAACATCACAAGGTATAGTCTTAAAATGAGAGACATGGCCTAGTCTAAAATGCCATAAGTCAAAGCTACTTGCAGTAGTAGTGGAGGCTATGACAGGCTTAGGGCTACTGGTTGCTCCTACATGGGTCATGTGGTAGAGCCATGGGAAAGCTCAGCAGAACCAGTCACTCTCCTGAGCTCCAAATCCTGTATTGTGCATAGATCAGAAAAGAAAGTTAAACACAAAGATTTGTTTGTGGTTAACTTGCTAACTGATATGAGGTTGAACGTGAATTGTGAGACAAAAAGAATTGTCTCAAGTGTTAGGTCTGTCACAGATGTAACACGACCAATATGTGTAGCTTGTACTTTAGCTCCAGTAGGTAAATTGATGAAGACATTATGCAGACTGCTGGGATTTTCTAGTATACTGAGTGAGCAAACAATATGGCCCGAGGCACTAGTGTCTAGTATCCAGGTGGTGCTAGAAGGTGATCTACCAGAGGCATTTAGAGAATGTTTACCTGAAGGTCCCTCATAGGAATGGAAAGCAGTTGTTGTATGAGAAATGTGCTTCTGTGAATCTTTCTCTCTGAGCATAGCCATGAACCTGTCATAATCTCCCTTTGTTAATCTCACCTCTTGGTTTTCAGGATTGGTAGAGATGGATAAAGGAGGAGTGGGGCTGATGAAAGCAGGAGCTTGAATCCTCATTGGGGTTGAATTGGGGTTGGCCTTGGAGGTTCCAGAGGAAGACCAACCATGCTTGTGGAATCATCTGTCTTCAGTATGACCCCTCCTTTTGCATAAGGTACATTCCTTTTGCAGTATGTGCATTAGGGACGTTTTCCTTGTGAACCTTGAGCAACTAGGACTATAGATTTAGAAGCTAGTACCCTACTCTGCTGAGACCCAAATTGTTGTCTTTCATGTTGAAGTAAACGCTGAAAGACTTTGTCAATAGAGGGTAAGGTGTATCCAAAGAGAACTTGGGATCTCACTGTGGAGTAGTTATCATTCAAACACCTAAGAAACTGGATCACGTAGTTGGTTTCTCAGTAGTGAAGAACTAGTTTCAGGGCAATGCAGGTTTGATGACTGGTTGGGGTACAAGCACATGGTTCAATCGGTTGATAGCCATCTAGTTCATCTTGAATGGCAATGAAATGACCATAGTACTCATTGAGAGTTTGGTTACCTTGCTGGAGACTAAAGAGAGATTCAATTAGCTCTGCAACTCGAACAATGTCTCCTTGACCATATCGAGCCTTCATACTCTGCCAAGCTTCAGAGGCGAGCTTGACTGACATCAGTGTCTTGCGAATGCCTGGTTCAACAACATGTTGAATCCAACTGAGGACCATAATGTTGTTTCTTGTCCAGGACCAGTGAAGAATATATGTGTTTGTTGCTGGAGCAGTGATGGTGCCATCAATGAAGCCGAGTTTGTTCTTCGCTCCAAGGGCATTGTACATCGCCTTGCTCCAGTCATTGTAGTTGGTGGGGTAAGGTTTTCTCCGACCAACAAGACTCCAGGTTGTTCAGAAGCATGTAAGAAGTAGGGATCCGCCATAGGATCAGCTTGCTCTTGAGGCATGGCAAAGAAATTTTAGAGGCGGCTAGGGTTGATGCTCTGATACCATATTGACAGTATTGAGTGAAAATCCTAAAACATGGGTTGTGTCTTGCATTTAGATGAATTTATATGTGGGTTTTGCCACTACACGTTAAGGATCAACATCTGTCCTTTTACAGAAGAGTGAAATGTAAAGGAAGTTGTAGCAGGGGAAAAGATACAAAAGAGACTATTCTGGCGGGATCTATGCTGCTGTGTTGTTTAAGACAACGGTCGACTTGACCCCTTGTACGACGTCGCTCCATGTGAGTTGCCTCGTTACTGTGGAATTTTCAATTTCTGCTGTTTCATTTTGTACTTGTTGTTAACCACTCCGTTTATATTATTCGGTTAACCATAATCACATAGTCGGTTCTTATTTATTTTGTCAGTTAATCGTTAAACAAGTGATTTGACAAGGTTATACCAAAATAACTAGTCGGTAATCTAACCAACATAAGACATCAATTGTGCATTTTTGCAGATTTTTTCCTACAGATGTTCTTTTTTTAAGTAGTTATCATTGACTTACAAATAATTTTACATAGATAACAATCCATAATCAACTCAATTAAACACTAACACCATCCTATCGTCCTATTTGATTAAAGAAACAAATAGAAATAAGAGATCCTACAACAATTACTCAACTCATAAACCCCACCAAATTACATAGAAGATTAAATGTTACTGATTGTTGTCGGGATAATATGCTCAAGTCCAACTTTCTATTGTGCTCCTTCTACAGCCGTTCATTGAATTATTGGCATTTGAACCTAAGCCACTATTATAACTATGGTAGGCAAGGAATGTTGTAGGCTTTCAAACATCCCATTATTCTTTTTCTACGTCTACGGCTCATCAAGTCCTATTATTTTAGACCTAACTACGAGGACGATCCTAATCGGTTAGTTGGTTAATCTTTTAAGCATCGGCTACTAACTGCCTAACCGTCGGTTGGTAATTAGCTAAATTTGACTATCGAGAATCGATCGTTTACTGTATAATCAATTATAGGTGTAACCATTAACTATCGATTTCGCTTTGGTTATCTATTATACCGCTAACATGATAATCGTTTACTAGTCCTATGGAGTGGGGGTTTAGTTTAATTTTTATTTTTTCTTAATTGTATGTTTTAATTGACAAGTGACTAATTACGTTAGAATTGGCTAGCACTTAGGACGAAGATAACAAAGTTGGACGAAAATTGACCATTGATAAAATGAAAATGTAAAGTTAATAATGGCTAATACAATTGAAATTTTTGAATGAAGGTTTACAAACCGCGGGTTGACTCTGACCCTGTCGAGCTAGAGGGTTAAGGGATAACGAGTCACCCGTTTTAGTCCAAAAATATGGAAAGAGTCATTATATTGTACTTAGATCCAATTATATCAAATCTCATCTAACATACAAGTAATAACTTATAATATTACACCAAAGTAACATGTCGTGACTTGTACTTAGATCCAACATATAGTGAAAATTCAGACACACTTATATAACATCAATATTCAAATGTTCAACTAAGAATTCCAAAGATTGAGTTTGACAAAAAGAGAAATCGGAAAATAGACGCATTAAGCAAACCAAAGAAAAAAAAATGACACAATTTGACCTCCAACTAAATACCTTACAGCGGTTGACCCGACGTGTGCGTGCGATCCGTTTTTCTCACCAATCTTTGGACGTTTGTCACTATTTGCCCACCGTCTGATTTGAATAGGTGTGTGCAGACTAGGGCTTTTCCTCGTGGGCTCCTGATTCCTGAACGATCCTGATGGGCTATACTGAGAGAGAGAGAGAAAAAAAGCCCATAATTCAAGGTATTTCCAAAAGTTGTGCGTTCGGGGGAGGGAAGAAAAGAAGCAGCCTGCAGCCGAAGCATTTATTTCCTTCCATTTCGCTCTTTTGGGCCGGCCATCTGAGGCCCATAATACCTTTACCTTGAAACTATGAGCCCACCTGAATGCTGAGGGCAGGCCTGCATGTGAATCCCCGGCCCAAACAATCTTATTTTGTCGTTTTCTATGGCACTCAACCGCGGACTCGGAGGCAGTGATGGCAATGGGGCGTGGCGGGGCGGGTACCTCAATTCCCAATTTCTCATGTCCCGCCTCACGCTACTACGGGTCAGGGCGGGTAAAACCCGCGCGGGTACGGGGCGGGGCGGGTCGACCCACTCTTACATGTTGTTAAAAAAAATATATATATACAAGTAAATTTTACTTTTTACAATAAAACGTAGGGAAAAACACTTTAAGAATGAAAAATATTGATAATAGAATGGATAATTGAGGCTAACAATTTGAAAGATCGACTCTAACTACTTGAAAAAAGTCAAAATAGGAGAAATATGTATAGATATTGTAAGAAATTGAGATAAAATGGGTCTAGAACCGGACGGGGCGGGACAGGGCGGGTCGGAAGTAGATATCCATGCCCCGCCCCACGCTATTGCCGGTCGGGTAATACCCGCCCCATCGCGGATCGGGTCATGTAATACCCACGGGACGGGTTGAAATTGCCATCACTACTCGGAGGGAATGATACGAAGGATTAGTCGGTGGAAAATGATGGACGTGAATCACATGCTGCATAAGCAAAGAGATGATGACCGGTCAAAAAAGTAGCTTAGATATATTGCTATCATATTCAAAGCCACACCACAGTAGTTAGTACTACTTTAATTAATTAATTAATGGTGTCACGTTTATGGAGCAAGTGTGGTCAAGGCCTCCAACACTTGGGCCGCTAGATGATTCACTTCATTGGTGGCAAAAGTGTTAAAAAGAAAACTCGGAAGGGACAAAATATCCGAAATCGTGAATGTTCGTCTGAATCCAACCCAATTCGGTAGGTTAAAATTCGAATCCGGAAGATTTTTTAGCAATTTTTCTGGACGCTGTGCCAATACCTTGTCCCCCTGTTGTTAATTTTTTGTTTGAAATAATACACACAACATCCAACAACAGTTATATCACCTTAAGAGTATACTATAGTCGAGAAGTACATCAAATTCTGTATTATTTTCATTGGCTACCCTAGCTCCCTAGTTGCCCACCTACCAAACTTATTAAGCCAACATGAAGTTTGAGATTATTGATGATAGCTAGCTGTCTAGCTATGGTAGCCTTTCTTCAATTATTGATGATGATCATATGTGGCCATTGAGATTCTTCTATACTATTCTATCAAACTACTTTGATTGAGTGAGTGAGAGTGACTGTTTTGTCATGCACATCAATCCCTAATATAGGAATTAATACATTCATTGTGTTTTGGTAATGCTAATCCTAATGCATATATATGGTTTGAGTTGAGATAAAAAAGGTAAAGCTTGCAGGTGATTGCTGGTAGTGGGATAAGGCTGGGATTAGGTGGGAAAAAAAAAAATGATTGTCAAGATAGCATGATTGGGGTAAATGCAATGTTTCCCCTTTTGAAGTTTTTTTTCTTTCTTTCTTTTGGCTAAGCTTGTAATTTGATCCATATATGAGTACAAATTGGATCACTGTTTTTAAGTTTGATTGTGGCTCTCTGGAGACCACTTAATTTGATTTGTGGTGTGTGAAATGTGGCATGCAAATTAAAAATCATTTCCTAGATTTTTTTATGTGTGTTTTTTGTATTGTTTGTGGGGTTTTTCATGATAGATTTTGTTGAATTTTGCTCAAATTGAGACTGAGTAAAAGAGAAAAAATTGATCTAGGGATATGAAAGAAGTACCCACATAGTTGATTGGTTCAGCGAACAAAAAGAAGATATATATCGTGATTTGCATAAAGGAACCAGAAGAAGCCGATGGGGATGTGTTTACTGTCTTGATTCATTTCACCAGTTTTACTTACACAAATTCGAATTAATTATAGAGAGCAAATGACGTTTGGACTTGTACAGGCAAGCCAGCTAGCACATCCTTATCACTAACCATACCCATTAACCCAAATTAATGAAAGATTATTGGAACAGCTTATAGCTTCTTATCGTGAACCCCATGTGTTTGTTGCTACTTAAAGCACTGCTTTAAGACTAAGTGTAATTTTGATCCTTTGTTAGTTAGGGAAAAAGGGACAAGGTACGTAAACTAACCTCATTCAGTCATTAATTAGCTCCCAGTTTTGAATCATCTTTATATTTGATTGCCTTGCATTTCAGGCAGGGTTCAAAAAGGCGCGCCTAGGCGCACGCCTAGGCTCAATTAGGTTCTAGGCGGTGGAGGATCGCCTTGACTTGGCTATAGGCGTTGTAAAAGGCGCTGATAGCGCTTAGTAGGTAGGAATAGCGCTTAGTTTGCGCCTAGTGGAGAGAAGGCGTGCCTGGGCGAGCTTAGGCGGTTAAACCCGATACTTTTCGTTTTGTCCTAGAAAATCAGAAAATTGCCTCTTGCCCTAGAAAATCAGAAACACGGGAAGGGGATGACCATGCTATGCATGTATTCGTAGATGAGGATGAGGAACCATATTATGCACCCTCGAGTACTGTTACAGATGCAATGGCGGGTGAATAGAGTGAGCTTCGCAGGAGTGCACGAGTGAGAGAGTTCCATGATGAAGAATTAGTGTCTGAAGAGGAGGAAGTGGAGGAGGATGGTGAGGAGATTGCTTTTGAGGATGATGAAGATGAAGTGGTGGCTGGACGGACCTACTTGGATGATGAAGAATGAACATTTTCCTATGAACTTATTGACTATTTGCTTGTTATTTGTTATGTTAAGTGTTTACCGTTAAGAACTAGGCATTGCTAATTTTATATGCACTTGGATTATATGAATTATTCCAGAAAACAGGAAATATTTGAGAAATTTTTCCATTTATGCTCTGAACGCCTAGGCGCGCCTAGACTACGCCTAATCAGGCAAGGCACAAGTCAGGAGCCGAGCGCCCACCTTACGCCTAGCGCCTTTTAGAACCTTGATTTCAGGTATAAAATGGTTATCCACACGTAGATGGAAAAGTCATTACTAATCTTACTATAAATTGTTTCACTAAAAATTTGACTCAGATTTCATGGTTTCGTGTTGTGCTAGCGGATCAATCAACGTTTTTGTTACTTTCTTCTGAGAAAACCTCCTTATTGACGAGTTTTTTTTTAATTTCGCGATTATCATTAATTTTTATGGTGGTTCGATTATTATTATAGTTGATGTTTGAACAATTTTTTTTACGAGTTATGTAAAATAACTTATACGAGACATAAGTTTAATGCAGTTACTTTTGCGGTTAGTTCTTTATTCGGTTGTGGTTAAAACTGCTAACTGCGAGACAACCAATATCACTAACCGCGACTGAATAAGAGCTGACTTATTTGATTTTTAGTTAACCACAAACCGCAAAATTTCGATGCGATTAGCGGTTCAACTGCGAAATCGTAACCGTATCGCCACCCTATCATCGAGCAGCCGACACGTCATGCTCTCGATATCTCATGCCTTTATGTGAGCAGTTTTTTTTCTTCCTAAAAACTTTAAAAAAGAATTCTAGACTACTCCATAAGCTTCTTTTTCTTTGCATTTTTCAAGTAATATATACTTTGATTCCTTCTACCAAAAGGATAATATATTTTTGATTCATTCTACCAAAAGGATTCTGGTTCTGGGAATGAGCAACTGGTCATCACGGGTGGCACTCAGGTGGCCCAACAAACACATTCACCATCCATCATCATCATCATAAGCACAAGAATGAATATTTATGCTATTCCATCATCATTCCCTCCCAATAAATAAATAAATAAATAAATAAAGAATAAAACTTTTTTGTGTCATTCCATCAACCCATTTGAAAGCAACACAACATGGAATCCAATCCAAATCTTACCCCAAAAATCAATACACTTTTGGCAACATCCAACACCATCATTATCATAATTCAACTCTCATCCATTAGCTTTTCCTTCCCTCAAAAGCTTGTCTGTCCTTTGGCAATTTTCGCTTACTCCGTCGTCGTCGACAGAAGCGTTTTGCATTCAGTAGTGACTAGTACCATATGATCATACCTCTATATACTCGTGGTCATTGGATTAGCGAAAAAATGGAAATTTCATGTGTACTCATTGATACATTGGCGATCCGAAATCTAAATAAGTGTGGCGAAAAAAATAAGGAATTTGAACTATGAAAAGAGACTGAACCCTCCAATAGAATTGCGTTTTTTTTTTTTTTTGCACCTCGTGAAGAAAAGATGTTCCTTTTCACGAGTTCCCTCAGCTGAAAGGTAAGCAAAAACCCATACCAAAAAAGACAAAAGCAGAGCAAGAAACAGAGGAAGACAAAAGCTTTCACATCTCAATTGAGATGGAGATGAGGAAGAGGAGCAAAACTCCTAAAGTGATGAATGAAAGAAAGAAAGAAAGGAAAGAGGGCTTGTGAAACCTGTTTGTCTGAATCTGATGAGAAAAATCCCAAGGGGACCATCCAAATTTGGGGGACCAAAGAGGAAGAAAAAATAATTGTGGGAGAATATTCTTTGGTTTGCTGTTTCAATAATAGCCCTGAGCTAGATGGCAACAGAAAGTACACAATATGACCTTTTTTGGAATCTACCAGCATGACTTTCAGTTTCAGATTTCACATTTTCACAGTTTCTTGTTTTCTTACCATCTGCAGCCTTTTACATCATTCTCCACAAGTAAAAATTCTGCATACAAAAGCCTGGAGTTTCCACTCAAATCCAGGGAAATGGCTGCAAATGTTGCAGCAGGAAGAACTCCAGAAATGACAGAACACAGCTACATTGGATGATAAGAATATATAAGCTGACCCCTTGATGAACTCTTTTCTCTTCTTTTGTTCTTTTTTTTTTTCTGGGTTTCTTTTGTCCATGGAAGACATGGATCTTCAGAATATTACTATACCAATTCCGCGATACAATACAAATGCTCAACCTCAATGACATAGATATATAAAAAAAGAAAAACTACTCCTGCAAAAATTTCCACGGCTTCCTTCCTCTGCAATCCGTAGTCGTTGTCATGATCTTCTTCTCGTGCGATTCGTAATTTCCAGTATTTTTGTTTCTTATTTATAACCCATTATATTGATCTTCTTCCCATGTATACTTTTACTCTGCAAAAAATTCCGTGGAGTGGAGACAAGCACACTATACACCAACTTTCCCTGATCTTGGAGTATGACTCTTCCAGCTATAGTTCTCTGATTTCGCATCATCGTCGTCTTCCATGCTATCGCCTCCGGTCAGGGTTCCACCAAACTGGAGGGGACCGTGTGGAGAACCAGACTGGGAGCTAGCAGCCTTTGAGGAGTCTCCATACTGCTCTTGTGAAGACATCCACAAACCCCCCAAAACAACTACAGATTGGTTTGCAGGAGTGTTGCCACCGGGTGCCATTCTCCGTGTATGCAGTCGGTATTTCTGCAATTGAGACACAAACCAAGCACCATCAGAACATAAGCAACGAACTCACATTCAAATAGCTCGAAGACCGATTAGTCTCCTTTTACAATCACTAATGAGAAGAAAAAAAGGCAATGCTTAAACACTCACCTGCAAATGGCTCTTCACTTCATCATTGGTCAGACCATCAACTTGCATAATCTCTCTTATCTGCTTAGGTGTAGCAGCTGCAGAAGACCATACAAATGAGACTTCGAACCGGATGTAATACAAAATTTACAATAGCTGACTCCTACTTCATTACTCATTCAAGCTAAGCACAATTGAATTCACTAGATCTAATGTTCACCAGTTTCCATTTAGCAACCAAGGTTGTTCCCAATTCTCTACCTAGCCATTGTTCTATATACAATTCACTGTAAACCCAACAACAACAACAAAAGAACATACCAAGATCACAACCAGAATTTCTATCATTCAGAAAAGGTTTTAAAGTGGCTAACCTGAAGAGCCTCCAAGCTGCTGCAAAGCATTGACAAAGCGGCGGTGAAGCTCTGGTGACCAACACCTCCTCTGCTTCCTAGAAGCCTGGAAAGGCGGGTGCGGTCCTCCATTATGTGAATTATGAGACTGGGAATTAGGTGGAGAAGAGGTTGCCCTGGAACCTGTTGACCCAGAATCCTCTGAGCTCTTCAGTCCTGGAGTTAGAAGAGAGAGGCCAGGGATTCCCAAATCCTCTCCTCTGCCATTGTCTTCCTTCCTTGTTAATAAACTAGGAAAACTCTTAACTGGCAAAGTAACCAGAGACCGGTTTTGACAAGCTGAGAATAATGCATCCTCATTTCCACATCGATTCCCCTTCTTGTTCACCTACCATAGCAAACAACCAAATTGGATAATAGAAGGTTCAGTTCCCATTCTCTAGATTCACTGTATTTAAATTCAATTTTTCGTCACAATCTTCAATTTTGGTTTATGATTCTTATACCTTAGAAGATTCAAGTCTGAGATTTTGTTTAGCATCAGTACAAGCAGTGGCTGTGGCGTGATCATCAGAGCTCCACAACTGGACAGAGCTCATCCAATTTTTCTTGTCTTTAGAGGAGGAGTCCTTGTCATTCTTTATCCTAGAGTTGTCTTTACGTTCATCTTCATCTTCTTCACAGCTCCTCTTCAACGGGATGAACTCCTCCAACACCGGCGGTTGCTTACTACTAGCACAGCGCTGGATCGATTCCTTCACCACTATAATGGCTGCCCACCAAAAAAACAAATTAAGATCACAACCCACCATTCATATCGTCTCCAGCTGAAAAACCCAATTCAAATTCAACAGAGAACAAACAAAAACAACACATCCCATCAAAAATCATATCAAAACCCAAAACAGAAACCACAATCCTGAAACCAGAAACCACCGCATTCATTTCATTCCATTCACACATCACTGACCATCATTCAAGAGGAGCATGCAGAGAGGGAGCTCGCGCTTGAAGGCGTCGATCTTCTTCATCTCCTCCTGCAGCTCCCTCAACAAGCTATCCACTCTGGGAGCTTTCTCCGGCGCATCGCCGCCGATCATGGCCGTCGAAGAACCGTTCCGGAGGAAATCTCCGATCGTCTTGGGGACGAACTTGGTCGACATCATCCTGAAATCCAAGCTCAGTTCCGCCGGAATCGAACCCATTTTTCCGGCCTCTTTCCCCCCTTCTACAAATGAAAACCGAATCTTCTTCCTCCGGCTTTCCCCCTCCTCTCTTATTGCGCTGAGAATCGGAGGCGTGAAGCTACACAACACAGAAACGGCGAGATCTGCATAAATATATGGAGAGAGAGAGAGGAGCTGTGTGTGAATACTGAGAGAGAATCGAATCGATGGAGGAATGAACGGAAGGGAAGGAGAGGAGAGAAGATGAGGAGGACGAACAGAAAATATATATATAAAGAAAAGGAAGCGTTTGTGTTTCTTTTTTGCTGAATTTCCAATGGCGTTTTCGTAATATCCTGGAAAAGACGGGGGTGGTAATGTAAATGCGGAGGAGGGACGCGAAGATTCTGTTGCGGAGATTTTCGGGTTGGAAACAAAATCTTTTTTTTATTTTCTCTTTCTCTCACATCGCATCGAGTCCTCGCATATTTTATCTGTCTGCCTATTTCACCGCCCGCCGAGTTCACTCGCTCCAACCCAACTCGGTCTCCATTTACAAAATTTTCACTGTGGTAAAAAAAACCAAAAAAATAAAAATTACCCGACCGCCAAAATTAATAAATTACAAGGGAAAAAGCTTAACCAGCTCTGATATTTTACTTCTAATTTGATGGCTACTAAGACGATTAATTTTCACTAATACGATTGAAGTGACAAGAAATTAAATATATATAACTACCCTCACATTGAATATCCAAATCTACCGCAAATTAGAAAACTGGGTATTCTATTATTGCATCGATATGTTTGAATATTCAAACTTAATGTTAATTATTACTGTTATCATACCACTGAGATTTACTTCAAGAATCAAGAAGAAGAAAAAAACTACTTTGACAACATTAGCATGTTCACATGATGTTGTTACGCACCCGAAAAGTTCCGGATTCGAAATCAATGAGAAAAAGAGTCAATTTAGGTTCATTTTCATGATGTTGACTATTTATCACGGTTCTTTCTATTTATTTATATTTTAGAAACTGGGTTACTGTAAATTCAACTCCTCGAACATTGTCTTATAGAATTATCTGTTGAGATAAATAAGTAACGAGTCGTTTATATCAACTGCATACGAATTTTTAGAAGGAGGTGAAGATATCTTTCGTCTGACAAATCGAGTACTTCTTCCTCCGGATCCGCTTTTATTTTAGTTTAGATGTATAGAAGTTTAGTTAAAGAGGCTAAGCTTCTTGGCATGAACATATATGAAAAAAATAAATGTAGCTTTCGTTGTCAACCTATATGTAGATAAACATGTATAGATAGATACCATTTTTATGGTTATGAAAGAAGGTAGTCCTAAATGCACACCAAGAGCAAGCAACTTCTTTCACATGGAAGGGTGGTTGGTAGCATTTGGTATCTTTATCTCCCTCCCATCTTTAATTGTATTTGTTTTGTGAGGATGGGAGAAAGATTAAACAACTAAAATGTACAAAACTTTGTTTAGGGGGGAAGACCTTTTATGTGATGTTATATTGATATGATTAACTAACATTTACTCCACACCCTATCAATTGTAGTTTGTTAAAATACTTATCTTTTCTCTTTTGACAACTTCTTCTTGCAGCAACTGTAAGCATGTCATCATATCAACCATACAAGTTAGGACTTTGCTATGGTGACATGCAAGTCACCATAACTTGGACAAAATGGTCGACCTCTTTACAGATATGGTCGACCTACTTGGACAAAATGGTCGGCCTCTTTGCTGGAATGGTTAACCAGATGTATTATTTTTCATTTTGATATGTTCAACAAACGGTCGACCTCTTCCACTAAAAGGTCGGCCACTTTCAAAAAAACGGTCTACCACTTCCTGCAAGTGATTTACCTCTTTCACTAAGCGGTCCACCGCTTTCAATAACTAGTCGACCTGATGAACCATTGATAGTGATATAATCATAAATAATTAGAGTCAAGTAATAATAGATATGCTCCCTAGTAAGAGATTTAAAATTAGTACAAAGGCTGTAAGCATAAATGACAAATTTCTCGAGTGATTGTTCTCTCGAAGATTTGGAAAATGTTTTGCATATTTATTTCTTTTATTTGACTTACTCTATAGAAACTTTCATCTTTCCTTCAAATTCTTAGTTCGCTTGCTTTTTATCCTATCATTGCCTCAAGTGACAGACCACTTGGTGGAAGTGGTAGACCATTTTCTTGGGAATTGGTCGACCACTCGGTGGAAGAGGTCGACCATTTCAAAGTAAGTGTGTTTTACAGGTCGACCAGTTTCCGAAAGCGGTAGACCGGTTGACCCAAGTGGTGGATCACTTGGTGGAAGTGTTAGACCATTTTCTTGAAAAGTGGACGACCATTTGGTGGAAGAGATCGACCGCTCGAAGGTAAGTGTGTCATCAGATCGACCTATTTTCGAAAACGGTAGACCGATTGACTCAAGTGATAGACACTTGATGAAAAAAGTCGACCGTTTTTTTCAAATTACGGTGACTTGCAAATCACCATAGGCATACCCTACAAATTAATTGGCATGATGACATACTTATCACACCTTTGCACTTTCACTCTCCGCCGTTCACAATATGTTTTCACGAAGAATGAATGATCAGGAAAAAAAAAATATATACAACAAGGTTCTGAGTCTATCACCATATTTCCAGCAAAAGTCTGTATGCTGGTATTTGGTCCAACGGTAAAATTCCCCATTGAAATAGTGAGGTTGTTGACATTTTATTAACCCTCCAAAACCTCTGTCCCATTTTTTCGTCCCATCCCGCACAATTGATCTTTTTTTAGTATATTATATTTTGAGGCCAAGTAGTCAAATAAGAGGGGTACGTAATTAATTAAATTGGCGGCATTGGTACGACAAATAGGGGTGTTGATCGGTTCGGTTTGGTCGGATCAAACCAAACCGAAACCATGAGAACCCTAAAATGATAGACTTTCCCCCCCAAAATCAAAATCGAAACTTCTAAACCCTTTGTAATAGTTTCGGTTATAGCAAGATACGGTTTTAGTTTCTTATCGAAAATTCGGTTTAAACAATAAACTATTGAAATACAAACCGTTTTGGACCAAAAATCATAAACCAATAATATTCTTATCGTTTTGGTTTCGGTTTAGACCGAAAAAATCGAACCCAGTTTCCCAGCCCTGGCGACAAACTCATTAGTGCCAATGACGTGACTCACTTGAGCTTATTAGCTATGCTCACATTGTCACCTAGAAATATTTCTCCGAATAAGAATGGTGACCTAGAAAAATCTGAGCACGATTCAACCGTTTCATCAGCGCTAAAAATCACTTACCAATTTAAGCTCCGATAAAAGAATTTTTAACCATATTGTCAATCACAAACGCTGCTACAAACATGTATTTGCTAGAATAATACCATAATTTAATAAATTACTTTGAAACATAGGTCAAAAAGGGTAGTCCATGCCCTAACCCTAGCAAAGAAAGAAGAACCCAACCAAGGGCCACCAAAGTGCTGTGGCCAAGTCGTCAACCAATGGTCATTAGAACAACAATTTCTTATTATTAAACTTTTAGCAATTAGATAAAGATATTGAATATGTCAAACTCATAATTATTTGCTCAACTTCGACTCGGTAAGATTCTTCCTCTTTAGCCTTTTCTTGGGTTCCAATTCAAAAGGGGGAATCCTTCATTTTTTAAATCCTGCAGGAATCAATTGGAATTGATGGGTTACAGGGAAAAAATAAATTAAAACATCATTTATTTAATTAATTTTATTTTTGGCCCCAAAACCATTTGTCATCTTTACATCCTTTTTCCAACTGTCCACACCAACACCCCTCAGCTGCGGAATCTGGGGGAGTGAATGGAACAACTTTTGCTTGCTTATCTTTCTTTGATGGACATAAGGTATTATTATATTTTTTTCAAATATAAACAAAAGATCAACACAGTATTTTTCCCTCTATCTCAAACCCAGTTCGGTATTTGTAATATTGTATCGTATTTGATTGGTCGGTACCGATTAAATTATGTATCCGTTGTGAGCCCAATAATTTTATGGCAGGAAGTATGAACATTTTTAACATGATTTCTCCAAAATCAGGACTTGCTCATGATAGAGATAATGCTCTGCAAGTTTACCATTTTTACTTGGGGCCCGACACTTTTATTGTATAGGTTTACTTGACAACTGAATGAATCCGAGTACACCCGAGGTTTCCATTATTGTTGTTATACTTATTATTAGCCTAATTATTATTACGGTTATTAGTAGAGTAGTATTATATTATTTATCATAATTTTCAGTTATTTTTCTACAAATATGTACTTGACAAATTACGTTTTAGAATTAATCAAGGAAGTTTAGATAGAAAAGTATATCAGACGATAATATCTCATAATCCTCTGAAATTTCATCTTTCTTTCACTAAGGTTGCCGCCCACTCTTCCCTCTTCTACACGCAGTTAGTTATGTTCTTAAATCTCTATTCCCCCCAAATTATGTTCTTCCCCAAATCTCATTCTAGATCCATAACTCTATAATTCTATCCCTAAATCCCCATTTTCAGTTCGACACTCCTTTCTATTTTCTAACAACAACAAAACCTAACACTTTAGTCATCATATTTAACATAGTCGACATTCTTACAATGTAGTCACGATGTCATAATAATTCTTACTCCGTCCGTGTATGAGTCTCAATGATTTGATTTCCCATACAATTTATCAGTATCATATGAAATGGTTTGTGGAATATTAAACTTGTTAACAGATTTCCACCGCCGGCATGAGCACTAAAGAGATTGCTAATGGGTAAGATAAGTAGGATGTTAGAGGGGAGAAAACATATCACTCCATCCATCGTCTTAATTGTTAAAATCACACCAAAATGAGAATTATGGGAAGTGAAAAGATTGGTCAGAATATAGCATCTCATTAGCCTTTCTTTGCATAAGTTTTCTTTCATTAAAACTCTATATTTTGATTTTCCCATGGAATGGTTCTGTACGTCCAGCAAAGAACGCTGTCGATGCACGGCAAGATTCTATTATGGAAAGATGTAGAAAGAATAATTTAACTTATGATTTATCAATGCTATTCTTTGTTAATTTTTTTTATATATAATTACCCTATGTTAGGAATTACCTATAATACCTTATCTAAATCAGTATGAACAAAGTGCATGAGATCTCCATGGTTAATAAGGAACAATCGAATCTTAACTGATAAGGCGTGTTTTGTAGTGAAGTTGATGAGTTCTTATGAGTTATGAGAATTTAGAAGTTAAAATGTATTTAGTGTGGAGTAGTGCAAAGATGAGTGATCTCCTGGAAAGTTATTATGATGTACCCCAAAAAGCAAAAACGTGCGGGGGATAGACCCAAAGCGTGTAATATCTTGATAAAGAAAATGGTTGAGATGTTACAAGTGATATCAGAGCCAATTTGTATCTTCGTCCTTATTAGAAGGTCCAGAGCGAGTCCATGATTAGTTGACAAAGATTTCCCACGTGATGATCACGTCGTCTGTGGCATACGCCTTGCTCATCCAATGCCACCATTGGTTGGCATCGCCCTCGAGATGGCATGCCGCTAAGAGCATCTTCCGATCTTCTTCTACGCCTTGGCATTCGAACAGTTGATAGAATCATGAAAACCACTAGGCTAGATCATCGTCTACAAAGCACGAGAATTCGGCTTGGTAGAATGCGTCGAAAACATGGCTCGACCCATATCATCCACTCGGTGTTATCGAGTAGGTCGGTCTTCTCATTGACGGAACTGATGGCTTGATATGGAGGATGAATGCTCTATCTCTAGTGTTTCATAGGCACAACAGTTGCAAAATATTGGCCTAACCAGATCCCAAGTTTTGGAGACAACCGGTGAAGTTTTTCACGGTACCGCTAGCAAGTGTATGTTGGCATGGAAGGTGTACTGGACGACTTCTTGAAGACTTCGTAAGGTTCCTTCGAGGAGGTCAACATTCTTCTTAGTGGTTTCCTTAGCAACGCCAGTGACAGACATATTCATCATCGACTCTGATACCAAATATTAGAACCGCTATATCAAAGGGGTGATCTTGTTCTTCTTTTTCTGGTGAGAACCTGTGAGTTTGAGTGACGTGTGATACTCAATAATTGACTCCGTTCTTTTGAATTCAACATATAGGGAGCCTTTCTTTTGAATTCATCATATAGGGAACCTATGTCTAACACATGTGATCGGATGAATATGATCCTAATATCCAAATCAAAACAAACATAACTAGCGCAACGAAATCGGAGTAGTTAAATATTCTAACTTCTATGTTGAAGGCAACAAACTCTTCTGCCTTCGTGGATCGTCTTTAGTCACGGGGAGAATCGCTCGAGTTGCACGAACTGCATGGCCTAATCCTACAACGGACGCAGCTTAATCGTCTGGGCTCTTCATAGCTCTCTCATCATGAACATCATTCACTATCCCCTCAATGAACAAATGGAGAAAATCTAAGATATTGAACATATCATCGAGAAAGGTTAACTCTTGTATCGGGTTAATTGAAGTTGGGAATGCAAGGTTTAGGTTAGAGATGCCAATCCATTCGATAACCAATCAGGTTGAGAAAGAAGACACCCTTCTTCTCTCTTCTCTTCTCCAAAAGGACAAAGCTTTTCCAGCCATTAGATTCTTTTGTTAAATTTTCATGCCTTAAAGAAATAATCTTTTTTATCTCTCTCTGTTTTTGTTTTTCTTTAGATGGGATCCACTCACTAAATAGTGTTTAAATCGTATCAGTTTTAAATTTTATTGAATAATAAATTAATAATTATAAATGGAAGGTTAAAAAAATTGGGAAAGGAATCCACCATCATGTGAAACGTGTCGCTGTGGATTTGATTTGGGATTTTGGGATCCCACTTTTGTTTTGTTTGTTTTTTCCCGTCGCCGGCCGGCATCTTCCTTCCTCGTTTTCTGTCTGTCGGATGCTTGCACCCGAAGATTCTTCTCTATGCGCGGCGTGCATTTTCCCCATTTTCTCGTTCCTTTTCCCCATTTTACCATTGTATTTTTTGTTTGTAAATAGTTTCATGAGCCTATCCAGTTTTATGAAAAATAATGTTTTTCGACTATGGATGAAGTTTTTTTTATACTGTAACCTTATAACCTTAGTATGATGTGAAATTTTACAAATTACTTTTATCGTACAAATTGAAGTTGAACATGTAAGTTGTAACATTGTGGTACAATTTCAGATCATTTCTATATTTTTTTGTAAAAATTTCTTTTACGTTATACACTTAAATATCATAACATAAACGTACAAATTCCCTTATGGTACAACACGAACTTGTAACTTTAACATTATGATACAAACAACTTCAATTTGTACATCTGAACATCAATACTTTAAAACATAATATAAGTGCTCTAGTATGGCACGATACAAAGATTTTGACAATATCATAAAATCTTTTACCGAACCTTCAGGGCCTATCATAGAAACATAATGTAAATCAAAAGAAGCACATTGATTTTTATGAGTAAAACCATCGATTAAAAAAGTTTCTGCCTATAGTTGTAGAAAAGACCAACATATATTTAAGTGCACAAAATAAAATAAAATAAAATGTTCTTCTGTTAGTAGTGTTACTCTCAACATTTAACAAATCGTAAAAATAAATGCTGAGAGATATTTATAGTTAATCACGGTTTATCTTCATGATCGAAAAAAATGGGAAGGACATTTTAGACAATTCTAGAAAGATACCTTCCTCTGTGATATGAGAAAAGGGTTTTTCTTATCAAGCATGAATGGGGCTGTTATTAATAAGATTGATCAAGATCAGTCAAATAGAATAAGATTCTCTAATCTCTATAAAAAATTCTTGCTGGCCTCTCTATTCAATATAAATGATGGGATGTGATGGAATTGAAAGCCAGTTCATATATATGGGCCATAATAAAAAGAAAATAATTGTTGAAATTAACATATACGGCATGGCATCAACATGAGATTGATTCTCCCCCAATAATTTTCAAGGTTAGTTCATATTTAATGCTAAAAGTGTTTAAGACCAATTAGTGTTTGCAAAATTGTACGGTACCGGAAGTCTGATGAGAAAAAAAACAACAAATATGAATTCTGAAGCCGAAAAATGATTTTATATGAAATGACTGAACTACGATTTTAGTGAAATAATTTTTTTTTATAATTCTTAGGAAAACATCGAAAAACTAGCATGAAGAACCGATCGAGGAGAAAACATGGGGCAGCTAAAAACAATATTAAAAGTGGGAAATACGTAATGTTTATTGTCTAATTGACAAATTGAATTGAAAAGCCAACCAATTTGGGGGATCGATGTTCATATGGCCAACGCAGAGCATCTAGAATTTCATGTGTGTACATTTCTACAGTGTGCAGAATTTTTAAATCACAGGATTCTCTCAAGAATCCTAGAAAAAATGGCATCTCTGATCTATTCTCTAGCTATAGCTTTTCCAAATCCAAGGTGTCCTAAACTATGTTATCTCTTACACCTTTATGTAATTTGACTTTGACTAGTTAAGTTAAGATGTTGAATTGGTTTATGGAGTTTAGAAAAAATCAAAGGTGAAGTTTTAGTACAAGAGAAAGGAAAATTGTGGATTCAATGAGGGAATGCTTTGATATCAAGTTCTGTGAATTGTTACGCCTTCATGAAATAATTAAGTTAGCGAAAAAAATTTCTTTCACATGCAAATGCAACAATGTTCCTCGAATAATCTCCTCCGCGAACCATGATTTTATTCTTTTGGTTCTTCATTTAATTTTTCTATGTTCAATTTGGGAAATTTTATCTATTACACTTCTGAGGTGGCGCCAAGAAGTCGTGGATTGGATAATAGAAAATTTCATTAGATTACACCAACAAATTTCATTATACTCCTTAACCATCCTCTTAGATCAACTTCACTTGGTAAGTGAGTGTGATGGGAGAGATCTTCTTGTTGGTGCAGATTGATGAATGAGTTTGCAAGGATTATGTTCGAATTTTTGTTATTCGTTCTTAGTAGGATTACGTGTTTTGAATAAAAGTTGAATTTATATTTTTGAAATAAGATATATATATATATAATATACTTTTAAGGGTTTTCCCTAAAGTAATTCCTCCTTGAAATAGAAGGGAAGTGACGTGGCGCTTCTAGGGAAGAAAGAAGAAAGAAAGAAGGGAAGTGACGTGGCCCTTGTGGGGAAGACAAGGGAACGAGTGTGCTCATCGGATGACCCAAGTACGTCGCCGTATGAAGGAAATGAAAGTATGATTTGGGAGACCACCTATTTTTCTTTTCCATCAGTTGCAATTGGATTGTAAAGACACCATTTAAGTTGAATTGAAGTTCCAGATGAGTTATAAAAAAAATCCTCCCTGAGATTCTAGTTCTTTTTATGTATTAACCATTTGATTTTGTTCGGGTCATGTCTTGCACCAATGCATTTATGTTTCGTCGATCATATACCTGTATGACACCTCAAACGATGAGTGTTATACTGGCCATCCCACTTCTTTTCTTCTAGTGATTATGCCATCCATATTTTTTAGAAGGAACACACCCCTTATGTATCACTATCATCAATGGTTGTGACCAAGGTTCAATAAGGCATTAGGCGCTAGGCATGTGTTGGTACTATGCCTAGCGCCTAGCACTCCGCCCAGATTTTTTAAGTGAAAATAGTGATTTTAGTAGAAATAACAATTTTATATAGCTCTTATTACTTTAATTCAATTTCAAATATGATTAATAACTTAGATAACCTTCAACAACAAGCAAAACTTGTTATGATTTTCCAAAATTATGATGTGAAGAGTAGGGCAGAAGGTTGGGTCGACCAAAACTAGAGAAGAGCTGAAGAAGTCGTTTCGGTAAGATTAGCTACAATTTTTCTTAGTCCTTGATTTGTTGGCACTTAAGCGCGTCTCAATTCAATTAATCACTCCTCACGCCAATTCATTGTGCTCAGCTTTGCATAGTAGCCGCCCACATAGGCGTTATAAGCGCATAATTACCTACCTAGCGCCTATGCAAGACGTTTTTCACTACCTGACACCTAGACGTTCACAGAATTAAGTCTTCTTGAAGCTTGATTGTGACTAAATTTATCAGTAGTTATACAATAACTATTGCTAATACATTCAAATATGGGAGGAGACCTTAATGAAATTAACAAGCACAAACAACACCCAATGCACCAACTCATCTTTCTCCACCTCTCTCTCTCTATCTCTCCAAACCCAACAAGCATCTTTCATGTGATAGACATTAGTTCATGGCATTTTTGTGACTCCTCTCCCCCCACATAATTAAGAGAGGTAGAAAACAAAAGGGAAAGAAGGGAATCTTTCAAAATAATAGAGATCGTGTCTCTGTGTGTGCTTGTTGAATAGTGGTAGTGGTACTACTAGTCATTGTAAGGGTAATTCTCATCTAGCTAGAGTTGTGTTGGAGGGTTGTCTTTGTCCACTTTTAGGGAGGTTTTTGAGAAGCCAAACCAATTATATATCCCCAATGCTTTGCTATAGTACATATCACCACTCACCATAAATGAAAAGGAAAAGAAAACTTGCCAACATCATCAGTGTTTCCTTTGTCTCCCATTATTATTATTATTATTATTATTATTATTATTATTATTATTATTATTATTATCTGTTTTTGGGTTCTCATTTTCGCATCCACATATTGTTGGGCTCTGATTTTGACCTTCTTCGTTGGATCTTCTCAGGTGTGGAAGAATTCTGTAGAGAGGCAGAGATGACCCCTGTGATCTGCACGTTGATGTCTAAGTTAGTACGGTATAAAGATGAATGTATATAAAGTGTGTTGAGAGAACATGTAGACAAAAAAGAGTTTATAGAGAGACCATGTGTGCTGCATGTGGTAATCGAATTGAGGGTCCTTAGTTTGGAGGGTTCTTATATAAGAGCTTGAAGCTTCTTTAAGTGAGAAGGCTTAGAATTGGCTTGGATCCTAGGTAAGAAAAAGTCTTGTAGTAAACTTAGACCCATTAAGTGAGTGATTTAGAAACCACAGGGAAAAAGGAAAAAAAAAACTAGTGTGCTATTTGGTGTAAGATCCCAGGTAGGGGTGACATTTCGGTTATAACCGATAACTGATCGGCCGGTTATCGGTTAACCGAAATAACCACTTCTCCTATCGAAAACTGCCCGAAATAGGCTTCAGTTTTTTGGTTATCTCGGTTATCGGTTAACCGACCCACTTTTAAGACCAAAAACCATTTCGTCTAGCCTCCGATAACCGACCGAAGTTCGGTTATTTCGGTTACCGATGAGTGAATAACCGACCGGTTATTAGTTTAACTGGTCGGTTAACCGATAACCGGTAACCGAACTGCCACCCCTAAGTTCCAGGACTAAGAGGAAAGGGAAAACGACAGAGCAAAATGAAAAGGACACCACAATCATCTTGACCTGTATGAATGATGTCAATTTGAGCCATTGAATAATAGGGTAAAAAGAAGAGAGACAGCATAATGAGAGAGAGATAGAAGGGGGAGACCTTAGAATACCTCTTTATTCATGCGTGTATACATATCAATTCAATCCACATTCTACAGTACAATGATAAGTCTCCAGCTTGCTGGCGCATATGAACTCATCTCTGTTTGATTTGTTTCCAGCAATAATAATTGAGAAATCGTACCGAAAGTTATAACGAAAAGGTTAGTTCGGTATTTGATATTTCCGATCCTACCAACCTATAGGGAAGGATTTCTAAAACATTGGTATCAGTCTTTCAAGTAACGCATAATTAATACAATTGAACCCTCAATCTCTGTTTGATTTCCTTTCCTCTTTTAAGTCCAGAAAACTCGCACTCCAGTAATCGGAAGATTTCACCACTTCCAAAATCTATCCATCCATTCATTTATCTCTTCTCTGCCTTTTCCCTCTTTTAATATTCCTTTTCCTCTTGGCCTACAGAGAGACAGAAAAGAGTGCTCTCTTTTCTCTTCCTTTTAGATTGCTTGCTTTCTTTCTTCATCATCTGTCCTTTTTGCTTCATGTTCCTGTCCTGGCTTAGTTGTAGGCTTGTAGCCATCCACCAGATGCTAGACTTTGAGTAGGAAGTTCGAACTTTTTCACCTCGATCGTACGAAAATTTCACTATACGCTGCATCACAAATTTAACGCACGAAGTAACTATACGTGGTGAGTGGTGACGCACAATGAATAACAGTAATGCTAGTCTTCAGTAGTGATTATGCATGACGCTATTAGAGGTCCCCGAATCCCAGGTGATCAATAACACAGGTCATCACGAAAAGCAAGGTCACAACCACAGAGAGACATGGAGTCGGCCTACTGATATGTTCTGTTCGAGCTACACAGGCCATGGTAGAAGCATGGCTCAATAAATCAACCAAAATTGCAATGTAGCTCAATACGGGCACTTCATCGAAAGGTTATCGAGACGTTTTCTTGGAACTCACGCATCTCACATATCTTAACAAGGGTTTATCATCGACTATACCAAATGAGCAAATATAAGTAGAGCAGCCGTCGAAGCTATGATGCTCCCCTGCATTGTTTCGACCATGCATCGTAGAAATTCACTTGCTGCAAAAGAACCCAGGATGAAGCAGCGGGAGTTAAGATTTGAGACAGGGCATTGATTAGCATTTAGCAATGCTCTTTTATAATCGAAGTTGTTGGGACATGGTAACATAGTGGATTGATGAATGGATCATCAAGATCTTACCCTGTCCGTCACAGATGGAGAGATCTTCTCCAGTGCCTGATCGAAATGACTCGGTTGGATTGTGCAGAGGAGCATCTTCTCCTCATCTGGATTCCCGCTTCTCGTAGCCTCCTTAAGAGCAATCATCGCAGCATCCTCCATCTGCCACAAGCAGAGAAGCACGGGATATCAATCTTAGATACCAATAATCAATCTCATAGCATCTTAAGGAATCATTAGCATAGAACTGTGTGGACTACAAACCAGCTTATTGAGATCCGCTCCGCTTAATCTTTCACAAGCTTTCCTCTTCCCAATTTCTGTTAAGTCTATGCTTGGATCAATAGGTTTCCCCCTAGCAAGAGCCTTCAAGATTAGCCCACGATCCTCTGCACTTGGCAGAGGAACCAAGACATGGTTGCCCAATCTGCCGGGCCTCAAGATAGCAGGGTCTATAACCTCAGGTCTGCAGTGCACAGAAACAACTACTTCAGACATCAGGTGGAAACAGAAGAATACTGGGAGTGTAGAATACAGGTCAGACAAAAGGAGGTTTACCTATTAGTTGCACCGATCACAAAAACACCTTGGCGCTGATCTGCACCATCTAACTCTATAAGCAACTGCAGTGAAGAGAAGGGGAAGTTAATTTGAAACCCTCTCAAGTAGGAAGTAAAGTAAGTTACGTACTTCAATAATTAAATTACTTATTATTATTTTTATTCTGTTGAAACTTTTGATTCAATGAATACCTGATTTAGAGGCCGCTCCACAACCCACCCACCTTCCCTTCCACGGGTTGTTGTCAAGGCATCCACCTAAGGGGAACACAAATGAACCATAACTTTTTATTAATTCAATGGTACATTAGCTGTTTAATGAGCAATCAAATCATTCATGCTGCAAATTTCAAATTATTTACCTCATCAAAGAAGATAATACATGGTGAGCAATGCCTTGCACGGGCAAATAGCTTTCGAACTTCCAGCTCACTTTCTCCAACATACTTATTAAGAAGCTCAGGACCCTAAACCATGGTGGAACACATAATAAGAAGTGATATGTTTCAATGATTCACGCTGACAATATCACATTAAGATGACACAAAACAGCAGTGGAGAATAGGGTTTGAAGTCATTACTAACCTTGACGTGAATGAAGTTAGCCTCTGCTTCATTAGCAGCAGCCTTGGCCATTAATGTCTTACCACAACCTGGAGGACCGAAAAGCAAAATTCCTGTCTTTGATGACACTCCAAAATGCTGAAGGTCCAGTAAATCAGGATTACCGAGTCAGTGAGCCATTTCAGACAACGATTATTTGAAGTCAAGAATTATGTAGTTCAGTATAGCCTAGCAGTCAACAAGTCAAAGATAGTGATAAATAGTCTGATATACCTGATACAGTTTTGGATTTTTAATGGACTGGACTACATAATTCTTCAACTCATTCCTGACGTTATCAAGTCCTCCAACTTCATCCCATGTTACATTTGGAACAGAAGAGAATCCCTCTCTTGTCAATGAAGGTTGAACCATCTTAGCTGCAAGCTTTAGAACCAACAAAGCCAGTAAGATAGAAAACATAAATTACTAATAGCAAAGGGATAAAGGACGCCTTTCAGTGAACTCTAATAGCTTGAATCTGAGTTCACTCAGCTCTTTGCGAGCATTGTCTAAATCAACGCCAAAAATAAATGTAGCCAAGAGGATAAAATGTCCCATACACTGAAGTTTATGGAAGGAAAGTATAACTCAATCCAGCTCCATGATTTTCATACCTCGAAATCACACATTGTGATGGCAAACTTTTCCATCTCCTGCTCCGACCAAGGCATTCTCCACCATTCCTCAATTTGCCCACCACTAGGTTCTTCAGATAATATCGCAGATTTCCTCAGTGCGGAGATTCTTCTCAAGGCAAGGTTGCCTGCTTTGCTAACTAGAGCATCTAAATCAGCTCCCACAAAGCCTGGAGTAAGCCTAGCTATTTGCAAAAGATCCAATGAGCCCTCGAGAGTGCACTTTTTGGTAAGCACGGAAAGAATGTGAACCCTGGCATCCTCATCTGGAACCCCTAACATAATCTCCCGATCAAATCTTCCAGGCCTTCTTAGTGCAGAATCAATGGCATCAGGCCTATTGGTAGCTCCAATTACCAGAACATAGCCAGCTCTCTGTTCTGAGCTTTCTGGCTTCGAATTATCATCAGCTGGTTGCACAAGTTTATGGTATTCGTCCATGCAAGTCATCAACTGAGTCACGATTCTCCGCTCCATCTCTCTCTGTAGATTTTCCCTTTTCGAACCAATTGCATCGATCTCATCAATGAAAATGATCGATGGTGCAGACCTATATGCTTTAGAGAAAAGATCTCGAATATATTCCTCCGATGCACCTGAAAATTCATAATTCAAACAGCTTCACTCAAATTAGTATCCTTTTCCCTACCAAGTACACAGACATCTCATCTAAACTATTGGCACTTATATAGACAAAAGGTGCAAGTACATAACTTCACCATCAATTCTCCAAATTCTGTATTCTACTATTCTAGCACTGGTTCCAAAGACAGCAAATCTTAGTTACTCTGTGCAGCTTAGGAATGAAAAGATGGTGAACAAGAAATCCATACCTGACACACCAGAGACAGCCTCCGTAGCTGAAATCTTGAAGAATGGGACTCCAGTCTCATTGGCAATGGCATGAGCCAGCTTAGTCTTTCCACAACCTGGCGGACCATGGAGCAGAACCCCACTTATTGGCTTCACACCAAGGCGTCGCATCAAATGGGGATGGAAGAGTGGCATCAACACCTCAGTCTCCAAATCCTCCAACACTTTCTTCAATCCACCGAAATCCTTGAAACTCGGCCCTTCCTGTCCTTTCACCTCCATATTATCCCTGCTTAGAGCTTTCGCCCCAAGGTTCCCCCCTCTTGCTCTTTTCCCTTTACCTCCATTGGCCACCGCAATCTTGTCTTTAGAACTACTGGCTACCTCAACCTCAATGTTCTTCTCCGGAGCGTAACTGTGTCGCAGCATCGATCTCATCAGATCGAACTCAGGCTCCACTGGCTCCCCATAAACTCCGTCCTCCGACATAGACGACGGCGTCGATTGGGACTCCGACTCTGACGGCGACTGCCGCTCTTGATCGCTCACGTCAACCCTAATCTTCTTCTTCTTCCTCTTTCTGCCACTGGCGGAAGCACTCCCTTCGTCGTAATCGCCTTCCTCGTCTTCCGCAGGCTGTTTGTCGAATCCTCTAGGCCGGCCAGGGGATGGCGACGACGGAGAGTCGATGACTTGGTGGACGAGTCTAGCTAGGTCTCGCTGCTTCGTGCGGCGGTAGTTGGGGTACTGCTGCCGGAGATGGTGGACGATGTCGTCGGCGGTGGAGCATTTCCTCCTACACGATTCAACCTGTTGTCTGAGTATTCTCTGGTTTCTCCCTCCGCTTCCGCCGCCGCCGCTGAATCCCCGTCCGGTTCCCATCTCCTCCTTCGCCGTTTCCTCCCACTGTTGTCCCTTTTTTTTTTGTTGAATATTTTCCGCGCCACAGCAGGACACAGGCAGAGGTTATAGGGTTTAGGAGAATTGGAAGCCGGCGCCTCCAAGTCTCAGAAGAACTTACAATTATTTGTCATACTTTCAGTTCAATTTTATTAAAATTCAAAATTTCAGCATCAAATTTTAGTTCACTTCCCATTTAGCACCCAAAGACTTCGCTTGTCACGTTATAGCTCTCATATGGACTTAGGGCTGCTAATGAGTTGAGATGTTGAGAAGTGGCTCGAAACTTGATTCGACAAAAGTTTGAACTTGTTTATTAACTAGCCGGGTTTAAGCAAAGTCTTGTTCAGCTTATGAGGTTTGCGAGCCAACTCGACTTAGTGGCTTGTTGAGTTCAACTCGTGAACTATCTCGTTTTGAGTTAATGAGATGTCTCAACTCTCAATATTATAGCTAGCGAATCAATTCGACTACTGACTTATGAGAAAAAAATTGCTCTTTGAATATGAAAGTTTTCTCTTATGGTCCCTTAACTTTTATATGCATTTTGATTCATAGTTTTAAAGTTATTATAATTGGGAATGAATTTTTCAAATTTCGATAATTGAGATTCAGAAACAAATCTTTTGATATTCTCAGCTTTAGTTCCTTCCCGATTACCAGTAAATTTCATGGATCAATACCTTCGAGCACCATTTTGACGTCCATTAGTGGTTCGGTGGGGTCATTCTCTAACAACTAACTGAAACTCGTTCTGAATCAGAGTGACAAAGTGAACATATTTCCCTAATCTTTTCCATACATTTTTCACAAAGTTGTAGCCAGGTAAGGAAGATCTGATTTATGTCTTCTTCGTGTGTTTTGCACAAGGCACACCTATTTGACACAAGACCATCCTTTGTTCTTCAGTGTGTACTGAGTTAAGATCCTTTTGCAGAAAGCCATAAAAAAAAAAAAAAAACCCAGTTCTAGAAAGGGACTTGCGAGCCAACTCAACTTAGTGGCTTGTTGAGTTCAACTCGTGAACTATCTTGTTGGCTTGTTAACTTCTTCTTATTCTTTTGTAGCATCGTAAAAGATTATTGCATCATCAGCATACAAAAGATGTTACTTCTCCATGTCTTAAGCAGAAGGCTGAGATGTGCTCTAAAATCCTCACCTTTTGCAGCAGATGGAAGAGAATATCCATGGCCAGATCAAAGAGAATGGGGATAGTGAATTGCCATGCTCAAGTCCTCTTTCCATATTGAACATTCCTCTCGCTTCTCCATCGACAAGCACTCTGGTAACTTTGAAGAAGAGAGACACCCTTACATCGACCTCCGAAAACATTGAACTTGTTCCTAAGGAGCATAGGCCTTAGAGATGCAACCCATTTTACTTAGTCGAAAGCTCTTTCGATGTAAAAAGTACGTGCTAAGATTCCAGGGATAATGCAAATGATAAGTACACAATAATAGCAGCAGAAAATTGGCCGGTAACTTCAAATCACAGCTTAGTCATCAGATTAATCAAGTAAAACTTTTAACTCTACAGGATTAACAGTATACATTATCACCTCTATTCTCCATCAATCAAGCAGTGTGTACACAACACGATTTTAACTGCTGCTACCGTTCTGTTCCGATTCTTCTCCATCGGACTCGGTGTCAAAGTTCACATCTCGAGCTTCTGCAGAATCGTTTGGGTTGCCTCCTTGCAAGTTATCTTGCAACCCTTCTAGCACATACGGTTCGACCAGCTTCCAAAACCATGTAGAGCTGTTGCCAAAGAAACCAATCCAGAATACCCTACCTTTTCTCTTCACTCTGCACTCAAGGGATCTGGCTCGTAGTGCTTTCACAACTTTCTCAACTCCCTCATTGTCTCCCTTGAGCTTCAACAATATGTCCCCAGACTGCAATCTATAACCTCCATACATGTACCAGTATGCTAGAGCACGGGGCGACAGCCACCGATGAATCATCTTCGGGATCATGGGCCGACCTCTCGGCCAGAATTGGTCAGCATAGAAACCAAAATAAGAATGAGCGATGGTGGAAAATCTGTAAGGTACGTCATCACCAGAATCATCCTTACACCTGCAAGATGGATGCAGCCACTCGTGATACTCGTCGTACAAATGTCGTCTCAAAATTGAGTGCGTGCTGGAATTCTCGTTCAGCGCGAACCGGATCATGTGTTTCTTCCTCGGTTCATCCGAGTCAATTTGCAGACCACCCAGCAGTAATCCAACCAAAGCTTCTCTTTGCTCAGCACTCAACTTGAGGCTCACTGGCTTCTTCACTTCTTTCCTTGTCAAGCTCAGTACATATTCCAGCTTCTCCATTGATGATGGTTCAACATCATACCTCTTCTTGCACATAAAGTCATATACCTTCTCTGCTTTCAAATGGTTTCCAGATGCAAGATACCCAGAAAGAATGGTGTTACATGATCCGGGGCCAACTCCAATTGCTTCAATACTCTGCATGTGGTTGAATATCTCCTCTGCTTTAGAAAAGTTTCCTGCTTTCAGCAACGAATCCAAGTAAATATTGTAGATAGCCCGGTTAGGCCGGCATTTCTCCAGGCACTGAAGGAAGGTCGATTCGACCTTTTCATGCATGCTTAAGTCGAGGTACATGGTCGTCATTTCTACATATGATGGTGTAAGGGGCTTCAGACCACTCTGAACCAGTCCTTCCATATGCAGTTCTGCAAGTTCCACATGTTGAGCATTACACAGGACCTCTATTATCTTCTGATAGCCTGTAATAGTAGCACCCTTTAAAAGCTCTTGCATGCTCCTGAATGTCTCCAGGGACTTCATGGGTTCCCCTGCCTTTGCAAATAATTCCATTCTGTATACCAAAGCCAGAGAAGGGATGCCACCATTACAACTGATGAGTTTGAGCCAAGTCTTTTCAGCTTCCTCCACATCGCCGTCCTTTGAGCATGCTCTCAAGATAGACACCAGCACATCTTTGCCTTCCTCTATTCCCGCTTTCCCCATCTCTTCCCTCAATTGCATAATTCTCTCTTTGTCGATAACTTCCTGATAGCTGTGTAGCCAAATTAGGCCGCCATATATATCCTTTTGTACCTCGAGTCCAGTTGTCACCAAGTTATGGTAAATGAACTCTGCCTGTTTGAGATAATTCTTTGATTCGTATCCAGGTTTGGCTACCAGGGCTTTGAAAAGAGAATTGTGCAGACTGAGTCGTGGGCTATAGCCTCCCAACTGAATCATCCGATTGTAAATGGTACATGCTTCATCCAAGCAACCTTCAATGGATGCACCAAGATATGCAACAACCAAAATGTGGAAAGTTGATTCACTAGGCACTCGACCTTGATTGATGATATCATCGAATATTTCTCGACATCTTAAGAACTTCCGCTCCTTGCCCAAGTAATCCGCTAGCTTCGTAGCCAAAGCAAAATCAAATCGGTACCATCGTTGCAGCATCATCCACTTGTAAACCTAACAAAATAAACCACAAAAGACCTTTGTCAGCACACAATTATGCCTTCATCTTGCCAAAATGACACTTCAGGCTTTCAATGGGAATTCAGCAAGCAGGGCAAACTCAATTACACTGAACTACAACTAAAAACCCACATTGGGTAAGCATTACCCAAAAGAGAAGGAAAAATAAAGGTTTAGTCTTGACGGCAGAGGAAGCAGTACCTTGAAAGCAGCCTCGTTCTCGCGGATGCGTGTGCAATGAACTACAACGTAAGTAGCATCATCCTGCCTCATCCATTTCCTCTGGCCATTCAGAATCCGCACCACGGACCCTGAGTTGTGCGCCGGAAGCTCCTTGCACAGCCACGCCAGTCTCGACCTCCGCCATTGCTCTGGCACCTCTTCCAACTCCTTCACCTCCACTCCAGGGGACTCCAAGTGCTTCGTGTCCCTACCCGCAAGTACCGCGTCTCCACCTTCGAACTTGAAAGCTCCCGGCTGCTCATCGAGCTTAAACACATCGCTCCCACTGTCGTCATAATTCGAGAAGTCCCAGTTTTTCAGAGGTTCTGAACTCTGCGGTTCGCACGCCAACTGTTCGACGGAATGACTGAGACAGTTCACCTGCTGAAGTGAGGGAAAAGGCTGATTGGCTTTAGCTGCCCCCGGGTGAGACCGTAGGAAGAGCCGGCGTTGGTAGTGCGTACAGTAGTTGCAGAGGGAACGGCGGCGGGGGAGGTGAGAGAAGGAGCCGGCGAGGGAGCGGAGGAAGGAGAGAGGAGGGGATAGAAGAGAAAGGCGCATGTGGGAAGAGAGACTTGAGAGTAGATTAGGGTTTGAGGAAATATGAGGAATGGTGAGGCAGATATCTTGAGCTATGGGGCTAAAGTTCATGGCTTCGGCGGTGGCGGGTTTTTAGGATGGGGCAACGCCGGCGGCGGTGCGAAAGGATTGGGATGGTTTTTTTATACTGCTTTACACGACCGGGAAAAGTGGGAGGGCTGTGAGTTCCGGCGTGAGTGGAATTTCAGGCATCCATCGGTAGGAGTTGTTGATTGTTGTCAAAATGGCAACCGGGACAATGAGGTTCAATTATAATTAGACAAAACCCTAATTAAAATCATTGATATGAAACACTAATTAAAATCGGTAAGATGATTTCTCATTTTGTTTGTAATTTAGTATTTTTATTCAAATATAGATGGAGAATATAGATAAGATTGTATTTAAATAAATTATATAAATGCAGGATCCACTTGGTATTAATAGTTTTTCATTTTCTCGTATGTTTTTTCAACACCAACATATAAGCTGGTTGTACTCAATTAATGACCTTGACTTCTTGAACAATGAAAATTAATACAGTTCACACCTCTGCGAACAATGTTCGAACGAGGGTGTTTGATGGTTTTTTGGGAACAAACTAAGTTAATTACACCTATTCCTATGGAGGTTCAGTGAGACCTCCGAAAACTAAAAGTTATGGCTAGTTTGCAGAGAAAACGATAAGCTTGACATAGTGTGCCAAGTGTTTGGTTGTGTAACCTCTTCTTTGTCTTCGTTTCTCATATTTATAGTCATGATATACATGGCTGACACTTAGAAACTTAATGACCTTGTCTACTAAGGTACCATGCATGACTACCCATGAAGCCTAGCATGCGTGACTACTGGGGATGAGGGTGCATCGTGTATACCCCCTTGGCATGGCGTCATGCTTGGCACCCTGGTGCTTGACCCTCAAGGTGATTGGTACGTGGGTGGTTAAATGCTTGAATGCGAAGCCTCCTTGCATGACATCAGGCTTGACCGCCTTGGATGATGTCATGTTTAACCCCCTTATGGTTGGGTCCCAACACTTAGCCAAATTTACCCTCCTTTGATCCTTGTGGTTTGGTCTCAACACTTAACCAAATTCCGCCTCCACAATGCATGCTTGAGTGGTCGACCCTTGACCCCCTTCCATGAAATCGTGCTTGACCCCTTGGATAATATCATGTTTGACAGGTGAGTGTTTGGTGGGTCAAGATGTGTGTGTTGTGATACCATGTATGAAGTCCAAGATACCATCATTTAGGTCCAGTTTAAACCAATTTAATTAATATGGTTAAGTTGGTCTAATAAATCACTACCACTACTTGAAAATAATCAATGTGGTATCAATTAATTTTTTAGTGGTAAAATGCTTGTTAATTGATGGAGTTTATGGTGTAATATTAAATAGAACATCACTACCAGTAAAGAAGTTCAATCTCAACAACAGAATTGTCTAATGGTGTTGTATGAGAATTTTCTAACAGATCCTTAGGCTGCAAATGAAATGGCAAATAACAGCATGCAAAATTGTTGAAAAAGTAATACTAATTAGTATGGTATTAATTGATTTTCGAACCTTTGGGATTGCAAGAGGTGCTGTTGATTGTAACTTTGCATGGTAAAGAAAGTTTCTTAATGGAGACAACGAAAACCTATCTAAAAGGAATTCAGCAACCTTTTAGTGGCATTTACACTTGTTAATTGTTATTTAGAGCACAATCCCTAAATGAAATTATCGCGGGCAGAAGACATCTTAACCCATCAACATCTTTGTGTTAATCGACTTTGAAACTTGGTTTAACTCATGCAAATGAGTTAGCACGAGTTGCAGCATCATTAATCTAAACTACCCTAAAAGTTCATAAAAACATGTACAAAAATTGAATATTTTCTCTTGTACAAAAGACCATATGAGCTTAACATCAAGGAAAAAATATGAAAGAAGCTACGGGGAAAGACAAACATGGAATTCACTATCTGATTACTTGACTCAACTAGCTTATTAATCAATTTAATTCTCCTTAAAATTACCGAGGCTATCTCTAGGATGATAGATATCTCTTTTAATATTCACTACGTATTAAGTAGCCAAATAATTGTTTATTCCTATACAACCAACTAATTAGCTAACTATTCTGAAGTCCGATAGCTCCTATATTTAAATATTTTGATAACATTATGACAACAAATTTTTTGTAATGTAATAAGGTGTCAGTTACAACTATCCGAGGTGTGTCGGAGGTCCTGCATTCAAATTTCTTATACCGAAAAAACGTGGGTTCCTCACAAAAATTTCGAACAAATCATTAACGAAAAGTATGACAACTAGATTAGTGTGAAAATAGAAAAGTCAATGGTTCGAGTTTGGCAATCACGTTTTAACAAGCTGGAATCCTATTTAACGCTCTAATTTTTTAATATGGTAACAGAGGATGTTGATTAAAGTAAGGATGATGTTTTTTAGTTTGGTCAAAAAAGTATGCCTCTTCGCTCAAGCTTTGCCATAAAAAATGGGCCATAGGCACACATTCATGTATATACCATAATTTTTTACGGAAGTATATAAATTATTTATGCAAATAAGCTTGTATTAAAAATATAATAAGAAATGCTCGATAGAAAATGAAAATACACGTAAAAGAAAAATATAAATATGAAAATTATTAAAGGAAATTATTTGTCTTCCAGCAGCTCTAAGAAATCATATTTGATTTTTCGATATCGTTAAATGTGGTACTAGTTCTACTAATATCTTTTGTAAAAGCTTGTGTGAGTATTGTGTAGATACAAAATGGCTTTAGACAAAGAATCCTCTTTTCCCTTACATTATTACAATTGTTTTTGTTGGGGAAGTGTTAGGCAACACATGATCATAAAACTATATCAACAACCCATAACTTTATTCCTAAATCTTGAAGGAGTATCTATTGTAAGTATTTAATCTAAAGCCCGATTAGAATGTTGTTACATTTCTCATTTTCTTTCTGGTGGCTCTTCATTCATAATTTTGAAAAATCATTCCTAGAAATAAATAGCCCTCAAATGATTTAGCCGTCGATGTTGACTCCAAATTTCTTATCGCATAATTTTTTTTAAATCACATACAATAATCAATAATTCGATATCATTGTCTTTCAAGCATTGATGTCTGAACACTTACATATAGGGATTGATTATGACAAATGGGTAGAGTATGTAATCTCTAATTGCTATTACTATTATTGTAAAAACCTAATCATCACAATCCAATTAGTAAGACATAGTTCTTTCTGCAGCAACCACTTTGTTACTATAACTGAATAAGTAAGCATGGGGAAAAAGAAGTCAATTAGAAAAGGAAGAAGATGGAGAGAAATTAAATACTATACAACTAAAATAATTATGAAAACATATATTTAATTGAATTAGGTTCTCTGCCCATCCTGTAGCCAGTGGCCAATAATGTTAGTAGCCATTCTTTCTTCCTTACTTCTCAATCCACCAAACCACTACTATACAGGGGATGCAGACGACAGCTCTCTGGCGTTCGTTCAACTGATTTTTTGGATCAAAATGGAAAGCAAACCGCTGAAGCAACATAAACAACTCACAATTTAGACATTAAAATATCAGGGGGGAGAAAAACGAAAAGGAAAGAAAGAAAAGGAGGGAGGAAGAGCAGGAAAGCAACTCTACCCGTCAGAAGAAAAAAAAGCCCATCATCTCTGGTTGGTGAAATTTTCACGAGCTTCCCCTTCTTCCCCACTTTTCCTACATCTCCTTTTCGTTATCTTCTGTTGTGGCAGGAGATGGGTTCGTTTCTGTGAGTCATCAATTCCTGAGTTGCCTTCAGCAGAGGAGATATAATAAAAACCCCAGGAAAGAAGGGGAGGAGAAATGGATCGACAAGCTATGACTGTTGGACCAGGG
The DNA here is from genome assembly GCA_964030455.1 of Linum trigynum. Lineage (NCBI taxonomy): Eukaryota > Viridiplantae > Streptophyta > Magnoliopsida > Malpighiales > Linaceae > Linum > Linum trigynum. The sequence continues at coordinate 41,700,121 of OZ034815.1, read as the reverse complement.
ATGGATATGCCGATTATGCACGACAGCGATCGTTATGAGCTGGTTCGGGATATTGGGTCTGGGAATTTTGGGGTGGCTAGGCTTATGAGGGATAAGCAGAGCAACGAGCTCGTTGCTGTCAAGTATATCGAGAGAGGTGAGAAGGTTAGTCCTCTGGGTTTTCTTTCATTTTGGTTTCTTCTTGATTTTGGCAGGGTTTATTGTCCCGAGCTGCAGAATTGTGAGAGGAAGTATGCGTAGTGGGTTTCAGTGCTTTTTTTGGCGGGTAATCTTGGATGTTTGTAAAAGCTGAGATCTTTGGGTTAGTTTCTGCAATTGCGTGCGTGGTTTTGATGGTTTGAACTATGTTTTATTGCACTGGATATGCTTATCAGACTTGTGATGTTTCAGACTTTTGAGTAGTGTTGTTCCTTTTTTCCACCAGAGTTATGATAAAGCCTTTTATTGGGGGTTACTCTGGCGAAACTGATGAGAGATACAAGTAGTTATGAAGATGAATTTGGATAGATAGTTCCCAGCTTTATAGCCTACGTGCAAAGTTTTGCACGAAGTGATCAGCTTGGCTCCATTGTTTTGGCTGGAACTTGAATGGTAGAAACGGAAGTTGTTATCAGTTATTATCAAGAACTGAAACAGCATAAGTAGCAGAATATGGCATGAAACGTGGGATCTTCTTGCTGAAATTTTCTATTTCTAGGAATTGGTGGATTGACTGTCATTTTCCATTCTAATATATTTGTTTGACTTGTACTACTTCTGGTCATGTGCCACAGATAGACGAAAATGTGCAGAGGGAAATCATCAACCACAGGTCATTGAGGCATCCCAACATTGTTAGATTCAAAGAGGTGTGATGCTACCTAAACCCTTTTGCTTGTGAGAACCCATCGTTTTGGATTAGATAACTTAATGAGGCAACTAAAACAATTCAGTGTGTGCTGTTTAGGTCATCTTGACACCAACTCATCTGGCGATCGTCATGGAATATGCATCTGGGGGAGAGCTGTTTGAGCGGATATGTAATGCGGGTCGCTTTAGTGAGGATGAGGTTCTTACACTCTAATGTTTTTGTTAATCATGCTTTGATCTTGTGAAGAAGTTCATTGATATAGTGTGATACTTGCTTGTGATAAAACAGGCGCGTTTCTTCTTCCAACAGCTTATATCGGGAGTCAGCTACTGTCATGCAATGGTGAGTGAAATAAGCTTAGCTATCTTGATTAAGATTCTTGGTACGAAGAAGAACGTGTCGACTAGTTACTGAGATCTTGAATCTGGTTGTGGTTGTTGCATTCTGAAGCAAGTATGCCATCGTGACTTGAAATTGGAGAACACATTGTTAGACGGCAGCCCTGCACCTCGCTTGAAGATTTGTGATTTTGGCTACTCCAAGGTGCATAAGTCATATTTGCTTTTTTGCTCAACTTCTTTCATTTTCTTCTGTAATGTGCTGTACTGTATATAGACTTATCTGTGTGCTTTGTTGGTGTTTGACTTTGACAGTCCTCGGTGCTTCACTCACAGCCAAAATCTACTGTGGGAACTCCTGCATATATAGCTCCTGAGGTATTATTGAAGAAGGAGTATGATGGCAAGGTAAGCTTATGCTTTATCAAGCTGAACTAGAGAAGCAACGTGCTGCTTACTTCTGTAAATCTGAAAATAAGGATGGGAATTCTTCTTCTTAATCAGATTGCAGATGTATGGTCTTGTGGGGTAACTTTATACGTTATGCTGGTGGGAGCATACCCATTTGAGGATCCAGATGAGCCTAAGAACTTCCGAAAGACGATACAAGTAATGCACACATTCACTACACATAAAATTATAATATTATTGCTGCTAACCCTAATGAAGATACTAAACACACAGAATTCTGTTATGTGTTGCAGCGGATTTTGAATGTGCAGTATTCGATTCCTGACTACGTCCACATATCTCCAGAATGCCAGCACTTGATCTCCAGAATATTTGTAGCTGACCCAGCAAAGGTCAGTGTTTTTCAGTTTTTGGTTACTTCTCCTTGACTGTGTCTTCTAAGTTCTATCTAAGGCATTGTGTGGTACGCGAACCTTGTTCCCTGTGATTCTAAGAATAACTCATTTTCCCTTCCTTCTGGATTGGCCTTTTCTTTTGGACAGCGGATAAGCATACCAGAGATTCGGAACCACGAATGGTTTCTAAAGAATCTCCCAGCTGATCTTATGGACGACAATACGATGATGAGCAACAACCAGTTCGAGGAGCCTGATCAGCCTTCCCAGAGCATTGACGAGATAATGCAGATCATTTCAGAAGCCACGATTCCTGCAGCTGGGACAAGAAGTCTGAACCAATGTCTGACAGGGAGCCTGGACATTGACGACGACATGGAGGAGGACCTCGACACTGATAATGACCTCGACCTGGACAGTAGTGGGGAGATAGTCTATGCCATGTAAGAAACTGCTATTAGTTCACTACTGCTTGGCATGGAAAAAGATGGATGATGGTGAAAAAGGGGTAATAATTTGCAAGGAAACAGAGAATGGAAAGTTGAAGGAACATTCTGTTTTCTGTGATGGAAAGTGTATCTAAAGAAAGCATGTAATATGTGATATTTGAAGAACCCTGTTTGGAACTGTTGAAAAAATGTATTTTCTAGCCTCCATTGAACAATATATGGAAGGCGGTGTTTGTACTAATTGGTGAATAAGCTGTGTTACGTGACAAGTGAAGACTGTCATTGCATCAGCATTTCATTCCTTTAAATGTCTAAATATTTTGAGATCTGCAACAAATCATTGAACTAAAATCTGTAACAAATTGCAGACTAAGCAGAGTAATATGCAACAAAATAGGCACTCAGTCTTATGTGGTTCGATATATCGTTAGTTTGAGCGAGTCAACATGCCAAACTTGTTTGCCAAGTCACTGAAATCATATAGTCAACATATAATGCACCCTAACCCTTTCAGACTTGGAGATGGTTTGAACTCGGTTCCTAGCAATGCTCATAGGCTCAGAGTTGGATAAGGGTCAAGTTGGAGTAAATGGCAAGATAAGACTGGTTACTTGGTGTGTTAATGACTTAATGCACAAGTTTTGTGACACATAAGAGTCTATAACCATGCTTACTCAACCAAACTCAATAGATGAAGTATTGAAGTTACAGTTTGTTTTCTCTTCATCAAATTAGCCTTTTAGTTAAAGATTTTACCAATTAATGTGCAATAAGAATATATTAAAACAAAGTTTGAAACTTGTCAATAAAATTGTATTTGTGGTTTTGAAACTTGTCAATACAATTCTATCTATGGTTTAGTTGGTTATTACATTAGTCTCAGTGTCTCACACAATATAGATCCCTAGTTCATCTTCTGATCTAGAGTCGGACGCGATATAGAGATCCTGTATCAGACAGACATCCAATAGTTGAAATTATGAGAAATCAGAGAAGGCAATGTAGAGAAATCGGCATCGATAGAAGTCATTCTAATTGTTTGTTACACAGCTTAACCCAATTCAGACATCCAATAATCAAAATCTTAGGCAAAATTTCGCAACATCATAAAAGCCTAGACATAGTTCTTTTTCGACCCTGCAAATTTAGTATACAAGTGCAGAACGGATAATCAGGGGGCAGACAAGAAGACACCATAGATAGCTAGACATACAAAGTTCAAATCTTCATTCCCTTTTTCAGGACTCAGAATGAGGCGCTTCTTTTTTCACATCATTGCTTGAGCCATCTCCCGATTGGCCGCCATTTTCACTGTTGGTCGTAACCTCATAACCTCCTGATTCTGAAGCACCATTGGCCGCTGTCCCTGTCTGGGGAGTTGTCTCAGCCTGCTGTTGCCCATAACCGCCACTAGAATATGCACCTTGACCATAGTCTCCAGCAGCAGGAGGCTGAGCAGCATACCCACCTTGTCCATAACCTTGCTGAGTGGCTGTCCCGTAGGCCGCTTGTGAGTAACCGGTCTGGTCATAACCTGTTTGAGCAGCTGCTGGTTGCCCTGGGTACCCAGAAGAATTCCAGTAAGGATGATTATAGGCAGCCTGGGGATATGCAGGAGCTTCTTGACCCGGCTGAGATGATGCTACCGCCCCATCTGTACTTTGCCCATAACCAGAAGTTGGATATGGCTTTTGCTGGTCATGTGTTGGAGCTGCCTGAACCTGTCCATAACTTGAAGGCTGTTGACCATAACCCTGGCTGTAGTTATTGGCTGCAGCCCCGGGTGCTTGGCCATAGCCATAGTTGGGATTAACTTGAGCTGCCCCCATTTGTGGTTGTTGTCCATAGTAGCCATAGCCAGTCGATTGGTGAGGTGGTTGAGGAGCAGATTGGTTTGACTGGTCCCAGGCAGGTGGTTGAGTAGCATAGTTGCCATAGTATGCAGGGGGAGTGGGATGAGTTCCAGGCTGCTGATAACCATATTGGGCCTGTTGCTGTTGCATCGGAGGCTGTCCTCCTGCAGCCCAGTAAGGAGGCTGCTGATAAGCTTGTTGTTGGTATGTGTTAGTTCCACCAGAAGTTAGGATCCGTTTCTGCATTAATTAATCATATAAGGTGAAAATAACTAACTAACAAACATTGCCCAGTCGAACTTTAAAGTCAACCTTACAGTTTCGCCGAACATGAGTGGCCTCATTGCTACATATCTATTCATCTAACAATGATGCTTAATAGAAGCAACCAGAAGTTGTGACAGTATATTACTTATTGTGTACTAAAGATGTTAACTGGGAAAATAGAGTATGATGACTTACCCCATTAACTACCTCGTTTACCAATTCTTTGGCTGCCTCAATTTGTTCTGCAGTACCATTTATGTATATAGTTCTCTCGGTTGTTGGATCACCAGCAGGAAGGTGCAAGGGAATAATCTGAAGATAAAGCATGTCATCCAACTAGCAAGAAGGTACTAAAAGCCAGAATATAAAATTTGACAACTAATATAGGCATTAATAAGGGCTGAAACGTAGGTATAGTAATGTGCGCATCTCCATTATAAGGAATGCGAAAAAGTAAATTTCATTGAACACCCCCCATAACCTCCCTACAGAGTTGCAAGTACTTCTTTGAAGATTGATACTCACTACAAATAGACAAGAAATTGCTATAGCTCAATTAAGAGTCGGGGAGTCTTTTATAAAAGAAACTTATGTTCTTCTGGAGGTTAAACATGTAAAATTGCTTAGATCAAAGAAAAGAAAGAAATATGGTACTAGAATCTCTCAGTCTCTTATTTTATCTACCTTGAGGAAACTGTTGAGCATTTAGGACCGCAACGGAGATTCAAGTTAGTTCTTATGTCATTGATAGTTTTCAAACTCACCTGCATCTTAGCTCCTGATTTGTTTTGCATATACTTTATAGTTTCACCTCCCTTCCCAATGAGCAATCCCACCTACAACCATCAACGACGCATAATTCAATGAGAAGGAGAAACATCATTCCTATGTTTGAATTAATACTTAAGAGATAACTATCATGAAACCCACTTTGTCATTTGGAACTTTTGTAGAGTACTGTTCAGCTCCAGATTGCTTTGTATTTGACCCCTGTGAAGAGTTGGAATATGCCCCTGCATCTGCCTGTTCAAGAAATTTAAGCATGATCATAATTAGAACAGAAACCGCCCATGTGCAGAAGAAGAGGCCCACTAAGGGCTTGTTGACTTGGGTGGGCCAAAGAAAGAGGACTGGGGGACATAAATGTACCTCTGAGATGGCATCGGTTATAAGTTGCTCTGCTCTGCTAATTTGATCAGGAGTACCCGTCAAATCTACATCCCTGGTTAGAGCATGGGGATCGGCTTCCTGGTCCTTTGTAATTTGTATCTTTGCCCCTGATTGAAGTTGAATGTATTTGATTGTTTCTCCTCCTTTCCCTATGACAACCCCCACCTATAGCAACAGGAAGGATGAGAAAACGGTGTGAACTTAGAACTACAAAATGAACCAATTCAATCTCACATACCTTGCCATTGGGTATGGTGATCTTCTTGCTGCTCTGGACACCATACTGACTTTGTTCACGAGCATACGAAACTGAAATCGAATTCCAGTAAGGAATTATTATATGAAGAAATAAACTGGTGCAGTATGGATAGCTCAATTTCTTCAACTACATCAAAGAATAGGACCAGTAGTTTGAAGTCTTAAGTAAGACACACCAACTACCGGATCACTAAGCTCTAACGCACCACTTCTAATTGCAACTACCATAGTTTACCCGCCGAACAGCTGCAGTTCAACTCAAAGCTACCATCTGTTTAATTTACAAAAAGCTGCATCCGAGACATGATAAGCAGATCCTTCCAAGCATTGGACGATAACATGACAATTAGATTTTTCTACGTCCATTATGAAATGTGAAATGCATCAGATTTTCAGAGCAAAACAAACAAAATAAGGCCGCCATTAAATATATCCAAAGTCCAAACACCACATTTCCAGTATTATACACACAAAAACAAACAGCGCCCCCAACCAAAAAATCCACAAACGTTTGCGAACCCTCCGACAATCCCTTACACGTCACGAATCACTTCCCGGATAGTGCGCAAAAAAATACAATGCCTGAGCTAAAACCCTAGAAACCGCGGGCGGAACACAGAGAGAGAATGGAATGGGGGAAGAGGAGCACTAACCAGGATAAGAAGGAGCTGGTGGGGCGGAATTAGACCACGGAGAAGGCTCCGAGGGGTTCTCGGAACCGAGGCGCTGCCGCTTGGGGTCGGCGGCGTCGCTGATAAGCCGCGAGGCGATTTCCTGAGCTTTCTGTTTGGCGAGTTCGATTGTGTCCTCCAGCTTCCTCTTGCCGCTGTCACTGAACTCACTGCGTTCTCCGTCGGGCTGCTGGAGATGGTCTCCCATGGCGGAGGGAAGGAGGGAGGGAGGGAGAGTGCTGGGGTGTTTGTGTGACTGAGCCGCCACCGAGTTCAGTGGCCGACTGTGGAGATGTAATAGGGAAGGCGAAGAAAGGAGCAGTCGTCCATAAGAAAAAAAGGGGTAAATCGTAAATTGACTCACACAAAGCATTGAAATTCACTATTACTCACTGCCGCATACACGCGAAACGACACCGTTCTGGTAGCCGCTCCTGGCTTGGCTTGGATTACCCTTGGCCTGTTGGCCATCCTAAAACTGGCGGCTAGGATGTGGTCGGGTTGGAATATGCTCTTTTGGCAACCCATCTCTATTATTTTTAGTGCCACAAATGAGTCAAACCGTTCACCAACGGTTTGATATTAGTTTGGAAAATCAAAAATAAGTTAGCCTAATGGTAAAGTTGTCGTGACAGTAAAGGTTTGAGAGTTGCAGATCTCATATTCGAAGGTACAAGGCCTTTGGAAAAAATCGGTGTTTTTTTTACAAAAGATAATCACTTATATTGATTAGAATAAAAAATCATTATATTCTGAAATTTAACCAGGTCAGAAAATCAAAGAAGCGACGCGTAATTGGGTATAATGTAAGGATCTTGTTAGCGACCAAATGGGTCACTCTATTACTACTCCGACCTACAAATTGCACATGAAGCCCATTGTTAGAAGCCAAACACCGCAGAACCTCCTCGAGGATGGCTCCTACCCGATTATCCCGAGTATCCGCCTGATTGAGTTTATCAATGACCACTTTAGCGTCGCCAGCAAACGTCGTCTTTGTGAACCCAATCTCCAGACATCAAAGGCAAGACCAGGAAAATCGCACACCTTTAGCCAAGAGGACACTCCCTTCTTAGTTCATGTTAACCATTCCACCAACCGAATGAGAACCACACCTAGTCGCCCCATCCAACATACGGACCACAGAATTTTGGTGCCCTGCTCCCACGGACTGAGCTCGAGAGACAACTCGGTGTTTTCACTCATCTCAATTTCACTATTCTCAAACACGAACTTGCTCTGTTTCAACACCCTCGAGCTTCACTCAATCCCTGCTTGTACGATCCTCACCAATAACTCATGATTCCCAAAAAAAAAACCGTTACTACAATTATGCTGCAGATTTCTCACTTTTGATCACTCAAAACAGGGTATAGCTTGCAAAGAGTGCTCTGATACCATAATGTACCCTCAAATTGTAAAGCAAACCACAAAACTTTTTTGGAATGAGCAAAATGACAATAAGTACATGGCACTGGTCACAAGATCGACCTTCACCAACATGTCTAACTCCATATCCCTGGTTTTCAACAACCATCAACAACTAACCAGCTGACTTGGCTCGTTGAAAGCTCCCAACTACTCTATCACACGACTCGAGACCAATTTGCAACAATTCAAAACTTGACGGATTAAAAACAACTAAGAAAAACGATGTAATTTTGCGAAGCACGACTAAATTCAAACTTTGTCGCTTCAGACTCCAGCCACCATGGTTCGAAACCCTTGGTTATTAGATTCAGATTTGAAGCTGTACAAGTTTCAACTCGATTTGGATTAGGTCAGGCTTCAGGATTGAAGCCTTGGTTAGCTTAGCTAAATTGCAATGTACTGCCAAGAAGGTCTCTGACCAATAACCTTCTCAACCTCCCTAGGAAGAAATGAAGCCATGCAGCCTAGCTGTTGACACATTAGAAAGGAGAAGCTTTATACCCCACTAAACATCCAGTTCAACGCATCATATATCACCAAGAAAGGCATGAGAAATGAAACAGCTTATACTGAAACCTGATGAACAAAAATCACCTCAGTCTAGTATGGAAATGGAGAAGAAAAAACTTCATAGCACTCAAAATTTGTTGGTGGTACAAAAGGAATGTATGCAAGCAAAGCTTCCTAAGACAGAAACCATTGCGACTACTTAACGAGGATTAAATCAACTGCGATGTACCACTGAAAATTAGAAGGTCAGCCGCTTTCTCGAATGACCTGGGTTGGATGATTGTTATGCATTTCTGGGTCTTCGATTCCACATGAAGGCAAACCACAAAGTCCTCCATAACACTCCATTGGCCATATGTGGAATGAATATGCGGCCCCAGAAAGGGTAATACGGGCCTGGCAATTTGATTAATGCAAAAAGTGCTGCAATCGCAATCAAATGCCATGGAACTTCAGCATCCTGCAAACAACACTCAATTGACAGTTCGATCAGTTTATGCCATTTAACTAATTTTCATTCTTCTCTGCCAGTGAGAAAGGAACATCAATTAAAGAACACCACAATTTGTCTCGCTCAAATTTCCACTAGCATCACACAACAATAAAAGTCATTCATGCCATAAACATACTTAAGATCGAATGAGCTCCTACCGAATGTAAAAACTCAAAAACGACGCGACCAAGAACCAAAGAAGTTGGTCTAACCTTGAGGAGTGGAGACAGTTCCAAAGCAGAATCTCTTAAGAACCCAGCAACAGCAAAGCCGATAAGTAGTGGAAACGTGACAAGGACCAACTTCTTATGATGCGCACAATATGACATCTCACTCAGGGTGGTAATCAGCAGTAATGGCACAGTCAGGTACTTGACAACAGTCACTGTCAGATCAAACAGGAGTTGTACGAAGTTGTCGAACGCCGTGTTCCAAGGGAAGCTCCTCACGGGCGCAGGACAACTACCCCACAGTTTCGTTGCTTTGTTCGCTAGTTTCCTTAAGTTTATCCTTTCAGGATCGTCCGACTTTCCTGCAGCCATGTTTATACTGCAAGAGATATCGTTAACCCTCGCATGCCTGACGATTCCATTCCACTTAACACTAGAATTTAAGTAGCAGGGCTTGGGACATGATGCAGATCCCTGCCACAAAATAGTCATGTGTGAGTTCAACAGCACCAAGTAGAGAGTGACAAACAAGAAAAACTATTGCTCCCAGCACAGAGATATACCTAATTACAATCACTGGCCAGCTACTCATTACTAATGAACACCGTACAGCCAGAGCAACCGTAATGGAGGCTACACGAACTCCATCACAGCAAAACAAAGTTGAAGTAAGAGCATGGTGAAAGTGATCACAAAAGCAGTCAGATTGATAGTTAATATCAGTAGACTCCACATGATTCTCACACATAGAAGAAGAAGCAAACAAATTGAAGGGAAGAAAGTTCGAATCCCACCACACCCAGATCCTACAGAAACCTGCCAGGAAACATGAACAAGCACTTCTGAAGCCTAGCCATCGATGCGACAAAATGCGGTTCCTAAACTACAAACCATTGATTCAAAAGTTCCCCCCGGAATGAAATTCCCATGGAACAAACATTCCAGCTAAGTAAGAGATTCTATACCATTCCCACATCAGGTTCTCTAACGAGGAGAGCATGTAATTGAACGGATACACGGCACAATTAGCTGATAATGCTAACCTGGAACCTCAAAACGGAGGGAGTACGAAATCCGAGGCTGATGGATTTGGCCGGGGGTTGAGGACGAAACGAGGCATAGAGCGGGTGCGAGAGAGAAGATGAGATCGCCATTCTTCCTGCCGGTGAGATTCGCAAAAGATTTAAACGCGAATTATGCAAAAGCGAGCCATCAGAGGAAGATTCTACAATGGCGGAAGGATAAGCCGGCAGTTTTCCGATTCCAGAGACTCGACCGGTGGAAGGCTTTTCAGACGGACAGAGGGTTTAAGCCTTAAGAGAGAAGGCATCTTGTGGTTGCGAGTACATGTTGGTAGCATGTTCCTTTGCCCAGCGCCTGACACGTGGGTTTGTCTGTTGATTGGGAAGTGGTTTAGTTTAGGGATGGCAAAAATATCCGTAACCGTGGATATCCACCCGAATCCGACCTAATCGGGTAGGGTAAAACCCGAACCCGAAGCATTTATCGTGGGTACTGGGTACGGGTAAAACTCGAAACCGAATGTTGCGGGTAATGGGTGGGCATGGTTATCTCACTATCCAACCCGAACCCGCCCGATTACACACATACATATGTATTTTGTCTAGAAATAATCATTATTTTTCTCTAGAATATTTTATATTTAGCATATAAATATAATATTTTCATGAAATTATGTTGTTTTAATTAATTTTCGTCATTCTAGTGAATTATTTTCGTACTTTTCCTCTTACGTAATGTGAGTATACGTGTGAATGTTAACATATTGGTTGGAATTATAAGGATAAATTATTACCCATGAATAACCGTGGATACCCGAAACCCGAACGGGTATGGGCATGGTTTTGATTTTCTACCCGTTTCTCGTATGGGTACGGGTATGGGTAAAACCCGAACTACATTGGATAGGGTAACGGATATGCACTATCTGCCCCCGACACGACACATTGCCATCCCTAGTTTAGTTTTTCGTAGCGGTAGAACTAAAAAGAGTTATATGTATAATATGCTCATATGACGTTTTATCAAACATGCCCATCTACTATTTTTTACATCAAATATGTCTCTGTACTTTGAAAAATTATCAAACATGCCCTTCTATTGAAATTTTCATTGAAAAAATCGTCAATCGTGGTTGAACCGAGATTTAGACGACCCGACATCGGCAAATGGGAGAAAAATTGTCAGTTTTGTCCCCTGTTTTATTTCCCTGGGTCTTTTCAAAGTGAAATTATTTGAATGCTTTGATTATACAAAAGAACCAAAAAAATTCTAAAGTGAATTTATTAGGGATATTTTAGTCATTTGTGTCGCTCAAACTAAATTTCGGCTTTGATTAACGGTTTTTGGATGAAAATTTTAATAAAAGGGCATGTTTGATCATTTTTACATAGTACAAGGGCATGTTTGATGTAAAAAAAATAGTAGAGGGGCATGTTTGATAAAGTGTCATAGTAGAGGGGCATATTATACCTATAACTCAACTAAAAAGTTATTTCTTCGGGGAAAGTTAAGTAGAAGATTCGTTAGCAGATATTAACTAATATCTAAAATACATGAATTAATATCGAAGTACTAAAGTATCTAGAGAACACAAACTAGTATTCAAAGTTTGCTAACTGATATCCACCATGAATCATCTATTATCCCAAATTCACAAACTAATATCAAGACAACACATAATAGTATCCAAACAGTACATAATTAGTATCCATATAACACATAAGAGTATCCAGATAACCCATAAGAGTATCCATATCTGGATACTAGTTTGTGATGTTTTGAATACTAGTCTGTGCTATCTAGATACTTAGCAGACTTAGTTCATCATACATTTTGGATATTAGTTAGTATATACTAACGAATCTTCAAGTTCGCAGAATAACTAGGCTGATTTCTTCTAGGGCTAATAGCCTAATACAATCGGAACACACAATTATTCAAAATAGTTTCACTTGTATAACAGAAACGGAAAGTTGTTTTTGATAGTGAGTGGTTTTAGTTGTCTATAGTCAATAAAACCACCCAAGTTACATTTTTTAAAACAGTAATGAGAAGCAAATGAAGTACAACTTCGATTGAATATTATAGAACAAAGCAAGCATTTCATTTACCAATCGTCCCTTTTCATAATTTTGAAAGTCAGGAATAATGACAGGGTCTCAAGTTGACATTGTTATAAGTTAGTTATAGAGGTAATGCTGTGTGATCACAATGGCAAAACCTCTGAAAAATCTCATATTTTTCGATTGGATTGCTAAAGTAACTTTATATTTGAGAATTGAGAGCAGCCTACAACAGGTGACACTGATAAACATTTGCCTGATTCTGAAAAAAAGGCCGATCATGGATTGAACCTCATATTTACACGAGTTGTTTACAACAAGTAATTACAATTTACACTATAACGCACAAAAATATTACGCAACACATAATAGTGGATTTTAAATATACAACAGGTAAATTTCATGGTCCATGAAACCGTATCGGAGACCGTATCGGGAAAGTCAGCGGTAGGGTATTTTATGGTAAAACCGTGGTTTAACCGTAGTTCAACCGTTATACCGGTAAATGCTGCATATCGGTTTAGCCTCCGATACTGATATTTCGTGGTCGAACCGCCGGTACGGTACGGTTTAATGGACACTAAATTTGCAACTAGAACAGGCAAGTAACCGATGGTTGATGTTAGCAAAAGGCTAACCCATCCATCCACCCGTCAGGTTGAGCTTTGCATTGACAACGTGTTTGCGGAATCATTCCATCCTTCTGTCACCTTTCTGCGCATCAAAATGTTACGGCGGTAAATATCCATATATCATTTTTACTCGCAATTCGCAAACACATGAGAACCATACACGAGAGACGAAGTCCTTGTTTTCATGGGGAATAGATTAATTGAACTTACCTTGTGAGCTGTTCCATCCATGGATGGAACTTCGGTAGCGCTTGAACTCCCCTTTGGCATGCGAAAGAACCATCTTAGATCGTTGAAGCTTCGAGCTCAGCTCTTCGTTCTGAGCCTTCAGAAGGCTGTTCTCTTCCTGCAAGACACCACAGAATAAGAAGCTCCCCTTAGTAAAAAGAAGTTCAGAAGGGTAAGAAGTAGATAAGTTGATCAGGTGTCATCTTTTAGGGTACTCGCCTTGATTTTAGCATGGTGATGAATGCGCTCCTGGAGGTTCTGCTGTCCAGAGAGCTTTTTAACCTCTCCTTCAAGTTCCATTACCTGTCTCTTGTGGCTCACGGTTTCCATCTGCATAAATGGTGGCGAAAGCTACGCTCATAAGCAAGAAAGAAGGCTGAGAGATCAAAGGATTGATATGCCTAACTTAAATTGTAATGCGTGATAAGTTTTCGACCTTTAGCATCTCGTTTTCTGCTTTCAAGAACTGATCTTGCTGACGAAGGTTCTCCAGGGCAACCTGTGCAGCAACCAGCTCGGTCTGTCTTCGATCAATTTCCTCGATCCATCTGCGAAATGAGGTGCATTATTTAGCTGGTTATTATTCCACAGGTGGTGGTCAGAAAAAGAAACTAGTTTTAGAGAAAATGTGTCGTACCCTCTCCGTTCCTCTATGAATTCAGTTAACTGTTTCTTGAGCTGCATAGTGTCTTCATCCTGTATCGCAGTTTTACCCCCCGATAAGTCATTTACAGAAACCAAACTTTCAGTTTTACACAAACCATACCTGCATTTCATGTTTCAAGCTGCTGAACTGAGCTATCTCGGCAATCTTCTGAAGTTGTTGATTATTCAACAATGACTGAAATTTAACAAACGGGGAAATGTTTGAGCTGTCTCCTTCACTTTTTCTTTCGAGAACAGGTGGAGAGAAGGGTTGAGAATCGAGATTTACCGCATAATTTGTCATGTCAAGCTTCACTCCAAGTAAATCTCGAATGACATCGTGGGTCATGCTCTCAGCAGCAGCTAATCTGGCGTTCAGTGCAAATATCTGCAGAAAGAAACATACACCCTTCGTTGGGAACTTAAAACTACAAGTTGGCTCAACATTTTTAGTGCAACATTTTTGTTTCTTCTAGTGAAATGCTATACCTCCTTCTGACGGCTTCCTGCTAAGCATTCTAGTTCTTCAATGCGTTGACTTGAAGCAGTCATTTCCTCATCCTTCTCAGATTTTACTTGTTGAGCCAAACCCAAACCGATGCATTTGAAAGGAGACCCGGTGCCCCTTGGCCTGACAACCATTTTCTCTGGCTTGTTTGTCGTCGAAATATTTGCAGCATGGTTAAAGGACTCCTCATGCTTCACTTGTTCGAGCATAGCTTCCAGTTGCTTGAACTGTTTTCAAGCTTCTTTATTATCCCAAATTCAACAAAATGGTGGTAACTGAACATTATTGTAACATAAAGTTGTGCTACTACCTTTTGCTTATATTCACTAGCCTGTGCTTCTGCATGCAAATTCAACTCGGAGATATGTGACTTGAATTGGTCAATCTGGAGAAACAAAACACACCAATCGGTCAACCTGGTTTGGCAGAGTTAAACATAGGACCAAAGGGAAACCTTGCCTAATGAAGACCATTTACCTCTGCATCCTTGTCAAATATATCCATCTTGAGAGTTTCAATATGATCCAACGCATCTTCGAGGCCTTTCTTTTTCTCCTCTAAAAGCCTGGAGAAGCAAGATGATCAGTTCCAAATGTAATCATAAGCTCCATCTAGATTATTAATGGATCTAAATGAGCAGTCTTAAACCTTCTCATTTCGGAGCCAGAATTTTCAAAAGTATGCATTTGATTCTTTAGAGAATGAATTTCCACTTCTAGATCTTCTCTCTGTAATCTTTGTCGTTCAGCTTCATCATTTAGAATATCAACCTAGTAATTGGAGACAACATAAAGAGGCGATTACCAAAAAGTCATGGAACGAATAAAAACTACCTAAAATCCACAACTCTAACCTTGTTTTCCAGCACATTGATAGTGCATTCTAGCCCTTCGACGGATCTTTCTAATAGCTTCACCTCAGCCTCTTTGTCCTCTGCATATAACTTCCGGTATTCGACTTCCTGCATCAATATGAAAAGAGATAAGTAGCAACCAGGTGTTAGAACATGTTTACTTTATTCATTTGAGGCTATAAATACCTGTTGAGCAGCCACTGCAGCAGCTTCTTTTTCTTCGGCCACAGTCTCTGCCTTTTCAAGTTGTTGTCTCATAGCATTCATCTCCCTGAGCATTTGGTCTCTCTCTTCAGTAAGTTCGTTCAACTTGCTCTGAAGATAATCTGTTTCAGAGTCCATCTGCCGAAGAACATCACCCATTTGAGACAGTTCCATCTCCAAACTATCTGTCAAGTTCTTACTCTGTGCTACCTCCAGCTCAAGAGATGCCTTTGCAGCCTGCAACCTGACGTTTTCGCTAGAACAGATTTTCGAAGATTCAGTTTCCTTAGCTAGTTCTTCCTCAAGAGCAGCCACTCTGACCATCTTCTCCTGTAATTGTGCCTCAAGTGTTTGATTATTCAGAATGGCCTCATCAAGCTCACCCGATTTCACAGCAAGCTCATCCTCTAGAACCTCCATTGCTGCCATGATTTCCTCAATCTCATCTTTCTGGTCTTTCGTATTTGATGCAGTCTCCTGCAGTAGGCTCAGATCAAATAACAGTCCTGTTAGAATGTCATCCTTCCTAGACAATTCAGCCTGGAGAGAGACAACGGCAGAAGCCACGTTTTCAGCAGAACATTCCAATGGATCAATCTCCTGGATGAAGTCAGACATGCTCTCTATTTTTCCTGATAGCTCACTGAATATTTGATGTACGAGTTCAGAGCATCCTTCCTCCAGTGCACTGCATACCCTGAAAAATGAAGACTGTATCGTCTCGAGTGCATTAAGACACTCGACATTTCTTGAGCTCAAACGATTGAAGGCTTCAAGAAAGCGTAGCTTGGAAGACCTCAGTTCATCTTGCAAGAGAGCATTCTCATCCTCCAACTCATTCACTCTGTTAAGAAAATGTTGGACATCTTGCCTTTCTGACAACAACTCATACGTGATAGCAGACCGGGAACTCAGAAGTTCATTTACTTCATTGCTTTTCATCTCCAAATCTGCTTGCATATCAGAAACAATAACTTCCAAGGAGTCAATTTTATCTTGCAGTGCCTGCTTTTCCATGTTGGAGACTTCTATACAACTTCTAGATGATTCAATTTCAGCACTCTTGGAACCTATATCTTCCTTCAGACTCTCAATCATTCTCTCCGCTTTCCAAGTGGTATCTTTTAGATGTGAAGCCAGGAAGCATGACTCAAATTCTTTAGACCAGGTATCCAGTATCAAGAGGTCAGCCTGACAATTTAAATACTCTTCTTTGTCTTTCAGCATTTTCTCTTGATTTAGCAGAGAATCGACCACATCGTTGTTACTCGAGTCTAACTCTTTCATCAAAATAGCAAGCTGAGATCCCATGTAATTTGATCTCTGTAGCATTGACTCCTCTTGAAGCTGCAGATCAAAGATGTGTTTCTCAAAACTAGTTAACTTGGCACCAAACCCACCCATTTCCTCTTCTTTCCTTGATATGCGATCAAAGCTTCTCTTGATGTCCGCCAACAACTTTCCCTTCAGGGTTCGACAGATGTGGAGCTCTTTATTGGATTTGCAATTACGCTCCTTGAGATCAAGTATGACCGAGTTTGTCTCGCACAGGCCATTTTGGAGCAAACCATTTTCAGCATGCAAGCCTGTCACAGTTTCCAACAGAATGCCCATGTGACAGAGATGTAGCACTGAAACAGCACAATCCTTCACAACTATCTCGGACCAGATATCTTCAAGCCACGAGCTTACCAACTTTCGAGAGTCCAGAGCAAAGGACTTTAAGCTATCCAAGTCACCAGGCATTGACATGCAATTTTCTTGGGAAGAGGATTGGAGGCCCGCAACAATATCCTCCAGCTCGCCAACAACACACGTCATTTCCTTCATGCTGTCAGTAAATTGCCGCTCAAGGTCTTCAAGCTGCTGATCCTTGCGACAACTGGCAGTTTGCAAGGTATGAACCTCTTCAATCAACTTCTCCCTTTCATTTATAAGGGCGATTTCCACTTGCTTCTGATTTTCCAGTTCAAGCTTCACTGATTCATTAACCATCATTAGCTTGTTGATCATAACGTCAGCTTCTTTCATTGTTTCCTGTGCTTCCTCATATTTCGCTAATAAACAAGAAGCTTCAGCTGCCTTTTCTACAGCAATCATCTTTGCATCATCGATTTCCATCTCAACGCACTGCAAAATAGTTTTTACATAGCAATAGCCAGTAAGCAACCTGCCATTGAAATAACTACGTGTGGAGCTGAATAACAGCAGGCGAAATCAAATAGTCTGCAAAATACCAGCCTTGTCCAAAATAGTAATTAGCATTTGGCAGATTATCAGGAAATGAGTAAAGATATCAGATGCATCACGGAGGCAAAAAGTCACCAACGAGTTACATGAACTCAACAGGAACTATGAAATCTAGGAAGGCTCCCAATTACCTCTTTTGTTCCAGACCAATGATCCATGGTTTCTTGGACGATTTCTTCAAAGGCTTGAATCTTATGGTTTGCTGCTTCTACCTTCTGTTCAAACTGTTTTTCGAAGTCACAGATAGCAGCTTCAAATGAAAGTAACTGACTTGTACAAAGCTCTATGCTCTGCTTGCTCTGCCTTTCAGAAATCCGGAAATGTTCTTTCTCTGCATGCAGTGTACCCATCTCCCTCCTAACCTCTTGCAAGCTTGTCAATGCAGACTCTATCTCTTGTTTTAGGAGAGAGATTGTAACATCTCTGTTGCTTGGATCCTCAGGATATCCAACATTTTTCTGCAAAGTTACCCAACAAAAAAAAAACAGCAATTAGCAAAACGAACACCATTCTTGTAAAGAATATGATAAAATGCAACAGTTCAATCGCTTACCAATCCATGGCTGTCATCATCTTGTCCACAAGCTTGCAGTCTTTCATTAATTTCAGAGACATGATCATGCGAATCAGGGCCAAGGCACGAACGGATTGAGCATACTTCAGCTTTGAACTCAGCCAACCTTTCCTTGGTCTGTAAAACGTCATTTTCTTCAATAACTTCAAGCTGAAGCTGCATGGAAGAGGCTCGTTTTTCCTCTTTACTAAGTGCTTCTTCAAGATTGCTGCACGTTTTCTTCAATTCACCTATTTCCATTCTCAAAGATTGAATTTCTGCTTCAGCTCCTTCAGTAGTTGCAGCATGATCTTGGAGAAGACTTACCAGCCTCTGGTTAGTCACTGCCAATTCACAGAGTTGAAGGTCCTTGTACTTTAATTCATTGAGATTGTCAAGATGTTCCTCAGAGAATCTCTTCGCGAGTACAAACCCAATGGCAGCGCAAAGCGATGCATTACCGATAAGGTGCTTTGCTATCTTCAGTTCATCCTCCAGCTCTGCGATTGCGGATGTGTGGTCTCTCAAGTGGGACTTTAAGCCGACAATTTCCATTTCTTTTTCATTGCACTCCTGCTCGTGCGCTTCATTGATAACTAATGCTGCACTCCTCAAAGACTTGATCATGTGATCCACTTCACTTCTTTGGTGGTTGGCATCCTCTAGACATTTGCCAAGTTCTTCAACTAGTACCTCTTTCTCGGAGACTGTCCTAATTAACCTGCTTACTTGTTCAGAGATCCACACTCGCTTCTCCGGGAGAAAACTGGAGATTTCTTCAAGCTGATGGGAAGCATCAATGACGGCATCATGTCCATCAGCAAGAACTTCCTCCATCTCACAAGCCAGAAGCTCCCACTCTTGAGATAATTCTCTCAATTCCTCTTCTTTAATCTCAAGCTTTTCAAGTAACTCATTGTTTTCTTCAGTTAGCATATCCAGTTTGTCATGCGACTCTTTCAGTTTGGCCTCCAAAAGCATCATAGAGCTTTTCGTCACTGTCTCTTTCAAATGGAAACCTTGGACCTGTTGCTGAAGCGATGCAAGTTCTTGCTCCAAACAAATGATGACCTCTGCAGTTTCAGCTTCAGCCTGCCGACGAACTTCATCCACTTCTGCTTCCTTACTTGCCTGACATGCAAGGTCATTGTAGTACCATGTGTTCATCTTCTTCGCCTGCTCGATTGAAACTTGCATCCTCTTCAGCTTTTTTGCCAACACAGAGTCCTCCTCCATATTCCTCGGCAAATGTTCCTGTAAGTCATTCGATAGGAGTTGCTCTTGTAAATCCATGATTTCAGCCTCCTTCTCTGTCAAAAGCTTGACATAACAATTGTTGTCTTCTCTCAGCTTTTCTATGTCAGAAATTGCCAGCATTTGATCTGATTCAAGAGCTTCAAGAACCAACTTGGTCTCTTTGAGTACATGAGCAACATCATGAAACTGCTTGTTCAAAACCAGAAAGCTTTCTTTTGCTACCTCCAGTTCTGCCGAAAAGGTCCTTGCTTTTACCTCTGCTTCTTCCTTGGATGATCTCTCTTCTACAAAAATTATCTTCAATATGTCCAACTCCAGCTGCAAATGCAATATTTCTTCTGCATGATTTACTAAACCAATTGCAGCACGATCGGCTGCAACTGAATCCTGGGACATCAAAGGACAAAGGAAATATCCTGAATGTCTTAATGAGATAAATATGAAAGAAAATATATAAATGAATGTCATGTGCCACTTGGTACAATCATAAAATATCCTAATTCCATGAGACAAGATAAGCAAACAATTCCCTGAACTCATACCTTTTTATTTCTCAAATCGACATCCTCAATGGTGGCTGCAGATCTAAAGTCATCCAACATCTTATGTAGATCGTCAATTTGTCTGAAATTCGGAGAATACAAGT
This sequence comes from Linum trigynum, assembly GCA_964030455.1. Taxonomy (NCBI): domain Eukaryota; kingdom Viridiplantae; phylum Streptophyta; class Magnoliopsida; order Malpighiales; family Linaceae; genus Linum; species Linum trigynum. The sequence goes on along the minus strand of OZ034815.1, from coordinate 41,679,993 downwards.
GCAAAATTAGCTCCGCTGCTGCTGCAATCCATTCTAAAGGAGTAAAAAATGTGGTGGCAAGTGAAACAAATTCGAAATAGGATGAATTTCGTACCTGCTCAGTCTTTGGTTCTCCTCCAGGCAAGATTTCAAATTGAGTTTGCTTTGCTCCAACTCATCAGCTGTGTTCTTCAACTAGAAAGAAAATATAATAAGACATAGACTAACGATTCTAGGGGGGGAAACTCATCATTCTGGCTTTTCATGAAGCTCTTTGCAGGCACAGGTTTCTTATGGAATAACAATATAAAAGCTTTAGAACGACTAATGAAGCAAAAATGCAGTGCAACTCTATACTAAAGTAATGTTCAACTCTTTAGTCAGTCACATACTAGGAAACTTTTTGCGAAGGATATGCAAAGATAGGTAACCAAGAAGTTCAAATGACGGACCTTAGTTTGATCATCCATATCTACATGGTGGTGAGGCATAGATGTCCCGTCAAGGAATTGAATCAACTGAAAGAGAAATTATTTCTATAGCATCACCAAATTCACAAATATAGACACTCCATCAAGAGGAAACCAATGGAAATTGAATTAAATGATTGGCAATCAACAAATACCTGTTCTCGGAGTTTGGATACTTCATCCAGGAGTATCTCTCTCTCCCCTTCCTCATAGAATTCTTGAAACCTGAAAACACCACAATGAGATGATATGGATGGATACGAAAAGCATCCCACAGGTCATAACAAGGCATAACAAATGCAAATGACCTCCTAATCTGCTCCAGAAGCCTGATGTTCTCTAATGCAAACCGGGTTACTTCAGGGTTTTTATCTACTTTAGCTTGCAACAACCGAGTCTCTTCAAGCATTGCTTGGTTCTCTTCCATCAAATAACTGTCATGAGGTAGTGCGCCACCAAGAAGTGATTCCATTCTCTGAATCTTGTCTTCCCGGAATCTAAGCATCATTTTTGTGCTCCTGGTGTCTTCCTCTCTTTGACGAACCTGACACATGCTAAGTATTAGAAAGTTGCAGAGTGCTTTAAGCAACCCCCATGCTGAAACAGAACTGGGAAAAGGATTACCAATCGGTTCAATTGTGCAATTTCTGCTTCAAGGTTCTTTATAGCAGTCTCTGCCATCTGCTCTCGTCTTAAGGCACCAGCAAGGGTTGACTCCAGGGATTTCAACTGCGTCAATACCAGTTTCAATAATGTGCAGCATGCATGGAAGTAAAAACCAACTTGAAAGAGAATATGAAATGGTTGGGAATTCACGTAATAAGTTAAAGTATTTGGAGAATATGCGAGACGAACTAAATAATTCCTCTGGTCATTTTTAAAATCCCAGGATACAAACAAGTTTCTAGTGCTTCCTCTTTGCCACAAGCAACAGAATTCAGATGAAATTCCAGTGCAGTAATGAAAACTAAGAATGATGTAATACCTGCTTGGTGGATAACCTAACAGTGCCTTTGGATTCAAACTCGAGTGAATTGCTAGCCTGCAGTGGTTCCATTTCTGAGAATTTTCCGGAGGATGCATTATCTTGTACTGGGTCGATAGCATTGTGAGATGAGTCGAATGACAAAGACCTGAACACATTCTGCCGTTTCAGGAAAGATATCTCCTCCTGTAACGAATCAATGAAGACACAAATTCACTTCTTAGTAGTTTGCCACATGAGAAATATATTGGTCAAGCACTTGGAAGATCCAATACTACACCTTTAAAAGCCGAATCTTATGTTGTAGTGCAATGACATCCCCGCTGGCATCCTCATTGACAACAGCCTATAGAATAAAAAGCTCCATATTACATATGTCACCAATAAAAGACACCATGCCATAGAAAAACTGATCCAGCACCTCAAATAAGCTGGGAAATGACACATTAGTTAAGAACCGTACATTGTTTTGGATAAGTTTAGCTCGTTGAGCAAACTTTAGAGTGTTCAATGTCTCCGCAGCACAGCTGCAATAAGTAAAGTGTCGAGGAAATCACAAGACTGATGATTTTATAGAACGGAATCAGCTAAGAAATTGAAAACAAAGTAAAGTGATCGTGAAAAACAACCTTATAGAGGGGCTGACATTAGCAATGATCATTGTTTTCGAGTTTCCACCGAGAGAGTCCTGCATTAGTTCCAACAATTAAATCACAGCACAGCACATCAAATACTATACTGTTTACAAAAGGTAGAGAGATTCAGAATTAACCTGTAGAAGGTATGTCAACCTTGAATCTCTATAAGGAACATGCCTCTGTTTTCCATTTGCCACATCAACTAGAATCATTATGACATGGCTGACAATTAATAATAAAAAAACACAAGCAGGAAAACAAATTAATAAACTAAAATAAGCAAATTGAACAATAAAAGATAACAAGTGATAGCAAAGCTTGTTAATGTCTTTATCACACACCCTAATGTTGACAATGATTTGTTGATGCTTGCAGCTTCTTTTAAACGCTCACCTTCGGCACCTGAACTTTTCTGCCTGCAACGCATAATGGAATACTCCGTATCACCATAAAGCACAAGGGATGGTAACAAAACTGACAATAGTATAATAACGACAAGCTTCCTGACACCTTACCTTTCAGAACCTGCCAGATCAACTAGGTTTAACCTTGCAAACCTTAGGTTAGTTGTAGAATCTTTTTCCCATCTGCTTTCAATTACACAAGTGAACACACTGTGCGAGCGACTGCTCTCTCTATTCATATTTGTTGCTGCAACTTTCCTGTTCAAGGAGCCCTACATCCGATAAATTATATATTATTAAAAGCCAGTACATGCAATTCACTCACAGACTATCAGAAAGTTCAAATGATCAGGAACTACCTCGGCCAACAGCTTTATAATGTCGCTAACTGTATGCACTTCAAACTCTGAGAGATTCTCCACGTAAACACCAGCCTTGACATCTTCCCTCAACTTCAGGGAGAGGCATATCGTGAATATTGACAACTATATGTAAGTTGATACGAGAGTAACATCAATTGATAAAGAAACATACCATTAAATTGGTAGAAGAAGGCTCAAGGAGATCTGTAATCTGCTCATTATAAATCTCCAAGAAAGAGCACTTGCAACTATATTGAAGTCTTTCATCCCTCCGGCTTTCCTCTTCCTATGCAAGATACATGCAAATTCAGCACTAAAAAAAGTGGGAAAAGGGTAACATGCCTTTATATTTGACATGGTCAATCATCGACACCTACAACAAGGAAACGCTTGTGTTTTTCATGGATTAGTATTACTGATGCTACTTATTTTCTTGTATGCATGTGCTGAGTGACAAGAATATAAAGTCGGGATAGATGGGAGAGAAGTTACAGCTTGGATCCTTGCAAATAAGAACTCGAAAATCCTCGGTGTCATTCCACGTTGTACGCTGGGTTTTACTTCCAGACCATCTATTTCACCAAGCATTGTGAATGTTTTTCCACTTCCGGTCTGCAAGATAAAAACTTCATCAAATCATATGAATACTTGACACCATGTATTTTGATGTCAAACAAGAAAGATGCAAAAGGATTTTCTGGTAACCATAGAATGAGTAACATAAAATGATCAGCCTGTATTATGAAATCCGTTAGTAAATATGTGTAGTGCCATTACTGCCATTGCAAACAAATGTAAATGTCTTGTCATGAGGGGAGTTCAGTGTTGATAAACTTGTCTGACAAAAAGGAATGCTATATTTCTCTTTGATATCCGGTTATAAGGAAAGCTTGAAAACCAAGATAGAAGGAACTAAAACAAAATTGGAGACTTTTTTCATGGATTTCATGAAGCCGGTGCATACACTTCACTCCCTTACGACACGCTAGAGCATGTCGTTTGAAAATTACCTGGCCATAAGCAAAGATGCAACTATTGTAGCCAGACAAGCAATTCTCCACCATTGGAAGACCAGCCATCCGAAACAGCATTTCCTGCAATGTAGGCATTGAACACCCTCTTAACTCGCCAAATCCATCAGCTAAACTTTTGTCACCTCTTTTAAACTCAAACCTTACCTGGTCAACTGTCTCACAAGCAACATGGTCGAATGTGAACCGAGATTCTGGCTGCCCAATCCAAGTAATGGTCTGAGCACTCTCTTGTTTCAAACACCTATTGTACTCTTGTGTGCTCCTCTCCATGCTATTTACAGGCCGTACCCGTACAAGAACCTGAGTAAATTCCAATATTTAGCATTAACCACAAGGACATCCAATTACAATATGGAGATGGCAAACCGTATCTACTGAATGTACAATTACATCCACACATGAATTTAGCTGTCTAGTCAACTAGTTGAAACATTCCATTTCATGCTTGTTATCAAATCATGTCAACTATCGCTAAAAACTATAGTACCTGTACATTATGATCCATCCAGAACGATGGATCCTCTTTCAGGTCAAAATGCGGAACTTCAACGGTATTAACAACAGCTGGAGTCGAAGAACCAGCCACCGGTACACCTCTGTACAAAGCACCAATGTTGCCCGTGCGTCCAGCTCCGCCATTCAAATCCAGCTTACTCCTGTAAGCCGAACTAGGAGGCTTCGAGACGCTCTTCGTCGGCGTGGTTCGTGTGGAAGTACATTCTGAGTAACTCGACGTATCCCTCCCAACAGTCCTGACAGACCTCGGGGTTGCAGTAGGTAACCCCACTCTCGCCAAGGTATGGTCCTTCACATCAGTCCTGGCCTCGTCCCTCACTTCTCCTGGAATCATGTTTGAATCGTTCCGATGAGGCCACCCGAATCGGTACTTCCTCTCCGGCGTGCGAAGAGGCGGCAATGTGGATTCGGAGGCTTTCGATTTAGGCTTTGTTGGAGTTCGTTCTATCTTGCTTCGACCGGCCACCTCTTGCTGGGAGGGATCTTGGATAGTGTTCAGTGGAGGTCTAGAGGTCAATTCCGAGCTAGCCTGGCTCGACAGCGAATCCCTAGGGTTTAGAGGCACATTCTCTATTTCCTCGCTGTTCTTGCCGGAATTCCGGCGCAGGAATTTGAAATCCCTTAACATCCTGATAGAAGCACATAATCAAGGGAAAGATGGAGTTGAGAAAGCAAGCAGAAAGCCGGAATGTGGGAGTCAATGCTGAAATGGAAGGAATCTGAGTTACCTGGCGGTGGCCGGTGGGCTGGAAGAACAGAAACGGGAGGAATCGAGTGAGCGAAATGCTTCCTACTACTCAAGCGGGTGGAATCAATCCGACGGACGACGGTGGATCTTGAGTCTCAGCTACACGTCTCCTTGCCTGATTCTCTTCTTCTTCGGCTGCCCGTCCGGTGTCTGGATTGAACTGAAGCAGAGCACTTCACTGTCTGATGCAATGAGACTGGTTTTTTTTATCGAAATTTGAATTCGAGATCAGGAGCGGGATGGACGGTTGAGATGAAATGAATATTTGAAAAAGCAAACGGCGTAGTGCGACTATCGCGGTTTGGGGATTTGAAAATATGGGTCTTTTTATTTACTTTTTCTATAGCTATTTTTTATTATTACTCTTTTCATAATAGATTTGGTACATAAAAACCAATCATCATGGACTTTATACACAATCCTTTGTTTGTTTGATGGATTTAGTAGGGATAAATCCGTGGGGGCCCACAGCTTTTTAAGGTGCAAATCCGTGGACACCACGGACTTGGAAATTACACCTCAAAGGGTGGAATTTGTGTGAGTCTCAAGTCCATGATGCTTATTTACTATTTTAATCTCATTTTGTTTTGTTTCTAACAATAAATAAGGAACAGAAATGGTATATATGTAACTTCTTAATATAACCACAAATTATATTTTGCAAAATTCATCATGAAATCCATCAAGCAAACAATGGTTTTACCCAAAAACCAAATTGACCAATTCCATCATAAATTCTTGGTTTTATAAACCCAAGTTTTGACCAAACCCTTCATTTATCAAATCCATGAAGCAAACGAGCCCGAATATAAATGGGTTATAATTTACAAGCATTGTTTTGTTAAAAAAAAATATAAGCATGGCTATAATAATTTAACTGGATCAGCGACTCGATCAGTAAGATCAGCAAACTAGTTTCAATAGTTGTGCAATTAGTTAACTTGCACGGTATGTGATGGACCAAAAAGTTTTTACCTTTAACATGAAACGAGATGAATCACTCTGATTTTACTGATTCATTGGTTCACTATTTTAACTACCAAAAAATTAAGAGAATAACTTTAACTTCAACTAAGACTATCCAAATTGAATTGCTAATTTTATTTCTCATTCGTTTTCTTCGTTTCTCGGTCTCTTTGTCTTGCTTTTCATTTCCATTTTCATAAGAATGAACACTATGATTTGCATTTCGAACGGGCATGAAGACAACATCTATAGGAAAACTTCCATCTTGAAAGACTTTGTGTGGTTCACTATGGATTGTTAGTCTAATTAGTAGTTACTAACTTGAATTTTATAAAAGTATGATGTCTTTTGTGATATAGTTTGAATTATTTTGTTAGAACATTTGGCGATAGATGATATGAGTTTGAAATAGTTCATGGTTAGAGTGGTAAATTCAGTCCTTAATAGTGATGACAATTTGAATACGTCTCGCGGGTATTACCCTACCTGACCCGCAATGGAGCGAAATCACCTAACCCGCAGTAGCGTGAGGCAGGACATGAGTATCTACTTACGGGCCGCCCGACCCCATTCTAGTACTCACTATACATATAGTACACATAACACGCTGCAACTCTACAACTTGTACTTGAAACGAACACAACGGGCTCGTTGTCAACTTGTCATCACTCGTCACAAAACCTACAAGAGCCGTATTTGCTCAGCCGAAGAGAAAAGACAAAAGCTTAGTTTGGCCCTGCTGTAGCTTTTGCAGAAGCAGCTTCTTGCTGGAGCTTTTAGATAAGTAATTTAAAAAAAACAGTTGAGTGTTTGGCTGTAAAACTATTAAAAGTGTTTTTTAATATAAGAGGTTGTGTAAAATGACTATAAAAGACTTATAATATAAAATAAAAATAAAAATTCTAAACAATAAAATGTTGTCAAAATGGATCTTGTTAGATTTATTTTATATTAAATAATATGATTTATATTTTATTTTATTTTTAAAATGATATAAATGAAGAAAAATTATATTTTCTGAAAAAAAATTAAAATATGGTAATGATAATCTTGTGTTTTCAAAACAGTTTTTCGTAGAAGCTTCAAATCGGAGCTTCTGCTTTTATGTTATACAAAAGCGCTTTTCGGGTTTTCAAAAGCCGAGTTTTTACAGGTGTTTGGCCCTGCTTTAACTTTTGAACCCGAAATCACTTCTAAAAGCCGGGCCAAATATCGGGAAAGAAGTAGTGGTGAATCCTGCTTGCTCTCTCTCTCCAATAACGTAGTAGCTGATCAGTTAGGTGTCCCCATCTCCAAACTCAATAAGAGTACGACCCCCCTCTCTCCCTTACCAGCAACTCAATATCCGGTCGCCCCACAATTACATACATTCAAATCTAAGATAATGCAATAATATTATTATTAAATGTTTAATATAACTATCAAATACAACATATTTATTATCGCTCTCACGTCTTGAGTCATGTATATATATATATATGATCAAATGGATGCAGTCGCACCCTACCTTTCATTCAAAACCATACGGGATTCAGAGAGTCCTTGAACATTGTACAAAAGCCAGTTGCAAAACATAGGATCGGCAACAGAAAACATATGTAACCCCAAGGGTGCAACATGCCCCCGACTAGCAAGAAAGTCTGCACACTTATTACCCTCCCTATAGATGTGGGTGACAGAGACGTCCCACTCTCTTTTAAGCAGCTCCTGAGCTCTATCCAAATCGGTTGCATGGTGATGCTCCCCAGAGTCGGTACTCTGCAGCAGCTGGCAAGCACAAGCAGAATCCAACTCCAGCCTGACGTGGCGGAACCCAGCATCCCAAGCTAACTGCAGCCCTTCCACAGCGCCCCTCAACTCCGCCCGGGTGATAGAGCAAGCACCCAGGTTCATTGTAAATGCCATAAGGCACCTACCAGTTGTATCTCTTAACAGGCCACCAGCTCCGGCGTGACCTGTATCAGTGTGAACGGAGCCGTCGGTGTTGAGGGTCCCACTCAGGAGGTGGCGGCTTCCACGAGATATCCACCTCCACGATCATGACACCTAACAAGTCATTGCAATTGCATTATTAACGTTTTGAGATAAACTGATGCCGCTTTATAATATTACTTTCAATGTTTATAAAAAAAACTACTAATGATATTCAACATAATCTTTTCGCTTTTTCATACAATTATCATTAAATTACAATAACATTATTAACGATTTCACCTTTTCACTTCATGGTTATAAGCTCTAGCAATGACTAGCAAATTGCATATTAACATTTTGAAATGAATTATTATAGATTTTTAAAATCATTGTCGATGTCAATTATTAACGATATACAATATTATTTATCGCTACCTTTGCATCACAGTTTCACACTATTTGCACGTACTTCTTTGGGAAGCAGTTCGTTCACATCAGACGTATGCTCACTACCTACAAATCCCAGCTAATTTCTTAGACTAACTCCAACCCTGAAAGGGGAATTTAGCTCCCCAAATGGCCAAATATGGCTTTTTAGCTCCCCAAACCCACTTTTCACTCCAGCCCTATAAAAAGCTAAATTTAGCTTCCCATTTCCATTTTTCAATTTATTTCAATAAACCATACTTATTTGACCTCTAATTTTTATATTTCACTTTAATATTTTCATAACTCGTTATTAGTTTTGAATACAAATTTTTCGATGTAATTTTTTTTAAATTCCGAGATAATTTTTTTTTTTAAAAAGTAGTCGTTAAAATATTACCGTTAAAACTTCGGGACCACTCCAAATATGACCGTTTTTTTGTATCCGTTACTTTACGACCATTTTTTTGTCATTTTTTGCACCAAATGTCTTTATAAATGACAGTTCTTCATTTTCATCAACTCAACTAACAAGCAGGTCAGGATTGGAGTACCACTTTGGACAATTTCGAAGAATGTCGAAACAATGCTCAAAATCAAAAGCCTTGTTCCCATTCTCTTGCTTATATATTGCTCTTGCCTCCTTTTCCTAATAAAATATGTAATACATGGGTTAGAGAAGTTTTTTTTGACACATAAAAAATAAGAAAATACACAAGTTGAGGGTCCAAAAGAATACCACATCAAACTGGTTCGTGCCACTCGATTGATGCCTTTGTGCTCTTTGCAAAACTCCCTTCCAAGCATTGCAGTGATAGCAAATAATCCTCATTCGGGATTCCATTGCAATAGCAGTACGAATTGTAGTAGGATCCCATTTTTGATGTTCTGCCGCCACTCTTTCCCACAACCTTGTATACTTCTGGTTGGTGCCAACCGCTCCATCTTCTGATATCGACACCCAAGCTCTGCACAAGATTTCATCTTCATTCGGATGCCAATTAGGTCCTCTCTTGCCTGTCATATTTCTATTTTGTGAGACGATAACAATTGAATTTTGAGAGAATGCGATTTATGCTCTGAGAATGAGTGAAGAGAAATCTATGAAGAGTGCTCTAATATATAAGAAAAAATATGGCCGTTAAAATATGACCGTTTTTTATGGCCGTTAAAATATGACCGTTTTTTATGGCCGTTAAAATATGACCGTTTTTTCGTCACTACATCAATTTTATGGCCGCACGCGCGTCCTGCGCCCTCCCCCGCCAGCCGACTCTGTATCCACTTTTTGACAGCCAATTTTAACTTCCCACCCCAAAACCCAGCCAATTTTAACTCCCAATACCCATATTTTGCTTCCAATTTTTTTGTGGGTTGAAGGAGGAAAAAAAGCCAAATTTGACTATTTAGCATTTTAGCTCCTTGGATTGGAGCCAGCCTTACATCACCATATATTCACACGATTTCCATGTCCTCCTTTTTCGGCAGCAGCATCACTCAACTTTCGTTTTATCTATAAAAAAAAAAAGCAAAACTTTATGATATATTCAAATTTCTCTCCGGTATAAATCCACTGCCCACTTCCATTTCCCCCAATGACCTTAACCAATGCTTGTCTGCCTATCTCTTTGTATTAATAATTCCTTGCTTGAATCGTCTTCTCGATCTCCATTCCACTGGTATCTAGCCATTTCTTTCCTCCCTGGACTCGCAAATTGCTGCTCCTGGGCCCTGCTCTCACACCTTCCTCCAAGCTGATTTACAGCTATTATTCCCACTCCCACCAAAATTCTTACTGCTCACTGATAGCTCTGGAGGGTGGAGAGGCATCCAATTATGGCGAAGGCCTAATCATCTTCGCCGGAGTGTGGCCAGAAAGCCGGAGCTTCGCGTGATGGATCCAGTGCCGCCGCCGGCAAGATGGGAGAGGGGAATGCGAGAACGGCACGCAATTCAACGCAACAACAAGCTCATCATCGGAGCTCGTGCCTTTACCCGAGGCCTCGTCGCCAGAAACGTCACCGTCACAATCAACACCTCCATCATCGCCGGCGGGAGATTCGTTGAAGGCGCCTCATTTTTCGGCTACGCTCATGGGACGATCAAGGGAGCGGCTGCTAACGGGGTAAGGAAGTGGTTGAGATTCGTACGAGAATCTCTCTCGACAACTCGAGTTATTGGAACCGGTTGGTTTATGATATTGTATCAAAATTGGTTGGTCTGCAACACCCGACCGACGGCAAGGCTCAAGTTCGAGATCACAAAGCCGGACGCGAAACCGGCACCGACCGTCACCGAGTTCAGCTCAAGAGGCCCATCGCCGACCTTCCCGTCCGTGCTCAAGCCCGACATTATGGGCCCGGGCTTTCAGATCCTGGCAGCTAGGCGCCCCAACGTGCAGGCCCACAACAGTTACTTCAAGGATCTTTACACCAGCTTCAATCTCTTAACGGGTACCTCAATGGCTTGCCCCCACCTAGCTGGAGTCGCGGCCCTAATCAAGAAGGCCCACCCGGATTGGAGCCCAGCCGCGATCAGGTCCGCGATGATGACACAGCTGATGCAGTGGACCACTCCGGCCAGCCGATCCAGGATTCCGGCCCGGACCAAAGCCCAGTCACGGGCTTCGACTTGGGAGCGGGCCAAGTCAGCCCAAACAAGGCGCTGGAACCAGGCCTGGTGTACGATCTCAATTCTTCTGATTATGTGAATCTCCTTTGTGCGATGAACTTCACCAACGCCCAAATCAGAGCCATCACAAGGTCTCATCACTCCACCGGCAGCTGCAACAACATTTGCGCCACCCCTTCTCTGGATCTGAACTACCCTTCTTTCGTGGCGAATTTGACCGCGGATCATTCAAGCCATCAAGTTCTGGAGTTTCGGAGGACGCTGACCAACGTGGAGTGCGGAATGGCGACGTACAAAGTTGCTGTCACGTCGTTTGATGGGCTGGAGGTCAGAGTGGTACCAAAAATGCTAACGTTTAGAGCGAAGGATTTTTTTCACGGATAAATCCATGGGTTTGGGTTTGGCAAAACTCAACCCATTGCCATCCCTATGTGGAGGCAACCAGGTTGTCCAAAGTCCGATAGTCGCCACCAATATGAACAGCGGGTGAGCCCGTGAAGAATAATAATGAAGATATACAGAACTTTGGGCTGCACCGTTCATATTTACATATTGCTATGGTGCTTCGATCTATTCCACAATGCAATTATATATTGGCCAAAAGGGCAAATGAACTCCACCAAATGTATCAGAAAATGTTTCCCCCCCCCCCCCCCCTTTTCCGATGAGACTGAGACTCAATTCTCTCACTGTAACTAGATTATGGCCCGGCCTCTTGGCCGGGAGAGTTTGATTCTCATGTTGTCATGTATAGATGTAGGTATATATTTTTGTTATGGTTCATGTTGTTGGGGTTTGAAGTAACTATTTAGTTTGGTAAGTTCTTCATTAATAATATAGGAAAGTATTTGATGTATTTGACTAACGAAGTTTTAAAAATGACGAACAACGTCCAACTACACTAACATAAATACATATTTTCAAACGAAGTCGTATTGATATAAAAACGTCTAAGAAGAACAATGGTAAGAGTTGTTTTACATCATACATGCATAATCAATCTTCAGTATACGATAAAATGTTTCGATTTTTCCATTGACTTTAGTGAATTTAATGATATAATGGAACAAAGTATATTTTTAGAGTGTCCTTAATAAGAAACAAAATAAATCACACACTCATGTTTCGAGTGACATTTCATATAGAAGTCACTGTGACATTAATGTAGTCGAAGCATGCAGATCTCCAACTGGCAAGTTCAACTAATAGAGCAACACATAAAAAGCTAAATCAAACTGAAAAGAATGCGAAAACTAAAAGCAACATACCTAATATTTAGGGGAAAATCGACAACAATAAAAGTCATTGTAGCTCGTACTCAAGTTAGAAAGACTTTGATTTAACAGTAGGTAAACGATGATGTGTAGTGCTTAAGCCTTAAGAGGGAAGATGACACCTTACATTTTTTATCAATATGCATCTTAGTTTCATGTTTCTCAAAAAAATGCATCTTTTCATAAACTTCAGAACAAAAAAGTAGTAATTCAATAATCAATATAAGAATCAATATGGACACAATATCTAATCAGGAGAAGAGGAAGCAAAAAAAAAAAAAAACACAAATTGTTGTGTATAGATTCTGCTCACGATATTTCATAGTAAAAAATATTAATGGATAAAAGGAAACGATAAAGAGGAAAATACATCAATTTGAACCTAAAATGAGACGAACTAATATCCTACACCATCATACAATAATGAAATATTATATCCCAAAAAATCATTGAAAAAATCTATCTAAACAAAAAGGTATACTAAATTGAATAAAATGTAAAAGTAACGATGAAGATATATATTATATCTACCTAAGGAATAATAAAGTAAGGAATGTTTCTTACACTATGTTTGGGAAGGGGTGCAAATGGAAGGGGGTGCAAGTTTGGAGGGGTAAACACAAGTTCCAAGGTGTTTACCCCCGTTTGGTTATTTTGTAACAGTAGGGGGGTGCAAAACGTGAGCGTAAATTCACTGTTTCGGCTTACCCCCCAAATTGGGGTGCAAGGAAAAGAAGGAAGGGAGGGGGAAGGAGGAGGAGGGGAATTATGAATTTTTAATTAGATTATAATTACATAATAATTAATATTATTAATTTTTTCTTATATCTATATTAGTGTAGAAGTTGTTTGGGGTTGACCGTTTGACTAAGAGAGCAAGTTTGTCAATGTTCGCCTCGTCAAATCGATATCTCTTAGTTGACCCGAATTTGCATTGAAAATTAGAGATAAGAAGCATTTGTTGAAAAGATAGAGAGGAACAGTTTAGTTAACTCGATTTACTTTAATAAGTAGTTAAAACTTACAGATTCGAACGTGTTTGACTAAGTTTGACCATATTCAATTTAAAGTTAGGCACGAGAACCCCCTTAGGATGACCAGTTACGAGTTGGATTTCGAGTTTCGAGGTTGCTCGACCAATGATTATTATTGTTGTTATAAATAATTATATTTGAGCATTATTATATAAAAATTATTTTTATTAAATTTATTTTTATTTATTATTTTTATTATTATATATTGAATTTTCATGTTATTATTTTGTGATAATATTTTATAAATTGATAAATCTATTTTATAATAATATAATTACTTACTTTTTACTCTATTTGCACCCCCCTACTTTTTCATCCAAACAACAATTTACCCCTCCACTTACACCCTCCACCAAGTTGCACCCCCCAACAATTTACCCCTCAACTTGTACCCCCCTCGAACTTGCACCCCCCTTGTTGCCAAACATAGTGTTAGAGACCTCTCTCGATAGAACCACTCTATGATAAAAACCATTTCATCAAACAATTGTATCATATGGGTTTTAACTTAAAAATTTAAGTGCTTATAATTAGCTATTTCAGCTCATAAATGAATTAATTATACCATTTGGTATAAAAAATGATAAACTTGAGAGTTATTTTGCTTGTTGTTAAATCATTTGAACTGAAATATGAAAGTGCTTCAGAACTGTTACTTCATTCATCATTATTAAAAATTACTATTTTTTATTACAACGTCTAAGCGTGTCTAGGTGAGCTAGGAGATAGACAAATGCCCAATGACCACCTTACGATTAACGTGTTGTTGAACCTCAATAATTATAGCAAACTTTGAAGCATCTTATAAATTTGATCACTTCTATTTGGTATAATTGATTACATCATGAAACTGATCAATCAAGGAGTCTTTCGATACGATTTTGATAAGATGTCCCCTACTGCACAATTAGTATGACTAAATTGTAATAAGATAATCATGTTTGAATTTTAATTGATAGCGCAAAAGATCGTACTAACTCAAGTAGAGTTTTAGCTACTCAGTACTTCATATTCACATGTAGATAGCTACTTCAAAGAGTTCGAATATTGATCGAGTTTGTTGAACTTTACCTAACAAAACTATGATATCAATCACAAGATATAATGCTTTTTCGAGAAATTGTGAGAATATGTTGGAGACATCAAACCTAACATGGATACGGTTGAATTTAAGTAATAAGCAACATTCATAGTCAATAGAATATACATAAAAAAAAATATTTATCATTCCCATAAGTTGTTAGGAAGCAGTGAATAATTAGGAATGGAAAGCTAGAAACATAGTTGATTTACCAAATAACTGCAAAAAAATATTGGGAAAAAAAATGCTTAGAGTGTAGGCATGAGAGTGTTACATTAATGATTAAACCCACAAACAGAAAGCAAGTAATCATTAATAGTTAGCTGTGGACATTGAAATAATTTACTAAGCTGAATACTATATACTGGTTATTAATAATTGGACCTTAGCTTGAACATTGCATCATGTTGATAAAAATTGTTTCATTAATTAGAATGTTGAAATAAGGGGTTGTATATGGAAGTCTTGATTGTGTTTTTTAGATTGTTAAAATAAATACATTTTTCATAATACAATACATATGTTTTTATTTTTGGTCATACACAATCGTGAATTATTTGGTTGCTTTGACTAAACTATCACTCAAATTGAATGATTAAACAAATTCGAATTTTAGCATAGACTGTCGAGATAATTGGTATCGGTGTTTGTCATGTTTATTTTTCTTGAAATGTATGGTACCAATGCTCTTATGTCGTCATTGAACACTTCAATTCAATGCGCAATATTCCAACCAATGATATTGTGTTGAGATTTTAAGATTATCCTTCATTTATAAGTTAGAAAAAATTCTAAATTAATTATTAAAATATGAAAATAGAATAATCAAACACCACAAAATACTTATAGGAGACTTAGCGGGCTAACTAACCGTGATAGAAAAGTACTATGTTTTTCATAATTTTAACTTCCTCTATGTTTTGTATTAGTAAAGTACAACAAATGTGTCTAGTCTAATTGGTTACAATTCTTGTCTTTGATGGAAGAGACCACGGTTCGAATCCTAGCATTGATATATTTTTATATGAAATAAAAAATTGATTGTGTAGACGAAAATACCCTTCCTACTTTTACTCTCTTTGCAGGAAATTTGAAATGGAGCAAATCAAACTCTTTAAAATGTATTATAAGTAGTTTAGATTAGATGAAATACCGTTACCAAATTATTGAGATAATTAGCTTCCAAAGATTATAGTTATCAGAGTCTAATTAAAAGGAGGTGGTGGGCTGGTGGGTTGTCAAATGCAAGGTCTAAGAGGAGCAGCTGAGAGAAGTCCAACAGAAGCCCACCGTAGGGCTTGGGCCCAGCTTATCAAAGAGCCACACTCACAAAACGACTCAAACACTTTTTTTTCCCCGCGGCGATTCTTTCTTTCTGGCACCAACGCCGCTAGTTCGTTGTTCGATCATCGATTACTATGCCGGCTACCTCCGACGATCGGGAGCCCGGCGGCGACGGCAACCGGCCAACCGATTCTGATCTTCAGGTACCCAATTCCTCCGCAGTACTAAAGGATGCACATTTACCTTTCGATGATATCGTTATCGACATTCTGTCTCGGCTACCCGTGAAAACCCTAATCCGTTTCAAGTCCGTCTCCAGAGACTTGCACGCCGCCGTCTCCAACAGCCCACGTCTCATCTCCCTGCACCTGAAAAACTACACCAATAACCCTGCTGCCATCAAGCGACCATCCATCCTATGCGCCTACCGCACCAAATCCCCCGTGCCTAGAGTCTGGCCGCATCCCAAACGTGTCATCTCCCTTTCGCCTGATCTACAGCCGACCAATAGGGACGGGGAACTGGCCAGCAGAGTAATTTGCAGCGCAGGGGAAATTGGTGTGTTGCTGCTCGGCAACGAAACCATGTCAAATCCTGATTTCTGTTTGTGGAACCCAGCAACTCGCCTGATCAGGCAGCTTCCCGACCCATATGATTATTGTGTTATAGCCAATAAAGCTGAAATTTTCAATACATATGGAGTTGGGTTCGATCCAGTGTCGAATGACATCAAAGTTGTTCTGCTCCATAGTAGTCACTGGGATCCTCCTTCCTCCCAGGTTTTGGTTTACACATTAGGGAGCGGATGCTGGAAGGAGTTAGAAGGAGTGGATGGTCGATACTCCATTGGCAGCCTCACTTGTCATGCTACTTACTTTAGTGGTTCCTTGTATTGGATCTGTGGGAGCTCAGAGGTTAGCGTGGTGGCATTCGACTTGGGGACTGACTCTTTCAGCATGATCAGCTGTGATTTCATTCACCCTTTCGGCTACAGGAGGAATGAAGGGCTCTTCATTTATCGTGATTCTATTGCTTTGTTCGGGTGGGATCGAGACTTATCTGTCGGTGTCTGGCTGCTGAGCAGTACTGGTTTCGGGTCGGGTTCGAGTTGGATCAAGCATTCGACTCTCCCTCCTTGGGTTGGAAGCCTGCATCCACTGGTATGTTTGAACGAAAATCAATTTGTTGGATACTGTAGAAAGGACCCTCCTACTACATTTGCATATCATAGCAATGCCGAAGCAGATTACCTATTGCAATTGGTGTTAGTCGATATTTCTGGTGGTGCTCAAGTAACTGTTGAAGTCCTGAGACTGATACCCAGTTGCTTGGGGATATACGGATGTTTCAGTTACAAAGAAACTCTGGTTTCCCTTGCTTAAAAGTGATGGCTACCAAGCTTTCTTACATATGTAAGATTGATCAGACTTACGAACAAGTGCATGGTTTAGTGGTAATACCACTAGCCTAGAACCTGAGCAAGCACGTAATTATCGCTCAAAATTCGGTACCATAATATGAAATGGTTTTTTACCATACTACTGGCTGTGCTCAAGTTCTTATACCATGCTGCTTGCTATGATCTCTGAAGACTTTTGTGCATGCTTTCTTAGAAGGTTTATCAGACTTCGGTTGCATTGATTTTTCTCTTTTGATATTTGCTTACTAGCAATGATGATATAGTAGTGCAGTGTGGTGAGATGACTCACTTGTGTTGGACTGTTGGTTGATTCTAGTGCTCGAGGAGGTGAAGTTTTGATACCAATTTGTCATTGGGGTCGAGCGATGGTTTAATGACAAAGAAACTTTGATTTTGCTATCCAACAATAGCAAGTTACGGTTGTATTTATTTTTTAATTAGTTAGATTGACTCAAATTGGATAGTATAAAATTTTAAAACGGACAACAATAGCAAGTTAAGGCTATTGGTCCTTAGAATCTGATCACGGCCCGATCACAAGTCACCGGAGCTCGGTCACTGATCATCGGGGTTTAGTCACTGATTATTTAATTTTATACTATGTTTTATGAGATTTGGGGTTTGTTTGGTCGTGTTTCTGATATAGTTTTGTGTGTTTTGGTCTTGTGCTTTTGGTATGTATTAGAAGGTTTCTTATGTGTTTAAGAAAATTAGTGGTCAATTTTCTGGTGTTTGTAGTATGTTTCAAGAGATTTGGTGTTTGTAGTATGTTTCAAGAGATTTGTAATATTTGTGGTCTGTTTTGTAATTTTGTACTTGGACGTTAGAGTGGTCAAACTTCCTTACCACTTGTTGTGGATTTCGAGGGGGAGATATTTTATTTAGTTTAGGAACAATTTGTGAAGAGGGCAACTTTTGGGTTTGCTAAACAATTTGTAGGTTTTGATGGATATTTTGGAATTTTAAGGGTTACTTTATGCGTCGCCAATTCGAAGGTATGGCCATATCGTTGCAATATCGTGGGCATGGTCTCCAATAATATTATGTCAATGCCATAACTATAACTAGGGTTGGAAGTTTGGTACCGCTGTTTAGAATATACTGAATAACGTGTTGAACTTATCACTATTTGCATTGGCGGAGCCACATTGTTAGTCGTGGGGTCAATGCACCCCACTTAGAAGGTAAAGCTCATTGGCGGAGCCACATTGTTAGTCGTGGGGTCAATGCACCCCACTTAGAAGGTAAAGCTAAGTCAAAAAATGCAAAGTTGTTTGGGGAATTGAACTTTGGACACCATGATTCAAACTCAATACCATTATCATTAAGGCATGAGCTTTATTTGATTAATAATTGGACCCCAGTGTACTAATCCTCTGGCTACGCCAATGACTATTTGGTATTATCAAATACCAATTTATTTTTTAAGGATTGAGATTGGGGTTCATTATGGAGTTTTATTCGGTATTCGGGTTTACAGGTTTGGGATCGGCATATACCGAAATATCGAGAAATAACAAAATTTAAAATTAATGAAATATAACACACAACCTTGGCCATTCCCCACTCTTTCACAACTCACAAGTCCCCATCCAACTCAATTTTAGCTTTCCAATTTAAGTCACTCTCAACTCTCACTTAATCTCTTGTTATTTCCATAACACCAAATAACACACACTAGTATTAGTCGTCTCTTAGCCTCTAATTCGTCGAATTAAAAATTACCAATGACAAGAACTCGAGATGTCAGCTCTCCTTCCTTCTCCTTATCCGTGTCCTAGTCTAGACAAACTCAAGACTCTTTGCTTAGTCTATTTGTCTTAAATTAAATAATTAATTAAATTTGTATATTTAATTATTAATTATAAAGGTAACTAATTTTGTATTCGATAATATCAATTGGGATACCAAAATACCGACTAGAATACAAAAATATTTAGGAATTGTGATTATGATACCAAAATTATTTAGAAATTGGAATTAAGATTGATTTTAGTATGTAATTCGATATTTGGTATTGTGATATCGATACCATACCGATTTTCAACTCTAGCAATAAGTCTGTGATAATATGGACAAAATTGTTGGGTTGGTACGCGATTTCGAGGCACTAGTAGTATGCAACCAATAAACAAACCGGACTATTGAGAAATTTGGAATTTTTGGTCAACTTGGAAAAAAAGTTAATAGTCCATATTTAGAAAACTCCCAATATGCATCGTCAACTTTTCTAGGCGAGCGTGCCAAAAAGAAAGCGAAACGGAAGAAAACAATGAAAAAAAAAGGAGAGAATGGAACTAGCTTTCTTCCCAGCTAGTTGGCCGGGTGAATCTCATAGATTATCAAGTATTTCATAATTATGATTAAACTAATATTTTAAATTTCAAGTTATATATGTTTCTCCAACTCATTTTGAAAGAACATATTTGTCTCTTAAACAATAGACATTCAATTAAGGATTTTTATTCTTTGATTTAAACAATATGTAGTTTAAACTCATACATTCAAGTTTTAATTGATGAATTTTGAGTAGAGGCTAAGCCTATAATATGCACATGTTTATAAATGCCTCTAAAATTTATCATATTTATCTTTCAATCAATTAATATTAGTGATAGATATAGATACTGCTAACTAATTATATAAAGAACAATTACTTATTTGTATTTCACAATTTCTCTCTCACCTCTAAGAAACTCCCAAAATATTTGATCGATAAAAAGAAACTGCCAAGTAACCGCAAAATGTATGATGGGAGGGTTTTTAGGTGGCAATTTTAAGAGATAAATTTGAGAAGTTAAAAAAGGAACAGAGAGTCGGGCTTTTCTTCCTACAATTAAAGTCCACCAAAAATTGGGCCGCTAGAGATATTGGCGGCCAGTTATTTCCGTGAGTGAGTTTTATGATCGGTTAAGGGGTCATCAGAAGGTTAAAGAGTGGATCGACCTAGGAGTAGGAGATGGAATTCGGATATTGTTCAGGGGAATGTTTCTCCTTCTCCTATGGAACTAGAAGCTATTCTGAGGATTCCAATTGGTGAAGAAGGAGCAGACGATGTATGGGCATGGACTTACACAGAAGAGGGTTGTTTCACGGTTAAATCCGCGTACCATATGCTTCATAAAGTTAATACCAATCATCAATCGAGCGGGAATGCAGAGAAATGGAAATGGATTTGGAGCCTTCATCTCCCCCGAAGCTGAAATTCTTTATTTGGAGGTGCGCCAAGAATGGGTTGGCAACAAAAGAGAGACTTTTTCAGGGTAAATGTGCCCCTAATTCGACTTGTCACACAACAAACGTTTAAAGAGCTTACTGAATGAAGCTCTTGCCCGAGGTCCCCACCTCCCATGCCTCCTCTTCAAACTCAGCTCAGGGGAACCTAGACTCATACGAATCCACCGCCAAGTAATCATCCTGTGACGATACACTGTGATGGGTCGTTCATTAGCGACTCCCAGCCGGCGACATATGGTGTCGTGGTTGTTAACCACCATGGACAAGTGTGTGATGGGAGAGCGGAGAATCTTCTTTGTTCCATACCGATTGAAGCAGAAACGAAGGCCCTTTTGGAAGGAGCGAAATTAGCTCAAGAATATGGTACCGAATGTACAGTACAGTCAGACTGTCAGGTTCTAGTGAAAGCCCTGAAGCTTAATCAATCAAGATGCCCATGGAGATGTACATCCTGGATAGGATCGATTGTTTCAGTCTTGAGGACAAATCCTCTTATTCAAGTCAAGGATGTTCCTAGGGCACTCAATGTCAGAGCTGATTGGATTGCAAGATCAAAAGCACGAGCTTCGCTCCCTGATGATTGGATTAATATTCTTGATCTTATTTCTGTTCTTTTCCAAGAATGTAACCGAGTTTGCGCTTCTTAGAATAAAAATTGTTAATCATTGTAAAAATAAAAGTGCTGATGTGGATGCAGCAGAAAAATTGAAATGGAGATGCATTTATTGGGAAACTCTATTATATATTCTTTAGATAGATAAAAATTCCACCTTCCCGAAAGCCGAAACCCTCCTCGTCGAAAACATCCCGTCGGCCGACGAGTGTCGCCGCCTTTGCCTTTTTCCTTTTCTCTCACTCTCCTTTCGTCTTCGCTGAACTGTAGCTTGCCGCAGGAAACCAAACATCGCTTCTCTCCTCGCTGCAACTCTTGCTTCAACGCTGCCGGTGTCAAGACTCAAGATATCAGGTATGGATCGCCCAACTCCCCCATTTTTTCCAATCGTACCCAGAAAACCAACTGAAACTACCTAGAGGGAAAATTGCCAGATCTGTCTTGAAATTGGATCCCATTCCATCTTAGTTTTGTTGAAATTGGACTGTCTTATCATTCGCTTGAATTGTTTATTTCTCTTTTATACCCAGGTAGCTTGTTTGAGGTGAAGTCAATCCTCGAAAATGGCAGCGTATGTAGTTGCTCGGCGCCGGTCACTTGGGTGGATCACTTCACAACTTGGCGAGCCATCTCCATCAGTGGTCCGTTGTGCTACTCTATGGAGATCGTATTCAACTTCCTTCAGGGAAGAGCGAGACACTTTTGGACCTATTCAAGTTCCATCTGATAAGTTAGTTCTCATTTGCCCCTTTCCAATGTCTTCTTTCCATGTCCTTCATAGTGTTTCTGATTTTGTGCTTGTAATGGTTGCTGGATGTTCACTGGTTCTCTGCATTGTGGGCAGATTGTGGGGTGCACAAACTCAGAGATCATTGCAGAATTTCGATATTGGTGGTGAGCGAGAGAGAATGCCAGAGCCAATAGTTCGTGCTTTTGGCATCCTGAAGAAATGTGCTGCAAAGGTAAACTTATTTTTTCTGTTTCACCTAACAGCTACCTTTCTTCAGACTTTGAATATATCAAATAGCCGTGTAGCTTGTAAGAGCTTTTCCCATTATCTTTAGCCTTGCTTTTGTTAGAACATGGGATCAGGTTTCGGAAATGTACTTGTTATAGTTAAGATGATTACTTTAATATGGATTGTTTATTGTAGGTGAACATGGAGTATGGCCTTGATCCAGCAATTGGTAAGGCCATCATGCAAGCTGCCCAAGAAGTCGCTGAGGGAAAGCTAAATGATCATTTTCCTCTTGTTGTGTGGCAAACTGGCAGTGGGACTCAAAGTAACATGAATGCTAATGAGGTCAGTATAATGGTTGTTGTTTTGTGGACGATGGAGATGATGAGGAAATAACAGGCCTAAACTGGTTCATAGTGGCATACGGGAATTACAGCATAGTCAAGAAACATTGCCATTCATAATTAAACGTCATTTTCCAATTTTCTCTTTCAAGGTTAGTTTAAGGGAGAAATAAGTGCTAAAACTTTTCATGAGAGTGGAGCCTTTGAGATATTGTAGGATCGTCAAAGGTGGAGCGTGATCCCATTCCTTTTCTCCTAGCAAATAGGTCTTGCTGTGACCTACTATTGTGCTATATTTTCTCAAAGAAAGTTCAGAAATTTGTTGAAAGCAATTTGCTTTGTTGTACTCCCAGTTTACACGTGTACTCTGTAGGATGTCGTTGTTTCATGATTGGTTTGACTAATATTCCTGAAACATTGCATTGGGATTTTGTAATTAAAATACAGCCCTATCATAAAGTCTACGAAGTGAGTTCGTGTTCTGGTTTGGTTTTCTATGAGAATCAGCTGTTCTTTAAATATATATCATCCACTGAACAGTGCGTCTTGAAGGTGTCAAAGTTGAGATCTCAATTCACTGGTTGTCTAGTCTTCAACTAATGCAGAAAACATGCAAGAATTTCATCTCAGTTGTGTTATTGAGTAGAATATCTATCATAGGGTGATCTTTGAGTGCCAGATCATAACCATGCTATTGTCTTCATTACACATGAGTCATGGCTTTTTATGTTCATCTAAAACAAAAATATCCTCTTATGTTCATCGTAAATCATGTATTCGAGCACAGAAAAGGGAGACAATGGCTTAGAATGTTGCAAACCATGTTCAAATAATGAAAATGGGTTTCTCCATTGAAGTAGTTCATATACTACAGCAGCTTGTTATTAAGTATTTTCTAGTTTATTTTCTTTATGTTGGTCTTAGTTGTTGGTGCTCACAAACAAACTTCCAGGTTATTGCCAATCGAGCTGCTGAGATCCTTGGCCATAAGCGTGGTGAAAAGTATGTGCACCCAAATGACCACGTCAATAGAGCTCAATCTTCTAATGACACTTTTCCAACGGTAAACAATAGAATTTACCTTTTCAGATCCTTCTCGTATTGGATCACATGACAACTAAGTGAAAACGTGCATTCCTTCATGAGGTTTTAATACTTCTTTTCTATTTGTTGTTTTTCATTTTTGCAGGTGATGCATATTGCTGCCGGAATGGAGATAAAC
Source organism: Linum trigynum (assembly GCA_964030455.1). Taxonomy (NCBI): domain Eukaryota; kingdom Viridiplantae; phylum Streptophyta; class Magnoliopsida; order Malpighiales; family Linaceae; genus Linum; species Linum trigynum. The sequence goes on along the minus strand of OZ034815.1, from coordinate 41,656,453 downwards.
TCGAGATTAATTCCGAAATTGAATACTTTGCACTCAACCCTTCATTCAAAGGTGACTGCACCACTGAATGCAATTGTTGAATATTTTTTATTTGTTCTTGCATCCAGTTTCAGCTCCTAAACTCACAAATATAAGCCTTCTCTATTTGCACATGTATGTGATTTATACAACCATTGGGAGTAGCTCACAGGCTGGTGATACACGTTTCAGCATCTGATGCCTAAATATTTCTAGACTTTTTCCCCATGCATTATTACCTTATGGTATCAACGGACAGTGACGATGTTAATGTTACCTTAGCTCAAGCCTGTTTTTCTTATAAATCCATGTTGCAATTTGTTGTCCATTGTAGACTTGGTTGGCTCTCACAGACTTTGCAGCTGCCTATGTTCTAATTTCTAAGTCTGTTTTTTTTCCTTCACGTTTTGCAAAAAATGAAATTTATTTGTTTAGCAAGAGTTCTTCGGCTAATACTCATATTTTGTCTCACTTGTTTACGAATTTCTGTCATCAGTCTATTGAATTTAAGGATATTGTTAAAATTGGCCGTACTCATACTCAAGATGCTACACCTCTGACACTTGGCCAAGAGTTTAGCGGCTATACCACTCAAGTGAGATCTTTTTATCCATTATGTTTCATGTCTTTGTTACCCCCAACCCAAGTATCAAATAATCATATCTTATTGGTTATGCATTGATTCCAGGTGAAGTATGGAATTGATCGCGTCTCCTGCACTCTGCCTCATATATATCAGGTTGGCTCGAGAAATTGTACAATGTTTGTTTCTACTTCCCATTTTGCATGGAGAATGCTAACTTGGATGCATGGCAGCTAGCACAAGGGGGAACAGCAGTGGGGACTGGATTGAACACTAAGAAAGGGTAAGCTTTATTTTCCAGTTGCTTTGGCAAGGGGATATAATGAACAAAATAAATAAATAAAAGAGTTGAGGTCTATCTTGTGTTGTGCTCTTATCATACTTTGTTTTCAGGATGTAACTTAATTTCCAGTGGCAAGCATCATTCGAGGATGGCCTACTATTATATTCTTAGAGCTGATTTCATGGTTTGACGGAACTTATAAAATAGAGTTTTTGACTTGGGGTAGTGCTTCTGTGGTTCTGAAGAAATCAGAAGGGAACAGGGATAGTGTTTTTGGGGTTTTCATTCCCTTCCCTCATTACAAACTTAACTCCAAGCATACCTTTTTCTTATGAGAAACCGGTAGGAACTCCATTGTGCAGAATAATGATAATAATGATTATCCCCCTATTGCCACTAAAGTCTTTCATTTAAATAAGAAAAACTATTAAAACCTCAAACAAGGAAATTTAAATACTATAACTGAATAACTGATAGGGGAACCCAGTCTTGTCACTCCTATGCTTGCTTGTGATGTAATTTTTGGGTCACAAAGGAAATTCATGCATGTCCATGATATCCAGCACTGCGTATTGTTTTCTCGATACTCGACCGGGGAAAATGATAGCTATCCTCATTTTTGTTTAATGTTTTTGAGATTATATGGCTTATTCCTTCTTAAAAATGGTCTTACTGCAGTACAGACATTAGGCATGTGCATACATATCATAACTACTTGTGCGTGCTGCTTTTCCTTGACAAGTACTATTTTGTAACATGCACGTAGGTTTGACGTGAAGATTGCCAGAGCAGTAGCCGAGGAGACAAACCTACCATTTGTCACTGCAGAAAACAAGTTTGAAGCTCTGGTTGGTTTGTTATTTTGCTGCATCTTTATATTTCTTTTTCTCCTGTTTTTTCTGTTTGTATACTTGAGTTATCTTAAGATGCACAACACAATATTTTGTGCTGAAAGACTTCATGTTTGTCAGGCTGCACATGATGCCTTTGTTGAATGTAGTGGAGCTCTGAATACAATCGCTACTTCTTTGATGAAGATTGCCAATGACATAAGATTGTTAGGAAGGTGGGTATATTACCAGTAGTGCCGATCTCCAACTTTTCTATTCCCAACCTTGGTTCTTAGTTTTGTGATTGATATTGGTTTGTTCCTTTAATCAGTGGTCCAAGATGTGGTCTGGGTGAGCTCATTCTTCCAGAAAATGAGCCTGGCAGCAGCATTATGCCGGTATTATGATTATTTTATGTCTTTGAAGCATCTTCTCGTTGTCACTTTCTTAGTTTTTGTCATTCCCTTAGGCTATTCATCTTACTAAGGTATAAATTTTGTTTTTCCAGGGGAAGGTTAATCCCACTCAGTGTGAGGCACTTACGATGGTCTGTGCTCAGGTAAGTTTTGATTGTTCACTGAAGAACTCTTTTTCCAGTTACTAGTAGTCATGTAATTCCTGCAGTTTTCTAATTGTCTGCAAGGTGGGGTTGGCCTCAAAAGCAACTGCCAGGGCTTTCACAACTTACTCGCATGGTTGCTCTTTTGATTTTGTTTTTGTAGGTTATGGGAAATAATGTGGCCATCACCGTGGGTGGATCAAATGGTCACTTTGAATTAAATGTATTCAAGCCAATGATTGCAAGTTGCCTCCTACATGTATGTTCTAATTATCTTACATTCTATCTTTTAAACAAAGTTCCAAATGATCTGGTTCCGTACTGCAATTTGGCATTTTTAAACATTGGCTCTCTTCTATCTTTCGTTTGTTTTCCATTCTTGGTTTATGTTGCTGCTTCTCGAGAAATTGTTAATAAGAGTACTGGAACGATAGGTCACAGCAATTTGTTGAAATAATTCTTGGAAGTATTGGCCAAGCTAGTAAAATATACTAGATGTCAAATGACAAATGTGTGTTATGAAAAAGCCTTCTTGCAATCAACTACAATGGAACCACAAAGCCTTCTTTGTTGTTTATTTTGCTATTTTATGCTATAAGATCTGTGGACTGTTTTCTTACTGATCCGGTTTTTCATCCATTGTCAAAAGTCTGCAAGACTACTTGGGGACGCATCTGCTTCTTTCGAAAAGAACTGTGTGAGGGGAATTCAAGCAAATAAGGAGCGTATCTCAAAGTTGTTGCACGAGGTTAGTTATCTCAGCATCCAAGTGTCGTTAAGAAAAATGTATGAATTCACTCCTAATATGATCGATTCTGTTGCTAATGAATCCCCTTTCTTTGTGAATTTCGCATGGGGATTTCAGTCACTAATGCTGGTTACATCATTGAATCCTGTAAGCTCCTTACCTTAAACATTTTTACATTCACACACCATCTGCTGTTTCGCGCTTGATCCTGACACGTGCGATAAACCTGCAGAAAATTGGTTACGACAATGCTGCTGCAGTCGCCAAGCTTGCCCACAAGGAAGGAAGCACCCTCAAGGTGATTTTACTCGGTCATCAAATGCTTTTCTCCAGTTGCTTATTACCCCTCGTTGCATAATGATTGCAATTTAGCTCTATCCACGGAGGATAACAGTTCTTCACCATCTGTTTGCCTTAAAATGACTTAATTTGTCTGCCCTGCAGGAAGCGGCTCTGAAACTCGGAGTCCTGACAAGCGAGGAGTTTGATACCCTTGTGGTACCTGAGAAAATGATTGGACCTACTGACTGAGAGAGTTCTTGAGGAGTTTCCTTTCTAGATTCCCTTGAGCAAATTGATGGCTTGATCTTGGGATTCATTATTTTCATTCTTTGACTTGCTCAGTGAGTGATGATTGATACTCCATTTTTTCCCCCCATTCAATAATCGACATATTGTTGAGAGTTCTCCTTCCTGGACTTTACAGGCGGAGAGACCAACTGATGAGGGGCAGAGTAGTTAGCTAAAATAAAACAGGGAAGTGACTCCTCCACATTCATTTTGTAGACAATACAGCCAGTCTTATAGAATTTTACGTTTCTTTCTTGATTGCTTGATCTTCTTCAATCTTCAGTAGGGATTACTTATTATTTAAATTTAGGTTAATATATTTGTATGGCCGGAACTTTTCACATAATAAACATCCTGACCAACCTTTTTGATCTATAACATCATGGCCTGAACTATACACCAAAGTAACGAAATTGGCCAAACCCAAAAATTGACCTTTATTTTGGACGGTCAAACGCGTTAACTAACGGTCCACGTGCCATGACACCGTCAAATCAACACCATTCACTTAAATTTTTTTTTATATTTTCCACATGTTACTATTTTTTATTTTTCTTCCAGAAATTCATTTTTTAATTATTTTATTCAAAATAAATAAATAAATAATCCATGTGTAATACAATTTTTATGATTATTGTGATTTAGTCATTACAGTTAGTGATTAATAAATACCAATCACAAGACTCACAATATTGCTAACTACAATCAAACCAATAACCACAAAAATATATTATAGGTTAACCAAATCGTGTGTGGTTCAATAGATTTTACGATTAAATAGCAAAAATTATATATCCACCCTACTCAAGGGTGGACCTAGGGAGTTTAAGGGGTGTCCGGGAAAATGATTATCCAACCTACGGTGGTAATTTACGTATAGACAAAAAAATATAATTGATAGTGAGGGACACATCTGAAATTTGAAAAAATGATTATCCTGCTGTCATTTGTGTATAAAAATATAAATGGTAGGTTGGGTAATTCAAATCAAGAACACTATTATTATTAATAAACTTAATTTCCGTTGAGCTACAACTCATTTGGTGTTCGATTTTGAACAATATGTAATAGTAAAAAGTCATTCCCTATCTCTAATTATTTCAATCTAAACTAATTTCAATCTACCCTTAATTTGTATTGATTTTATGATTGTACGACAAGTGTTGAAGAGTCTTTCAGTTTTGGGTTACATCAAGAACAAGTTTACAAATCGAATATGCGATAAGTTCCTGAATGATTGTCTAGTAGGCTATATAGAGATTTTTTTTTAACACTATAAACACCAAGTGTATTCTACAATTATTTTTGAATATGAAAACACATCATGAACTTTTTTAACCTGTACGAGTAAGGTATTTTCATATTTACGATTTTATTTTTTAATTATTTTTATTTAATTTATTTTTTAAAAGAGGACACCCTATGAAAAATTTCTGGGTCCGCCACTGTCTCTACTAACAATGATGGAAAAACGATGGATCAAAGCTGGGTATACAGTAAACTGTAATGACCATCAAGTAATTTGCGCGTGAGACAAGCAGAATTCCCGGAGATCGCAAAATTGAAAATTCACGGCACGGTCGCACGTGCCAGCGCCAGCGAAAATTTTCTCGTCTTCTTCTCCCACAGCGAGACCCTTTTCCTTGTCAGACACTCCCCGACTCCACTACTAAAACTCAAAAACTCTCAAGCTCAATCGAAGGAGCTGCCGTAATTGTGACGCTGCTTGCAATAAGGTCAGCGAACCACAATTCACCAAAGAGAAAAAAAAAATGGCGCCATCCTCTCCGCCGCCTAATTCCACCAGTTCATCGCCTCTGAAAGGGGAAGGGAGGAAGAAAGAAGGGCTAGGGTGGATAGAGTGGATCAGAGGATGGTTGTACGTGATACACGAGATGCTGTTCCAGAGAATCTTGGCCAGTCACTTGCAGAATCCTCTCCCGTTGCCTCCTGTCAACGACCTCACTTGCATCGTCACCGGATCCACCAGCGGCATCGGCCGTGAAATCGCCAGGTTCTTCTTCTTCTTCTTCTTCTTCTTCTTCTTCTTCTTCTTCTTCTTCTTCTTGTCTATTGTCTCTTTCTAGTTGTTGCTGTTTGTATCGAAGACTAATTTGGTTCCAGTTTCTATCCTGAGCCCACAGGCAACTAGCGGAGGCAGGTGCTCATGTTGTTATGGCCGTCAGAAACGTGAGGGCGGGTAGCGAGTTGATCCAGAAGTGGCAGACTGAATGGTCTGGGAAAGGCCTTCCACTCAACATTGAGGTTTGTGATTCAAGTTACCATTTTCGTGAATCAGACCCTCCGCTTAGTTAGTCCTTCAAGTTTGAAGGTGGAGGAATAACTTGTTGACCCATGAGTAATATGGGGGAATGGGGATGGAAACTTGAGATATATAATTAAGTTTCAGAATGCCTTTGCTTATCCCTTTTGATTTTACAGTTTGCGTTTGGCTGATATGATTTTTACAATTTTTGGCAAGGTGATGGAACTTGATCTTCTCTCATTGGAATCAGTTGTGAGGTTTGCTGAAGCTTGGAATGCTACTTCACGGCCTCTGAACGTCCTTATCAACAATGCTGGCATTTTTGCCATAGGAGGTGTGTCTTTCTGGGACATTACTTAACTGCTTGCTCTACAGATGTTTTACTACACTCTTGAATCACTTCCTTGCACCTGCTTGGTTCCAATACTTAGTGCCCAGTATAATGTAGCTGTGTGATCTTCCTCCGTAACAGTAATAGTGAAGTAGCCATGCCCAGAGGGAGAAGCAATAATATAAAATGAAGAGCAATTCTTTAACCGTGGTGAAACAGAGATAAATACATGTTATCTACCAAACATTATCTTCAATATTTTAGAACCCAATTCTCGTACCAGAAGAATCAGTTGTTTCGTTAAGGGCCAATTGACTTTGGGTAGAAAACTTACACGACTCAGTTTCATGGTTTGGTTAGAATTTTCAGGGGTCCTTGCTCTTGTGTTAATGAATTTCAACGTATTATCTCCCTGAGTTCATTTATGTGATACATGCTTAGGAAATAACGGTCTAGCTTGTCAATGAAATTCTTGCGAGTTTAGCTTTGGATGTTGAGTGCAAGGTGGAAGAAGATTTGGAATCATAGAGACAACTTTGAAAGGTATGCAACCCACAGATGGCAATAAGACAATATAAACCCCTCTTAGGCAATGGGGGAAAACTTTAGCGGGGTGTGAGAGTTAGGTTCCTTTCAAGTTTAGAAATAGGATACTTAAAATGTTGAAATTGTAGAGAAGTGGAAATTTGTCGAGGATGCTTGAATTGAATTCTGTTGATGATTTTTGCTGTATGGACTTTCTACAGTTAGCTATGTGTGCATTGTTCATTTCTTGTGCTTGTCAAACAAACCACTGAAGTTTCAAATTTAAGAAAAAGAGAGCCAAGTTACATGGATTTTTTTGTTGTATTCAGAGCCCCAAAAATTTTCAAGAGATGGGTACGAAGAGCACATGCAAGTGAATCATCTTGCTCCAGCATTACTGTCAATACTACTTTTGCCATCCCTGATCAGAGGCTCTCCTAGTAGAATCGTCAATGTGAATTCAGTGGTAAGTCATTCGGCTACCTTCTCTGTTAAATTGGTTTTGTAAGTTATTGAGTAGAATGTTGGTAGTGATCAATTATTCAGTATGCTTTGACTCTTAGCTTTACTGCTCACGTCTAAATTCCTCTTCATTTCCTGCCTTCTCTCTGATTTGACTTGAATTGTGGGCGAACATTATGAATATCCTCTTTTCTAAACATGACTTGGTAAAATGTTATGATAAATTCAGTCCTGACATTTTCACTAATGGCCACTTCCCATTAAACTGATGAATGCGTGAAAGTAGCTCTAACATTTTCCTTCCATGCAGATGCACTATGTTGGCTATGTTGACACAGAAGACTTGAATGTTACATCTGGGAAGAGGAAATATTCAAGTGTTGTGGGATACACTAGCAGCAAGCTAGCACAGGTTCCTTTAGATTGATTTGCAGCCTGGTGATTTGGCTCATTCATGCATTTTGCTATCATTGCTTTTGTTATTGCACTTTTCTTGATTTTGTTTATAGGAAGAATTCATTGTCTAAAAGCGTAATAGACCAGTAGATTATGGTGTTATATGACCATCAGCTTGCTCTCTTCTTAGCACCTTCAGCCTTCAAATATTACTGATATGTTAAGGTTTATTACCATTTCTAGTTAATAGTAATTTTTAATGGAGGGATGTTGTCTAATTATTTATAGAATCTGCAAGTATGAGCTCTAGTGCTACCAACAAGCATTCGGAAAGACATAGTTGGACGCAATGTCTAATTTGAGTAGTTTATTAGCCAACTTGGCTTTCGGCCTTATATTTGATCCTATAAGTCATGCATTTGACTTAATATGTTTGCTTGACTGTTCGAACTATCAAAGGAAGCCAATTTATCAGACGTCAGATTCATAGTCAACAACATCAATTTTACGTACAGGAATTTGCTAGTGTTAGGTTGTACTTGTGCTGGATTCTCTCTTTTTAACGATGTTAGATTCTGAAGCAGCTTTACCATGCTTATTGAAAAATGATGTCCATGTTTGTTTTCTGGAGAATAAGCTTTGACATTGGATCCCTTTGATATCGTGCTCTATATCTGTACATAAATTTAGAGTTGAAGTGACGGAAAATTACTTCTTTTTGTTGCCAGTTCATGTCTTTTTAGATATGAACGATTCATTATGATGTAAATTTGGTTTCAGGTCATGTTCAGCAATGTTCTCCACAAGCGCCTGCCTGGCGAAGCTGGAATTAGTGTAGTGTGTGTCGATCCGGGAATTGTCCATACAAATGTTGTAAGTCTCTTGAATTTTGGACTTCTTTTACACTTTACTCTCTCAGGCCCCTTTGGTCAATAAGCAGCTTCCTGATATTATTACCTCTGGACACAAACATCTACTTTTTGGTGTAGGCAAGGGACCTTCCAAAAATTGTGCAGGCTGGATATAATCTGATACCTTATTTCATCTTCACTCCTGAGGAAGGTGGGTTCAATGTCATTTCTTTGATAATGTTAAATCGTCATCTGAGAAAGAGAATTACTGAAATCGAAGAGTGAAGTTATTCTGAAATGAGCTCACTTGAGTTGTTCCATGACCAAAATCCAGGTGCCCGTAGTGCGCTTTTCGCAGCTACCGATCCCCAGATGTCGGAGTACTGTGAAGTGTTGAAAACGGACGACCATCCTGCTTGTGCTTTCATCTCTCAAGACTGTCGGCCAGTGAGCCCTTCTGAAGAAGCGCACAGAACTGAGCAATCGCATAAACTATGGGAAAATACACTGGAACTGGTTGGTCTGCCACTAGACGCTGTGGAGAAGCTGCTCCAAGGGGAAGAAGTCGCGTGCCTCCGATACGCAAACCACGAAAACGAATAGTCACACATTTTTCTCTGTCGTCAGTTTTTATGAAGTCAGGCGGGGATTCTGTCGAACATAGCACTCTTAGACACTATTGCTACAATAGAGCTTTCTGTTGTGAACTACCATTTTCTTTCTTTTGAAACGACCGATGTCTTGTAGCATAGAACGCATGATGGACTCGTAACCTCCAACTAAATATTACTTCGAGCTTGGTGGAAATTTTCGGTATAGCATAAGGTTGATCTAGTCGGAAATTTTTAGTTAACAAAGAAACTGCTGTCCGAAGTAACGGTTCTCAAGCCTGCTATATATGCAAATATCGACGGACTTTCGTTTCTTTGTTCGAGCTAGCATGTAAAAATCAATCTATTTGGCGTAGTAATGGTACAAAATAGATCAGTGATATGTTGAATTGCTCCCTTTTGATTCATGCTTTCATTATACAACACAACTACACAAGCCGGTAATGGCCATTGCAGCAACAACAAAAGTAGTAGTAGTAGCAGCAGCAAAGGAAAGAAAGCTCCCCCACACTGAAACTAAAACCACTCAGTTTGATACCTTAAAATGATCAATCTGAACGTTCTCGACCTCCTGCTTCTTGAAATCGCTGCGGTTTCTGCTGGTGAAGAACTTCCCCCAGTTGAACTCCTTGTATTTGGGAGGGTTATCATCATTCACTAGCTCTTCCAAAGGCTTGATCTGGGCATGGTGGGAAGGGAAGAAGAAGAACGGTATCGAAAACCTTTCCCTTTTCGAGTTCACCACCACTCTGTGCTCTGCACTCCAGTACTTGTCATTGCTCCACACCTGCCAGAAACAATCATTGGTTAACCCGGTCTGCTTCAGAAATCATAGCAGAACAACCATTAACCCTATTGATTTGACCGTAAGAGGATTCTATAATCTCTCTTTTTACCTGCATACAGTTGCCAATGTTGATAATGAAGGCGTCAGGAACAGGCCTGACAGGGATCCATTCTCCGTCGTCTCTCCTCGCGATTTCCAGCCCTCCCACATCATCCTGAGCCAACACAGTCAATGCGCCGCCATCCTTGTGCCTTCCAACGCCGAGAGCTAGCTCGGGGGACGGGCAAGGAGGGTAGTGATTGAACCTGGAGAAGCTGATCTGGTCCTTGAAATAGGTACCCAGTTTCTCAGCAGGCAAACCCATGCTCAGGGAAATGAATTCCAGCAACTTGTACGCTAGCTTTTCAACTTCTCTGTTGTATTCCTCACAGACTTCCCTGTATTCCCCATTTCTGATTAGAGGATCATCAACCTGAAGAAGGGGAAACAAAAAGTGGCTAAGAAAAGTACCTGAAATCAGCAGGTATCTGCGGCCATTGATTAGTCAACGTCCTGAGCTCTGGATCCTCAGGAACTTCGGTGGCGGGAACGAAACTCGGATCGACCACCAAGAAATCGAAAACCTCCTTCCAATCACGAACGTTCTTGGTGTGCTCGCTGTCGTAGTAACCCATGGGGTAGACTTCATCCCGCTTCACTCGCTTCTTCTCCTCCATGGGCAGGTCGAAGAATTGTTTACCGACCCTCTTCATTTTGTCGAGCAGCTTCAGCGGGACTCCATGGTTGATCACCTGAAAGAACCCCCACTTCTCACAGGCGTCGCCGATCTGGGTGACCAGGGATTCTGTGTCGGAAGAGAGATCGATTACTGGGATTTGATCCGAGGCGCCCAGTTTTTCTTCTTGTGTGGGTGATTTGGAGCTTGGCCTGTGCTCTGTTTCTTGAATGAATGATGGGTCGATTTCCACCATGGTTTGGGAAGTTGGTGGAAAGAAAGCAGTGGGAATTCGAGTTTGCTAAGCTTGGGAATGGTTAGAGAGTATCTTTCTTTCTTTCTTTCCTTCCTTTCTTCTTGGTGCCAAAAGATGGTTATGATTGCAGGGATGAAGGGGTTTGTTTTCTTGTTGGATTAAGCAGCGGTAGGTGATGAAAGTTCTTGACTTGATGTTTGATTAGGCCACTTGGCTTGGTTAGAAACGAGGTGGTTCAAAAAAGTCTTTACAGTCTTTGTAAGATGACAATGGCGTCGGTCGGTATCTCGACGGCAACAAGCTTTGGGTTCATCTAGAAACTTATTAAGAGAATCCTCCAAATTTATTGGTCTCCGTCGATGTTGACCAGTGACCAACCTAAAATCCTAAACTGTGAGTTTTCTCCAACTTTATCACACATTTTTGAAAAGGCTCCTGAACATAATTTTTTTTGGTATTATCTATTTTTTATCCAAATTTTTTAAAAATTCTTTTTTATTATCCAAACTTATAAAAATTCTATTAATTAGCCAAATATTTCGTAATTCGCCTGAATATTAGCCATTTTTACGTTATCGTTAGTAATTTTGCAACTATTTTCTTAGTTAAAATACTAAAATTTTAGAATGTTAACCTTCGTGTGTCTATTCCAAGTTAGAATCATGTTGCCAAGTTCTATTGCTAACAAAATTGTTATATGAAAGTTAACATTTGGTTAATTCTTAGTATTTCGAAAAGTTTGGATAATATAAAAGAATCTGAAAAAGATTTGGATAAAAAAAATAGACATTACCCAAAAAATTTCTTCTGATCACACCTTTTTCGTCAATACGATGTTAAATCCTCATTCATTGACGTGCATAGAAAAATGATCGAAATACTCTCGGTTTAACCTAACCAAGGCTAAACCCTCCCCCTAAATGGCTGGTTGTAGTAGAGCTTTGAATGACGCAACTTTTATGAGGTGCGTGCGTAGTTCTGAACTCTAGAAAGCTATGCACAACGAAGTTCCGGATAAAATTTTCCAGCTTTTACAAACCTTACGGTAAAAAAGTCTTTCAATGTAGTGTGATTTTACTTTTTTCAAATCTGTAAATTTCGAGTTAGCAAATCATAATGTTTCGTACTTTCCTCACTTTTCAAACATCAAAATCTCATTTTCACTTGGCGAAGAAAAGAAAGCAAAAACATTCTAATTTGCACCCACACATTCTCACCGTATGTATCTTTTTTCTTGGTTCCATTCTAATTATTGATCATATAGCAGTACCAGTCCTTCACATGGGAAACAAAACCTGTTCTAACACTCCAGAGGTCTCTAGTATTCAAATTTGAACCCTTGCTAAGAAACCCAAGTCAGTTTTGAGCTATTCTTATCAGAAACCAAGAATGCTCATCCTACATCCTGAACCATTATGTACAAAGTACAATCACAGACAAACTGGAACCAGACAGAAAGCCAAGTTGCATATCAAGCAGCAGCAGCGGGCATAGATGTGGAGATGATGACATATGACAGGTACTGAAGTCCATCCCGGATTTTCCCAACTGCTGTGATGTGATCACTTCGTAGGAGCTGAGCGAAGGTCTTGGCTTTTTCTTCGATCGATTTCTTCGGAAGATCTTCGCGGCTATCTGCAGCAGTGGTTGTGCCCTTTATGGCTGCTAGATAAGCTTCAGCTACATCGGCTATGCCTGGGGATAATAAGCAGCAGAAGAATTGAGAAATGGAGTTCATTTTGGTGAAATCGTTCGCAGTTTTTTCGGAAACGGAAAGTCGAGAAACGAACCAGTGATAAAGCTGTTGGAAACAGCTTCGACATATCCTGCCATAGTTTGTGCTTTTTCCCTGATTAGCTTTGCTCTGTCAACAGAATCTTCAGGCCAGTCAACTTTGATGACGTTCTCATCAGCATCTTCTTTGGGATGTTTGTTCGCATGGGATATTATGGATTTACCAAGCATCAGAAGCTGGGAGACCGCAGAACAGGTAATATCGGAGAGTCTCTGCATAGATAAGCACACGTCACAAATTTTTAACCAACATAAGCGTGGATTGTGATTGAACATGACAAATATATACGGCAAAAAATTCCCTTCTCTACTGCATGATGAGAATCGAAAGATGTTGAGCACATATAACATACATGAATTCCCTCGGAGTGAAGAGCGTCTAATCTGCCAGAAGTTCTTTGAATCATGTCATTTGCACTTTGTCCTGCCAGAGCATTGGTAAACCTGCAAATGAGTGGGAAAATATTTGCATGTCAACAGCAATGTTTCATTAGTTAACATCCAAAAGACTGGAAATTTATAGCAGTCAAATGTAAAGCCAACATTACCCAGCAGCCATGTCAGCAGCTTTGCTGACACTTGAATCATGCAAGGTTTTCATTTCATCACTACTACTTCCCTTAGTTCCAGTCTCCACTTTCTTCCCTTTATTTGACTCAGTTCCATTTCCATCCATTTCAATACCAAGATCCAAAGTTTGTTGAACCATTTTAAGCTGTCCATCAAATACAGACTTCTGTTCTGATGACAATTTTGCTTTCCTTCGATTAAACAAGAGGGCATAATGGCTGGACAAGGCTTCCAGCTCCTGATAGCATTTTACAAGTCAAACTTCAGTACAGGCATGTAATTATTAAAAAAGTTACAAGAAAGGAAATGAATCCAACCTCCAAATGCTCTGGACCTCCATATATATAGAAGCATCGATCAAATGTTACATCCTCAAGCAACTGATCCTCACCCTCTTTTCCAGGGCCTTTAGAATTCTTCTCAATATCCATGCCAGTCTCTGTGATTAAAAGATCCATTGTCTCCTTGCCAACATATTCAAGTACTTGCATTCCTTTAGTTGTGAAGGCTTTCCCAGACTGCAAACAGTAAGGTTAGCGAAATAAGCAACAAAAAGTTAAGAACACATTCGAGCGCAAATTTAACAAGGAGTTTTTGCAACCTCTAGCAAGTTTGGTGCAACAGAACCAGCTGCACCCTGTATGCCATCCTTTTGAATTGTTTCTGCAAGGTTCACGGCAGAATTCTCTAGCCTATAAAATAAAATAAAAAAACCAGCATGTAAGAGAGGGCAGATCTTGACAAAAATCGAGGACAGATTTTCTCTGCTTAAAAAAATATAAAGGCATAGAGAGCAAGAACTCTGAACACCAACAAAACATGCATCCAACTTATGCCCAGTTATCTTCATAGGAAATAAGAATCTGAAACTGCCTTCACAAAAAGGGACATTGATTATGGTGGCCATATAGATGAATGAACACATATAATTGTGTATCTTCTGACAGCACTCCGCCACAGATTATTTAGATCATAGTAGCTGAGCAAAGTCTTCATCAAGCCACCTAATGACTTGACTAACTTCAAAATAAACTGGATGTTGCCCAGAGGCTCAAAACCCATTTCAGCTAATCTTCTTCCAACAGAATGCAACACTATCTAACATAAATTGCCAACTAGAATTTCTCATCTAAAAGGGACTTCCGGAATGTAAAAACTCAATACTCTAGTTGTCATGAAATCCCTCTGTTCTCTCCTATAAAGAGAAACGAACAAGACATATATAATGCCAATCAATTTCCCTATACAATTTGACTACCAAATACAGGAAACATCTAATCAGGTTTCAACTGCACTTACCTTTGAACAAAGCTGGAACTACTTTTCCATGCATTTCCCAATGCTTGCCAAGCTCCAGTAGCAAAATTCTCCACGGAGTGATCAAGATCTTTTAGGCCCTGAAATTGAGAAATGAATATCAGGCAATGCTTTCAACGCCAATAATGCAAATACTGTTGCCATAACCCATTATCATATCAACATATGACGCAAGGCCTATGGCATCGTTCACCAAACCCTAATTTACCACCCCGATATCGCCACAATATAGGTAGAGCAACTTCACTTAACAGCGCTTCCAGATCAAGAAATAAATTGATAGCAGTCAACAATGAACAGGAAAGGAACGTAGAAGCTAATCCATAACCCCAGCTGAAACGTAAACGCAACCAGCCAAATGAATTCATACTCCCTACCTGGCCGAGCACGGACTCGTCACTAGCTTTCTCCAACTTATCCAGAGCCGATTTTCGTAACTCATCCGTCTCCTCTTCGGTTTGCTTATCACTTGCAGCTTCATCTCCCTCATCTTCACCCTTGGAGGATTCAGAGTCCTCGGCGAGGTTCATATCCGCAATGCTTTTTGCAGCTTTCTCTGCAGCCACAGCTGCCTGCATCCAGAATGTAACATAGTTCAGCTGAAACGTACAAGATCCATACATGCAACCGCGTTCTCCAGCGCAAACAGAATCAATGACGTTAATAATTCACAAATCATCGATTCGGTACACGACTCGAAACCCTGAGTCCTCCATTAAACTGGATCTAACAGTGAACCGAAAAAAACTCAAAACCACAACCAAATACAAGAACACTCATAAGAATCAAAGCATGGAGGAATGAAGTGATAAGTAAACCGATTCGAGTTTGAGAGTTTTGACACCGCACATTGCGAGAGATCTCTTCGGCAGCTTTCTGGAGATCTGAGAGGACTGAAGAGAAACCCCAACCTCCCCATCCGCCTCCTCCTCCACCGCCTCCGCCGGTGTTCACTTCCTGCTCCGGCTGTGGCGGTTCATCCTTTGGGCGAGTCCCGCGGGACTCCATACTTTCACTTGTCGGCGGCGAGTTCTTCGTTTTGTTGGTGTCGGTCCCGCCTTCTTCCATCATGGACTGCAAATGAATTTCCTCGAATGGAGTATCGTGATTGGCGAACTGGGAATAGAAATCGGTTGGGTCTGTGACTGGGAAACAGAATCGATCGAGAGAGAGAAGAGAGTGCAATGGAATTTTGTGCTCAGGCAGGTTTTCTTCGTGGCTTGGATTTCGTGCTTCTTCCTTGCTCTGGAAATGGACCCGGGACCTCACGATGATCCAACCGATCGAACGTGATGCCTAAGGAATCTGTCATCCATGAAACGTCGTCGGTTTGATGTTGAGTAACATAGGGTGGCGTGTAAAACCGGTTCATGTTTTGAATTTTGTTCATTTTCTAAAAACGGACCATCACGTTTAATTTTATTTTTTCCTTTTGTCTCCTCTTTATTAATAGACTAGCTTATTAGTTATTACTTATTACCCGGCCTTTGGCCCAGACGTAGTTTCGGAAATTAACTCTTTGATTCTAACTGGTATTGTCTGTTAACATGTATCCGGCGATGGTCGTAGGTAGGTCACCAACACCATAATAATATAGTAGAAAGTCATTATCTTATTCCATTACAAAAGAGAAACAGTAAAACATAAACACTATAATGGACAATCCAAGCCGTTAGCCTTAAATATAGCCATTATTGCCATGCACCATGATGCCCCTAGAGTGAACATGAAAAACCAAAGGAATGCTTACCTGGCTCCAATTATCGATGGTAAAAATGGAACCCACCAAGAGATTTCATAAGAAAACCCCAATCTAGATTGCCCTTAGACCAAAAACCACAGTGACACCAAAGGAGATGAATCCCTTGCTGAGAAAACAAAAACCAGCAATGTCCAAATCAAGTTGATAAAATGCGTCGGCCAGTTTTTTTTCTGATAAATAGTTTTGTTAATTAAAATGACAAAAAAAAAAAGCAAAGCATGCAATCTGCCGTAGAAAACTCATATACAAACAAAAGAAACAGGTAAGCTATATATGTCTGTCCTCATTATCACGATTCTTATTCTTCTCGGCAGCAAACACACTGGTCCACTCTTACTCCTTTTTCATGGCAGCTACATGGCATTTTGCACCAGTGCATATTAATTCAAACGACCATTCCTTACTGCAATTTATGGTTTGGGGTAATATCACTTCAATCATAATACAAATTTATATGAAATTAAAGAAATTATCATTATAATAGCCTTGTAAAATTTAGAGTACCAATGGCGATTCCTCTCTTCTCTTTAGTGGCTTCGTCAATAAAATGAGATTGATGACTATCTCTACCAACGAATTCTATATAATCATAGTATGGCCTTTTGTATAAACTATTTCCGCCTTACACATTTTCACATCGCAACTCCAAGAGCTAACTTGTTGGGGCTCTACTCTAGGTAAACAACTTGTATCAACATCAGCCATGAACATAAAAATTGCTTTGGTTGAGATACTATCAGGATCTTGTGATGCTCTGAAGAAAGCTAAACATTTTTTCAGGCATTGTCAACCCCCAATCAATTTGACGTGGGTCATTGCTCTCTTACCATCTAAATTATAGAGGAAGCTCAGGTTAGCCTCTTTTATAGCTTAACTTGACAATTTCTTAGAGGAGATACAATCATGATTCACAATTCTAGAACAACCACCTCAGATAATACAATCTTATGGAAACAACACTAATGAAGCACCCAAATTACAGTTCTGTACATATTTCCTATGAGGGTGTGCATGTGCAGATTAAGAAAAATATAAAGATTAAGGAGGGAGCTTACTTGGCACGCGGTTTTGATGAGCAAAAATACCCTCAATAAATTTCAGGTGGAGATGTCCAATCGATCGGGTCTAGACATGTGTATATATCAACATGCTATACTACAAACACAGAGTTCGGTTTTTCCTTCTCATGACAACATATGCTCACCATGTATTTGTTCCTTGCAGAGAGAGATATCAAACCATCTTGTATCTGCTTCAATTATGACTATCACTCGTACTTTTTATATTGTAGTAATTAGAACCCCACTTTTAAATCTGGAAGCAAGTGACCACTATCACAAAACATCATATTGTAAAAACTTATCTGCACATGAGGTTATTTTTTACTCAAAAGAAACCATGTCTTATATGTTGAAGATCAGCATTATAGCTTGAATAGTTCAATTTGGCAATGATCTCAGCTCTTAATTTTGTGTAAAAGTGGTATGATTGAAACTATTCCCTATTTAACACTAATCAGAATAGTCTTTGTTGGGGGGATTTGTGCTTCAAATGTCTTGTAACGTTGATGTACATGTGATTCAATAATTGGTTTAGTCATATAAACATATAAACCGCTTAAATGTGTCATAATGACAAAACATGCACGAGTACGAACTCCTAGTACCGAGTCAAAATTGTACAATAAGGTGGATTTGAGCTCCAAATGTCTTGTAATGTTGATGGACATGTGATTCAATGATGGTTTTTTCATATAAACACATAAATCGCTTAATTGTGTCATAATGACAAAACGTGCACGAGTACGAACTATTAGTATCTACTCCAAATCATACAATAAGGGGGATTTGTGCTCCAAATGTCTTGTAATGTTGATGGACATGCAACCAACAACTCTTGGGGTTGTAAATCCACTGCCTCTGCAGAATTTTGAGGGTTTCCATCAACTTCAATCTCCTCTTCTTGCTCAATCACATATCTTCTAGGACCCATAATCAAACCTTGACTAACCTGAGGTATTTATGCTCTCATAAGGTATATCACCTTGCCTACTGGAAACTAACCACAAAAACATTTCAAATCAGAAAAATGATGATACTGAAAAGGAGTATCATAATAAAAGCAACAAAAAGTATAGCTATTTATCTTTAATCAACTCAAAAGTCAACCCAGAAGATCAACCAAATAAACTGATGTTAAGAGATCACACATTACTGTCAAAGAAACTAAATAACTCATCAGTCAGCTCTCCAAGCAAGAACACTCAACCTTTTCATATTTACCCTCCGGAAATTGCTTTGCGTAACAATATAGGTGGAGGAGGTTAGGTGGTTGTCGAGTCCGGTGGGAAGGTTTGGAGAGACGACGATGATTGAGCATTTAGTAGGTCAGGACACCATTTAGACATGTTTACATTAGTTGCGCCTTATCAATCCGCATAGGATACCATTTATAATTTTGATATGCATTAACATATATTTTGATATGCATTAACAATGGTTTTTATGGTTTTTTGTATGCATTGAGATCATTCTAGTATGCAGTTGATATTGGTTCTCTGATTGCATTGGTTGTGACTCTGGTATGTGATTGTAATTCTGTTGACGTATATAAAAACTCATTATATATAGAACACGTAAAATTATGATAGTGTAGATTATGGACTTCGTATAGCTCATCTAGCGGCTTGTATCGTTTGCAGCTTCTAGGGTAGCTGAACTATCAATATTCTTCAACATTGTAACTTGAAAGTGTTTACGTTTGCCTTAATGCTCAGAATTATGTTGTAGGTATTTTAAAAATATTTAGGTTTTATTCTGATGGATATTAACTTGGACCGAGTGGAGCAACAAAGGTCCATAGTTCACGAAGATGCTGTATCATAGCACAGAAGGAAAAATCGAAAAGGCAAATAGAGATGACTACTGTTGGACTTCATATAACCAAAAACATCATTCCAAGGCTTTTTTTTGTTTCTTTTATTTGACCAAATTTTTAAATATCATTAAACTTGTACTCTACGTATAATTTTGCCTCTTATTTTCCATAATTTTACCTGGGCATTTTCTTCTTTGTTTCGCTCAATCAACCATTTTGGAGACCCTTTACGAAAAAGGTGCCGAGATAGAGTAAAAGAATTGATGGGATAAGCAATAAAAAGTACAAGGTTGTCCATCCCTCATCCATTGATGATGTACGTCAGTTGATGGCTGCTGCCACAGTGGAACCGAGGGTAATTATTGAAGCCGTCAAATATTGACGACAACCTTGTGCGTACGTTTCGGGGTGCCAATTTTGATAGCAGACTTGGTGTACAAAAAATAACGAGGATATGTTATAACTAATTAAAAAAAGTAACAAAAAAAATTGTGCATGATACAATGCTTTCTTTTAAGACACGTTTTTACCACACAATATATTCATATAAAATCAGGCGGATAACATACAACTAACCTGATGTCAAAATCTAATTTCATACCATAGAAGTAAGTTTCTGAAAATTTTATTGTAAAAAAAAGTTTATGATAACTCATATTAGGAGAGTGTTAGATAAACACAACACCTTGGAAGAGGAAACGTTTTGCAACCAGAAAACTATCATATCAATGGGTTAAATAATCGTTAAACCAAGTACCATTCATTAATCAAGTCAATATATACACTTATAATGTTACCATAAAAATATGTTATAGTATAACACACCTGTTATAATATAACTCTTTTATACATACTTTGAGTTGTTAAACTCACTTATTTGAATTATAAAACAACATATAGTTGAAAATTGAACTTATGAACTGTTACTAGTGATTGTCATGTGATTTTCTCAACTACTCAACCTATGTATACACAGCAGGCCGGAGAGTGTTGTGAGCGTCATGATCACGATTCCACGATTAAATAATGAGCCAATAAAAAGTGCATGTTTTGGATGAGTGTAGGTGGTTGTCTTTTTCTATAGTTATTTTTAATATTTTTATTTAAGTTTCTTTAAAACTTGTGTGGGTGGTTAAAATTAATAAAATGTTATACTTTTGGCACGTCATTCCATCAATTTGTCACGTCAGAGTCAACAAACAGTAGACAGATGGAAAGTTGACGGTTTGACCACTAAACTGTTTTCGAAAAGATTTGACTATTATTTTGTTTAAAATGAAAGTTTTAGCTATTAAATTGTATTTACCATTTTTAATATAAGAGGGTATGTAAAATGCTATAAAAGATTTGTAATGTAAACTATGAATAAAAATTCTAAACAATAAAATATAGTCAAAATGAGTCTTGTTAGATTTCTTTTATCTTAGATAATATGATTTTATAATTTATTTTATTTTTAAAATGATATAAATGAAAGAAAATTATATTTTTCTGAAATAAAAATAAAGTATGGTAAGGATAATCTTGTATTTACAAAACAGCTTTTCGCAGAAGCTCCAAATCGGAGCGTGTGCTTTTATGTTATACAAAAGCATTTTTCAGCTTTTCAAAAGCCGAACTATTGGAGGTGTTTGGCCCCTGCTTCAGCTTTTAAAGTCGAAAAACACTTCTAAAATCCAGATCAAACATATGCATAATTCTCTTACTATCCAACCGAGCTTTTCCCAACATATATGGCATATGCATATGCATTTCTTTCTAATATACATATAATTTTTTTATGAATCATCATTTTTTCTCTTAACATATTGGGTATTTGTAGTACAGATACAACATATACAGCATTAGTTGTGCTCAAGATATATCAATGATAATTATAATATTTATTGACAATTTTTAATATTAATTTAGGGTAATATGTTTCCGAAGACAAGGTATATATTTCGCTAAACAACGATAATGGAGGAAGAGGCTTAGAGGCACAGACAGTTCGACAAGAGGTTCATAAGCTTCTAGATCACCACCACTGCTTGATAATGGCGAATGCCAGAGGTAAATGTTGCAACAATTTTACACGACAATTGTAAATATTTTCCCCCGTTATTGCCAATTTTTGCGATTCAAATTCCACCTCTCCAATGTAGAAGGAAAGAAAATTAACATATGATGTTCTCACAATAATGTGTAGTGTTTTAGTTCTATTAACTTGTAAAAAAAAAAACAAATTTAATAGCCTGGGAACATCGGCGGCGGAGGAGACGAGTACTGGTACCCAAGGTTTGGCGGAAGGACAACGTCCGGTTGAGGCGGCGATGATTTCGCCGGTGGTGGAGTGGACTGCTCCGGCTTTGGCGGTGGCTTTTGGACTACCGGCGGAGGAGGGGAGTGTACTGGCGGTGGCGGAGATTGAACCGGCGGTGGTGGTGGGGAGTGAACCGGTGGTGGTGGAGAATGGACTGGCGGAGGCGGGGAGTGAACCGGAGGTGGAGGAGAATGGACCGGCGCAGGCGGTGGTGGAGATTGAACCGGCGGTGGAGGGGAATGGACCGGCGCCGGTGGTGGCGATGGAACCGGTGGTGGAGGGGAGTGGACCGGTGCCGGTGGCGGCGGTGATTGAACCGGCGGTGGAGGGGAGTGAACGGGTGCCGGCGGTGGAGGGTGACTCATCCCGCCGCTCGCCGGCAAATGCGGATCGTCGGTCGGCGACTCCGCCTTCTTCGGCGGACCGCCGCCGCCACTGCAAACGTCATTGCTACAATCCACAGGTTTCGTAACCGCGGGATCGCAATCCTTCGCCGGCTTCTGCATTGGTCTCCCCGCCAGGCAATTGTTGCCGTCGTCGATCACAACATCCTTCCTCGACTGCGGACTGCAAGCCGGGGCAACCCCGGTGAAGAAATTCGAAGCGAACGTGAAATTCTTCAGCGCCGGCAGCTTGCAGATCTCCTCGGGGATCGAACCGGTCATCCTGTTGCACGAGATGTCCAACATCTCGACGCTCTTCAGCTGAGCAAAGCTGGAAGGGATGGGGCCCACGAACCCGCTCCCGCTGACGTCGAGCACCGTCACGTTCCTCAGGTTCCCGATCTCCGAAGGGAAACAGCCGCCGAGGCTGTTCCCCGCCAGCATAATCTCCTGGACGTTGGGCATCGCTCCGATGGAGTGAGGGATGCAGCCCGATATGTTGTTGAATGCCATGGTGACGACGCTGACGGTGGACCTCCCGAGGGTCGGTGGGATCGAGCACGAGAACCGGTTGTTGTTCAGGAACAGGGCGTCCAGCTGCGGCCTGGTGAAGATCTCCGGCGGGATACAGCCCTCGAAGTTGTTGAACCTGATGTCGACGAACTTGGCCTCCTTCCAGCACAGGACGGCCTGCGGGAAGGGCCCCACGAGGCGGTTGTTGCTAACGTCGAACTCGAACATGATGGACATGTTGCAGAACGACATCGGGATGACGCCGCAAAACCGGTTGGAGTTCAGGTGGAACAGGGCCAGGTCGGTGAGCAGGCCGAGCTCCTGGGGCAGGTAGCCGGCGATGTCCTGGTGGTTGAGATCGATGCCCGCTACGACGTTCAATTTGGAGCCATCCTGCGCCGGAGCGCAGAAGACACCGCTGTACTTGCATACATCGGGGCCCACCCAGTTGGCCGTGAAGTTGAAAGGGTCGGAGTAGATGCCCTTCTTCCACGCCTGCAAGGCGATGTACGCGTTCTTCAGCCTCGGGTTCTCGAACTTGAGGTTGGGGTCCAGACCGCCGCCACCGGCGGCGGTCTGGTCCCCCACCTCCTTTCCGCTCTGATCGAACGTGAGGAGCTGGCGGTGGGCGATATACTGCACCTCCAAGTCCGTCAGGGCATCAGAGAAGGTGGTGGAGGAAGAGGCTAAGAAGAAGAGCAAGAGGAGGAGGCAGCCCAAGGAATTCGCGATAAACGGAGCCATACCGGAACACCTTGGACTGCCCAAGGCTTGCTTATAGCAATGTGATGGCATTGAGGGGGAGAGGATGATGATGGGAAGTTATATGAGTTGAGAGAATGGCTTTGTTTAGTTTAATATCTCCACCGATGGAATGGAATTGAAGTAGAGCAATTGTTTTTTTTGTTGCTATTTTTGGGTGTCAAATCGCCCCCGCAAAACTATGGAACATTTTGTTTTTCTGAAACCAGTACTATGGTTTCATCGAGGTTGTGTCTCCTAATTTTGAGCACTTATGTTTGTAGTCTCCTCAACATGTGGATTATCACACAAATTTCAACTTGGGAGGCTAAATTTAGAATTGAGCTAGTTTGGTGCACCAGAAACCACGAGCCCAAACAGAAATTGTCAAAGGGATCTCAAGCGATCAAGCAAAATTGGATCTGCTCCACATATTGTAAAACGTATCCTAACTAGGACATGTCAATTGTCATTATCTAAATATACCTAATTGAAAAATCATTGATGCTGTCTTGTAGGTGTGGGAGCAAATCTGATCAATAACTCATTTTTACATAACTTTTAATTAATTATTGGAGATAACCGTAATTTTCCCCAATTTAATTTAACGAACTATATCTATTTCGTTTTAAGTTGGAATTCATTTTTTATTTCCAGAGAAAAATCATATTGATCGTATAAAGTATATCTACTTTGATATATTGTAGAACAAAAAAGAAATTGAGATATACATTATTAGTCTATAACATGGTGGCGCTAATGATAACGTTTGGTAATATAATAAGATAATAATAACATGGCGGTATGAAAGTGTGCTCAAGTGGTATGAATATATCATAGTGTAAAAGGGTTGTATACATAGTCGTATGAATACAATATACTAACCACCATTTGTCACCTTTAAGTATCATCTACCAATTTGTTATCATCACCTTATACCAGGATTGCATAGGATGGTATATTTGGTCCTGAAAATTTATTTTTCATAATAGATCACAATGAACTCAATTTTTCTAAACAAAAATTTCCAAAATTGGAGTTAAAAAATGTGATACGTAGTTAGGGATGGAAGTTGGGTTTGTGAGTGATTTTGTTGTGTTTAGTAAAATTGTGAATTTTATGATTAGATTAAATTGATTTTGTGAGTGATTTTCTAAACAAAAATTTCCAAAATTGGTTAACCACTAACCACACTTTGTGTTTAGTGATTTTGTTGTGTTTAGTAAAATTGTGAATTTTATGATTAGTAATTAACCACTAACTACTGTGGTTAAATCACAATAACTGCACAAAGCACACTTATCTATTGAAGTATTATTTTTTTTACAATTTATTAGATCATAGTAATATTAATAAAGATAGTTATAAATTTTTTTGTACTTGAAATTTTTTTAGTAGATAGTACTTTTATTTTTTCTATTGTTGAATTAGTTACGAAAGACTTATAATTTATATTGGTTTTTTAATTATTAACTTCTTTCTGAATAAGGATGATGTTGAATTCTTGCTAATGTGCTATTCTCCTAAATAGATTTTACATGTTCTCTTATGTTGTTCATGGTTTTCTTGTCGAGATTTGTTTGTTACATTTTTTTATTATATCTTACTTTTAGCTGTTGTATTTTCTTCCTTTGTCCATTTTCTGTTTCATATTTTCTCAATTCATCACACATATGGGTCTCACATTTTGTTATCGTTCATGTTCTCGTTTGTATTTCTCTACTTCTATTTTCTTTTATCTATTAGAAAATTTTACATATTTATAAAATAATTATATTGATGAGAATATGATTTTGATAAGTTGGTTTCTGTGGTTAACCACAACCAAACGGCATAAACCGTAGTGGTTTGTGGTTAACATATTTAATGATTTGCAATTGTTAGTTAACCGCAAAAAAATGGCGCGCTTAACTACAACGCACCGACTTCCACCCCTATATAGAGTGGTACCAATGTGGTACAAACTTTTTTTCTCAAAATATATTAAAAAAAAGTCGGATCTGACCAAATTGTTTATTTTGGTGTATAGTTCGGGCCAGGATGTTATAGATCGAAAAGATTGGCCAGAATGTTTATTTTGGTCAAAGTTCAGGCCATACGAAAATATTAACCCTATAAATTGCTATGGTGGGCGCTATCACAGCGAATTCAAGTACATGCAGCCCGGAATAAGAGTTTTATTGAATTGAAGGCGAAATCAGAGTACAGCTGAAAGTTGCAATTGACCGAGGAATAAAGTGAAAGACACGTACATACTTCCTCCTCAGAGTTGCTGGAATTGAATGGAGCACTCCTGTGGGTAGTAAGCCGAGCCGGTTGTAAATTTTTTGCATGGACCCACGTACCTTACCAAAGCATAAAGACAAGTATAACAACTTCCTCCGGTGGAGCCACTACTAGCACA
Organism: Linum trigynum; assembly: GCA_964030455.1. Taxonomy (NCBI): domain Eukaryota; kingdom Viridiplantae; phylum Streptophyta; class Magnoliopsida; order Malpighiales; family Linaceae; genus Linum; species Linum trigynum. Next base: position 41,630,999 of record OZ034815.1, on the reverse strand, counting down.
AGTCGCCGTACCGGTGGCCGCACCGCTACCGGCGGCATCGCTATTCTCCGGTGACGTTGAGGTCCTGGTTCTCAGGCCTGAATTAGGGTCTGGGGACTCCAATTGCGTATTCATAAGCAGATCCTGAAGGACCTCACCAACGTATATAGGAAAATTGATCTGATCGGTTGCCGGGGTTGTGCCGCAAATTTCAACGCTTGATCCGCGGCCCAAGTATCCCAGGACGAGCACCACCATAATTAGCAGTGGTTTGGGGAAGATGATAATGTAGCAACCGGCCGCCATGGTGTTGATATATCTATCTATCTGGTTTCCATTGCCCAAAGCAGACGTTTTTATGGCGACAAAGAACGTTCCCATCGCCGGTAATCGGATTCCCTTTTTCTTCCTTCTTTTGGACCATACTACAAGAGTTTGGTGGACGTGGAACATTGTCTGCTCTATCGCCGGTGATCGGATTCCTTGTCTTCCTTCTTTTTATGGCGACAAAGAACGCGCGTTCTCACTCATGTTCAATTGCCTACTATATGTATATCATGTTGTTTGGTATTTAATAATTTGGTTTGATCATTCTTTTACTTTGATTGGGATTTAGGAATCTCCAAAATTTCAACAAGGATCTCCCTGGAAATTAAAGCAACTTTGTAGACTTCTCAAACGACCAAATTCCCCTAGCTGAATGACAACAAGTAATTCTATCACAATGACAACAAAACACCACAATTGGTTGATGAAAATTAGTGAAATATATAGCCCAAGAACATGAAGTCTAATTATGGATAGCAATGGAACTCGCAAAATGCGAGAATTCCAGCATTTGACACTTTATTTATAGTGTTTATCATTCTCGTATTTGATATATTTTCTTCTTTTATCATCAATACATCCTAAGGACACTTTATTTATAGTATTTGTCACTCCCATTCTTAATACATTTTCCCCTTCTATCAAAGCATCTTTAGTCCTTTTTTTAGTATTTCCTATGTAAATCACAACTGTTTGATCAGTGAGTCTCTAATAGACCTATGTTTTGTTCCTGTACTTTGATGCCTTCTTAGTATGTTTTTGAAGGTACAAAGCAGCCTAAGAAAGTATAGATGAATGAAGCATTGAAGAACTCCGAAGGACCAAACGATCTATAAAGAGAAGAGAGAATTTTCCCAAGTCAGAGAGAGAGAGAGAGAGAGAGAGAGAGAGTTTTACGATGACGACAATGGAGGATTGTTCGACGACCGACGATGGCGAAGAACGATTTTTCGACGACAGTACTGGATTTGTGATGTTTGTCGATCTATTTTGTAATGTTGTAAGTCTGATTTGTAATATTTATATCAATTCGGTTCGTATTATTTATCATTCACTAGTGGAGTTTTTCAGCAACATTCTAGTGAAAAAGCTAACTCTGGATTAGTCTGAGTTATGCAGGCTAGTCTCTGTCGATGAGGTGAAAGATACAATGTTTTCAAAGGAGATAAAAGTCTAGGACCTGATGGGTATATAACAAAGTTTTTCAAGCTACTCGGAATAAAGTTAGGGTTGAGTTGACTTCTGCTATTCAGTTCAGTTTTATCCATTATTTCATCCCTTCAGAGGTAAACTCCACTCTGTTCACTAAGATTCCTAAGATTCGGAACCTAGTAGAAATGAAGTTTTTTTAGACCAATATCTTGTTGCAACATTATTTACAAGTGCATTCATAAAATTCTTGCAAAGAGATTGAGTTCAGTCTTGCCTGCAGTGATCAATGAAAATCAAACGACCTTTGTTAAGGTAGATTGATAGGGAAAACATTCTTCTTGCTTATGAACTAGTTCATAAATATAATTGGAAGAATGTCTCCCCTAGGAGTATAATACAAGTGAATCTAATGAAGGCTTTTGATTCGGTTGATTGAAGTTTTTTGCTAAAAGTAATGGAAGCTATGGGTTTTCCACAGAGGTTTATTAAATGGATAGGGATGTGCATTACAACTCCTAGATACACTGTAGGCTTCAATGTTGGAATGACTTGTTACTTCTCTGCTAGGAATGAATTAATGCAGGGGATCCCTTATCCTCTTACCTTTTTGTCATGGACAATATTTACCTACAAACTAGGTTGTAGGAGATTCCTGCAACCTGTCCAGGTGGAAGTCCTTTATTGGTTGCCTTTCTTTTATTTTTTCATTTTACTAATCCTAAATTAATAGCGAATGGAATAACTAACGGAAAAATGTTAATCGGGGTGCTTGAATAAGAATTAAGGGCCAACTGAATTATATATTTATTTCTTATCGTTCTCTCTCGTTATCCAACTACATATATGTTTATGTTTTTTTGGGATAATTGGCCAATTTGAATCTCAACGTTTAATTATTGGTACAATAAGATAGGATCATGAATAAATTTTTTATTGCACAATGCCTTCAAACAATATGCCAGATATCTTGTACGTATTTAAATGGTTATCATGATAATTTGAGAAAAATCTTATATTATTGCATCAATCCATAATATATAAGTATATAAATGAATAAAAAATCATAACAATCAACTCACAGTTAACAATTAAAATAAATACATGCAACTAATATAAATTTCTTACAATCATTAGAAGTAGTCTCCTACAAAAAGCTATATCAATGGTACGAGGGTAATGAATTGGGTGTCTATGTGTATTGTCCTGGGGTCGTTTGGATGAGGAATTCTAACAGATCAATTTGACCAAATTGTTTCATTTTGAGACAATATGGCCATATTGATCCGTTTGGCAGCATGAAATTTCAAAGAAGCAAATCTGCCTGGAGAATTTCAAATTGGCTAGACAATTCGAATTGGGTGGTTTCAAATGACTCATTTTGTAAAATACAACAATTGGTCAAATTCAGTGTCGGATACATGCACGTTTAGGACACCCCTGAAATTTAGAAACACGATTATTCAACCTACGATAGTAATTTGCATATGAGAAAAAAAAATGTTTAAGTGGTAGTGGGACACCTTCAAATTTTGGGAAAATGATTATCCAATCTCCCGTAGTAGTTTGCGTATTGGTACAAATAATATTTAAGTAGTTTATGTGATTTAAAATTGGGACACTGCCACTATTAGTTAATATATTTTCAATTACGCCACAACTCATTTGTTATTGTGTTTTAGATCCAAATATAATAGTGAAATGTTATTCTTATCTCAAATTATTTTCAAAATCTAACGATTAAACTCAATTACGGGATACCCTTGTCTAGTAGGATATGTCGAGAGATATTTGTTGGGCAGTATAAACACCGAATGCATTTTACCATTTTACGTTTATTAGTTAGATATTTTCAAATTTAATAATTTTCAAATTTAATTCTAATATAATTTTTTAGAGAGGACACCCCTACTTAGAATTCCTGTATCCGCCACTGGTCAAATTGTCTTGTTTTTAAATTGATCCATCCAAACGACCCATTATTAGTGATTGAAAGGGTCATTTTCTTTCGGCTTTCATCGAACATAATATTTGAATTTTATCTAAATTAGGAGGTGTATATTTGTTGAAATTGATTATACGATATGTCACATTCTTTCCATTGGTTAATTCTTTATGTGGGAGATAAATTACATTTGTTGTTGACTGTGTTTAATAACATGTTTTTTTCTTTTGTAAAATGATGTTTAATTTCACTAAATCATAGTCCTATAATAAGTTAGCAATCAATTAAGCTCAATGGAGCTAGATGCAATCTATTCTTTTTTTACTTAAAAGAGAATGATGAGTCCTCTCTCGATAGAAGCTATTCATTTTTTTAACAAAAGAACAAAAATAATTTCTTCTTCCTAGGTTTACCCGAGGGAGAAAGGGGAGGAGTGTAGAAAAGGAAAAATAGAATAGATGTTTAACAGAGGCCACCAGCAGCACCGTTAACCTAGCCTTTTCCCGTTAGGTGTTTCGTTGGGTATTAATTTAGAATTAATAAAATGAAAGAAAATGAACCAATAGAAGTATCCACCTGGACAGGCTGCAGGAACCTCCTACAACCTGGTTTGCAGGTAAATATTGTCCTTTTGTCATTGCCATGGATGTTATCCCATGTTTGATGCACGAGTGGGCTTCTAAGGGTTTAATCACATTTCATCATATGTGTAAAAGACTAAAATTGACTCACCTTATGTTTATTGATGATCTACTCATCTTTTTTTATGGCTCAAACTATGGTCTGCAAGTAATAAAAGAGGTTTTGGCTAAGTTTAGAAGCTTTTCTGGTCTTGTGTCTAATCCTGCTAAGTGTGAAATGTATTGTGGGAGTTTACCTATAAATTGGCAAACTCAGATGGCTGAGAGGGTTGGTTACAAGTTGAGGTCTCTTCTAGTTCTTTATTTGGGACTACCTCTTACTCTTGGAAAATGACATAATGTATTATTTGGAAGTTCCTGATTGTTGTTCATGTATTCGTAAGAAAGAAAATGAATTGTACTCTCTTTTTATTGTTATTTATATAAAATTATTTTTTTTAAAAAATATTTTTTATTTCTAACTAACGGTTAGGGATGGCAAATTACCCACCCATGGGTAATTATACCCAAACCCAAGTAGACCCATTGATAATGGGTTGGGCATGGGTGAAGTGCATATGGATTTGGGGGTTTATAGATGGGTTTGGGTTTGGGGCTTCCATAATCTAAATGGGTATGGGTTGGATATGGATATCCATTTACTTGAGGGTGTTTTAACTACACATGCAAAAATTGGACCTATTTGCAAAACTTGAAAAGTTTAGGTACCAAAATGTAAGACCAAAAAATTTAGGTACCAAAACGTAATTTTCCATCGATATTTTGAGGACTTATATGCAAAAAAAATTAAATTTAGGTACTAAATATGCATGTCTATTAAGTTTGGGTACCAAACTGTAATTTGTATTTAGGCATGGGTACAAACCCAAATCCATTTGATATAAACCCAACTCAAACCAAAATAAATGGGTATGGGTACAAACCCATCAAACTCTACCCATATCCATCTATTTGGATTTCATACTCAACTCAATTGGGTTGGATAGTAAGAAACCCATGAGTATGGTGTCAAAACATAGCCCGACCCGATTAACCCGCCCGATCAACCCGATCCGCAACCCGACCGCAACCCGAATTGTCTAAAAGTCAACAACCCGTAACCCGCCCGACCCGCAACCCGATTGACCCGCAACCCAACTAACCCGCAACCCGGCTGACCCGCAACCCGATTAACCCGAACCCGATTGACCCGCAACCCGACTGACCCGCAACCCGATTAACCCGAACCCGATTGACCCAAACCCGACTAACCCGTAACCCGACCGACTCAACCCGAATTTCATCTAATCCACTTGAATAATTATAAAAATATACAATACATAGTTTTTCAAAATAAAGTTTTTCATTCTAAACTTAAGTAAAATTATTTTTTCATTTCGTATAAGAAATTTAAAAAATATGAAACTCACTTGATATTACGTATGTTAAGAAAATAACCAAAATTGAAACATGAAGGTCACTTGAGATCATGACAATATTAATATAATATATAAATTAAAATTTTGGTTAATTTAACTATTCAATAAAATTATCAATTAAATATAAATAAAGTAAAGTAATGTATTTGGTAATTTTGGTGTATTTAAAAGAAGAGGGAAATTTTGGTGTATTCAAGTTTTTGGGAAGAGAAAGAAGAGGGAAATTTTGTTCTTTGAATTTTTTTAGAAAATAAACAAGTGAGAATTTTTGTGGTTTTGATATGTGGGAAGAGAAAGAAGTCGGAAAGTTTGATTTTTTTTATTATGAAAGAGAAATAAGGAGGGAAACTTTTGACTTTTCAACTTTTTGTAGAAGGAAAGAAGAGGGTAATTTGTTTCTTTCAATTTTATGGAAGAGAAAAAGGAGGGAAAATTGAGTTTTTCTAATATAGGGAAGGAGAAAGAAGGAGGGAAATTTTAGTATTTTGTGAAAAGAAAGAAGGAAACAAATTTGGTGTTTTCAATTTTTTGGTTTTTCATAATTTTAGCTTTTGAAATATGAATCTTTAACTTTTATATGGAGGGCATGACTAGTTAAAATTATTCTTATATGCTTTGAAGGCTAATATGTATATATGTATGTAATTGTTTATGGGCTAATAAATGAATTAACCATTAGTTACAATAATTTATACTAAACTTGATAAGTAATCTTTGACGGTTCGTTGTTTAGGATATAAAGTATATGGTTAGGGTATAAGGTATAAGGTACATATGGTTTAGGGTGTATATGGTTAGGGTATAAGATATTGATGGTTTTGACGGTTCTAAGTTTTTTATTAACATATGTTCACTTGAAGTCATTTGAAGTCTTTAACGGCAGGAGATCCCTTTTTAATTTATGTTTATGGTACGTGGTTAGGGTACAAGGTATGTGGTGTAAAGTATAGGATATATGGTTAGGGTATAACAATTAGCAAATATCACTTTTTATCTATGTTTTGAAAATCAAAATATGAATTTCACTTTTAAATTAACTATACTAGCAAAATCACAACTCAATGACATATGATTAGGGTATAGGTTATGTGGTTAGTGTATAATGTATTGATGATTTAGGGTATACAATCAACAACATATACTAACTTAATATTGTTGATTGAGGGTAAGGCTAAGTGTATAGGATATATGCTATTGAGTAAGTTATGATTGAAGTCACAATAATTTTACTAAATTTGATAGCTAATCTTTAATGGTCAATTTTTAGGATAATTCGAACAATTTTACAAATAACTCGTTTGGCAATAGTTTACTGAAGTTATTTGGGCAATGAGTTATTTTGAAATAACTCCTTTTATCACTATACTTTTGCCAATTACCACACACCAAATACCATATTTGCATGGTTATACTAAACGAGATACTTTAATTCAATTACTACTGAATTACTACTAAAATATCAAATAAACAATTAACGGTGTCTTTTGGTTGCAAATATTGATATCACCATTACTATTAGCTATAATACTTTACCAATTATGATTAATTACATAACAAGTTTGCAAGTCATACAAATTGATTTAAAATTTTGACTAGTTTTTTTCAAAAAAATAAAGTATATATATACCACTACAGGAAAACTCATTTTCAGTCACGAGATCTTATTCATGGGAATGTTTCCCGTACTAAGAAATATACTTGTAAACACGATAAAAATTCTTGTACTTAATTGCATAGTTCTTCTTATCACGGGAATTAATTTAAGAACTTTTTAGTCTTCATTTCCCGTGAATAATTGTTAGTCACGGTTAATTACCATGAACAATATGACTTACAATTACTCACAATTAATTACCGTGAACAATGGGATACTTCATTTTTTCAAATTTTACATAAAAATTAAGATAAATTAAATATATTATGGAGGAAAAAAATTAAGTAAACTAAACAAAATATTCATACTAATAAATCACAGAATTAGTATTGTTGGACTTTTAAATGGGTGATTCAGCAAAAATTGGTTTCCCAAAATTTCACACGGAAGCTCCCGCATTTTCTTCCCTCCTGCACATTCCCAAATTTTGCCTACAGAAATTTTTGGCTCCAAAACCAAATTTTTGGGCTCTAAGAATTCCTAAAATTTTGGCTCACACCCGCAATTTCCTACCACATAAAACCAAAAGTGCGCCTTCTAATTACCCTTTACCCCGCCTCGATTCACTTTCCCCACTCTCTCCCGTCTGTTCTTTAGTCAGAGACGTGGAGTTAAGCCTACCCTCTAACACCCAGCAGTGCACCCACCGCCACCGCTCTGCACTGCCACTGATTCCTCCTCCTTCGCCAATCCCGCAACTCCTCTGCTTCTGAAACTCCTCTCTTTGAATAAGTTGCAGGGTTTATTCCTACAGCAGTTCCTTTTACTCAAAATCCATTATGGATGCAACAATTTGTTAGTCAACCGGTAAATTTTAAATATATGGTTATTGGCCTTCGCTAAGCTTTTTCTAGGGTAATTGGGCATCTCCCATAGCTACTTACTTCAGCAAGTGTCCAATTTTAGCTGGAGGGTATGCTTACAGTTCGGTTTATATCTTCCTTCTGCGACTATCACCTAAGCGGTGACTCTAGATCTTGCTCCTCAAAATTTTGGATCTGATTTCTCCTCTTTTTCTATTATTGTTTGGTTCCTTTTAGGTTTTAGTTCAGTTTGATGGCGGACAAATTAGATTCGGCAGCTCGCAAAGGTGGAACTGGGTCTGCCATACCGGACAAGACAGAGTACGTTCGAAGATGCTTCAGTGGTTGGTGAAGTGAAATGCAAAACAATGATACAGCTTCCTTCATCATTAGTTCGCTTGAGCTGAAAGGTATAAGAGATGATTATGAAAATGGTTGGGAGTTAGAAGTATGGATTGAACTTGTGGGATGTGCAAGGTATGTGATCTCTTTGGACTTTGTTTGAACTGTTATTCTCCCTCTTTGAGTAATTAGAGGTTTCAGAAGGACTTTACTAGAGTTACATTTTGATCTGCAGGGGTGATCACGAGAGTAAAAAGAGTGCATGAACTTGATCAATAGACATAGTTGGAGAAGATAACCCAAAGCATTTATGATCTGTAATGAAGGCCTTCTTTATATTTCAGTATATAAGCTGACTTGCACATCCTACTGATGAGGATCTTGATGTCTTCAGTCTATTAGTTTTCCTTTAGCTGCCTTTGGTTTTGTGGTTTATTTTGAAGCTAAAATTATTACTCTTGCTTTAGATGTTCAGTTTTGTTTTCACAAGCTCATTTTCCTTTCAACTTTACAAATTAAGGAGCACTGGTGTATGCATCCACAATCATGTGTATTGACCCCAAGGTAAAAACAAATTTGCTGCTTTTAAGAAACCCTGTTTACTGGATTATATTAAGCAATAGCAGCAACAACGAATTTGTCAAAGCAATTGCTTTTCTATGTATAGGGATTTTGATTCAGTTTTTCATTTTCTAGGCCTGCACTTTGGTTGGTAACTGGCTTGTTCATTCTATTCATAGGAACAACTACAATAGGAGCAACACTTTAGGGGCTATGAAGTGTGTTCGTAGTCCCTGCTTTATGAACAATTTGAGTAAGTGTTTTTAATTCTCTGTTTAAGTTTCCAGCTTCTTTATCCATGTTGGGTTTAATTGACTTGTCATTGAGGGCTGAAATTTTTATTGTTGTTCTTGGCAGATACAAATACAACAGCAGCCAGCAGGATGCTTCAGATGAAGTCCATGACCTTTTTTTTTTGTTGCTAGAAAGATAAAATTCCAAAAGTTAACTCTAGATAGACAATCTTAATGTTGTTTGTAATACAATACAATAAAAGTAATTATTAGTTAGTTTATGGAGGAGAACTATTTATTACTATGATATATACTGTAATATTATAGAATTATTTATGTAATATCTGCAACTTATGATTGATGATAATATTATTTTTTTTGGTTCTTACTTGATGGCAAGAGATTTTGTTATTGGTTGTAATTAGTAATGACAAAATTTAATAGCTAATCTTTTATAGATATTGCATACCGTGATTGGTGGACTGGTGGTTGTTATTAGCTTTAGTCAAATACTGTGACTAGTGGTTAGTATCTAGTTATGGGGGATCCAATCACAAGTAGTAAATACCATGATTAGTGATTGACAGCTAGTCATGGGAAGCGATTAGTCACGGTACATATAACTAGTCACGGTACACAATTAGTCACGTAGGTTTATATTATGGTAATTTTTCCGTGACTAGAATTATTAGTCATAGGAAACATGCTTTTAAATACGGGATTTCCGGTAATTAAAGTACCTTTTTCTTGTAGTGTACGAGGTAGAAATAAATTGGTTAAAAGTTGAGAAAATATTTTAAATTAGTGTAATAAAATGTGTAAGTTGGTAATGAGTAATGAGTTAAGTTACTTGATGCGCTGGCCCGAACAACCCGAAACCCGACCCGCCCGCAACCCGCCCGACCCAAAACCCGATGAACCCGCAACCCGATTTGCCCGCAACCCGATTGAACCCGAACCCGATGAACCCGCAACCCGACTAACCCGCAACCCGTTTGAACCCGAACCCGATGAACCCGAACCCGATGAACCCGCAACCCAACTAACCCGCAACCCGATTGAACCCAGCCCGAACCCGCCCGATTGACACCTATAAGTATGGGCAAAGTTGCCATCCCTACTAACTGTATATGGATGGATTTCTTAATGTATGCATATTCATTGATACTCGATATCCTTCTTCTTTTTTTATATAAACTCTATATCATATTTTTACCTTATATGATCCTCCAATTTTCATAATTTAGTGGTAGTCGGAGTATGGATCTTGTAATTGACCATTGAAATACTTCTCAAGGACACGCAGATCGACGGCGTATAGCACCACGACCAACCATTTGGTCAATTTTTCCGCCAAAACCAAAAACAAAAAGGTAGAGAAAGCAACCGCGATAATCGAGCCTCGCCGGACGCCGGCTACTTAGGTTCCACCGTGGTTGAAACTGCGTAGCCACCGCTGTAATCAAACGCGTCACACTTTTCCTTACAATTCCCCTTCCCGCCGCCGCTGCTATTGCTCTTCGTATAACTAGTACACACCTCCCCGCTGCCTCCACAGTACGGATGCTGCCGGAGATTCGCGCCTCCTCCTCCTCCTCCCCCTCTCAGGCAATGAATTCCGAAGTCCGTCGCCGACGAGGAAGCGGAGGTCGAATTGCCGTTCACTCCTTCCTCCTGCAAGATCTCCTCGATCGTCTTTACCGCTTGGCTCATCGTCGGCCGGTCCCCTGCCGACTCTTCCACGCACTGCATCGCCAGTTCCAGAACCCGCCGGAGGCTCGTGCCCGCCGTTCCCACCTCCGCAATGATCGACGGATCGATCATGTCCTTGAGGCCGCAGTAATCCTCCTCCTCCCCCTCCTCCGCTTCCAGCGTCATCTTCGCCCGCACTTGGCGGACGATGTACTTTCCTTTCTCAATTGGCTGCCTCGCCGTCACCAGTTCTAGCACCACCACTCCGAAGCTGTACACGTCGCTCTTCTCCGTCAGTTGCTGCGTCATGTAGTATTCCGGATCCAGGTATCCCTGCAATCAATTGACAATTTTGTGAGCCTGACTCTTAATTTGAAAGCTGAAAGAGAATTCTAAACCTAGATTTGATTATCTGTGCTGAGATTGAGTTGTACTCACCAAGGTACCTTTAACCTGAGTTGAAACGTGGCCCTTGGTGCTATCACAGACGAGCTTGGACAAGCCAAAATCAGCAACCTTGGCACTCAAGTTTTGGTCCAAAAGGATATTGGTGGACTTGATGTCTCTATGGATGATTGGAGGGTTTGCAAGCTCGTGAAGGTAAGCGAGCCCTCTAGCCGAGCCAAGGGCGATTCGGAGTCTCCTTCTCCAGTCAAGATGAATGCCTGATTTCCCTGTGAAAAGAATTTGGTTTAACATTCCAGTTCCATCTGCAGCTTTGACTATAGAAGGGGGCTGTTGCACACCTGATTTTGATCACCTCACCTGTCAAACTTTCCTTGAGAGAACCATTGGGCATAAATTCGTAAACCAGCATCTGTTCGCCTTGTTCGAAACAGAAGCCAATTAGGGCTAAGAGATTCTTATGGTGTACTCTTGAGAGCAGCTCAATTTCAGTCTTGAACTCCTGCCCGCCTTGTAATGACCCTTGTCGAGCTCGTTTAACAGCAACTATCTGCCCATCAGAAAGCATTCCTCTATACACCTGCAGACAAGCAAGATAGAGAATCGTTTATTTTGTCCTCTGGTAAGTAGTGATTAAGCTGTTTAGTTTAGTCTCTAAACACATTCTGTTTTTTAATGATGTTGCTTATGCTGTTTTTCCCCCCACCTTGCCGTAGCCTCCAGAACCCAACTCATTGCTTCCTGAGAAGTTATTAGTGCACTTCTTGAGTTCATCATAGGAGAACCATCTTGCTCCCTTCAACTGCGGTGCCCCTGCTCCACCACTGCTATCCTTCCGACTGGCTGCTGCCCAAGAAGCTGCAGGGACAGAGTTAGCACAACAAGTTAGAAGGTCTGAATCTAAGTTGCTATTCACAAGAGATTTAAGATTGCATTTTGTAGCTTTTTTCATGCATTCAAGGGATTAGCGTGTTTCTAGGACTACTAGAAACATACCAAATGGTTTACTAAACACAATAGCCTTCTCTGCACGTTTTTTCTGACGAATGGCATAAATGGCTACAGCAACAAGGCACAGAACCAGAACGGAGCAGCCACTTGCTATCCCAGCTACAAGGCCTCTGCCGATGGAAGCTCTTCCATGGTCCCCTGAAAGGTCAAGAGCATTGTAATTCCACAACATTGCAACAGTTAATTAGCAATCTTATCATGGTAATATCAGGGCAAAATGTCTCATCTCAGTATTTGAAGCAAAGCTTATACCTGGGAAAGGGTATGGGGATGCAATGAAATAGTAAGGTCCGAATTCATGGGGAGGCTTGTAGGTTTGATTGCTCAAGTCAAATCCAATTCTCTGGATTTCCGATCTGTTGAAGTACTTTCCAGCAGAAGCAGGGGGGAAAAGGGCTAGCTGGATCTGGAGATAATCATCAGAGTTGAAAATCGGGTTCTGGAGCGAGACAGAGCCAGGGGTAAGCCCTAGCTTCACCCAGAGGCTCATCTCCAGTGCATGAAAAGTACTCACGTCCGTCAGATCTCTGAAGGAAGGCCCTCTGAAGTATAATGTGCCTTCGTATGGGTACGCACAGTCGCAGCTCTGCGGGCTGAGCTTCTGGTCAGCTGTGCAGAGTTTGGTCCCACAGTTGGCGAGGCTTGTGGAGTAAGATTTGGAGGACTGTTCCCTCTGGAGTTGGCAGTAGTTAGTGTTGGATAGAGCCGTGCAGACCGGGTTTCCCACTAGTCTGTGCATATCATAAGTTTGCATTTAAGAACCCTTGTTCGATGATTCTATCCATGGTTAGACTTACTAAAGGGAAAAGGAGAATAAAATTGCTGAGATGCTTACATTAATGTGTTGGTGTACCCAGCAGTTAGTGTTACAGAGGAAATCTGGTTGTTCTGCAGGTCAACAAGCTGAAGTTGTGGACTAATGCTGTCGCCCATGCTTAATGTGCCGTTGAAGGCATTGTCATTCAATAACCTGACAGGACATTGTTGAACCGAATGAGTATTGATTATTAATCATATCTAATTTAGGATTTTCTCTCTACCAGGGACAAAGGAGGACATACACTTGCTGTATTTGTGGGAAACTGAAGATCTTTGGTGGCAGAGGTCCTTGAAGTGATCCATGTTCCATAACCCTGTCCAGCAGAATTAGTCATTGCTAGATATTCTGGATTTTCCACTTGGTAAGCATGAACATGATTTGTCTGTCAAAAGTTTTTTAGAAGGCGTAGATGGTCTCAACTTACAAAGTGGTAAGAGATGGCAAGGTGGAGAACCAAGTAGGAGCTTCTGAGGGTTCGAAAAAGTTGCTGCTGAGGTCTCTGTAAGGTAACGAACAATTTATTCATAAGAGTGCTGATCAATATCTAATGATGTAGATCTACAGTTATCCAAAACGTACACGTAATTGAGGTTATTCATTCCTGTTAAGTTTGGCAAGGGGCCGGTTAATCTGTTGTGCGCCAAGTTCCTGAAGAGCAAAAGGATCATACATTATGATTTAATATCAACCCTGTAAGTATGTAGGCAGCCAATAGTGACATCTACTCACAGTTCATTGATGTTCAGAAGTTTGTTTAGATTCGAGGGTATCCTTCCAACCAAAGCATTTCTATCCAATCGGCTACAGGAAATAAGATCTGTATCAAAATTTCCAGTTTTGGCCAGTTGACATGAAAGAAACAGAAGATGGCATTGCGGTTTTGAGTTTACTCACAGAACTTCAATGGTCACAACTAGTCCTAGCGTGTCTGGGATACTTCCATTGAGTTGATTCCCATCGAACAGTCTAGAATTGTAGTGAGATCATGGTGTCAGCAGATGCAAACAAGATCATGTATCAGGATGGATGGCAGAAAAGAGTAAGAAGCTATGTAGTCTTACACATGTATGAGGACCATCACAGGACTGAAAAGCTTGGGAGGAATGGGACCTGAGAGCTGGTTCTTGTTGAAATGACTGCAAAAGAGGGGTAAAGATACCAAACTAGTGTAAAGATTGAATGAAACCTCTTTTCTGATGTATTCTTGCCTCATGAAATAGTATACACAGGTTTGCAAGTATTCAGACACTCACAAGTGCTTAGCCTTGAGGAGGAGGTCCAAGCCTGGAGTGTCCGGTGTGGAAACTGGGATATTTCCTGTCAATTGATTGTCAGCCAAATCCAACCAGTAAAGCTTGGAGAGGTTCCCCAATGACGGGGGTATTCTTCCTGTCAAGTTATTCGAGTTGAGTGCCCTGCAGCCAACGTGTGAAAACCGTAGTAATTAGAAGGTTTGTACTCCATTTACTAAGTAATTTAATTTTGCAGGGTCATACAAGAAGGATAGTTCTGAAAGTTTCCCCAGCTCATCTGGAATTCCGCCACTGAAGCCACATCCCACCAAGATTCTGGCAAAACAAGACAGCATATCAGAAGCGTAAAGAACTGAAGTAATCAAATCCATCACATTACAGAGAAACAGAGAAGGAGGAGCAAGAAATGGTACTGTACAAGATGTTTAACTTCTGCAGATCGCCTAACCGTGGGGTTAATTGCCCTACGAGGTCTCGGTTGTACGACAAGTCCCTGCAATTGTCGATCGACACTAGAGGTAACTAATCATCACTAGAGCTAGCTTATTCACCGATTCACCCTTTCGAAAACATACAAGCAAGGATCGGAACTTACAAGGATCTTAGTTCAGTTAGCCCTCCAATGTCACCACTCAACTTCCCTTTAAGACCCATGCTGGACAATCCCCTGCACTTCCAAATTAAGGATCGGACTCAGCGAGTTCGACTACCAGTAGAATATATATGTAGGAGAGAGAGAGAGAGAGGAAGGGGACTAACAATGCAGAGACTCTGGAGTTTTTGCAGGTGACTCCTTCCCAAGGGAACCCACAGGGATCATCCGACTGCGTCCAGCTTGGAGGAAGGTTCCTCCATATCTCTTTTAGCGACCTGAGTGCTGCAGCTGCATTTTCCCCCCCGCGTAACCGATCACCACAAGCACCACTCTTCGCCAGATGCACATATATATATCAAACGACATCATAACCCGTATTCAGAATTCGGACTACTTACCATCACGAGGATCAGTTGCAGCAGACAGGCTGACATGAAATGCTGCGACGAACAAGAAGAAGGTAAGCAAAACAAGCAGCCGTCCCATTGCTCACACTAATAGTTCCCCCTCTCTGCTAGCTATTTGGGGAGTTGTTTTGGAGTGGCATTGTGTGTTTCTGCCTGGAGAGTGTGTGGAAGAAGGAAAGCGAAAGAAGACGGTATATGGTAAGGTTAAATTCCAACTCAAGCTGATCACTTGCTTTCCTCTTTTTTTTTCCCCCTGCCCATCAAAGTTGATACTGATATGATTTTATCTTGTCTTGGAAGCCACTCTATTCCCACACCAAACCGACTTTTTCCCCCCCTCCACCCAGGTTGCAATTATCGTTTACTTCTTTGAGAATTGCACCAACATTGATTACATCTCTCATATTAGATGGTGAATGAGTGTTTGTTTCCCTTTCGAGAAGAAGACTTTAACTGCGAAGGATGTGACATCAATAGGGGTGTCAATTCGGGTTCGGTTTTTCGGGTTTACCCAAAACCGACCCGATTATATACATTTTCGGTTTTTCAGGTTTGGGTTCGTTTCGGGTTTCGGATTTTTCGGCTTCGGATTTGGTTTTTCTTATCGGTTTTTCGGGTTCCGACTAAAAACCTTTAATGAACCGTATTTTTAGGCGTTTGGGTTTTTGGGTTTTGGTTTTGCTTTAACCGAACCCGATAAGGAATTTTTGGGTTTCGGGTAACCGGAACCCGTAACTCCTTATCGGGTTCGGATTCGGTTTTAGTGATTTTCGGTTTCGAGGTAACCGAACCCGACCCGAACTGACACCTCTAGACATCAATAACCACCATACATTAATATTATAGATCCAATATCACAATATACTTCTCCATAGAAAACATTCTCAAACTACGTTACCACCATCAATGTCTCTTACCCTTACCCAACTTATATTATACTAATAGAACAATCCATACTACGACTACCACAATAGTCGCGGCGGCGGACGATCACGATCGATCGCAAACAAAGAAGCTAGAACCGAGCCGCCAGATTCGGCTGCGTAGGCGGCACCTTGGCGTTGAGGAACCGGACGAAGACGACGCTGCCGTCGAGCACCAGGTACTCGCTGATGAGCCTGTCCTCGTCGTCCATCGCCGCCATGGCGGGGCCGTGGTGCAGCATCATCCCGCCGGTCGTCCTCCACCCCAGCCTGTCGGCCACCATGCGCTTCAGCTGCCCCACCGTCGCCGTCTCCATGCACTGCACCGCGTCCCCCCACTGCGGGTACTGCGGGGCCTCCAGCGCCACGGTGATGGGCACCGTCGTGTTGGGCTCGACCACCAGGTCCATCAGCACCATCTGGTCCGGGCCCACGTTGTAGGACTCCAGGGTGCGGTCGTCGGCCAGCGGGCCGCCCGGGGCCCAAAGGATGGTCTGCCTGGCGACGGGGACGCCGTAGAGGGACTGGATCGCCTGCTTCACCTGTCGGATCGTCGACGTGTTGAGGATGTCGAACCGGATCGTCAGCTGCGTCCCACCAAACTCCAAGGTCGCCGGCATCCTTGCTTCTTCCTTCCTTTTCCTTGCTAGTTCTATTTTTTACTGCTGCTTAGCGATCGATTTGCGCTCCGTTAATTGCATGTGAGGTGTTGGTTCGGGGAGTACGTATTATTATATATAAGTAAGTCATGCATTAGTTGATGAAAATAGTTTCATTGTGCTGGGAATTCGTTACGAACGGAGTCTCGAAGGAGTGAGCTTTGTCGTGATGATATGAAATGGCGAATGCATGCATGCATTCATGGAAGTGTTCTTATTTTGCAACTATAACAAGCTAGTACTCTACACACATATATAGGTGCGAAATACGAAATGTCTGAACATGGATGGAGGCAGGTAGAGGTGCCACTGACTAGGGCGGGTAGTGGAGACTCTGGATTGTTCGGAGAGGTGTATTGCGGATAAAGTTTGCAACGTTATGTTTACAACGAGCCACAATGACTTTTTATATCCTGAAATGATATGTTGCATAAATCAAACTTTTATCAATATATACAAAACCAAACGTTCATAAATGGGCGGGTTATTCGACCGATTTCAAAAATCGTAACTGGTTATTTTCATAGCTAGAATATAAAGTATGCATAATAGACGACAACGAGTTGACGTGGTATCCTCGATCGATGATTCGATCGAGACTAATCAATGGGAGAGTTGATGCTCTTCTGCTTAACGATTTCACAGCTCAGCTTCCCGCCGGAGTGGTCCTCCGCTCAGTTCGGAGTCCCACGGAGATATTCAGGAAGGAGGAGCATCATCCCAATATCGCGTTACGGAATTGGAGATCGAATGATGCAATTGCCACCTCAAAACCAAATATGCTCTTGTTTTTTAGTTTATGAGATGAATGTACTTTGCGGTCATAAATACAATTGTGGTCAAAACCACACCAAATTGCTAAGTTATGCGTTTCGGGCCAATTACACCAATTATGAGAAATTTTACTATGCTTTAAAGCATGTTGCTTTCGTTTTTACTGTTATTATACAGCTTGAAATTGTACTTTTAACATTATGGTATAACTTCATGTTGTACTTATAGAGTTATACTCTTTTGTACAAATCCTTACTATACAACCTGAATTTATTTCTTTATGTTATGGTACAACTTGAAATTGCACCATAACATAAAAATACAAATTCTTTTATGGTACGACATGAAACTGTACTTTTAACATTATATTACAACTTCAAATTGTACATTAAGGCACCAATGCATAATAGAAATACTCCACCAATTAGTTTGCGGTCATATAGGGTAAAATACCCAAGATGCCACTTAAGTTTACAAATTGGTGAAGGCGTGCAACTTTACTTTATTTAGGTATCGGATATTACTAAACGCATTCTTTTTGCACCAAATTCCATTTAACTTTATGTTAATTATATTGCATTCCATTAGAGTTGACAATTTTTTTTTAGAGATATTATGTTCTCTAAATTTCAAAAATAGCCCATTTTCTTTTCCTTTTTACCATTTTTTTTAGTTAAGGATGATATATATATTATTAAAAGAGAAAAGTAACAACAGAGAACAGGGTGGTCCTTTTTACCATTTTTTAACTTAAGGAAATCATTATCTTTGAAATATTTCTACTTCGCAATAGTTCTAATACCAACAATTGCGAGACAACTCCTTCCTAGGAACTACTCAGAGATATTTTGTAAAGTAAGCTAATTTAAATTTTTACGCTCTCGTTGAATTTTATCAAGCCAAATCTTATCTTATGCATTGTAATTCACTCGCCTTTCCCTTGGGATACATGCATTTCATAATAAATATTAAGAAAAACAGCTGAATTTATAACCACTTTTAACCAGTTATTTTTATAAACGAAGATAATTATGTTTAAAGTCTTGTCGCCTACTGGTAACAAGTTTATATTGAATATTAGATCATCTGCTTAAATCAAGATTTCCTTTATTAAATTCATAGATTTTCAATGGTCGTTTGCTAAGTAGCTAGTATTAGAATTTTGGGCTATATTTGACTTTCATTTAAAAAACATAAAGCTCTTCTTGGTTTCCCATGTTTATCTATGAAGAAAATAACTTTTAATAAAGTTTTGATGACCAAAATGAAATTAAATTTTGGGCGAGATGGATGCACTTTTATAACACTTTTACTGATACTCGAAGCCCTATTTGGATCGTTTGGATGAGGTACTTTGATGAGTTATTTCGGTGAAATGTCACAATATTTGAATGTTTTTATCCAAACAAGACAATATGACTAATTACCACATTCCAAACTGTAATACCACATGAAAATGTCACATAACAAAATAATGCAGCATTTTGATTCGAATATACTATTGTACCAAAATGATGCATCCAAACGGATTTTATGTGGTATAACTGTACCAATTTTCAAACTTAACCGATACGAGGAATATTTTACACCAACACCCAACAGCCAACACCCACCGTTAGTTTAAACTGCACAAGTGGATATCTTATCACTAAACACCATAAATAACTCAAACTGATCGTTTAGACTTTTAGATAATTATTAATTAATAATTACCCACAAATTCTTCAATAGAATCACAAGTTCACAAGTCACAACCCAGACCTCCCGTTTCCGGAAACGCCATCGTGGCGCGAGCTGGCGGCACTTTGACGACCAAAACAATTACACGCAACAGAATTCGCGGTGTCTCTCCCTCGTCTTCCTCTCTCTCTCTCTCTCTGTAGGTCTCTTCCTGTCGTTCTGTTCAGGTGCCGGAAAACTGCAGCTGCAAAGAGCTGCCCATCTCCAATTCCTCTCTTGCGCACAATCCGGATATCCAAGTGCTGGCGGGACGTAATTCTTCCGCGGATCCGTCCTCTATCTTTTTTCTGGTTCGCAGTAGAATTAGAGGGAGGACGGGAGATTGAGTCAGAGGTAGAAGGGCTGGAGAAAGGGTGAATTTTAGGGTTTAGAAATAGATTAGAAGCTCAGCAAAATGAAGCCCATGGAGACAATTCAGGATCTGATTGAGGAGGCGAAGCTTCGAACCGTGTGGTGGGGGTTGTGCATCTTCGCCGTTACATACTTCTTGTCTCGTGAGTTCCCTTTCTCCTGTATAAAATTTAGCGGTTCTAGTTTATGTTGTCTTCTTTGGTTGGTTTTAGGATTAGGATAGTTGAATTATGGCTTACCGAATTCTGTTTTGGCGAGTAGACATTGTTAATCGTTGAACTTGGATGGATCCCAATTTGGTGAAGCTTTGAGTTTAGTTATGATGAACGCCGAATTTCTAACGCTATTTGTTGTCGTGGTGCTGTTGACTTTTGTTATGCAATCATTTGCTCTGGTTGCTGGCGGTTGATGGAGTAAAATGTAGTGCTCAGTCAAGTGCATTCTTTGTCATGTTGCCGAAATTCTAAGCCATCCATGTCAAGGTTTTCATTTTATGAGGTTGATGTGCTAACAATTATGGTTTTGCTAAATTTCAGATACAAGTTCGTCGATGTGGATTAACCTCCCGATGTCGATACTCTTAGTTTCAGCATTAAGGATATTGTCTAATGAAGTAGAGTTCTATTGGAAACCCCGGAACAAAGTCCGCCCACAATCGTATTTGTCTCATTTGGAGAAGAAGCAGTTATCCATAAATGACTCTCGGCTTTCTTCTGCACCACCGGCTCCTAGATGGAGGAGGAAAATTGATTCTCCCATCGTGGAGGCTTCGGTCAATGACTTCATTGATAAGATAATGAGGGATTTTGTGGTGGATCTCTGGTACTCTGAAATTACACCAGACAAGGAAGCCCCTGAGTTGATCCGCGCAGTAATTATGGATGCTCTTGGCGAGATATCAGGGAGGGTTAAAGAAATTAACCTTGTTGATCTTTTAACAAGGTATTGCATGAGTCTTGTTGTTTATTTGGCTCATCATAATATAATGCTTTATGTTGTTGCTTGGGATTCTGAAATCAAAGCATAAGGTGTGGAAGCCTATCAGATGGAATTTGATGAGGGGTTTGTACTGCAGGGATATACTTGATTTAATAGGAGATCACTTGGACCTTTTTAGACGAAATCAAGCTGCTATTGGTGTTGATGTAATGAGAACTCTCTCAACGGAGGAGCGAGATGAGAGATTAAAACACCATCTAATGGAATCTAAGGAGCTTCATCCAGCTTTGGTATCTTCAGAGAGTGAGTACAAGGTGTGAGTGGAGTGTTCTGATGATTACCTTTCCCCCTTTCTCATATCTTGATTGTGATTCATAAACCTCAATTGTTGCATTTCTTTTTTCTTCCAAAGGTTCTTCAGCGGATAATGGCTGGGGTTTTGGCCGTAGTGCTAAGACCTCGAGAAGCTCAATGCCCCTTGGTAAGGACTATTGCCCGAGAGATTGTGACTTGCTTGGTAATGCAACCTGTTCTGAATCTTGCAAGCCCTGTGTAAGTAATCTTTTCTTTTGTTCCCCCTCTCCATGAAGCTTTTGCCATATTCTGAGGTTCTCTTTTTTAAAAGGGATGGAATTTTTTGTCATAAAATAATTGGTTTCTTGTTTAATTTCATTTTCTTCTGTCTGAAGATTGTAAAATGTGAGTATTAATATGAGTAAAATGTTCGATTAAAGATTGTGTTATTCCTTATGTCCATTTAGAATATCATTATTGTCATGGTAGCCACTATCTCAAAGATTATCTTTAGGATGAACCATTATTACATAATAATCTTTCGGCGATCCATTGTTTCAGTCTCACATTCTTCATTTGTAATCCTGATCGTTTACCCAATTAATACTCTATGCTACTGGTCAAGTGGCTGTGGATATTTTCTGGAGAGGAAGTACTTGATGTATTTGCTCAGCCAGTTGAAACCTAGATGGTGTAATCATCCTTGCTGTGTTTGCTATGTCTCTATTAAAGTAATCGTCAAATGGCATCTCACATTTCATATCTCCCTGGCTGTTGCCCTGGTGTTGTTAAATCCGCTTCGTTCCAGATGTGAATCATAAATAAGTTGCCTATACAAAGTGTAGTAACCCACAATTTTTTCTGAAAACAGGTACATCAATGAGGTGATTGAATACATTTTGCTTGCCGTGTTAGATAATAACCCTAAGGACACAGGAAGTGATCAGGCCACTGGAGTTGCAAGTAGTGGAGCATCGGTCTTGCGGAAAAATGCTTCATTCGATCCTTCCAGTGGTGTGGCCCCAACTAAGACTGGAATGCATGAAGACACCTCAATGGGTGATGGTGTAGCCCACCCAGACTCTCCACCCCATGCTGATTGGGGGAAAATGCTAGAGGCTGCTACACAGAGAAGAACTGAAGTTCTCACACCTGAAAATCTTGAGAATATGTGGACTAAAGGTAGAAATTATAAGAAAAAGGATAATAAGATTGCGAAAGCTGGTGGCCTGCGGGCTAAGTCAAAGGTGTCTTCAATGAGCAATGCTGAGTTCACTTTCAGTACGGAGAAAGAATCACCAACTTCCAGCACTGTGATTCAGAAAACAACAGATGGAAAAGTTGGTGAGTGCCTAATGCCTCAACTAAGTCTTGATAATTCCTTAATCAATGAGAAGAAAAATGAAAAGCATTTTATAGCTGGTCGGTGTATGGATTATACTTTGGCTGGAGCTGATACTATTGATGAATTTGAGACTCCTACCAAGCCTTCTATGAATGAAAATGGAACTAAGCTTAAGCGGTCAAGTAGCACCTCTGCTCTGAAAGACCAGCCTGAAAAGAAAAGAGCAATAGAAGGGGAACATGGAGGTTCCATTATTTCAGAATACTACAATGCAGAGTTTGTTGGGCATGCTTCGGATCCTGCTGTTAAGATCATTCCTGATAAAGTATTGCACAGTGATGAGGCTACTGTTCCGAAGCTGAGATCCCGGGTAACTGTTATTTCATGAGAAATTTTTTGAGGTGGAGAGACTGTAACATCAGTCCTAAAGCCTGGAATCTACCCAACATACGGCTGCTTACAGCTACCTTGAATGAAATTCATTCCATTTGTTCATCCTGTTTGGGCAGGTCATGGGAGCGTACTTTGAGAAGCTTGGGTCAAAGTCCTTCGCAGTTTATTCAATCGCAGTGACGGATGCAGATCAGAGAACTTGGTTTGTGAAAAGAAGGTATTTTATCGGGGGAAAAAAAAAAGAATTCTTGAAACAGTTCTATTTATTTCTTGATGCTGGGTTCAGTTTGCTTTCTCTGTTCCCAGACTTTTATCAGTTCGTTATAAAATTATGAAAACTGGCTAGAATGTGAATCTAAGATATATTAGCATCTCTTTCATTTTCTCTAATTCATGAATATCTTACCAAAATTTTTCTTGCAGATATAGTAATTTTGAGAGGTTGCACAGACAACTTAAAGACATTCCTAATTACACCTTGCATTTGCCTCCCAAAAGGATCTTCTCATCGAGCACAGAGGATGCTTTTGTTCATCAACGCTGTATTCAGCTTGATAAATATCTCCAGGTAGTGTTCACTACGCCCTTTGACATTCTTAATTACAGTGTTTACCTATTATTGATTTTTTATTGTGTACATCTTGTAGGAATTACTGTCCATAGCTAATGTGGCTGAGCAGCATGAAGTTTGGGATTTTCTAAGTGCTTCGTCTAAGGTGTGACATCTGTTTCAAAAGTTGCTATCTCATTCTGGGTTATTTTCTGCTTTTTTTCCTGGTTCGTTGAAACACTGGGTCAGGATTCTAATCCTCTTTTCACATGTTCTGAAGAATTACTCTTTCGGGAAATCTTCTTCAGTGATGAAAACCCTGGCAGGTATGTGATGCATCTTGGGACTTCGTTCTTGCTGAGCTTTCCAATAAGATCTTCTTCTGCTACTGTTACACTTTTTTTTTTAATGTATCTGTTCTTTGGTGGTTCATATGATCTGGTTTGTCTGGTAACTTTTCCTTGTTTCCTTGCTTTGCACGTCATGTCTTCAGCCTGCAAGTATAAAATTTTAATCCCTTGGCAGTTTCAATATCTGAGACCATCCTGCTATCTTTCTCGTGGTTGAGTTTTCTTGTCTATGTTGGCAGAGTTATAAATGTTTACAAGAGTGTTGATGGGTTTATTCAATTATTTGAGTCATTACTGATCTGATTTTGCTTTTGAAAATTAACAGTCAATGTGGATGATGCTGTGGACGATATTGTGCGGCAATTTAAAGGGGCTGGCTGGATGCGTAAAGTTGTCGGTTCAACTTCCCAAATGGATGATTCCAGTTCTCCAAGCTATAGCAGGAATTTGAATTGGAATTTAGATGAGACGATTAAGCCTGCATATATGCAAGATACCGTTACGGAAAACAGCTCTTCTGATAATGATGACAGTCATCATCAAGAGGACCAAGACCAAGAGGATGTGGGACCCGGTGCACAAGCTAGTGGTTGGCATTCAGATAATGAAGTGGAATCGAGGACTTTGCCAAGCCGAGTGATGAAACGGGATGATGAGATGTCAAAGAGCTTAAATCTAAAGCAAACTGATGACTCCATTATAAAATCTGATGGTAGTAAACAAGGTCGGCCTTCGGCAGTGACTTCTGCCTTAGGATCTACTCGCTTAGAGGATCCAGTTGGTATGCCACCTGAGGTACTGTTTCTTGCATCGAGTTTGACTTGGCTACTGGTTCTGGCTGGTTACACAAGATAGATTGATTTTTTACTGGTTGGAGTTGCTAACATGTTACTTGGTATAGCTAGGTTTAGTTAAGATTTGGTTTTGCTACTTGGCCTTTTCTCTTCAGTTAGGAATCTTGCTAGTTGGTATTTTTTATTTGCTCAATTGTCATGATTATGTGAACTTCTGCTATGGAAATCGTGTTGGTTATTAGCTTGCTGATTTTTGTTCTCCTGTTGATTTTACCCTTCCTCTGTTCTCCCAGTGGACGCCACCTAACGTCAGCGTGCCCCTGTTGAATCTAGTTGACAAGGTGTTTCAGCTTAAGAGAAGAGGTTGGCTGAGGTTAGCTAATCTATTGAACTCTAAACAAATAAATGCGAAGTTTGAGTACCCTGTATCTTGCTTACTTTGCCCATGCGTATTACATTCTATTTAATTCCCTGCCTCTTGGAGTCTCTTATTCAGTAGCAGGTCAATAGACATGTTAAAACTGCTCCAACTTTATCAAAGAAAGATGTATGTATTTGTTCCCCTCATTCAACTTATGAAGGCTGAATTTAATGGGCGCAGGAGACAAGTGTTTTGGATGTCCAAGCAAATTGTGCAATTGATAATGGAAGATGCCATCGATGACTGGCTCCTGAGGCATATTTATTGGCTTCGGCGAGAGGAAACTATAGCCGTAGGGATTCGATTGGTGCAAGATGTAAGTCGTTGTCTCTGCAATTTGTAGTAATCTCTGTGGTTCATATGTAGAGTTACGTTTGCCGTAGGCGATCTCCCTGTTCTTCTTCTGATGGTTTAAACTTTTCCAGATTCTTTGGCCAAGTGGAACTTTCTTCACAAGAATTGGGGTTGCTCCTCAAACTCAAGCTGCTGATGAAGCTCCAGAAAATCTGAATTCTTTTCAGATGGGCCAGTTTGGTGGCAACAGCAAGGCACCCAAGCAAATTTCATTTGAGGAACAACTTGAAGCTTCCCGCAGAGCAAATTATATCAGGAAAACACTCTTTGGTGAGACTCGACGAAATTCTTCACTCTATTCATGTTTCTGATTAGTGATAATTAGTATCTTATAGCAGCTTATTCCCGTTTCTAGTTCTGTCCAGAAAGTAACAAATCATACGGTTTTCTTCAACTTGACGAAGACGCTACCTGTTGCTTAAGTTTTCAGTCCATTATAATGTTAACTTGGAAATTATAGCTTCTAATTTTCTTCCCCTTTGTCGTTAGATGGAGTCCCAACAGCCTTAGTCAGCTTGATTGGTGCGAATCAGTACAAGCGCTGTGCACGAGATATCTTCTACTTCACTCAGGTTATATATTTGACGCTATATTTGTTATATTCCATGCTGCATTTGTTTCTATACTAACTGAGAATCCCCGTGTTGCGTAAAATGCAGTCTAC
The DNA here is from genome assembly GCA_964030455.1 of Linum trigynum. Classification (NCBI taxonomy): domain Eukaryota; kingdom Viridiplantae; phylum Streptophyta; class Magnoliopsida; order Malpighiales; family Linaceae; genus Linum; species Linum trigynum. Next base: position 41,605,213 of record OZ034815.1, on the reverse strand, counting down.
TATCTGCATAAAGCAGCTCGCGTATGCAATTCTCGAGCTCTTACTGGTGACGGTCTTCCCTGAGCTCCGGGATCTTCTGCGAGAACTTCATGAGAAGATGCCCGTCCCTACCCCTGCTTAGTGTAGAGAACCATCAGTTCCTTTTTTTGCAGCGATAAAGTTGACCAAGTTAACATGATGCCAGTGGTCGCCAACTGAGGTCGACGGAGTCATCAACGATTGATTGCCGCGGTCATGCCAGTTGGGGCGGTTATGCGCGAAACAGCAGAGGGACTAGGGTTGGGAGAGGCTATAATGTAATTACCAGGGAATAGTTTTGTTGGCTTGGTGAGGTTGTGGAAGGTCGGATGGTTCATTCTTGATGTACAGAAATGTACATTTTTGTTCAGCTATATATTTTGTATAGAAGAAGACACAGGACAGGAGAGCCTCAGACTGGTTTTGTGTGAATACCATGCTTTCTTTTTTCTGGCCTTTTTCCAAATGCTTCGATCACAACTTCCAACTTAGTAGACAGCAGTACTATGTAAGAAAAAAGTTGAAGTGTGTTTTATCAGATGTTAAATTTAAGTGTAAATATTTTGACGTTGACTTATATGTTGTATTCAAGTATGATCATGTTTCATTTTGATATAATGTCATTTTTTAATTGGGTTAAAGACACATTTGGTCGATTACAAAATCGGGACATGTTTAGTCACTAGAAAAAGTTAATATCAAATTTGGTCACTACAATTACTAAAACTGGACGCATTTAGTCACTCGCCGTTAGTCTCCGTCCAACTCCGTTAATGAAGTCCGTTAAGTGATGATGTGGCAAACAAAATTGCCTAATCAGCCGGATATAACCCAACAAAAATAAAACCCGACCCGCCACGTCATTAAAACCAACCCAACCCAACCCCACCCCACCCAACCCTTCTTCCTCACCAAATCTGTTCGTCTCCTCTGACAAAACCTCACCGAATATCAAAACCTCAACAAATGGCCGACGAACCTCCGCCCTCCGCCGCTCCTCCTCCTCCACCCCCTCAATCCGCCGTAGAAGAGCTCCCGGTAGCACCGCCACCGCCGCCGGAGCAAGCCCCAGCTGCTGCGGTTTCCGCGGAGGATTCATCCGCCGCACCGCCGCCAGAGGAGGAGAAGAGAGCACAAGTAGAAGGGGCGCCGGTGAAAGCCGAAGTGGTCGCGAAATCGGTGGTAATCAAAGAGGACTTCACCGGCGAGCCGGAGAAGAAGGAGAAATTGAAGGTTCCGGAGTCTCTGATCTCGTTCAAGGAAGAGAGCAATCGAGTCTCTGATCTGTCCGATTCAGAGAAGAAGGCTCTCGATGAGTTCAAGCAGCTGGTCCAGGAAGCTCTGGACTCTTGCTCCTTCACCTCTCCTTCTCCTCCGCCGCCGCCAAAGGAGGAGATTCGGACTTCCTCTTCCGCCGCTACCACCGCCGCTGCTACGGAAGCTCAGAAATCTGAAGATCAAAGCTCCAATGTCAGCAAAGAGATTACTCCATCGGCCGCTGAAAAGCTAGAAGAAGAAGCTACTCCAGCAAAGGAAGAGCCTGCGGCAGCTGCTGCTTCCTCTTCCTCGTCAGCTGAGGTATCAATTTGGGGGATTCCGCTGCTGGAAGACGACAGAAGCGACGTCGTTCTGCTGAAGTTTTTGAGAGCTAGGGATTTCAAAGTGAAGGAAGCATTCACGATGCTGAAGAACACGATCCAGTGGAGGAAGGAATTCAAAATCGACCCAACCCATAATCAAAGATGAATCCTCCGCAGAAACCGCAGCAGCTGGGGCTTGCTCCGGCGGCGGTGGCGGTGCTACCGAGAGCTCTTCTACGGCGGATTGAGGGGGTGGCGGAGGAGGAGCGGCGGAGGGCGGAGGTTCGTCGGCCATTTGTTGAGGTTTTGATATTCGGTGAGGTTTTGTCAGAGGAGACGAACAGATTTGGTGAGGAAGAAGGGTTGGGTTGGGTCATGGGTTGGGTTGGTTTTAATGACGTGGCGGGTCGGGTTTTATTTTTGTTGGGTTATATCCAGCTGATTAGGCAATTTTGTTTGCCACATCAGCACTTAACGGACTTCATTAACGGAGTTGGACGGAGACTAACGGCGAGTGACTAAATGCGTCCAGTTTTAGTAATTGTAGTGACCAAATTTGATATTAACTTTTTCTAGTGACTAAACATGTCCCGATTTTGTAATCTCAGTGACCAAATGTGTCTTTAACCCTTTTTTAATTTATTATATTTTTATCTAAGTGTGAATACTGGAAAATTGTTAATTTGAAATAATTCATTACCTATGTAGAGTATAATTGTTTTTACTATATATTCGGGTTAAACTGATTAATAGGAGTAGATATGGTGTTAACATTTGAAGTTGTACCATCACATAAAGGTACAAGTTCAAGTTGTACCATAAAAGAATTTGTACAAAAAGTATAAGTACAACTTCATATCTACTTCTCATTTCCCTTATAAAATTTCTCTTATAGTATTTATCCTTTCTCATCTTCCCTTCTCCTCTCCTTCCATTTACGTTGTTTTTCTATATTTTACTAGCATGGGCCCCGGCCATTTGGTCGGAGGAATGTGAGGTATGAAATTTGATAATGTAATGGAGTGTATAGCTTATTGTTGTATAGTTTTTTTGGGAAACACGTGATAAAAATAGTGAATTTTAATAGGAAAGATACATGAATGATGAAACGAATAAAAAATCAGCCTTATGAACCAAAATCAAGTACCTGTTACCTTGTGAAATAATATTGTTTCTGGTAATATGATGAGGTGGAGTAAGTTTTATAGAAACCGAATTCCAGAAAATCGAATAAAAAATCGCCTATCCCGCCGGTTTTTGGGAAATGAGCATCTCACAATCGTTGCTAGCTTTTACTCAACCTGTTGGCCGATTAATTTGTTTTATAAAACTTTGACCTTGTCATAATTGTGCTTTCTGGTTTTTTGCCAAGCCATGATAAAATCTAAAGAAATCAATAATGAACAACACGATTTGGGATATGAACCACCATTCCTGTATCCCTAGAAAGTGGTGGCAAACACGGACTCACCTCCCAAACTGTTTTGGATTTAGATTTTTATCGGGTATTAGGGAACCATGTGATTATAAATTAGACTTGATCAAAACAGGCCAAAACTTGAAATTCAGCCTGTTTGACCGACCCATGCCAAACTCTAATTATTCTTTACTTTTAAACTTTCTATTTGAAAATAAAAAAAATAATGAAAAGAAAAGAGATGACTGCAATTCGCCATTTGCACATCACTGATTCGTGAATAAAACTATAGAATTTCGAAAGGAAACTGAAAATGTTTAGGATTCGTTTTAATGTTAAAAATAACCAAATAGATCTTTCTGTTTAGTTATTTTACTAACAAATACCAAACGATTCCCTATAATATACACTATAATTTAATCATTATGATATCAATTAATACAGAAGAACATGATAGGCTTCTGGGTAACTGGCAGAAGGAATGGACTTCGTCCGTGGATGGATATGGACATATGGTGAAGATGGGAAGCGCCTACTTGATCCAGTGAATGGACAAACAAACCTGTCACCAGTGCAGGTTGGTGATAGGTTTTCCCCTTATGCAGTTTACTGTGTCAAGTCTGCAATTTCATTTTTGAGCAAGATAACGTAGAAGAATGAACGAAAATATCCCTTCAACTTCTGCCAAAACTTCCTCAAACCAAAATTGGAAGTAATCAATGAATAATCAAATTTTCAGTGTCTAAATTACATAGCTGATTTGTGAGGTAAAAAAGCCTTTTACATGAACAGATTCTCCTTTACATTGGAGTACAGCCCGTAAAGAGAATACTGCCCGAGGCTGGAAACCTCGTACCAAGAGTTGAGCGTTTCCAGGTACTTGTCAGTACCCGAGAATGCTAACTGTATGTTGATCTCGCAATCAACAGATCCGCCATGGCTCCTACACTTCTTGGTTGGAATTGCACAGTCCTGTTCATTCAGGCAGCGGAACTCACCAGAGCACGAACCACACCCGAATTTCTTCCAGTACAAGTTTACAAGGGTACCCGTCTGGAACTCAAGAACCTGCAGGAGAAATATTGCGTCCAGAAAAGCAAAGAAGAGATCTTCAGCAATACTACTACAACTACACAGGAACAAGAGACAGATCAGACTTTTCCCGTCGCGCCGCGCGGTTTCTCTTACCAAAGTGAAGCTGGTTATGCTCATGGTACCATCAGCCACAAGAGTTGGAACTGATCTCGCTGCAAAGTTCCTCCCAGCAAATGCTACCATGAACCCACCTGCCTTTGCCTTAAGGGTTCAAAAATCACACAGACAGAACACAAAAAGGTATGCAATTCATTTCTCTAAATTATTTAACATTCCATCATCTGCAGATAATCATAATAGGCATTGGAACGATGATCAATTGATCAAGGATTGTGCAAGCGTACCGGATCGAACGTGGTGCTGTTGATGGTGAGCAGCGAGAGCTGGTCGACCTGCGGGCGAAACACGGCGAGCTGAGCATGCTTGGACGCCAAGGCGAGTCGCCTGTCACACGGGGAGAACTGAACCTCCCCCGCGAAGAAGGAAGCGTTGGCGGCGAATGCCAGGCCGAAGGAGAAGCCGTCGGACTTCGCCACGGTGGCGTCGGAACACGGATCGAAGACAGGGTTGCTTTCGTCGGCTGCATTCGCCATGTTCGTCGCGGACAGCAAGGTAGCCAATATGGTTATGGTGAACGCCATTCTCGTCCTCTCGAGCTCCCGCATTTTCCCCATCACGTCTAGATAAACCGCCACGATGCAACACGTAAAAGGTGATTGAAATGAATTTGGTCCTGATGATGATTTGTACGAGACAATGGAGATCAAAGGGAAGGCAAAATTGACATGATTTGTTTTTTGTGTTTCTGTTATGAATTCGTGGGTTTTAGGATCCGCCATGAATGGAGAATCTGGAGATTTGAGACAAATGGAGATTGGACGAATTAGTGGTGACTGGGTGTTGGATTGGAAGGAAGACCTTTATTTGTTGCCTTGTTCTAAGGAGAAAGTGGGAGTTACTGTTTTTCGGTTTTCTCGTTACTTTGCTTTTTTCCTCATTGATCGTTCACAATTTGGATATAAAGCATGGGGTGATGTTGTTTAAAGAGAGCTTGATTTCAAGTAATTATTTACACATTAATCAATCCAATAATTGAGATTGTGTTTTTTTTTTTCAATTCAATGATATTAGCCCAATTGATTTCGTAAACATATTTTTTCAAATTTTTAAATGAAAAAGGGAAAATGAAAATTCCAGAGTTAATTTTAGTCCGTCAAAGTGGTTATAGCGTTGAGATTCATCTTAAAAGCACGTCGAATGTGATTAAGTTAGCTCTACAAAGAGCATTCACATCGATACAATTGCAAAATTCATTGCATATTTTCTTTCAATAGTCGTTTCGACAACTTATGCAATCCAACTCATATTAATTTCATTGAATCTACATCAATGCAATTCACTTGCAATTGCATACGTGCTTAACTCTAGAAAAAAAAATAATTATATTGCAGAAGCACATCATTCCCCCTTTCCATAACTTTTTTTAGAGTATCTCGATCGTCATAAAATCAGCTCCTCCTCCATCTTCGACAACCATTGCCATTAATCCTACTGAACCAACTCCAATTCAAGCTGCTTTTACTCAACCAACTCCATCTCTAGCTACTACAAAGGAGCCAAAGCTTTCTACCAAAAAAAAGAAGGAGCCAAAGCAGTACAAAATAAGGCCTAATGCCTATGATGAGCTATAATTTGTGGAAGATCCCAGAAAAAACAAATGAGGAAGGTGAGAGTTTGTTTTGCAATAAGGTGCTTGCTATTGATAAAGAAACAATGATACTTGTGCTCTCCATAAACATACAACGATGTGTAGGAAAAAGAGGAAAGAAAGAAGGTTCTCAAATGCGGTTAAACTTGCACCAGATGATGAAAGGGTGTTATCTTTAACCAATTTGAAATTTGAGCAAGGGGAAAGTCAGAATTGCATTAGTTGGAATGATCATTAAGGATGAGTTATGTTCATAGGGTAGGTTTTAACGGATTTTGTCTTGCTGCTTGCCCAATGTTCAAGATTTATGGAACGAAGTCTATTAGATAAGATTGTTTCAAGTTGTTGGTTAACGAGAGGGTGAAGTTGGAGGATTATTTCAAGTAACGGTGTGTTGGGAGGGTTCTCGTACTACAAATTATTGAACGTTTGTGCAAAATCTCATTTAGTTGTTTTAAATGCTCATTTTCTTGGGAATGATTGGAAATTGCACAAGAAAATTATAAGCTTTCGTCTCATTTCCAGTCATAGGGGAATTAATGTTGGGGCTACAATTGTTGATTAGTTAGTGGAGTGGACTACGAAGGACGTTTTCCCTATCACTATGGATAATGGTTAGTGCGAATGACACTGAAATAGATTATTTGAAGGAGAAACTGATTGATTCTTATGATTAGTGTTAAGGATGAGACTTATTTGCATATGTGTTGGTAGCACATATAATAAATTCAATTTTCAGGGACGGGTTGGAAGAAATTGGGGTGTCGGTGGTTCAGATTAGAGAAGCGGTGAGGTGGGTTCATGTCTCACCCTATAGGCTGTTTAAGTTCAATAATTGTGTGAACTTTCCATCATACAAGTCCAAGAAGATTGTGTTTGGAAGTTTCCACTAGATGAAATTCCAACTATTTGATGTTGGAGGCAGTAGAGAAGTATGAGAAGGAATTTAAGACACTTTCAAATAGAGAATATCGGTTCCTAGCTAAGAAGTACAAGGGTCAACCAATTGTTCCTCCAACTAAGGCTGATTGGGAGAGTCAAGAAATTTGTGCAAGCACTGATTACTTATATGAGCTCACCTTGCTGGTATACGAGGCAAAGCATGTGCCTTCTCATCTCCAAGGAAGATTTGTCATGTTTTTTTCCAAATTCAGCAAATGTAGAGGACTGAAGAGGAAAAGGCGAAGAATATGACTTCGAGGATGCATGTCAAAGTAAATAAATTTTGGTACGAGAGTGAGTATGAAACTCAAGCATGAATATGCTATTTTACTTGGCTATGAGGTTTGATCCTAAGCGTAAAGATGCATTATCATATTCATATGTATACACATTGAGAAAGTTATATGAAGAAACAAAAGGGGACGAGTTGGTGGAGGACTTGAATGTAGAACTTACTACTTTGTTTAAGTATTATGAAAGCATGGTGAGTCATTCAACTTCTAGAGAGGTGACTCAATTTGAAGTTGGTTAAGGTTCTTCAATGACAAAGGAGGTTGAGGTGCCTACTTTGGCAACTCCGAATGTAATAACCACTACTTTTGATGATGATACTTCAAGGAATGAAGCTTGTGTTGAAGCAAGTGAGTTGGAGAAGTACTTGGCTGGACTTCATGAAAGAGATGTGAAGAATCCGAAATATGACGTCTTAATGTGGTGGAAGAACAATGCGATGAGGTATCCAGTTTTGATTGAGATTGCCAAAGATATACTTGCTGTTACCATATCAAATGTTGCTTTAGAGAGTGTTTTTAGTATTGGATCTCGTGTGTTGGATTCTTTTAAAAGTTCTATGATACCCAAAACTGTGGGGACTCTCATATGCATCAAAGCTTGACTGGAAAATTCGACATTACCTATCGAGAATAAAGGTTTGGAGGAGCTTGAAGAATTTGAAAAATGGTATCTTTCTACATTAGGATATCTTAACTTCTTAATTCCTATCATCGTTGAATCTGCCACTTAGAAGTTAGGATGGTTAATTGAGTTAGAATTTGGGTACTAATTGGGTTTTGTTCTAATTTTGGTTCACGATTCGGTTTGTGTTATTGTCTGCCGTTACACCAACATAAATAATATACTAAATGGGTTATTCGGTTCAACACGAGTAACCACAACATCACAAAAACCGTAACATTCGAATTTTCGGGTAACCTCAATGGTATTGATGCCGATTGCTACAAAAAAAGGTATCGATTCGAGTTCCAGCAATCGACCAATTCGATTCGATTAACTGAAATCGACCCGATTGCCAACCCAAGTAAATGCTTTTAGTTAAAAATTAAATCTAAAGATGAAGGTAGCTGCATTTTTTTTTTGTTGTTGGTAGAATTAGAATCATTTTCATTTTTGAATTGTCGATTAGTGAAAAATGTGTTTCTCCGCTGGGGAATTCGTTTCACCAATCCAAATCACCCGACCTCTGATGCCATATTGCACGTGCAAGTCACGAAGAAAAGTACAAAGCAAAACCAAGGACAAAAATAAATGTCTGGGTGGAAAAAAAATAATTAAAAATGCAAACCGAGTCAGCCAAACTGAGTTGCGCCGAACCGGGTGGGGATCCGATTCGGAAGGGGGTGAGTTACTGAGTGGGACAGGAAATGAGGGAGAAAGCCAACTCGTTCATTCAACTTTTTAGGTCAAGTTGTGTATTTTAAGGTTTAAAAAGCACTGTTGACTGTAGCTGTAAGGCGAGCAGTTGGTGGGGAGTGAGGTAGGGAAGAAAGCCGAGCTCTGGGGTTTGGCTGATTGGGGGAAAGGAAAGGGAAGAGAGGAAAAAGAGAAGAGATTCAGAGGAGGAAGAAGAAGAAGAAGCGTTTTGGTGGTGGCTGGCTGGCGGTGGACGGCGGTGGTGGTATAGATCTGAAGACCGCCGGAGGAAATTTCTTTCTTTTTCTTTCCCTTTCTCTTTCAATCGGGTCTTATCATTCTATCATGATCTGATTGACCATTTCTCTTTCTCTCTCTCTCTGTCAATCCCACTCACTATAATTACCCCGAAAAGTCGCAAAACCACAAACTGAAGAATGCCTTCTAGGCCTTACTTCCACAAGATAATTCTCCCCAGAACCGTTCAGGACAGGAAGCTGGTAACGCCAATCTCTTATTTTTTTATATTGTTTCTCCCTTCTGCTCTGAATTGATTCTCTGTTCTGGGAATTTTACACTGCGATGTGATTGGATTTTTTTCCCCCATAGCTGGTTTGACTGTTACATGCTTGTTTAATTTTGGGGGTTTTTATAATTGTTGATGAGTCCGGAGAAATGGAACCCAGAATTTTATTTTGGTGGGTGGAGGTGGTTGTGCTACTAATTAGTGAGAATTCGATCATCAATTATGGTTTTGGTGGAAATGGGGTTAACAAGACTGTGATTTGTGAATTAGGGTTTTGAGTGAGCTCTTTTCATGTTATAGGATGAGGGGTTTTGAGTTTTTTTTTTTTTTTAACTGCTATGCATGTTGGGGAGGCAAAGAGGATTGTGAATTTCTTAATTTTTTCTGCCATTCTGGAATACGGAGAACATTTCCTCAGCCGAATTGATAGCTTTGCTGAAGTGAATTTAGCCTGTGTGTACGTTCACCACTGCTTATGGTAAAACGTATCAGTTAAGAATGGAGAAATAATCTGAAAGTTTCTTTCTTGACTTCAGAATCTGCTATCACTCACTTGGATTGCTGTTTCATTTAAAAATTTGTTAATGTCAGACGTTTTCTTTAAATTGTAGCTGAAGATCATGAGCAATGGTTAGGTGTAAACGGCTCATCATCAAATAAGAAACAGGACTGCATATGTTGTATATGCTACTCTGCAATTTCGCATCTTAAATGGTTTATACAATATTTGTGTTTCAGCTTCTCTTCCAGGATTGTAGAAATCCATTAATAATTAGCATTGGAATAATATCGTCTTGTTCTCTGGTCTCAAATGGGGTTGGATCCCCTAAAATTGCAAAAAAAAAAAAATCTGTCATTAAATGGGTACAAACATAGCATATAGGGATATTATGTTACATGGGAGTATCCGTTCCTCACTGTGTATTACATATCTAAACTGCAGCTATCAGCGTACCTGTTCCATGTGGCATATTTTCGTGACATGAGAGTTAGGTGCAATTTTAGTATTTTGATCATTATAGCAAGAACTGAGGATTGATTCTTATGCTAGAATTCATCCATCATTCTTCAAAAGCTTTTTGTCTTGCAGTTTTTCATCACATTGATGTTATGATAATATTAGCTCCGTGTTTTTGGGTGCGTTACTCTACGTCCTCCATTCTACTCTTCCATTCCTTTTCATTTGACTTCCCTGCAACTCGAACACCATTTTCCTGGAGTGTGTTGATCAGAGTTGACAACTGATTATCCTTTGTTCTGTGTCTTCATAAAATATTTCTTCTTGGAATATGCATAGGAAAGAATTTATCCTAACTTAACTTAGCTGCATGCAGAGGATCCCAGATAACTTTATCAAGAAATTTGCAAATGACCTCACTCCACTTGTCAGGCTGACTGTTCCGGATGGTCATGTGTGGCGTATAGGAATAGTAAAAGCTGATGATAAGTTTTGGTTTCACGATGGGTGGCATGATTTTGTCGAGAGTTACAAGATTCGTGTTGGCTACATGCTGATTTTCAGATATGAAGGAAATGCAATCTTCAATGTTCATATATTCAATTTGTCTGCTTCTGAGATAAACTATCAAACTAACACTCTCAGTGGGAAAAGATGCCTTCTATTTGATGATTTGGAAGATGAGGACTCTGCCGAGTACTTGAATCCCTTGCCGGTCTACCAAGTTCCCTACACAATGAAAGGTTAGCTCTTTCCACTAGATACATTCATAAATAAGCAATACTTTCTGACTGCAACATAACTCTGATCTACTAACTCGATGTGTGAAGCAAATCCGCATTTGACCAGAGTAACGAATGTTCCACAACCAGCAACTCGGCCTGCTAGCGATGGGAATCTTCAGTTTAATGCATTTGATCAACGAAATGCTTCAGATGCACCACCACCACCACCAGTAAAAGTTCCCAAGAAACGTGGAAGAAAAAGGATAAAGCCTGATCCAAGTAAGTTCAGGGAATTCACCCCTTATTTGAGCTATTCTTTGGGTTGGAATTGCAATTAATTTCAGCTCTTAAAACAAAAAGATGCAGCTGAACAACAACAGCCCTCTGCCCTAAAATCCCAAGAAGATGGAGATATGCGCCTCAGATTCTATGAAAGTGCCTCAGCGAGGAAGAGAACTGTGACGGCTGAAGAAAGGGAAAGAGCAATAAATGCAGCCAAAACATTTGAACCAGAAAATCCTTTCTGCAGGGTTGTGTTGCGACCGTCTTATTTATACAGAGGTTGCATTATGGTGAGCCACTTGAAACTGATAAGCTCCCTGCTTCTGTCAGCTGTCTTTATCCTCGGTTTGCTGGTTCCTATTTGAGAAGTAGAGCAAATAGTAGCAAGTTCATGTGTGTTTGAAAAATCATTGAAATGAGTACATGATTGGTAAACTGGTTTTTTTATCGACTAGAGACGCAACTGATGGGTTTTCTCGTTTTCAGTATCTACCATCCGGCTTTGCGGAGAAGCATCTCAATGGAGTTTCGGGATTCATCAAGCTTCAGTTTACTGATGGGAAGCAGTGGCCTGTTCGATGTCTTTATAGAGGAGGGAGAGCTAAACTGAGCCAGGGATGGTACGAGTTCACCTTGGAGAACAATATAGGGGAAGGAGATGTGTGCGTCTTTGAGCTGATGAAATCGAGGGATGTTGTGCTGAAAATAACTGTGTTCCGAGTCACGGACACTGCTGGCAACTATCTCAACCACCATCGATCAGCTCCTGCTCCGTCGAGGCACTAGAACTTAAAGCTGGGGATCCACATCATAGCATAGATTAGGAAGGCTGGAACTGGTGAGAACTTCGTCTCTTTCGCGTTGCTGTTGATGATCTGTCATGGAAGTCTCTCTGCTGGCACATTGCAATGCTGTTGATGATTGTCTATAAGAAAAAAGAAAACGCATCTGCAAATTAGCTGGAAGCTTCTTCATTTGTTAATTTAGGGTGCTTTGTGCACGGCATTTTTTTCCGTGGGTTTGATAGGGCTGTAAATAGACTGCTCCAATCAAGAAGGTATCAAGCTGGACCAGAACCATCAGATCTTTGTGTGGCAGCTCTGGTTCCTTTTCAGATTGCTATGTTTGATTCCAATTCCATGCTCTTTAGGGTGTATGCATGGTTTGTTCGCCAGATCTTTGTGTTCTGCTTTTCCGGTTTCTACCCTGCTTCTGCTTTGTTTCGCTGTCTCGACGCATAGATCATTGTAAGACTTTCACAGGGAGTCGTGAGTATTGAACTAACGATTAGGTGTCCATTCCAGATGTAAAATTTGAGTCTTGTTTTAGTCTCGAATCCTTTTGGTCCATTGGAAAGTCGTAATAGTCTTGTTTTAGTCTCGATATATTAATCCAGGTCAACACTCGACGACCAAAGCAAGCTAACCAAAGGGTGGTTGCAGTTTGTATGGGAAAATAAGTTGGGAAGAAGGAGATGTCTGCATCTTCAAGCTGGTTTGATGCGACCAACGTTGTCTTCAAAGTGATCATATTTGGGGTAAAAAGTAGAGTGGCCTTTTTTTACTGAAGGATGCATCAGAAAGGGCCAAATAAGGAAAGCTGGGATGAGAGGTTTGACGTTTGAGTGGTGAAATGGCTTCATCAATCATGGCAGAAGAGATTTCGTCTGATTAAGTTTCAGAGATGGGTAGAAGAATCGAGTGGGTAAATGAAGGTTACTCATGAAGAGAACCGTTGGATCATAGCCTTACTTTTCAATCCTCACTCTGTAAATGAGCGCAAGTCATCATTTCAAGAAGCCAAAAAGCCAGGTAAAAAAAACAGAGCAATTACACATTTTCGACTCTGTGCCTGCAAAACAGAGGTTTGATCCTGTCAAGATATCTCTTGTTTCCCCTTCCTTGCAAACAAATTCTGAATTCCTACATTTCTAACATAGTGATAAGAAAGCAGCAAACCTGAAACCTCATAAAAGCAGAGCTTAAACTTTTCCAAAACTGGAATACTAGCTAGCTAGCTAGCTACCAACACTGCATTGCCCATATTGAAAGCTCTGATGGGTCAGAACCCTGCATAGCTCCAGAACAACAAAGAAACCCTCCTCCCCAGTCCCCATAACGCCATAATCTCGTCCACAGCTAAGTAGAGAGCTTTTCTCTTTCGTCTGCTCCTAAGCCCATCTTTTTCTCGTCAATCTAGGGAAACCTTACCCTCAAGGAATCATGGCTGCCAGTGCCAACACTCGGAGCTTCACCGACGAGTTCCTCCCGCCGTTTGAGTACTTCTTCAAGGTGATCACGCCGGAAGCCGTCCAGAACAAGAAAACAGTAAGCCTCCTTTTTCCACAAAAAAAATAAAAAAAAATCAGTCTATTTTGCTGAATCTTTCGAGCAAATCACTCACCTGAATTTGTGCTCTGTTTTTTTCTTCTTCTTTCTGTTCTGTTTCCATGGACGCAACAGATGCTTCCGGAGAAGTTTACAATCACTTTCAAGGCCAAGCTCCCAAACGTGGCGACGCTGAGAGGGCCAAACGGCAGATTTTGGCGGGTCGGGTTGACAAAAGAACGGCGAAACCCGAACAGAGTGTGGTTCGACTCTGGATTCGGAGATTTCCTCTGCTTCTACTCCATCATCGCCCGCCATTTACTCATTTTCAAGTACGACGGCTCCTCCGGTTTCGACGTTGTCATTTGCGACCTGACCGCCTGCCAGGTTGTCTATCCGAGCTCCGAACCTCAGGTTTCTCCCGGCGATGAAGAAGAAGACGACAGCGACGATGAGCCCACTGAAGACGAAGTCGAAGAAGAAGAAGAAATCAGCGATTCCGAATCTGACAGTTACGAGCGGTTTGGCCGTGGCCGTATTTGGAAAGGGAAACAGGTAGAGACAACCGGGATTTCAAGCTCTCGCCGGAAACTCACCGGAGCGAAAATTCGAGCTGCCGGAACTGCTTCAGGTAAGAAAAAAAAATTAACGAGCTTTTCCGAACAAAGAAACAGAGCCCACCTGATAATTATAGTTTCATGATCTGTGTGTCAGGGTCCCGGCGCCTGCAACAACCAAACCGCCCTCTCACGGCGGCGGAGCGACTGGCTGGGGCGGATGGGCATTTGTGGAGGCGGCTGAAGGCATCGAGGATTATGACGTCAACCAAGTTCAGCTGCAGCTTCGGCGGGTTGTCCCGTGGGAGCAAGAGAGGGGTGGAGAAAGCCATGGATTGCGAGCCAAGGAACCCTTCTGTGCTCATCGTCATGAGGAATTTCCATGTTTGCACGGGAGGAGTCCTGGTAAGTCTCGCGCCATTGATTAGATCTATTTGGGTTAATATTCGTTTCATGTTCTGAGTTTTTTTGTTTTTGGTATGTTCTTGATGTTTGTAGTACATGCCCAGTAAGTTCGCCAAGCGGTACTTTTCTGGAGATCGAGAAAGAGTCAGGCTGTGTGCTTACGAGGGGAAGACGAGATTTGTGGGTGAATGGCGTGCTTATGCCGCCATAAACAAGCCGCGGCTCAGCGTATTGTATATCAGAGGGTGGCCGGAGTTCCAATCGGACAATAACTTGGCGGAGGGAGATATGTGCTTATTCGAGCTCGTCGATCAGGAGAAGAAAGTTTTCCATGTCTACATGTTTAGAGCTTGATATTTGTGCACTAAATTGGATCTTGTGATAGATTGTACTCATTGTGCAAGGGAGCTACGTGGCAATTTGAACTCGCCCCGTGGGTATTACCCGACCTGATCCGTGATGGGCGGGTATTACCTGACTCGCAGTAGCGTGGGGCGGGACATGAGTTCTTACTTCCGACCTGCCCTGCCCGCCCGTTCTTGGCCCATTTTATCTCAATTTCTTACCGTATCTATTCATATTTATCATAGTTTGAATTTTCTTCAACTAGTTAGACTCGAACTTTTAACTAGTTAGACTTAATTACCCGTTCTATTATAAATACTTTCATTCATAAAGTTTTTTTTCTCTTCATTTTATTGTAAGACGTAAACTCTGCGTGTATTTTTTGCACATAACATCTCAGAGTGGGTCGACCCGCCCTGCCTCGTACCCATGCGGGTATTAACCGCCCCGACCCGCAGTAACTTGGGGCGAGACATGAGTATTAAGGTACCCGCCCGTCCGATTGTCATCACTAGCTACGAGGACTAGCATATAAAGTATAGTTATTCGGAGTACAATTCACTAT
This sequence comes from Linum trigynum, assembly GCA_964030455.1. Classification (NCBI taxonomy): domain Eukaryota; kingdom Viridiplantae; phylum Streptophyta; class Magnoliopsida; order Malpighiales; family Linaceae; genus Linum; species Linum trigynum. Next base: position 41,590,113 of record OZ034815.1, on the reverse strand, counting down.
ATGCGTGAGCGCACATGCTGCACAAAACAAGTAAAGTTTAGCTCTGAGATAAATCAAGACATGTCATGCTCAGCATGTGCGACCTTGCACGACTGCATCTGAGGAAAATGACTCTCTCACTAGAAAATCTCTCTCCTCCTTTTCTCTCTGTTTTTTTCAAACACTATATCTGGGTTTCCATACGCATCCATCAATGGTGCTTTTTCAACCTCCTTAGATACTCTGATGGAGAAGAGACGTATATCTACCCAGATGAGTGATCCCATCAGAAGTAAAGTCAATCAAGAGTTGGATGGAAACCATTGCAAGGGCTCTCCTACACTGGTTTTCTGCTGAACAACCAAAAGCTACAAGCCTCTCAGCATTTTACAATTATTCCTCAAATGAGACCATCCTTCCTCAAAAGCCAGTTATGAAGGCAGAGAGCAGAAATCCCAGCCTATTTCGTCCACCAAAACCCAAGCCAAGATCTCTCCCCCTGCCAAAATCCTCTCGAGCCTCAAAACCCAGCAATAAAAGCCTTTCCTCTCTATCAAATCTCACCAAACTACCTCAAAGCTTCAATGCAACCAAGTAATGTGACAAACCTGCTTCCGCTCCGTCTATTTAAGAGCATCGACCAGCCAATCTGCTTCTCCACAAACTTACTAAATTTGTTTTTGAATGTTTATGTGCAATCAAAGACTTATTACTCTTTGTTTACAAAACATTTTAATGTTCAATCACCTTATCCACCATCTGTTTATAAAAAGTTCGCATTGGTCCTTAAGATTGTTGGCTGGTTGGCCATACAATGGAAGCCCATCGCTCATCTAGTCATCTCAAAGAAGCAGAAACCTGAAAAGTAATGGAAGCCATTACAGCCTTTTGAATTTTGATCCTTGGCCTGCACCAGAGATTCACCTCTGATATGGAAATTTATTCCACCCTTACCAAATATGTTCATAAAAAAACCTGTAAAGCAGGAAAGTGAAAAAAGCTGAGCCTGAAAGTTACCCAAATTAGAAGTCAAGCTAGTAAACACTCTGAAGATCTGAAAGCGCCGAAGAACTCAGCAGTCCCTGAGAAGTAACAGAGCAAAGGCTCCGAGTTAACATACAGAACTACTTTTCTTCTCTCCTTCACCTTCTTTCTTCCCTGCTTTCATTTCTTCGTCTAAAATTACTACTGCTGGGAAAAAAGTATCGACTAATGGCTGCCAACGGTCGGAACTTCGTCGGAGCCAATGAGAACCTACCGATGTTCAAGCATTTCTTCAAGGTGATCTGGCCGGAAGCCATACAGACCAAGAAACTGGTAAATCTGTTTTTACTTTTACCCAAAGAATCAGTCTATTTAAGCTTTGATCTTTTCAAGAAACCGACTTCATGCTCTGTTTTTCATTGTTTGATTTTTTTTTTCCATGGACGCTATAAAATACAGATGCTTCCTCAGAAGTTTGCCGTGACTTACAACAACGAGCTTTCTCGCGAGGTGCTTTTGGAAGTTCCGAACTCCAGAGTTTGGCGGGTGAGGCTGACCAGGGAGCGTGGAGACGAAACCAAAGTGTGGCTCCACTCTGGATTTGGGGAGTTCCTCCGTTTCTACTCCATCGTCGCTCGAGACTGCCTGATTTTCAAGTACAATGGCCGCTCCCGTTTCGAAGTAGTCATTTGCGACTCCACCGCCTGCGAGATCGCCTACCCAAATGAAGAACCTCCGGCATCTTCCGGTGAAGATGGCGACAGCTACGACGACTCTGAGTTTGACAGCGACGCTCCCGCTGGAGGAGAAGAAGAAGAAGAACACAGTAACGGTTCTGGGTCAGAGAGCGAGCAAGCGGAGATCGGAAATCCCAGAAGTGGTGATGGATCATGGTCTCGCCGGAGATTTAAACGACCGGCCGGAACTACTGCAGGTTAGATTAAAAAAAAAACTTTTTTTTTTGAGAAAGGAAGAAAAAAACCCTGAATTTTTTTTTGCTCTGTTTCTCTGTTTTCTAATTGTGCGTTCACAGGCGGTCGAGAAAACAGAGGCAAACGACCTCGTTTGGCGGAGGAGGACAGTGATACCTCGGCGGACTCAGATCACCGGCGAGCGGGAAAAGGAAGCGGCAAAGGCAAAAGGGTCTGGAAGTGGACGGGAAGCGGCGCTTCAGGGTCCCGCCGCCGGCAAAAACGTCCCCAACCTAGTTACGGTAAAACAGAGTCGAAAGAAAAAGCTGATTTCGTTTCAGATTGGAGAAAAAAGTAATAAAGCAATCATCTTTCTTCCTTTCCTGTGGAGGGATTTTTGCAGGGAGGGACGACGATCTGCGGATCCGGCTGCTGGCGGCAAAGATCGTGACGATAACCCGGTTCTGGTGGAGCTTGAAGCACTTGTCTACAGAGAGCAAGAACGCGATTCACAGAGCCATCGATCGCAGCAACCCAGGAAGACATTCAGTACTGATCGTCATGAAGAAGACTCACATTCATCCAGGCATATTCGTGAGTGAGAAATGTGGATATATGGTTTTTGATCAAATTAGAAAAAAACTTGTTCGGGTTTAAAGTTGTTGCAGCGTGTTACTCCTCTGCTTGAATGAAAAAAGAAACTGAATCGCTTTTTTTTTTGTGGTTTATGCAGAACATACCTGCTAAATTTGCCAAAAGGCACTTCCATCAACATTCAGAAGTGGTTACAATGCGTGTCTACGAGCAGGACGAGGGATTTGTGGGCGAATGGTGCGTCTCTGCGGAAAGAATTGAGCGTAATCTCGTCAGTGTCAGAAGAGGGTGGATTGAGTTTTGTGCAGACAATCGTTTGGTGGAGGAAGATGTGTGTTTGTTCGATCTAGTTGATCGGAAGGGAAAGATTTTCGATGTTCACATTTTTAGGGCGGAATGAATGTGAATATTTAGTGGGCTTGTTGTAATAGGTTTGTATCTGTGTGCTATCTTTTTTTTTTTTTCCTGTTTAATTGAGATGTTGGGTATTTTTGTCGGAGTCTAGTTATTCTGTTAATTTGAAAATTCGTTAGTAGATACTAACTAATATTCAAAATGTATGAACTAATATCCAGGTCTGTTGAGTATCTAGATAACACAGACTAGTATTAAAAACATCACAAACTAGTATACACATAACAGATACCAACTAATATTCACAATCAATCAACTAGTATTCAATATGGATACTCTTATGTGTTATCTAGATACTAATTATGTGCTGTATGGATACTATTCTGTGTTGTCTAGATATTAGTTTGTGAATTTGGGATAATAGTTGATTCATGGTGGATATCAGTTAGCAAAATTTGAATACTAGTCTGTGCTCTCTAGATACTTTAGTACTTGGATACTAGTTCATGTATTTTGGATATCAGTTAGTATTTGCTAATGAATCTTCAAGTTAGCATATTAACTTTCCCCTGTTTATCGGTCGTGTGGCTATGTAATGCTATTTACTTCTTTTGACGGATTTGTGTGTTATTTGAATGTTTTATTTTTCCATTAGATGCTATTTGAGTTGAGAAACAATTATTTTGATGAAGTTTGTCATTCTATGAGCTCAATGGGCTCAAATCATTTATGCAAGACTTGTGACAGCTATCCAACTTCATCTATACTTTTGATATGTGGGTGAAACTAGTTGCTATTAGCAATGCGTCTTGCCTGTAGGGGGATTTTTTTGACAGAAGTCAGAATGGCTAGTAGGAACAAGAGGAAGGGTAAGGGCGGATCGGATATGGTTCTCTCATCTACTATTGGGAGGACGTTCTCCCAATGAAGAATATGATAATATAGTATACGATTTACAGGAATACATATTCGTCCAATAAGAATAATGTATTCTTATAATAGATAGTAATATGAAATAGCAGCCGACCCAAAACCCGATGAACCTGTAACCTGATTTGCCCGCAACTCGACTAACTCGCAACTCGTTTGAACCCGAACCCGATGAACCCGAACTCGATAAACCCACAACCCGATGAACCCTCAACTCGTTTGAACTCAAACCCTATTGAACCTAGCCCGAACCCGCCCGATTGACACCTTTACTCACAATGCATTATTCTATGGCTGCAATGCGTACGGATCGAAACCCAACCCAAAATCAAAAATTTTTAATTTTAATAAAATTATAAGGGATAAAATTGAAATAAAAAAGAATATAATTGGACCCCAAAATAGCTCCCGTTAATTTATTTAGCCAAAATCCAATAGAGTGAGATTATAACAAAGGCAAGCACCACGGTGCCGCTATTAAAAATGCAGCACCGGTGCCGCAAGTTTTTTATTGGTCCACATGTTTGTCTATGTAGCATTAGTTCTGGACATCTAACCGAAATATGCAAACCTGTACTCGGATCAATCCATTTTTAACCGACCCAAGAACTTGTTATTTTGGTTAGACTCCAGATAGAAACCAGTCGCCCCCCTCCATCTTCCCGCCGTCGAATTGCCAAAAGAACAAACGTTCCGGCGAACTGCTCTATCGATGACCAAACTCCTCTCCAATCTCTTTCAATTTACCTACACTATATTCCTTGACTATCTTCCTCCTCGAAATCTCCCTATCGGTCCCCAATTTTCTTATTCTTCTTCTCCTGTTTTTGCCCCAATCTCCCTCCTCGATCTAAATACTTTCCCAATTCTACTTTTCCATGTCTCTTCGTGTGGCTTGGTATGCTTGAATCCATGCGGCATTAATCGTGTTTGTTTTCTTTTTGCGTGTCTTGTTTGAGTGAGATCATATTGTCAATATAGTGAATCAAGGTGATTGGCGCTCAGCCGGTGGTGGTATATATGCAGTGTTTCCTTCTTGCGGCTTTGAATTGCTTGAAGCCTAGTTCCAGGTGATGCAACTTCTGGAATCGGCAGACTATCTCCATCGCAATTGTTCGAAGATCTGGAGCACAAGAGGCAGACTGTTGAATCTGAATACGTTGGCGGCATCCTTGTCCGGGCCGTGTTTGGGCTGGGCTCGCGTATGGCAGAGTCTGGAGAATGAATCTGCGATGGAGAAGTTCGCCGGAACAGCCGCTGACAGTCCGCCGGAGCAAGTGAGAGAGGGAGACGACAAATTACATCTGATTTGGGTTTCTTTTTTCTTTTTTTTTTTTTGTTTTTTGTTCCCGCAGAAAAATAAAAGTGGGAATAATTCTATTGAAAGAAAGAAACCCACCGCAGCCCCTGGTACTGTACACACAGACACCTTTTACTGTCCATTGTGACTGAGATTTACTGTTTCAAACTGGCGTGGGCTGGCGTGTGGGCTGGAGTTGGGTGAGGCCTCATTGGGATCTGACGGAGTTTGGGGGCTCGGTCGGGGTGGGACTGGTGTTTGGCTTCTGGTTGGCCTTCGTTGGGGTCGTTTGGTGGCCCGGACGCGCGTTGGTCATCAGAGATCGATATTTTACTTTGGCCCGAATGGGCACGTGGGATGGGGTCTTCAGATGTGCTCAGTCAGTCTTGCGCGATATCATTGTGTCTGTTGAGGATTCCGGCTGTTGTTCGCAGGACTGTGTTGGAGGAACTTGGCGACTGTTTGGCTGTGGTTGGAGGTACTTTGGGAATGGTGGACAACTGATTGATACCGGTTATTCACCTAAGGGACGGGGCCTTCAGATGTCCTCGGTGAGTCTTGCATCATATGATTGTGTCTGTTAGGGATTGCTAGAGGGTCGTGTTGGGTTGTTGTTCGCATGACTGTGTTGGAGAAACTTCCCGGCTCATTGGCTAGGATTGGAGGTGCTTTGGGAATGGTGGGCGGCTGATTGATACCGGTTATTCACCTGATAGCGGGAGGGTGTCAGACAAGCTTACTGTTTAAACACTGTATACGTCATTCAGTACCTCGATGCGTGCGCTCAGGTGGAGAAGGTAGTCTCTTATTCTTTTTGCATGCCTCGATGTGTGCGCTCAGGTGGAGAAGGCCATTTCCCAATCTTTTTGCACAAGAGGACTCATTCTCGGAACGCATTTCTCTCTTTTTTTCTCCTCTCTTTGTTCTCTGTGGTTCAGTTGTTGTTTTCTCGCCTTTTTACTCGCCATGGATGCTACTCTGCTCTGCAATCTCAAAGGAGGTACCAGAGAGGTGACGCTGAGGCTTCGTCTGCTCCATATGTGGTATGCCAAGAATCCTTCTGGGACAAGGGTGTTTAGTCACTGTTGCCTTTGGGTGGATCAGACGGTAGATTCTCTTGCGTTGATTCTTTATGATTACAGTTTTTCCTGTTTTTTTGCTCTTTTTTACCCTTCTTTGCTCTTTCTTTACTGTCTTTTTTTGTTTTTGATTCAGGGTATGCTTATTCAGAGCCTTGCTGATGTCTCTATTGGGTCTGAATTCGAGCGTGTGCTGCGCGTGGGAGTTATCTACGTTCTAAGGTCTTTTGGTCTCAGTGCCGCAAGGAATCTCTATCGTGCATGCTCATTTGATCTGATAATAGAGTTGTCAGCAACAACTATTTTCCAGGCCTGTTCTCTACCTGCAGCTGAATTTCCAACTGATTCCTTTGAGGTTGTTCCTTATAGTGAGCTGTCTAACCGTTCAGGGGACAATCGTATCCTTGCAATTAATTGTTGCGTTTTCTTGACTGAAATGAAATGGGTTTTATGTCTTCTTATTACTCTTTTTTTTTCCTCAGATGTTGTCGGCCGTCTTCATTCTATTAGCGGGATTGATCATCAGGTTACTAATCACGGCTCGACTCCAAAACAAGTTCTGGTCCTTGAGAATGCACAGTAGGTCTTTTGTGTTGTTTTATTTTCCCACTTGGGAATACTGTTTCATCATCGGCACGTAAGATATGATCCTTTGTTTTGCTGTCAGGAACCAGAGAGTGTCGATCACGCTTTGGAATGAACTGACGGCAGTCCTTGATCGACCTGCTTTGATTCAGGCTGACTCCATTGAGCCAGTGATCGTTGGAGTTGGGGGGCTCATGGTTGGCCGTTTGATAGGTGTGTATTTTTACTCTTTTCCATTCTGCTTGATCATAAATTATGAACTGATTTTTTTTTTTTTTTTTTTTGTAGCTGGTGAATATTCATGTTCGAGCTCCTCTGGAACCCGTATAGTTGTTAGCCCGAGGATACCAGAAGCATACAGTCTCGCTGCTTTGTGGGTTCTTTGTTGTTAAATTGTGATTTTATTGTTCCAGATTTGCTTTGTGGTTTTTGGTTTGGTTTACTTTTTTGTATCCATCTATACAGTTTTGGTGGATCCAGAGTTCCTGTTGCTGATTTGCCAGTCAAGTTTGCGACCCCAGGGGACGCTGCTGCTGATGCTGAGCGGAGAACCAGGACCATAGCTGAGCTTCTTGATTTGCACCATGGCGGTGCTTCTGTCGTGAGTTGCATTCTTATGTAGTTCTTGATTTTAGAATGGTCTTCGGGTTGTCCATTTATTAATGTGTTTTGATTGCTTTCTGAGATTATCAATGTTTGTATTCAGGATGAAAAGCATCGTTGTGGTGGTATAGTCCGATCAGTTGAGTCCCGGAGCCCGTGGTATTACATGTCATGCAGCATGTGCAGAAAAAAGTGTTCTACGTGGCGAAATGGTAACTACTGGTGTCCTGACCATTGGGAGATCACTGAGCAGCAAGTGACAGTTGGGTGTGTGTTTTTGTCTGATCATTAGTTGTTGTTGTTGTTTATTTCAAATGTGTGCCTGTCAGGTCTCATAGAATTTGCCTACTTTTTGTTAGTTTGCACTCCCACGCCTATCCTGATGAAATTGTCTCTGTGTTTTACTGTGTCGTCTCCAGCTACAAGATCCAATTGACCCTGCGTGATGCCACTGACGAGGCCCCTTTCATTATTTTCGGACCGTGCGGGAACAATTTGGTCCTCACATCTGCCCAACTTCTGGCCCAGAGATATCCTCACAGGTCTGGCCAGTTGCCTCCTGAACTTGAGGCTTTGCTCGGCCAGTTTGTCAGATTTGAGGTCAAGCTTCCGATGGTTGGGTCAAGTGGAGTATCTACGGGTGAATTCCGTGTTTTCCGAGTTATGCCCCGTGATGTTCAGGGCCCAGTGCTTGGTCTTACAGGAGTTCCAGATGTCACAGGCAGTGTTTCTTCGTCCCAAACCATAAGTCAGTCCTATTCTGGTCAGGAAGGAGTGTTGATGATGCCTGCTCCAGGTGTGCCTTTCGCAGCTTCAGCTTCTGCTGCCATACCATCTAGGTGAGTGTTGTTTGCTCTATTGTTATGTTTGTGTTAGTTAATAACGGGGATTTAGGTATGGATTTGGGATATTCTAATTATGAATCTTTGCTGTTACAAATCTAGCTCATCCAAAGGAAAGGAAAAGGTTGTTGACTCAGGAACACCTGGAGGGACGAATCCAACATTCCAGATTGGCCAGGTAGCAGGGTTGCCTCTCAGGTAACACATTTGAACTCTTTTACTTGATTTGGTATTGATTCATTACCCTGTGCTTTGTTTCTGCTGTTGCATGGTAAGTACTTATGTGCTCATGTGGCTCTTGCAGTTCATCTCAAGTTCCTTTGGCAATCAAGGAGAATGCTGTTGTTTCGGACGTGATTTCGCCAAATTTACTGCCTCCTGTTTCAACTATTGCACCTTTGCTGTCTGTTGCTGATTTGAAGGGAAAAGGAACAGATCCAGGGGCGCCTGTTGCGGCAGCTCCTTTTACCATTGCAGATCCTCTGAAGGTCTCTAATATCCAGTCAGTTGGTGCTGTGAAAAGTGCAGTGGGGACTCCTGGAACTCTGAGTGATGGTATGGATGTGATGAGTTCTAATAGCCAGGGAGTACATGGATTGTCATCCATTGCTGGGCTGGGTTCTGAAACTCCTCAGAGTAAAATTAGCAAGTCATCTTCGGCAGTTTCGCCTTTGTCTTCAAGGAGTCTGTGAGTTTTTTTACTTTTAAACTTATCGTGTCATGGTTATAGTGCAGTTGGAATTTATTGTTTTGGTCTTTGACAATGCAGCTTGATATCACCTCTGGCTAAGGTAAAGATTGAGAAGCTGGAATCTTCTGGAACTGGATCTCCTAATGTGAGGCAGGATGATGAGCAAACAGAAAGTTCGTCCCCTTTTTCGCTTGCTGACCAAGATTCACATCGGGCGCCTGGGAAACCTTCCGCTGCTAAGCGTCGCCTGTATGAATCTTAGGGTACAAATTCAAATCTGATCACTTTGTATGTAATTTATTAGTTTTGAATGTTTATTGATTATGTTATTTACTGGATCTAAGTTATGCTAGGTGCAGGAAAGGTGGTTGCCTTTTGTGTATGCTGAATTTGCTTCAAGCAAGAAGTCCTTTTGATGGTGGGCAGGATGATTATGTTGATCGTTTGAAGTTGTGCTGGTTGGAGAATTTCCAGCTCTTTGTAAACTTCTGGGGAACCTGTTTGTGAACTTTGTTGTTGCCTTTCTTGGCTAATTTTGGCAACTTTGTGGGAATTATGTTGTTGGTTTCTAGACAAAACTAATGGTGCTTCGGGTATCTGTTTATGAGGTGTAAGTTTTAAGTACATGTAATTTTCTGTGTAAAATCAGAGTGATCAGCTTGGACACCTGAAGTGTTGTGACCCCAGTGTGGGCAAAATTCTGGCCTTTTGGTCCCTCTTTTGCAGAATGTGAATGCTCACCAGTTTTAATGTGTTATTAAGGAATATAGTTTTCATCTAAGGTGCCTATGTTTACATTTATGTCTTAACTCTATGTATATGCAAATATCACAAAAATGTTCTTCACATCATGTGATTGTCCACAAGAAAAATATGATAAGAAAAGGCGAGATTAGTAATGGATAGCAGCCATGTGCAAATATTAAAAGGAATCTTTTGGGTTGCAAGATTTAAATAATTTGGGTTAATTATGTGCCCAAAATCTAAAGCATTAAATGCAAAAGCCATCATTGTTTGACCTTGGTTACAGAACTAGCAGTCACAATGTCTACTTGGATAGAGATTAGACACCCTATATAAAATTATATATTGATTGTATAATATCTTATCAAGGAACACATCAGATATCAAAGAGATTTCATCAATGGACCTTCAGCTTTCTCTTTTCCCTCTGGTTTTTGCTCCTGTGTTCAGCAAGTAATTCTGTTTGTGTCGACTTTTTCCCTTCAGTGTAGTATCAGCTATCTGGAGTATACAGCAAGGTAAGACCTTATGATCAGCTGTTTGGAGCTACGAGTCAGAGACACTCATCATTGGTGATATAGACCACCTCATCAGATACAGTTAAGCATGTCTGTATTCGTTATTCTTCAGTTACACATTCATGGAATCTCTTTAAATGATTTGGATCCTCTTCTTTGTCTTTATGACCAAGACAGAACACTGAAGTTTGCAGTTATTGAACTTTTGTTTTTGGCTCATTTAAGTCTGACTGGATATCAAACATTTACTTCATGTAATCAGAATGACACCTAGAAAGAAGAGAGCTACTTCCAACCTGTTGAGGCGAAAGAGATGTGACATTTCTTTCACGATCGAATCCTCCAGGATTCCAACACAAGGCTCTACAGATATGGACGTGGATAACACCAGAGTTAACAAGAAATTGAGAAGCCTGCCATTGATTCTCTCAGGGGAAATTTCAAAGTCGACAAATGCTCACAACAGTGAGTTCGTTCCTCCAGATCCTTATAAAGAAATGGTTGGTGATGAGGCATCTTGCAGTTTGGCTACAAATTATCGTCAATATCAAAAAGCAAAGAAAGCATCAGCTGATGTCCCAACTGCAAGGAAGCCATTGCACAATGATAGGCTGAGCGTTGGAAAACCTGACTGTGTATGTCAATTCTGTGGTGCTTTTTTTTGGTATGCTGAACGATTGGATCGACACAGGAAATCCTTAAATCCTGTGTATAGTCTTTGTTGTCAGAAAGGAAGAGTTTGCATTCCCCTGTTAAAGCCACCACCTCCATTGCTTGCTCAGCTGTTAGATCTTAATGGAGGTGCAATGTCGAAGCATTTTAGAGACAACATTAGACCCTACAATGGTTCTTTGTGTTTCACATCTTTTGGAGCCAAACTGGATCCACGCTCTTTGACAACAAGAGGACCTTACTCGATGGTTATTTGTGGTGAGAATTACCATAGGATTGGATCCTTACTTCCAGTTGATGGAGAGAGGCCTAAGTTTGCTCAACTATATATATTTGAACCTGAAAATGAGGTTAACAATAGACTTGCAAACTTCGCATCTCGAGAGGAAGTCTTGCTGCCTGAGTTACTTGCAAGTTTTCTTCGAATGCTTGATGAAAACAACGAGTTGGTCAGAACATTTAGGCGCATTCGACAAGATCTCCAGCTTTCTTCCACACCAAATCTCCGACTCAGAATCTTTGGGATCAAAAGTAGGAATCGACAATATGACTTGCCAACTAGCTCTGATATTGCAGCCTTAATACCTGGTGATTTTGTTGCAGATAGGGAGGATAGAGATATCATTGTTGACCATCGAGGAGAAGGGCTGAAACGTATAACAAGCCTCAACCCAAAATTCGAAGCTCTTCACTTCCCATTGCTATTCCCGTACGGAGAAGATGGGTTTCATCCTCAAATTTCTTATAATGCCTCCTTTTGTCCAACATCAATGCGCAGAAAATTTGTTACTCAAAAAGAGTATTATGCTTTTAGACTTCAGTATCGACTAAATGAGGGGCATACACTGGTTCAAAGTGGCAAGGCATTGCAACATTACTGTGTTGATGCATTTTCAACAATTGAACTCAATCGTCTGGCATTTCTTAGAACTCATCAAAAAGATTTAAGAACAGAGGTTTATCAGGGGTTGCAGGATGCATTTGCAAAGGGAGAAATGGATGGAGAAAAACTTGGAAGAATTATAATGCCATCATCTTATACAGGAGGACCAAGATATATGCAGCAACTATATCATGATGCCATGGCAACCTGTCAACATTATGGTAATCCAGATTTATTTGTTACATTTACCTGCAATGCTCTTTGGGAAGAAATTGTTGATGCTTTTGCAGATATGGTTGGACCAAACAGCGAGTTGAAGCCTATGGTAGTCTGCCGTGTGTTTCACATGAAACTTGCCATATTAATTGACGAGTTTAAAAGAGAATCATACTTCGGGAAAACGATAGCCAGTGAGTTACCTGTAGATAACCTTTCATTGTATAAAATTCTTTTATTATTTGAATGAACTATCAAGTTTAAATGATGGACTGTTTTTTTACAGTAATATACACAGTTGAGTTTCAGAAGAGGGGCCTCCCACATGTCCATATGCTTATATGGTTAGCCAAAGAGGATAAGCTAAAGTCAACATCTGACATTGATGAGATGATTTCTGCAGAGATACCAGACCCCAATCTAGATCCAGAAGGGTATGCTGCAACGGTTAAGTTCATGATTCATGGACCTTGTGGTGTTAACAATCCCACTTCACCGTGTATGAAAGATGGTAAATGTTCGAAGTATTTTCCAAAAGAATTCTGTTCAGAAACTTCGTTCGACAAGTTTGGCAATGTCGTTTACAGAAGAAGAAATTCTGGCATTCAGGTTCAAAAAGGAAAGGCAATGCTGGATAATAGATATGTCGTTCCATACAATCGGAACTTATTGGTCAGAGCTCAAGCCCATATTAATGTGGAGATATGTCACAATGGAGGCTTAGTGAAGTACTTATTTAAGTACATTACTAAAGGACCAGATAGATCTCTAATTGTTGCTGAAGACTCGACAAGCTCAGTTCAGGTGCCATCAAATATAAAGAAAAAAACCAAAGACGAGATACAAGAGTTCATTGATTGCAGGTCGCTGTCCTCATACGAAGCTATATGGAGAATCAACGAGTATTCTATACACCACAGAGAGCCTAATGTGGTTCAACTTGGTGTACACATGGATGGACAACAGAATGTTTCATACAAGAGAAGGTCAAATATTCAAAATGTTTTACAAAATCCAAGGGCAGGCAGAACTCATCTTACTTCATGGTTTGAACTTAACAGACATGATTGCAATGCAAGAAAGCTTACATATGCTCAAATACCAAATTCCTTTACATGGAATGAAGACTACAGTGAATGGACTCCAAGGAAAAGAGGTTTCGCAATAGGAAGGATAGCATATGTTCCTCCAGGAAGTGATGATGTATTCTTTCTCAGGCTGCTATTGACCAAAGTAAGAGGAGCAACAAGTTTCCTCAATTTAAGAACAATACAAGGGGAGGTTTGTAGTACTTACGAAAGAGCATGTCAAAAGTTGGGGCTTCTGTCGGACTCTTCAGAATGGATTCAGGTATTACAAGAAATTGCAGCATCAAGTATGCCACACATAATACGGACTACATTTGTTTCAATGCTGATGTTCTGCGAGATACCTGATCCTAATGCTCTATTTGAATCTTCATGGAGGTTAATGAGTGAAGATCATGTTTATTCTCTTCGTAAACAGCTACACACAAAAACTTTCCAGCCTTCGGATGAGAGACTTAAGAATTGGGTGTTACATCAGCTGGAAACTTTACTGAGAACTTATGGTACCTCACTTCAGCAATTACATCTCCCAAGACCGACAGATTCAGAACCTGACGATGGATCGAATCCCCTGATTAATGAGCATCTTAACTTTGATGATGATCAACAAAGGTTACTGGCAAATACTATGGTTAGCAAACTGAACACAAAACAACTAGAGGCTTTCACACTCATTATTCTCTCCATCAACAACAACCTTGGCACTTCATTTTTCTTATATGGCCATGGAGGAACAGGCAAGACTTTTCTCTACAATGCAATCATTGCAAAATTAATAAGTCTTTCCAGAATTGCTATAGTTGTTGCCTCATCTGGAATAGCAGCCACATTGCTACCAAACGGCACAACTGCTCATTCAAGGTTCAAGATTCCCCTTCATATAGACCATGCATCTACATGTTCCATAAAGAAAGGTACTCATTTAGCTGAGCTAATCCGTGCAGCTTCATTGATTATTTGGGACGAAGCACCGATGACACATCGAAATGCATTTGAGTCTATAAGCAGGACGTTTTGTGATTTAATGGACATACCACTATCAGGTCCAAAGCAAAAGTTGTTTGGAGGGAAAACAGTAGTCTTTGGTGGTGATTTTAGACAGACACTACCAGTAATTTCAGATTCAGGAAGGGAGCAAACAGTGGATGGATCAATCACAAGGTCATCATTGTGGCCCTTTTTTAAAGTGCTCAAACTGTCAAGGAACATGAGGCTTAATGATTCACAGGATAATAGAAACCTGGTCGGCTGTGGAATGAACTTTGGTGAGTGGATTCTGGCACTGGGAGATGGAAGGCTTCCAACAAAATCCTTTATGGCTAACACACCTTCAGATTGGATTGAGATACCACAAATACTCTTGATCTATGCTGGAAAAAATCCAATAGAGTCAATCACAAATGACATATATGACACATTTGAGGAACAACACATGAGCACAGATTACCTAAATGGAAGGGCAATCGTTACTCCTACTAATGCAGTTGTGACTGAAGTGAATGACTTCATGTTGCACAAAATTCCTGGACATTGCCGTTGCTACTACAGTTCAGACTCTATGCAACTTGATAAAGAGGTGCCTCAACTGTTTGCTGAAACTTACCCAACATAATTTTTGAATGCTCTTCAGTTCAATGGTGTTCCAGATCATGAAATAAGACTCAAGGTTCACACTCCGATCATGTTGCTGAGAAATTTGAGCCCACCAAACGGCCTGTGTAACGGTACGAGGATATTGATTACGAAATTGGGGGAAAATATCATTGTTGGAAACATCATGGGAGGATCTTTTGACACGAAAGAGGTTGTTATACCACGAATAGTACTCAACGTAGAAGACAAACGCTGGCCCTTTATACTGAAGAGGAGGCAATTCCCGGTACGGTTATGTTATGGGATGACTATAAATAAGAGCCAGGGTCAGACTCTGGACAAGGTTGGAGTCTATTTGCCCAAACCAGTATTCAGTCATGGACAGCTTTACGTGGCAGCATCAAGAGTAAGATCTGCAAATGGTTTGAGATTCTTGATTGAAAATGAAGAGGACATTCCAGCAAATTACACAAGAAACATTGTATATTCAGAAGCCTTCACAGATATTGCACCTGGTTAATTTTGATATCATCGAAGAAGCTCGAAGTGATTATTATTAACTCTCCCAACTTTTTGAATTTTACGCCTGGGGAAATTTGTTCTTCCAGTTCTTGCGTTGTTCTTAACAAGAGACAAGTTTGATGTTTATTATTTCGAAACTCAAAGCTTGAAAGCAGTCATGAGTTATAATCAGTTAACATCGATTCAGAATATCCAGAGAGAACTTATAAAGAAAATCGATGAGCCCAACTGATACAACTTGACGACATTCATCACGGGAACATATTGTAGGCTTTTCTGTAAAAAGGCCTGATTCAATAGTTAGAACCCATTGCATACCATACAGAGCCCAAACACGATGTCAAGGCCCAAACAATCGATCCAAAAAGGGGA
This sequence comes from Linum trigynum, assembly GCA_964030455.1. NCBI lineage: Eukaryota > Viridiplantae > Streptophyta > Magnoliopsida > Malpighiales > Linaceae > Linum > Linum trigynum. Next base: position 41,574,653 of record OZ034815.1, on the reverse strand, counting down.
AAAAATCCCAAGTTACACATGTTTTTAAAAAAAATTCTCAAAATACACACGTTATGAAAATAATTCCCAATCTACGTTAGTTTGAGCCATCACCGCTGTCGACGAAGACAGTGATTGCATCACTGTTGTCGACGAAGACAGTGATTGCATCACTGTTGTCGACGAAGACAGTGATTGCATCACCGCTGTCGACGAAGACAGTGATTGCATCACTGCAGTACACGGCCGCGGTGAAGGCCTGACCTGCATCGAAACTTTAAACAAACGTAACTTTGTGCTCGGTTATCCGATCGTAGCAATTTTTTTTTATTCCGCATAATTTTTCGAGATCTTGCAAGCCACAAATGGCCATAGGCGGTTTGGTCCCGCCTTCGTCTCGAAAATATGTCGTTTGCTACCCCGAACGAGCCTTTTTTCGATTTCGTCAAACTTTGAATGACCATAACTTTGTGCTCCACAATCCGAAAATCATGATTTTTTTTTATTTCGCATAACATTTTAAGGACTACAATTTTTATCATAGACATATTTTCGGAATGTACTTGGATTCCTGAAAAGGAAGGTAAAGTTATTCCCAAAACCCCTTATATCCATAAATAATTCATTTTTTGAAAATTCTCTCCTACTAAATATTTTAGTCCTTAAAAATTTATGCGAAATCAAAAAAAAATTCATGATTTTCGGATTGTGGAGCACAAAGTTATGGTCATTCAAAGTTTGACGAAATCGAAAAAAAGGCTCGTTCGGGGTAGCAAACGACATATTTTCGAGACGAAGGCGGGACCAAACCTCCTATGGCCATTTGCGACTTGCAAGATCTCGAAAAATTATGCGGAATCAAAAAAAATTTTGCTACGATCGGATAACCGAGCACAAAGTTACGTTTGTTTCAAGTTTCGACGCAGGTCAGGCCTTCACCGCGGCCGTGTACTGCAGTGATGCAATCACTGTCTTCGTCGACAGCGGTGATGCAATCACTGTCTTCGTCGAAAGCGGTGATGCAATCACTGTCTTCGTCGACAACAGTGATGCAATCACTGTCTTCGTCGACAGCGGTGATGGCCCAAACTAACGTAGATTGGGAATTATTTTCATAACGTGTGTATTTTGAGATTTTTTTTTAAAAAGATGTGTAACTTGGGATTTTTTCCCCAAAAAGGACTTACCCTAAGTTAATCCTAGCTTACATAAACTACCGATTGTTTTTGATGCCTTCTAAAATCAACCGCGCAGTCAAGATTAAGACAAAAAAGGGAAACCAGGATCTCGAAGAACTGGAAGCATTCTTCTACCCAACAGATTTACAGTTGTGTAGTACGACTGAAACGTGAGATTCCGTGGACCCACACAAAATGGACCCGAACGAATTGAAAGGTAAATACATTGAATCTGGAAAGAAATCCGACAAGAACTTCTCGATTCCTATGCAAGTTTTACCCATTAATTATTTATCGATTCTTCTTTAATCGGATTGCAGAGTCTATTGAATCAAGCATGTGCTTTCGGGGACTGCGTTTGGGAACAAACAATCGAACAATTATTGCAAGACATGTCGTTACATGGACTGAGTTCCGAGAAGTGCCTTTATCAACATGGAAGAAAAGGACACATCACATGCTCTGGCTTGACAAAAAGGTTTGACTCCAGATACCCAAACCATATTCATAAATATTCGTCAGTGCATTTGATTCAGTGTTAGGACAAAGAACTTGCCAATATACAAACATTGGACATCAATTGACCTACTGACAAATGCTAAAAGAACAAGAACTCTTTGCAACATATTTATCTACCATTGACTTTACAGAACAAATTGATCGAAGCACAAGTTGAAGAAGAAGATGCAATTGAGGTTTTTCAGAAAATAAAAGTTGGTTGCCTGCATGAACTACAAGATATTGTAGCAGGTCCAGCAAGGTCAATGCCACGCGTTGTCCATCGAGAGTTACGCCTGCTCCTCACTTCAGATCAAATTAGGAGACACATTGAAGAAGGAAATGGACCCCAACAATTCCCACCAGGATCATACACAGCAGCCGATTTTTCCATTGTGCCTCAACTATCAGAGGACTTTGTCTGCCATTCAGGTAAATATATGTCTCTCTATACTTGATTAAAAAGACCATTAAACAAAGCATAACAAACATTAAATCTACAGATGTTACAGGATGTGTTAGAAGACTAACTCATCCAGAAAGAATTCAAGGAAGGATTCAGAAATTAGACCTGCTCATACAAGATGTCTGGTATGCACTTAAGATTGTACACTTTTTTTTACTTTGTCAAAACGTGTAGTTAACGCATTGGTTTACAATCAGTGGGGCAAAGGCTTATGTTGAATACAGTGGCCATGACATTGATGATTTTCAAAAGAATGCTCCAGCAATTGAGTCAAAGTTACCACTGATTGTGACAATAAGATCAGTTAGTAGAGTATCCCCTAGACATAACAGCAAGTATCAGCATGAATTTCAATCCACAATTGCAAGCAAGCTCATCATCCATTCTTATCAGGACTGTTGCAAGGATGTCATGAACATGTGAGTTACTGTGTATTTGTTTACCCAACTGATTAGTTCAACTCCTATCGAGTTAGTGTACTTACACATTTATTTTCAACGTGTAGCTTTCTTGCATGTCGCAAACCTGTATATTTCATCGATGATACTACTTGCAAAAAAACTGGACATCTGCTAAGCAATCAACTGCAAAAGAAATCGCTGAGAGAGATAAAAGAAAGGATGGAGGGCCTGTCAGATTTCACAGAGGTAAACGAACAAACACCAAAATTGACAACAGATGTTCATATCCATCTGTTTACCTGTATAATACATCTGACATTTTTTGCAACAGGTTACTTACATGACATTGATTAACATCCCAAAGTTTATATACAGAAAAAGCATCTGCAAAGTTCGTGGAGAGAACACAGGGTGAGCTTCTAACCATTCTCCCATGTTTACACAAGTCATAATGATACCCCTTGTCTAATCTAACAAAAAAAACTTTTTTGCAAGATTGACATACAAACTGGAAGGGAAATGTCGCCAAGGAGGATCTGAAATAGATGTGGTGTTTAAGCATGAAGCAGCTTTGTCACTTATTCGTAAGTCACCATCTGATTATCAGTTTTTGAAGAAGGACGAAATCATCGAATTGATCGCAAAGAACTGTAACAAAAAATATGCTGCGGAGTTGAATGTCGCATGGAAAAAAGTAGGGGAAACAGATTCAGACATGCAGGCAAAAGCGACAGTGCTCACCCTCTGGGACCGATCGGCATTCGAGAAATGATGTTGTCTTTCAAAGGTTACCATTTTGATATCGTGCAATGAACAAAGGCACAAAACTTCTGTAAACATTTAGTTCTGCTGTTTTGCAAATCTTCAGTCACCGCCATGGAACTTTTATTACTTTAGTGGCTATGTCATGGAGACTTGGCAACACTCCTAACTACATTCATGTTATTCTGCAAAATCTGTCACTCTTTTACATAATGGTCATAGATTACAACATTTATGTCTATGTTTGGGACATAACAATTATGGTAATAGATTATATTGAATCTCATTTAAATTATGACAGAAATAGTATCCCGCAGCAGAGCGCGGGCTATATCCTAGTATTGATTAATGGTTGAAGGAACAACTTATTAAATTGATAAACAGATTGCCAGTTTCGGAGATGGAAGACGGAAACTGTGAAATCGTCAATTCTCTGACCGATAGCATTTTCGGTCGGTTCATGGTTAGTTAGTTATCGAGATTGATACGTGGTTTAATACATTCCATCTGTGCCATGTCATCGTCTATGTAGACCAATCACAATCCGCGGCACCGGTGTCGCCATTAAAATGGCGGCACCGTAGTATTGGCCTATAACAAAATATCCCATTGTCTTTGGGCTTTTATATCTGTGTTGGGCTTGTCTTAAGCCATGCTTCGTGAGTGAGCCCACAATGCATTGCACCGTGGTTCGATATTATTTATTTATATTTACTTACGCTATTAAGGTTGTCAATCTGATTTAGCCGGTTAGTCAAATCGAGTGAGTGAGTTGAGGTTTAATGGTCCGATCACTTTGCTATGGATATGTGAAAAATCATTATATTGATCATACATTTATAGATTGTATAAAATCTCATATAACATATGAGTAATAGCATATAACATTACACCAAAATAACATAGCGTACTTGGATCCAACATATAGTGAGAACTCACATACACTTGTGTAACAATTAACATTAATATTCAAATATTCAATTTAGAATTCCAAAAATATTGCCAGGTAAAGAGAATTCACATACACTTGTGACCTCCAACCTGATAACCTTGTAGTAGATTGACCTGGCGGGTGTGTGCGGCTCGTTTTTGTCACCGGGTCAAGGCCAAAAAAGTCACCCGACAGGTTAACCAGCAGGTTGACAATCTTGTCTGATACTGAAGTAATTAAGTAAATCACTTGGATGATTTTTTAGGATAAATGCTAATTATTACCGAAACCTTTTTGTCATTCCTTTTTATTAGCCAAAACTATTAAATTACTAATAATTAGCCAAAACTTTTGTAACACATGAGAATATCAGTCATTTTGGAATGTTGACATTCATGTGTCTCTTCCAAGTCAGTATAATGTTGTCAAGTCAATACTATTAACAAAATTGCTAAATAAAAATTAACATTTGACCAATTATTAGTAATTAATAGGTTTAACTAATAAAAAAATTGTATAAAATGGTTGGCTAATAATTAGGGTTTACGGATTTTTTTTATTATCTCTTCATTTCTGTTTATTTCCAGCAAGAAGAAAACGTTTTAACTTTTACTTCCAGTGAGCGGTTAGTAATTAGTAAGAAAATCAAGCCGCGCGTTCCGGTGCCGTCCGTCATTTCTCGCCGGAATCCAGCTGAGCGATGGCCGACGGAGGAGGTTGTAGTGGAACTTCACAGCACAGCGGCGGGGTTCATCGTGTTTTCTTCAGAGTGATGCTTCCCAGTGTCGTTCGTGAAAAGAAGCTGGTAAGTTTCCTACACATTACACTCTTCAAATCCCCGTAAAAACAAAAACCCTGTTGCAATGGCACTCTGATTCAATCGAATTTTGCTGCTGAGTGCCGTTCGTCCGCTGTGTATTTTGACTAGGAACCCTAAATTCGGACAGACGTTCTGTGTCAAATTGGGTATTTTCATAGGTCCTAAGTGTTAGTTGAGCGACGGGATAATGTTTTTGACTGATTTGCAGAAGCTGCCAGCGAAATTCGTGCGTGGGTACGGCGATGAACTATCGTCAATGGCTAGGCTTTCGTTACCAAACGGCTTCATATGGAACGTGGGCTTGGCGAAAACAGCAGCGGACGAGATTTGGTTTAGTGATGGCTGGGATTCATTTGCAAGCTGTAATTCAATCAACTCGGGTTATCTCATGGTGTTTAAGTACGTGGGATCATCTGCATTCGAGGTCGAGATTTTCGACCAGAGCACTTGCTCAATCCGCTATGATTCTGGTGGACATTGTGTCAATGCCCCACGTAGCAAGAGGCAGAAACGGGTGAAACACTGTGACTGTGAGCCTGCCAACAAGGCTGGAGTTGATGATGGTGATGGTGGTAGTGAAGACCAGTATGATCTTGAGAATTCGAAGCCTTTTCCTGGTAAAGGTGAGGATGGTGGTGATAGCGGTCACATTGCTACCAGTCAAACTCCAAAGGCGAGGAGGACAAACGGACCGAAAAGGAGGAGAACTCAGGTGATTGAAATTACTTCGAGTCCTGATTCTCAAGTTGCAAGTGAGACTCTCGAAACTGGTAAATTATGCATCACTGTAAAACGTGTCTTTATCGATATGCATTTGCTCTCTCTGGTTGATTGTTCTACATTCTCCATCTACCACCACTACAGGTGATCCAGAGAAGCTGCGGAGCTGTTTAGCAGCAAAGGGTATTCATACAAGTAAAAAGTTGCCCCTTCTATCACCCAGCTTGTACAAAAGCTGCAAGAATGGGATACAAGAAGCTATGAAATTGAAGCTGAAACATCCTAGTTTCCTTGCTGTGGTGCATTCAGTCGGCGTCAACAGAGCTGCCAGACCATTCGTGAGCAACTGAGCGTTATTATCTGGCCATAGTCCTAAACACATTAATTCATTACATTAAACTTTTGATGTTTTATTCACTTGTTTGTGTCACTATTTTGTGATCCACGGTGGCAGACAATACCAGCTTCGTTCATGACAGACCATATTCGTGGAGAATGTAAAAGCATTACGCTCGAGGTGTTCAAAGGGAGAGGAGGGGTTAACAAGTGGAAGCTTGGGACAACATTGAGAGCCTGTTCGGGGGCGGGGCTGCTTATGGCAGTTGGATGGACAGACTTTGCAAGTGATAACAATTTGGGGATAGGGGATGTTTGCCTCTTTCACCTGATAAGTTCTGAGGATCGTGTGATGAGAGTCTCGATATTTAGGGCTTTACCTGGAGTAGAAGAAGAGGAAGAGATGATATCATTAGCACCAGTATGAGATGTTCCATTAGCATGTTGTTGAAGAGGGTTTAGGGTAGAGCCTATATTAGGAGAAGAACAGAGGGTACTATTTGCTGCTTCTTTTTTCCTTTTCTTTCTTTTTACTGGATGATCAACCATTTTGTAGCCAGGCACACAAGAAAGCAATGATTTTTTTTGTTGAAAATGAATTCCCATTTTATGGCCCAAGTGATATAGGTTTGATGAGGTTGCCTGCTACCAACTGACGGAGCAACTGTGATGGAAGGTCTGGTAATGGGTCGAACTTTCAGTGTGCTCCTCTGTTCACTGTGGTGGATTGAGCTTGAGCGGTTGCCCTGGATTGGATCGGCCGAAACATTGCTCGAATAGCAGCATTGTGTAATCTAACTTCAACAGCCAGTGATGGCTGTCAAACTCGAATCCCTGCTTTATATGACCTTTTTTGCTTGACTGTGGAGCTCAAACAGTTGATAGACAATTTTTGTTCCCTTCAACGAAAGCCTCAAACTTGGTGGGTATTGGAGAACTTAACAAACTAAAGTTTGGACGAAGTAAAACTCTGCCGCCTCCATGGGAAGATGCATGGAAGAAGAACCAAAAGAGCCGGTCTAAACGGCAGCAGATGTCCTCCTTTCCAGACGGATCCAGCATTGTATATTGGTATTCTTCAGCATAATGCGACAGTGTCATGGAGAAGAAAAAGCTCGTAACACAGGCCACTTCTTCCTCTTTCCTCCGTAACTCTCTGTTTCTTCATGCTTTACTTTGTTCGTTCATGGCATGAACGAAGATCCTGTTAATAATCTTTCGCTTGAGATATCAACAAGTTGTTCACGAAGCAAGAGAGTATAGGCAAAAATATGAGATGGAACTGAACAAGCAATACTACGTTATCTTCTATATGTAATGTTAGCAACATCAAGATCCTCTCCCTCCATGAATATGAAGAAACAAAACTTTAAACTCCATGGTGGTCCTGTGAAACACTCAGTCATTTCCTAGTTCCTATGTAACTAGCAAAGCACGGCACAGGTACAAGTGCATGTATAAATTAAAATCGTACAACTGAACTGGCTAACTGGTAACCAATAAGCTAAAAGACTCGGAGAGATCCTTTCAGCAAAGCCTCATTTGTACCAGCCAGTGAGCAAGTACCTCAAAAAGAAACAAAAGCCGCAACCAACAGCCTGTTGCATGCAAACAGGAGAAAACATATCAGCAAACCTACCCGAAACATAGCAACAAAGAAAAACCCTTCACACATGAAAGTTATAACCAGAGCAGAGTATAAATCACCTGAACGAGAAGAAGATGAATGCATAGTGAGTTTTCCTTCTTCTTGCCGAAAAATCTCAAGTAAACATTAACCACCGTTCCATCCTTTGTTCCAGTTAGTAATCCTGTGTCGGGATCAAACCTGAAAGTTGACATACAACCATACATGTGTGAGATGCTTTTGTTACAGGATTGTAGAAGTCATAGCACATTCTCAATTAAAGCAACATGAGTAAAAATATCACCTAGGAAGACGATGACGTGGACAATGAACAATACCAGCTAGCTGAGTGAACAGAAAAGGTACTGTCAGCATTTGTGGGGGGGGGGGGGTAGAATTTACAAAGTGAGAAATATTTAGTATCAAACCTGAGGGAGTGATAACAGAAAGTTTATCACTTGAGGCAGAAAGAAAATCAGCAGCGTTTCACTGAAAAGTAAAAGGAATATATTATTGCACTATGTAAAGACAGTTTATGATATGGGTTGAAATAAAGGATGACATCCATGAGAAGAAGCAATAGCCACATATTCTCATTTAGCAATAGCCAGAATGATAAGCAAGCACACAAACCAACACCCACACTTATATGTACAGTATTCAGATTGTTATTGCTGAGCTAACTTCAGTATGAAATTGCCAAAAGAAAGTTGAATTGACATGTCAGAATCGGAAAATCAGCATACCTGAAATGACCTAAAATCCCAACAACAGCCATTGTCATCCCGGCAAAGTAAGTGTAGGTGTCCCCAACGAAAACAGAAGAAGGGTACCTATAATAAAGAATGAAACATTTATGTTGCAGTTTATAAAATGAAGGGAGGCAGCAACAAACCAAGAAACATTAAGTCAAGTGTACATACCAATTGTACGAGAGTAAGGCCAAGGAGGTTGCGAGCAATGGTTGAACAAGATAAATTGAGAAGGCATGGGCCTGTTGCTTCTCGGGATCAATTGATGCTCCGATTTGCATGATGTTGTGTACCAAAATCTAAGACACACTAAAAACAGTTAGAACTCTTAAAACTGTTGCAAGCCAAGTACTTTAATAGGTTTGTGCTTACAGCAGATGCAATCACAACTGTTTGTCCAACTTCAAGTCCATTTATACCCGCATGGATATTGATAGAATTTGTGCAGAAAACAACCAGAAGCCCCATATATAACTTATATATCCAGCCTGTTTAGTAACAACGAGAAACTACATGAGAGTATGACTCATGATGAAACAGAAAGATGTAAGCTAAGACATTGTAAATATATGGCATATTAGTCAGATTAAGAAAATTGTGAAATGTATGCTAAAACCTAACAGATCCTACTACTGCAAAAATGCCAACAAACATTTAACCTAGGGAAGTACATGACATCACCAAGGAAACACTCCACTCTCTCAAACCAACCATGAGTGCCACAGACTGTTATAACAATTCAAGAATGATTGAAGACAGAAACAAAATATGAAAGGAATTATAGAGGTTGTTCTACTCGGTTTAACCAGAACAAAAGCACCTAAAAAAAGTTGCTAGTAGACTTAATCAAACAAATAGGCAGGGTCATTTGTTTATCATGGGAATGACAAAAAAGGAAGTTTAGCCATTTTAGCATTAAGCCTCCTTTCCATGATTTTCCACCCACTTCTCAAAGATGGCTTCTACACCATTGGCCATAATGTCATTATGTACAAGTGACTCATGTTTTGCAACACTGTTCTCTAATGGTCAAAATTAATCTGAATTAAATAAAAATAGCATCGACCGAAGAGCCTAAAAGTGAGTTAACCACTATTCACATATGTTTTGAGGTGGCAACAGTTTTTGAACAACTCTTTAGAAAGTTTTCAAATTAGGACAATCGGGGGTATACATGGTAGTAACTTCCATCAGCATCTTCCCAGAATCCCAGTTGATATCGAAGGCTTAGTGAGCTAGTTTATCTTCTTACAAATTAGTGTAATTAAAGCATCATTGTCATTTACAAGAGCATCTCATAATATTCATCAGAAAGAAAGCAGAGTACAAAGGAGTCAATCAAGCACACGAAACTGTAATAATCATTGAATAGAAAACACACCTAGGTCCAACACATCGACTCCAACATATTGAGTCAAAGGCTTTGGTATGAGAATAGTTGTATGTCCAGCATATGCCATTAGCAAGGGGAGTGCAGCAAATGATGGTAAGAGCAATTTCCTACACTCAAAAGTTGACAAACATTCCATAAGGATTCCAAAGAACAGTTCAAAATGAAAACAGCCAAAATATAAACTGAGAGAGATAACAATATATTCCTGATTTGGATTACAGTGTCACCCAAACAAAGAAATTGACAGAAAAACAATTAAGGATTAAATTTAGGAATGCGGATCTTAAGGTTCCAGGGAAACGGATAGTAAATTCATAAAGTTGATTGAAGAATACGTGGAACATAAGAAGATGTAAACTAAATCGACAAAAGATACTCACACTCTCCAGGGGATATCAAGGACATCATCAACAAATCCTAGCAGTGTCATGAAGCATATGCATGCTAATGCAGCATTGTATTCCACAAGCCACTGCAATTATGAGCAAATCAAAATTTGAGAAGCAACCTTGTCAGTGGATACGATAAAAGCGCAGTGAACAAGATTATTGACTAGTTAGCTAATAACTAGAGGATACGAAGAAATACAAGTAAGTTCATCAAATGGTATGTAAGAACTAACAAGGGATCGAGGTCATGGTCATGGTTCCAGAGGAAAATATTAGAAAAGAAAACTCCTCCAGCTGTAGCATTCTGTGATCTTGTAGGCTTATAAGGAAAGGACTTACAAAAGAGGAGAAACTAAAGAAACACACAAGAGAGAGAGAGAGAGAGAGCATACATTGTAACAGTAAAATGCTACATACTTACAATGGAATCTGCAGTGAAGTTAAAATATTGAAATATGATTGCCAACACCAAGAAGACTATCCCAACAACAATACCCAATGACTCCGGCCTGTAAGATGAGCAACAAGTTGTTTAGAAAAAAGAAGAAGTAGAAGAACAGTACCATGAAGCAACAGAAGCACATGGTAAAATTCCCAGGAAAAGATAGCAGCTGCTTAAGCAGCAGGGAAATGTCTAATATACAAAGATCATGTGGACTTGCTCAGCCCGCACAATCAAGTGGAAGAGCCACGAAAGAAGAATCCCACAGAAAGAAGGACCACAAATAGCATACAGCATTGCAAAATCAAAACTTGGAGAAGGGAGTATAAGGCATACGAGAAGGCAATCGACTTCAGAATTCAACAACAATGGAAGTTTCAACAAAGGCCCCCCATTTCCCAAAAGTTTGCCAATCTACCTCCAAAACTGTGATCAATACAGAAAATGAAACATGTCCAACCAAAGACAACAAGAATAAAGAAGAAATCCAACATCGAAACACAAGCTCAAACAGTCAAGAACAATTGGGTAAGAAAACGGATTAGGACGTACACTTTGACCGTCCCTTGACGAGTGCCCTTCTTGTTGATATCATAACCAAACAGATTCCTCCTCAGCACGTATCTAGAGGCCACAGGTATCATCTTGACCGTCAGAAAGAAGCCCGCAAGGCTAAGCGCGGCATTGATGAGGATGGATTTTTGTAGCTCCTGCTGGATCTCGTAGTGGTAGAAGAAGAAATAGAAGTAGGGCGCTAAAAGCAAGAGGGAGAGCTTCAAGATAACCCCCAATTTCGGTGGTGCGATCGGCGGATCTGAAGCTTCCTTGGGTTTTTGCTCGGCCTTGTCGCCGTTGGAAACAGTGGCAGCAGCATCGGCAGTGGCCGCCGCGGGTGCTGAAGCTCTCTTGCGAGCTGCCATGGTTTTCCTAATCTCTCTCACAATTCTAAGTTTACCCAAATTGGAAATATGGAATTGGTCTGGGAGGGGTGATTAGAGACTGGAATGGCTCCTTCTGTGTTTGGGTTTACGCGATGGGAGAAGGGATTGTGTAGACCGGAGGAGGCAGAGACGAGGGCTGTGTATGCCGGAATCTTAGAAGCAGAGAAAAGAGGCTACATGCCGTTGTTAATTGAAGGGGACTGTGAAAGCGTCATCTCAAAACTGCGAAGGAATGAGATAGATCGAACAGAGATGGGAGTGAAGGAAGATGAATTCTAGCAGCAGCGAGGGTTCAAGGAGGAACGCAATCTATCAGTTGGGCTACTTCTCCCAGACAAGCCAATCAGGCTGCTCATGTACTCGCCCACCTTGAAATACAATGGAGCCGAATGATGGCAATGGGGCGGGTAACTCAATTCCCATGTCCCACGCTATTACGGGTCGAGGCGGATAAAATCCGTGCGGGTACGGGGTGGGGCGGGTCGATCCACTCTTATATGTTGTTCAAAAAAATACAAGTAAATTTTATTTTTTACAATAAAACGTAGGAAAAACACTTTAAGAATGAAAATTTTTGATAATAGAATGGATAATTGAGCATAACAAATTGTAAGAAATTGATATAAAATGAGTCTAGAACGGGGCGGGGCGGGGCAGGGCGGGTCGAAAGTAGATACTCATGCCCCGCCCCACGCTACTACGGGTCGGGCAATACCCGCCCCATCGCAGGTCAGGTGGGGTAATACCCACGAGGCGGGTTGAAATTGCCATCACTAAGCCGATCTGTTGTATGGGAAATTCCTAAATGTATTTTCTATTTTGTATCGAATAAATGTATTTTCTATTTTGTATCAAACCGTTCTTGGGCATGGAAATGGGTTACGATGGCAATTTGAACCCGTCGGGTATTATCCAATCTGATCCGTGTTAGGTGGGTAGCATAAGTATCTACTTTCGACTCATCATGTTTCACCCTAACTCGTTCTTGGCTCATTCTATCTCAATTTTATTACATATTTATTTATATTTCTCATATTTTGATAAATATTTTAATATTTTTTTTCAACAATTAGACTCAATTGCCTATTCTATTATCACTCTTTTCATCACTATTTTCATTCATAAAGTGTTTTCCTTTAGTTTTATCATTTAGTCTTATCACTGAAGTGCTTTCCGTTGCCATCACCCAGACGGTTGCATTTGCTAATTACTAGAAACCAAGAATTGCAGGAGTAAAACCGGACTGCCACAACAACAAGTGAAATTCCCAGATCTAGAACCAGACGAGATATTCCAGCAAGAACCAAACTTTACTACCCCACATGCAGAAGCGAAAATAAAACGTGAAAAAACAAATCCTCTAGTACAACTCTCATCCTACCATGTTCTAACATTCTCAGGCTATAGATTTTACATCAATCATTTCTAAATGGAATGCGTAAGTGACCGATCTCCAGCTAATGATTTGGTGCACCCTACAGTTGAACGGATTTTTTTGATGGAGCAGCAGAGTCTGCAAGCTTCGCATGGCTACTGTATTCGACTTCTAACCAAAACAGTGACTGGGATCTGCAGAGTACATTATGAAGAATGAGAATGTAACTAAACATTCATTATGAGGTAGCTGGCAAAATTAGGATTCAAGAAAGAAGTTGCCATGTTACCCACCTTCTACGTTGGAGGAAGGACTTCTTCACAAGGACAGCAATTGAGATTTGTGATCAATACCGTTGAATATGAATGTGCCAGACATGGGAACGAACTGCTTTGTTATTAGCTAAAGTGGCAGAGAGGGAGAGAGATCAGACAAGATCGAGAAAGACCCAGTTCAGAATCCATCACAGCATCGTAATGCTGAAGGAGCAAGAAGAAGAGGAACAAACCTTGATCACTTCTTGCGACGCAACACCGCCAACAAAAGCAGCAACAGTGTGGAGCTCTGAAGCTGCGTACCGCCACATTTCGCTAACAAGGTCATCGTTCAAGGGTGAGCCACTGCAACCCAAGTCGTTGAGTAGGGCCACTGCTGTGGATTTCAACCTAGCAATGTCCTCGTCGATTTCCCTACAAGAAGGCATCAGAGAGCTGATACAAAATTACTTTAAAACTTTTTTTCTGTTTGTTAAGCAAGCAAGGAATTGTTTAAACAAAGTCAAGCAGACATGTCTTACCCTTCAAAATGACCAGGAATGACTTTGTAGTTTGCAGCAAAGCGATCAGCTGCTCGAAGCAAGATGTAAAACCCCGCAGCAAAACTGGAAACAAAATTATGCAGGCAACATAGAGTTAAGATGTTAGCAACTGGAGAAGCTGATGATGAATTATTTGCATTAGGTAAGAAGTCTCATCTCTAAACTCAATGGACTTATGAACTCATTAGTCATTTGTTAGCTTTCAGCTTTCTTAGTGATCTCACCTGTAGTCAGGACTGCTAAGGTACCTCTGCAACTCTGACAAAGAAGGGTTGCTAAACTCGTCCTCAACTAATCGATACCGGCAAACCTACAAATATATAAATTAAAACCTCAAATCACAATGATAAATGGTAATAGCCGCATCTACTAGAAACTAAGCAAGCGTGGAAAGGATGGACTTTTGCAATGAAGTAGTCCGAAAAACCAACTTACCTTCAGTTTCCTAGCATTTTTGCAGAAGCTTTTTATCACTGACTTCGGGATGCTATGTGGATCTTTACCGGTTTTCTTAAGAATACTTCTCACCTTTTCCTCAATAACAAGAAAATCTGCCTCGGCTTTCGCTTGGTAGATCTTCTGCAAGTTTACATAAAGCCTGGTAGAAAACAAATCGAGAATGATCAGACTTCACAAAACATCAGCCACATTTGTTCAGTCTGAAAAGAGTCTGGAAACTGAAACAATATTATGGAACTAACTCGGTTGAAGACGTCATATCAGGTATTGAGCCCTCGAGAGGAGCCTCTCCCGCACCTTCGTGTACAATGAAGTCCTGGAAGTTTGATATATAAAAAGTAATGCCAAAGAAAGCAAGATGATTTCCCCAGTTAAAATAAACAAATATGTATATCTGAGAAAAGAAAGAATCCCAAAGATGATCGTACTTGGCACCCAAGGTAATGCAGATAAGCCGCTTGACCGGAAATTGGATTTCCAAGTTCTATTGGAACACCCACATTTTATTCACAACTATTATAGAGGATACACAATTAAGACAAAAAACATGAAGAGTTTTTCACTTTAGAAAAGCAGAACTATGGTCAATTACCACATACGAAGTTCTTGTTTACGCTAGAAAAAAACCTTTTCTTATTAAGAAGTCCCAAAGGCTTTATCTATCCAATAAGGAAATAGTTCCGACGCAAAATTTAAACCCCAAAATTAAAATATCAATTATTTTAAAGATAAAACACGAAAAGAAAAGAACAAAAACCTCGTATTGTACAACAGAAGTGTGCATTAACTAGTCATATTAATGAACAATATCAAACAAGAGATCCGCACCTTTAGTGCAGCCACCATCACCCAAAAGTCAGATGAACTAGAATCAACTTCAGCGCAGCCATCATTAATAATCTGCCGCAATTCTGCATCTAAAAAACCCAATAACACAGGATGCAAAGTGATTAGTCTCCAATTTAATGGAACTGGAAGACACCAACATATGATAAGGGAACAAATTCATTCATTTGATAACTAATAAACCACTGGAGTCCATAATAATTTTCACGAGAGAATTGTTCTAGACTTTTGAACCTGAATATCAACTTCACTTACTAATTCCTCGAGGAGCAAACACTTTGAACGAGGCATCGACAGCTTCTTTGTAGTTATCCTCATCCATTGACATCATCTTGGCTTTAAGAAGCTCCTGATGCAGCATTAAGATGACTAGAAGCATAACTAGACAGCAAAAGCACAATAAAAAAAAATGAAATAACACGTTCAAGTGGAGTTTCTACCTTGAATTCCTTTTTCTCATCCCTTGTTGACGGAAGATTACCATCATGAGCTTTGGCCCATTCCTCAGCCATCTTCACAAGAATGACAACATAAGGCGTGTGCTTGTGGGCAACAGGATCTGCCGCATTCAACTCAATGGTTTCTGCGAAACTAGTGTAATTACACCATGTCAGAGCACATACTTAATCGCAGCTATAGTCATGGTTCAGAAATGAAACTACAGATTTTATAACCCAATACAGGACAAAAATGCATCTGGGAGATACCTCTTAAGCTCAGGCCACGGGTTATTCAACCTAAGGTCGTCAAGAAAATGATCAGGCTTTGACTCAATGACCACATGTTCCTGCCAAAATAACAAAAAGTTTTTAAGCACCCCTTGGATGTGTATAAATATGCAAAATCAATCACATCATAAATTTCTCTAAATATGGTCTTCAAAACTTACTTCTAATTTCATATTTTCTTCAACTTGCAAATATGATTTATGACATAAGAATGGATGAGGGAAGAGTAAATGTCAAGAAGAATTACCTTCACACTGATTCTAACAAACCCTGCAAGTCCATAAGAACGCGCAAATAGCAACATAACATTTGCCTCCCTACAGATTCTATCCAGCTTAATCATTGAGTCCTCAGCGAGCTGCCATACAATGTCAAGGAATTGGCGTAAGAGCAGACAAAGAAATAGCATGATGTCCATGAAATCAACTTCCTGATAACCTTGGTATTCTCGATAAAACAAGGGGAACGGAAAGTCAATCAAGAATTATACATGTGACAGTGTATTAACAGATGGATGCAAGGAGGGGAGGACAATGAGATAAATCAGATGTAAAGGAGAAAGAGCATTTCAGCCCAGGGAAAAGTAGAGCAGATGGATGAACGTGTGAAAAGCAAGAATTGGCAGCATGGATCTAAAATCATGGCAACTGTCCACAGAAAAGCACATGGCAAAATTAATCATAACCTGAACCAGGATTGTCTCAGAAAGCCACAAGCAAAGTTTGTAAGCTTAGATTGCTTCACAAGCTAAAGAAACCTTACGTACCTGTGTGGCTACTACCAAGGTGAACTGAGAAAAGAATGAGGGATTTGTCTCAATCAGAGCCTCTGGGCACTCTTCTATGAACTTAGCTTTTACTGCATCATTTAGTTCTTGAAGGAACGCACACACAGTTTTCGCCTTCGATTGTCCAACACTCGATTCATCAACTACCAATATCAGAATAAAACAATTCAGTAAGCTCTCAGAAACCCCATGACAAATTGTGAAATCAAATTTCGAATTAGGAACTTACCCATGAAATTGTTCCCAAGGTCACCAAATTCCACTTTGGATCCATCAACAACTGTGATTGATCCAACTCCACCGAGAACAAGGTTCTTCAATGTCTCTGAGCCCGTAGGACCACAATTAAGAAGGCATATGCTGGATTTCTCCAAGGCGGCCTGTCCTTGTTCCCCCCATATCCTTAAAATAGCAAAAAAAAAACAGCAGCTTTAGGATGATAACGCAAAACGAAAAAAGCTTAAACATTTCGAATGCTCCCTGAACCAGCATGTAGTTTTAACAAGCTTAAAATTGTCCACAAACTAGTAAGCAGTTATTAGCAGCATGGATGATCCCAATCAACCCCCTGATTAATGATGGTTATCCCGCACAAGGTAATTCTCTGATTTTCTTTCTTTCCACTAATTCCTGATGGTATTATTGCATAAACAACGGCAAGAACTGGCGAAGTACTTCTTGTGGGTGGGGGGGTCTCTACCTTCATATTGGAACTCTTCATAACTGCGAGCTACAAATTAACCCATAATTGAATTTTCGGCAGTCTTCCTCATCCTTTACAATTAGATACCCATTAGCTAGAAAAACCTCCCAACCCTTTACAAAAAATTTCAAACTACCCAACCAATCAAATAACTCATCGGTGCGTTAAAGCAAACGATGTTTCAGAGCGAGATGAAACGGAGCTCTAGGGCAAGAGAGAGCAAGCAGAGGTAGTCGGATAAAAACAAAGCTCAGCTGGGAAGCCGTGAAACAAGTAGTGGAATACGAAGGTACCTGAGTTGGCGATCGTATTTTACTTTCGGTTCCGCCATTGTTGGTGGATGTGAGTGCTTTTTCCTTGTTACTGGGTACCAAAGCTTCCCTTTCACTCGCTTGGCAGCTACGCAGTACGAGTTCGGGGAAGGAGACCAGCTAGTCCAGGCGCCTTTTGAAACAGAGAATTTATTCCGCTTCCCCTCCCCCATCGAAGTCCTGTTCCTCATAGTTATCGGTATGGGCCCAGATAGTAGGCGCAAGTTATGGGCTAAAAGCCCATACCTCTCCGATTTTAATCCTTTTTGTTTGGCAAACTACCTTATACTATACAAGGAGTGCCACGTACAGGCGCCCACCGGTTGGGCCATGCCAAGTATTTAATGACGTGTTGATGGAGAGGCTGAATTTTAGGAGTCTGGTCGGAGCCTCGGCGAGTATAAATAGTGTTCGGTAGGTGGCATTTAAGCAGGTTGGCTTCTCTCACTAAAATTTCGCTTGACACTTATCTCTCTAGAACTTGCATTGACTTGAGCGTTGGAGTGCTAACAGGTCCCTTTGGCCATTAGGCGTTTGTCCTTGCAGGGTCTAGGCGCCTGAGTTGCGAATTGGCACAATAAGATCTTGTTTGGTGAGACCAGGGTATCTTGGCTCAAACAATTTTAACTAAGAAAAGAGTTACAAATTTATTTACGATAACGTAAAAATTGCTAATATTTTTATGCATTATGAAAGATTTGCCTAATTAATATAATATTAATAGGTTTGGATAATATAAAAGAATCTAAAAAAAATGTTTGGGTAAAAATAGACATCAATAAAGTATGGAGAATTTGAGCCTATCTGGTTGAAGTTGGTCTCGAAGAATTTCCGGAGCATCAAGTCGGATTTAGCATAAATGCAACTAGCTTTTTATCGGCCCGTTGGGCGGTGCATTATTATTGTTATTTTATTTTTTATTTTATTTTATTTTTAATTTATGTATGTTAAACTATTATACATTGAATTGTTAATCTCACTTACTTGATTTTAGGTATTTTACACACTTTTATATTTTTTGTTTATTTATGAAAATTTGATTTTATTAAATGAGCTCTCAGTAGACCTTTTGTTATTTATTTATAAGTTAGTATCGAACCCACAATTTAGAATATAAACATAAGATATTATCAATGTTTTAGCACACAATAGTGACAAAGAAGTTTAAAAAATGAAGTAAGCAAATATGTTTCAATTAATAAATAAAAAAAAATAAGCAAAGAGCATTTCATTTCTTCTCCCTTCTTTTGTCAAAAAAAAATTCTTCTCCCTTCTCGTATGTTGGAATGATAATACATACTATCACGCTCTAAATCCCACGAACATCGTGCACTATTAGTTACTTGTGCAATTTTAGAAGAATGAGAAAACACATTAGCATCCACATCATCAATCTTCTGCTTATTCATTTAATTTATCTTTAAAATGTTCTAGCAAAACCAACCAAAAATAGAACTATTAGCTGTCACTAATTTATTAAAACAATATTACAAACTAAATTGCATATAAACACGGTTTATATTTGTAGAGAGCTACATACCCCCTTAAAAAACAATGGTGTATTTTTTTACCTAATAACAACATAGATGAATTGTAAAAACGGCATACTTCAATAGACCTCAACTCATTGTAACTTGTAAAATCTTCATTCATGAACACGGTTGATGCATCAACCAAATAGTTGTTGTCAAGAAAACGATCAGGCCAAAATCAAGTTTTAGTTAGGGATTCAATTAGGCAAAAATTCATGCTAAGGAAACAAACAAATGGCATTGCAAACATGTAGAAATTGAAAGAACGTCGCCATAGACAACTAAGAGACTACCACCACCATTTTTTTTCTTCTTTGCACCTTTATAAAACCTCACATGTGTTCCATTCTACTTATAACCCCCTGCTATGTTTTACTTTATAAAACCTCACATGTGTTCCCTTTATAAAACCTCACATTTCGTTGGGAATAGAAATCATGGCGAATAAATTCTTTGTTGATTTTGAACTCGTGTGTAATGACATCAAGAGCAGAAGGGATTTCTTCTTCAGGAAGTGCAGCTTGTGAGGCAATAGGAGACATATTTTGTGTTCTCGAGGTATTTATATTTGGAAAAAGAGTTGTGGGAGGTGGTGGAGTATAAACTGGCTGAGGTATGTTGTTGGAGTTGTTGATTCCTCGTAGATCATAGTTGAGTGTATAGGAGGTATGTCGAGTGGGTGTAGGTATGGGAGAAAGATTTCTACAAGATTGGCTTCTAAGAAAAGTATTGATGCGCTGTCGAGCATCGTCTATCAATTCAGGGTCTATATCAGAAATGCTAGAGATGGAGTTCCTAGCAAAAGAGATGTTAACAATACCATCAAGATCTTGAGTAATTTGATTAACCTGACGATGGTCGATGCTTCTGAGAATGGTAGCTCCTTCAAGGGTCCATTCTGTAGGAAGAGTAACTTCTCCCCATTTGATAGTTTTGGGAGTAACAGTGTTAGTACGAGTTAAATCAGTTTGCCAAAGTATAGTTTCTCCTTTTGTACCATATTGAAGAGCTTTAGAAGAGAAAGCAGATTTCATAGCTTTATAGTGTAAGCGGTAAACCAAAGAGATAGGTAAAGATCATTGTTGGATTTTATAGTTGAAAGTTTTTATTTGTAGGGTAAAACATCAAAAATATTATTGTCATGAAGAGAGACAGTAAAGTTTGGAAAACAATTGAAGTAAATTGGGCCATTACAAAGACTTGATTCAACAGTTCCAAGTAAAGAGTCGTTAAACTCAAGAAACCGAAAATCTCGTAAAACCATTAAAATAACAGTATTAAGGCCTTTTTTGGATAGAGGCTTAATCCCTACTTAAACTAACCCAATATGGATATAGTTGTACTTCTTTTTGTGTTGTTGAATAGAATTTTGAGACAAAAGTTTGATAGTTTCATAATCATTGAAAAGATGAATATCTCTTTCTTCGGTTTTGATGGTATAATCCATTTTATTGAGGAAGTTAAATTTGCTTTGCTCATAAATTTCCTTTTGGGTAATCCTAGGAATTTGCCAATTATCAATTTCTTTACTAACAGTTTCAAAAATAATTTCTTCTTGGTTGATCACACGGTTCCCGGTGATGTCAGAATTAGAGGAAGAAGAGGAAGGTCTAAAAATCGAACTCATGACTAGAGGAAAGAAAGGTAAACAAAGGCTGGATCTAACTTACAGGTGAGATAGGTTAACGGCCAAAGACGGTCTTACAACTCTCTCACAAAGGATTCAGCTAGGATCTAACCATGGGGTACCCATCTCTCAACTAATAATAACTCTAAATTGAAGGATTTGCAGATTTGCGAGTGGTTAAGAGCAATAATAGCAGGAAATTTTTGGTTGGTGTTTGGGCTAGTAGGCCATTGGCGAGGGTGGATAATTTGGTGGATTTTGCAGGTTGAGTGGGTATTGAGTGTTTTGTCTGAAGGATCAAATTTGTGGGAAAAGGTGACTGATCCAGTTTCTGTGAGGATAAGTTCATAATATTTGTGGGTTTTGTTGATGGATCTTATATATATATACATATATAAAAATATTATGTACACATACTTAATACTTTGCATAACCACTCAAAAGTCAAATGTAAGATAATTGTATTTGTTGCATGTATTTATATTAAGGGTTAACTATACTTTTATGTTGATTGTTATGTGTTATTCATTATATAAATAACAAATTGATGCACTGACTGGAAAAAAATCCACTTAATGATAAGGTAATTGTATATTGGTTATTTTGGTCAACCAATAACCAAACCGGTTAAACTTTAGTTTGGCTAATTTGGTTGTTGTATTAGTTTGGACGGTTTGGTTATGATATTGTATCCCATGATTAATAGAATTTAGACTTTTTTGATTTGGTAATTACCATGGTAACAATATGAACACCGCTAAAAGATGGAGATAGAGGTGTGGACTTTGACATATATGGAAGCAGAGGAACGAGTAAGTTATGGAGGGCAGGCTATACAGTGAACAAAGCCTGATCCACAAGATCCTGACCTTCTTCAACATTGTGAGGAATGCTCATCTGTTCGACAAGAAATTTTATACGGTCCAACAAAGGACGAAGGAGCCTTGCAGGTTGGGATAGACACCACCACGAGAAGGATGAGTGAAAATAAGTACGGATGGTTCAATGATCACTAGGGGTTAAGGTGGCAGCGGAGGGCCGATCAGAGACCACACAGGGAGATGTCATAAAGCATTCTCCATCAACCTTGGTACTTGCTCAATCACTAGAGCGAAGCTGAAAGTTGTAGCGTTTAATCGTTAATACGAGCTAAGTGTCATGAACCAGCTGATCCCAATAACTCGAGTTGTTGGGAGAGGTTCAATCGTGGATCATATACCACAACACTAACACGCCCTCTCAAACGAAAGCCACTCACAAGGGCTGGAAGTTTGCACAAGTCTGAAAACAAGAATACCATGTGCTTAACAAATGAGGGCAACCGGGAATCGAACACAAGACCTCTTGGTCACAGAAGGCTTTGATATCATGTCAAGAACCAGTTGATCCCAATAGCTCAAGTTGTTAAGAGAGGTTCAATCGTGGATCATATACCACAACACTAACACTAAGACGTGTTTGTCTTCTAAAAAAAATTAATGGATGAGTATGAATTTATCCTCATTCAACCGTGACTCATGGATTGGAGGCTTGTGCTGGGCATCCCATGCTTGCAGGAGTTCAAATGTTCAATAACCATTCCTTTTCCCAACACCCAATCAATAGTCTGATGACCCTTTGAATTGTCACACTCTGCAATGACACCAACAAGCCGAGATTTGATTAGACCTTCTCCCCACTCTCTCTCTCTTTAGTCTTCACTCAATCTTCGCACTTCACACTTCACACTTCACACTTCACATCCACTCATTGACCGTTCAGTTCCCCCTCAAAAGTACTGTAGAAGAAGAAGAAGAAAAGCAGAGCATTGCAGCCGGAATCCCGATCGTCGGCGACCCTTCCTCCTGCATCTCATGGCTTTCTTCAGAGTAATGCTTCCACACGCAATCCAAGAGAAGAAGCTGGTAAACAAACTAACAACCCTTCTCCCCCCTTTCTTGTTTCTTTACCCAAACGTCCCAGAAATCGTACACATTCCCTAACTTGTTGATTTCAGAAACTGCCTGTGAAATTCGCCAGACTGCACGGCGGGAAGCTGGCGGAAAGGGCTCGACTTTCCTTGCCCAACGGTCGTAACTGGGACGTGGGCGTCGTCAAAGGACCCGAAGAGGACCAATTTTGGTTCGACGATGGCTGGTCCCTTTTCGTCGAACAGAACTCTGTTAAGGAGTACTGGTTCCTAGCATTCGAGCATACGGGGCCGTCCAGCTTCAAAGTTCAGATCTTTGACCTCACCACCTGCGAAATCGATTACCCATCTGGCGGATTTGACAATGACGTCGAAGAAGAAGACGACTCCTCTGTTCAAATTCTGGAATCGCCGCCTCCAAATCCCTCACCCAAGCAAAATCCCCAATCCGACTCTGTTCAGCCACGCAAGAAGATTAAGAACAGCAACAATGCCATTACTTCCCGTAACTTGAGCAAACCTTCTGATTCCGGTAACGGAAGATTTTTTTTATTCAAAGGAGAAATAAGCAGCTAGATTTCTTACTAGTCCTTCCAATTTCATGTTCCATTCGACTCTGCAGATGGCGACGAGGAGGAAGAGGCGGAAGAGGAGGATGACGAAGCAGGGGATGGAGAGTTGGGTGAAACGCTGGTGAAGGAACTGAAACGGAGGCGGATCTTCGTTAACTCAAAGCTTTCCAAGAAACTACCCAAATTGTCGATTGAAATCCAGAGGGCAGTGGAAGAAGCCATTGCGATGAAGCGTGGCAACGAACCGTCTTTCCTTGTAATGATACAGAGGCACAACAGGAAGCCGCAACCTCGGCTGGTAAAAAGGAGCGCTCCTACTCTGATTATTATAGTGTTGGGTTTTTTTTTGTTGTGTCATTATTGTAATGAAATCGTGCTTGGCAATGGCGCAGATTCCACCGCTTGCGTTTGTTAACGAGCACCAGCAGATGGAGAATGCTGAATCTGTGAGGCTGAAGCTTGCGAGGGGAGGCAATGACGCAAAGTGGGATGTCGTCGTGATCAGATACTCTGCTAAAGGACCGTGCCTTTCCGGTAAAGGATTTAGTAAGTTTTACAAAGAGAATGAGCTCAAACTTGGGGATGTTTGCTTGTTTGAGATGTTATCATGTGAGGTCGATGTTGTGTTCCAAGTTTCCATCTCTAGAGTGCTAAAGAAAGGCTTCCCGTCTATGGAGGAGGTGATCTGCCTTGATGATTGAAGATGATGCCATGGCCAAGTTTAGGGGTTCTTGTTCCATTCTGCGTTTGTTTGAGTAGTAAGGTGGGGTGAGATTGGGGAACTTTCGAAGGTGATTAGTTGGAACTTTTGGGATTTTAGTTAGTTTGTAACTTGTTGTAAGCAAGGCAATGTGATTATCCATTTTTATTAACTAAATTATAATAGACTAAATTATAATAGAATGATATGATTATCCTTTTTATTAACTAAATTACTTATACATATGATATACCAAACACATGAATTCATTTGACAACGAATTTTGCATGGCAATTCATTTAATTCTAAAGATTTGAATATGACCCACCAAACACAATATTTCATTTGACAATGAATTCTACATGGTAATTCATTTTACAATGAAATGAAGTCTCGATTCATTTGGTACCAAATGGTCTGTTAGTTATGAGAGAATATGGTCAAGTTGACCCGTTTGACAACACAATATTTAGATGAAGCATTTTTGTCCGAAAAATTTCAAATTGACTCGTTTTGAGATAATTACAATTGTTTGGAATATAACAGACAATTTGAATTGAATCGTTCTAAATGATTCATTTTGTAAAATTAGAAAATTGATTAAATTGTCTCGTTTTTTCACCGCTGATTTATACATTCAAAGGACCCGTTCATATTCTCATGGATGAATCCTGCAACTAGTGATGGCAATTTCAACCCGCCCCGGGGGTATTACCTGACCTGACCCGCGATGGGGCGGGTATTACCCGACCCGCGGTAGCGTGGGGCGGGGCATGGGTATCTACTTCTGTCCCGCCCTGCCCCGACCCGTTCTAGACTCATTTATCTCAATTTCGTACAATATCTATACATATTTCTCCTATTTTGACTTTTCTTCAACTAGTTAGAGTCGATCTTTCAACTTGTTAGGCTCAATTATCCATTCTATTATCAATATTTTTCATTCTTAAAGTGTTTTTCCCTACGATTTATTGTAAAAAGTAAAATTTACTTGTATTTTTTTGAACAACACGTAAGAATGGGTCGACCCGCCCCCGCCCCGCCCCGCCACATTGCCATCACTACCTGCAACTGCTCTCTAAGCTGGATCTAAAATCCAAGTTGGAAAGAAAGCAGAAAAGAACGAGAAACAGCCCAAATTATGAAGGCTTTCAGGCCCATGACCAATCAAAAGATCATCATGCCTGGCATTGCCAGAACGAGAAGAGCATTTGGGTTTTGACAACCGACGGCCCCAAACCAAATCCCGATTCAGGCATTCAGCGAAAAAACTTTTTCCCCCCTTCATTCCTTTCTTGTCAATACATCTCGACAGTTTTCATTTGGTAAGATACGGGCTCGATATGGTTTGGACTGAACTTTTGTGCACCACTATATCAGACCAATTTTGCATCAATCATATAGTCTCACCGTTCCTCAGATGATCATTTCTACTTGGCCAGAAACCCAAAGACAAATTGAGCTTGAGAGATCCGAGTGGGAAAGCAGTAGCAAAAGCAAACCCTTTTCCTTTTCTCTACCATCACATAAAAAAAAAAACTTTCCTTTTTGACCTTCGGGAAGATAAGAAAGCTTTCATCTTTACAACCAACAGTATCACTTTGCTCCTGGATATTCATTCTTTGTATTGAAAGATAAGTTCAGTACATATGCATCCTTAGTTATTCATTCTACAGTGGTGCCCATCATATCATCATCATCATCTTAAACTAGATTATGTAGCTAGTGCTTCGAGCCGGACTTACTTGAAGCCCTCGATAATGGTGACAGGACTATCACCACCTCTGATGGTGTTGAGTTGCTCATACTGCTGCAGACTCCGGGTGGACTTCCCAGCTGATTTCAGGCAAAGACAACCAGTGACCAACATGATTCCGCAAAGTATCCAGCTGAACTGCAAGTTTGCAAGAGCTCTAGCCCTATGATCTGCGTAAGAAGATTCACAGGTGACTGCTCCATGAATTACGGAACCGCTGTTCCCACCCGACAGCATCGTATTCACTGAGCACCCCTGAGGAACAAACTGAGGAAGCCACAGCATACACCCCATGTTCATAAACCAACATCCCTGGAATACTACTGAAACTGAAAGACCAAGGGCTGCCGGGAAGCTAGTTGGGAGAAAAGTGGCAGCTAAGGCTGATAGGAGAGAGGTGAATATTATAAGCTGAAGGAGCCAGTGGTAATGGCCCTCTAGACCGACATGGTCAGCTGAGTGGAAATGAAGGAGGAAAAGCTCTTGGCTGAAGAGGGAAGTGGCGAGTATCCCAGTGAAACTAGACAGGATGTGAGATGATCGAGTTATCTCTGTGCAAAGGATGAAACCTGCAAAGATGGCAAGGTGAAGGAACATGGTTGCATGTTCCAAGTTGACAAGCTCGAAGGAGAAGCGAAAGAGAGGGAAATCGAAAATTTGGTCCAAAACTGATAATATACAGAAGGATAGAATGAGGATAGGCTCCACGTATTTGAGCCTGGAAAAAGGACAATTAAATGGGTGCCAAAACTTGACGATGAAGTTTGTAGAGGTCTTGTTGTTGCAGTAGGACCTGGTAGTGTTGATGGTGTGCCATAAGCCAAGAAGAGTTAAAGCCAAACCAGGCACGATGTGGGCTATGAAATTCCCCATGGCAGCCTTCAGTTATAGCATAACAGGACTCTATTACCTATAAATATACCAGCAAGTGAGTGAGTAAAGCGACAGAATGTAGTGTAAAATGCATGTGTACTCCACCAACCCATACTGTACGAAAGGGACATCTGTGCAACAATGACAAATCATAAAGCAGTTACCATTGTGAGTAAGAACCAGAAAGTATGTACCATTCATTTTAAGATTCCATTTACCCAGAAATCCATTACATTATATCAACGATTCATGGAAAAATAAGCGAGATAGCATACCTTATCTGCTAAAGCTTTTATCCACAAAGCAGAAAAAGCAGCAAAGTCCTCTCTCAATTTAAGGCAAGTGTTGATTGCCTCTTTTCTATTAAACATGAGCTTTTGAAAAAGCATGCACGGCTCTTCATGTGGCTTTGAGGCCAAGGAGAACCCTCAAGGGTTAATGATGTGTCTGGCTTTGTCCAATTATATGCTGCCTGCAGCAATCTTAAGTCAACAATCATGCAATTACCACCAAGAGGGTAAGATTCCTGATATATACCAATTACCAAAGATTTGTGGCTTATAGAGAAAAGGATGGACTTTGGTGTTTGAGTCGAGATCCACTTTCTTGGTGCTAAAGGTAATGCTACAGGCAAAAGGAGAATGAACCTTGAACACGTCAAATTAGAAATTTGTGAGACTAAAAGCATTATAAGGGTTCATGCATTATTGAGCCAGATATGAAATTGTGCATACAGTGGAATTCCATTTCCACTCTTTTCATCATCTCAACTACCTTGTAGAAGACTGAGCTCTACTCAGCATATGCAAAGCAATGTGCACTGCTATGCAAGACAGCATCCAAGGAACTTTGAGGATTACGGACCATCAATTGGTCTGTTGATGTCCCCTGCTGCTATCTGCCTTTCCCCTAGCATGGAGCACTGAGAACTGGTTAGAAAACCAGTGTGCTACAGTGTTCCATTTTCCTGTAATGAAACTGGTCCTGCAGTCTTACTGCTCAAGAACTCATCAACATTCCCAATCCCTTCAATTAAAGAAAAGTATGTGCTATCATCAGGTGCAATGCCTCTGCTAACCATTTCTGTAAGGAGCTCTTCAGCAAGATCACCTTCTTGGTTTTTGCACAAACCTTGAATCAGAGCATTATAAGTGAGGCGTGTAGGGTTGAATCCTATACTCAACATCTCATCCCGAACTCTAAATGCATCCTTCATGTCACCTCTTTTACTATAACCACTAATTAGAGTGTTGTAACTTATGTGATCAGGTTTAATACCTCTACTCTTCATCTCATTGATAAGAGCACGAGCCTCTTCAATTTTCCCCTCCCGGCAACGGCCTTGCATAAGGGTATTGTAAGTCACTTCATCAGGCAAACAATTCCTTTTGTCCATCTCTTTCAACAATGCAAATCCCCGTTCCATATTCCCATTTGCACAGTGACCATCAATCAATGTATTGAACATTATACGGTCAGGCAGAATGCCCTTCTTCACAATTTCTCCAAACAAACTGTCAGCTTCCTCCATCCTCTTACGTTTACTCAGAACATAAATGAGAGACGTATACGTTACACGTGTTGGCTGAATTCCTGCACTCAGCATTTCATCATGTAGGTTGAATGCCATTTTAGCATTCATGCATCTGGAATACCCGTTGATTAGGATATTATAGGTTATAGAATCAGGAACAATACCCCTAGCCCTCATGTCCTTTACCATCTGATCAGCTTCGTCCATTTTGGCTTCAATAAGTAGAGCATGAATGAGCAGATTGTAAGTTGACACAGTTGGCAAAATACCGTTTCCAATCATCTCATCCTTGTAGCGAAAAGCCATCTCCAAATTGCCTTTATTGCAATATCCATCAATCAAGATGTTGTATGTCACAGCATTTGGAAGCAACCCAGTTTCTTTCATTTTCTCAAGCAATTGAGAAGCACCTTCAAGTTTCCCTTCCTTGCACATCCCAGTAATAAGTGAACCATAGGTGTAGGGATCAGGTTCAACCCCTTTACGTTTCATTAGATCCACAACCAAAAGAGCGGCTTCAAATCTCCCCCTTGTGCAGTAACCATGAATCAGTGTGTTATAGGTAACAGCGGTAGGCCTAATTCCCAAACTCTCCATGAAAGGAATGAACTCCTTCGCCTGCTTCAGTTTCCCTTCCTTGCACAACACATTAATCATGATGTTAAATGTGTACATACTGGATTTGATCTTCAACCTAAACATCTCCGCATATAGAACCCATGCCTTGTCTGTCTGATTCAACTTCAGAAACAGACTCAACATTACATTACAAGTCTCAACCGTGGGAACCACACCCTTATCCTTCATCTTATCAAAACACTCAAAAGCATCATCACCCCTCTTCAATTCACAACAAGCCCTGATCAACAGATCGAAAAGTAAAGTACTTTCACTGCCCAACTTATCCCGCGCAACCGCCAACTCATTGAAAGCTTCTCCTACGCTACCCAATCCACGTGTAATGGTTTGTTTTAGCAATTGCAAAGCGGGTTTCGGAGAGGGGGACCTAGAGACCACAGCCACAGCCAAGCATTTGGTTTTCAAATCAAGAGATTCAAACTCAACCGAAGTAATGAACCGGAAAGCTGAATCAGGACTTTTCTGAAGTGCAAGGAGAGTGGAGGAAATCACAGAAGCTGTCAAGTTGGGCGCCAGGTGCTTGACGGAATGCCACAGTGAAGATTGAATCAAGTCGAGGATCTCACCCTCCTTCCCCGAGCGAGGCGGTTGTGGTGGACTGCTTCGTGACTGGACTTCCGCCGTGGTAGAGAAACAGCGACGGGAATCCAGCGAGTTCTGACTGGCGACAATAATGGTGGTTTTGACGCCATTGAGCTTCGACAATCCACAACTGACGATTCTAATCGGCTTCATATTGCCGAAAAACAACAGCAGGAATCGGGCGGTCGCTAAATTTTAGCTGCAGAGAGAACAAGTGAAGCAGTTTGAGAGAATACAGTAGCAGTGTGGTTCTGGGAAGAGGATGGAAAGAGAAAAGAAAACACATATGGATTATTGAGCCCAGAGGCCCACAGAAATTTAATTACGGGCCCAAAATAACTTTCCTTTTCTCCTTCGACATTGATCAGATTGCTCTCGACGCGAAACCCTAATTAAAAAGCAAACTAGACAGGCAGAGAAAGAAGAACGAAACCTCCGCTGTCGCCAATCTTCCCCCCGATTCTTCCGTTTCTTCAACCGCCGGATTAGCGACCGGGGTTAAAAAGAAAGTAGAAGCGTCGCCGGCAGAGAGCGATGTCATACGACGACGTGGAGATAGAAGACATGGAGTGGAACGAGGAGCTCCAATCGTTCACGTACCCGTGCCCCTGCGGCGATCTGTTCCAGATAACGAAGGAGGATCTCCGGATCGGTGAAGAAATCGCTCGGTGTCCGAGTTGCTCCCTCTACATCACGGTCATATACAACCCAGAAGATTTCAACGAGGACAAGTCGAAGGGGAAGAAGCAAGGCAATATCATCCAGCAGCCGCAGCAGCAGATTCCTGTTGCTTGAATTGAATTTTCGCGGCAATATTTTAGGCTGTAGAATTTTGCTGTTTGGTCTTGGCGCCAGATTTTGTATGAATATCAACGAATTTTTGGCTTAATGGCTGTAGTATCAGTTCCCATGGGAGACGTTTGATTTTTTTTTTTATGATTGAGGATTGAGCTTTGAGTCGCGCCATGTCCACCATAATCCATATTCTCCTCGTTCATATAGTTGCTTCTTGAATCTTTGCAATTGCATAAGGAATGGACAGTGGACACTCCTCGCCAAGCTTCACTCACTTGTTTTGTCAATGATATTGACATGTTACGTGGTATTTGTGTGGTAATTGGCCCATAAATAACAAGTTTTTGAAATTATCAATCCAAACAACATAAAGTTTTCTTTTATACTCAACTTTGAAATATTCTCAATTCGGATTATATCGTTGTATCGATTTATCAAGTGGTAAAATTCGACCGGTTAGATAATTGGTTTGTGTTAAAATATTAAAAAAAAACCTTTATGAATGTAACCATATAGAAAACATATTTGAAAACAATTTTCTTACCATCTATATTCATATTTAAATATAGTATTTAACGTCAACATTCAAACTTTTATACTTAAATCCAACAAATAACATCCACATTTTAAGTTTCAAATTAATAAAATAAATCAAAATTTAAGTTTATTATTAATTAAATTCACTAAAAGGATGTCATTTTGTATATAAGTCGAAAATGGATCATGCGGGTCATACTAGTAGTATTCATGTCAATTCGTTACCGGAATCGATTGAACCAAATTCGACAGTTGGCATTCTACGGCGAGACAACACTGCTTATGCTTCTTTCATTTCTCTTGCTTTTTGGCCTTTTCCTAGGCATTGCAGTAAAAAAACGTGATTTTATGTATAAGCGTTTTGGTGAACTAGAAGTATAAAATCGTAAGTTTTTATGCTTTAAAGCAAAGATTTTGACTACAATTGAAAGGCCTGCGCCAGGGTGATCCCCTATCTCCTTTCCTATTCTCAATAGCTATGGAAGTTTTATCGTGTATATTGAATAAAGGTGCTACTTCTGGTGAGTTTCCATTTCATCCAAGATGTAAGAAGCTAGGCATCACACACCTTGTGTTCGCAGATGACTTACTGCTATTCTCCAATGGTTCTACTAAAGCAGTGGAGAGTGTAAAAAGTCTGCTAGATAAATTCTACAGGCTTTCAGGTTTGAGGTTTAATCCAGAGAAGAGCCAATTATTCTGCACAGGGATTGATGAGGCAGAACATGATCGATTGGCTCGGTGAGCAGGCTTTCAGAAAGCTTCTTTACCAGTTCGTTATCTAGGAGTTCCTCTTATCGCAGGGAAGCTTACTACAAGTGATTGTCGTGTGCTAGTTGAGAAGATCACAAAACGCATCTTTGGATGGAAGCCTAGGCTGCTCAGTTATGCAGGTAAACTTCAACTCATCACTTCTGTATTAAATAGTCTATCCTACTTCTGGATGGATGTGTTCCTTTTTGCCACTGTCCATCATAAAGGAGATAGAGCAAATATGTTGCAAGTTTCTTTGGGGTATAGATGAAGATTCCATGAGAAAGAAAGCAGTCATGGCTTGGGGATTGTTAGCAATTCCAAAAAAGATGGTGGACTAGGAATTCGTTGTCTAAAGACGTGGAATATATCTTGTGCTACGAGGCATATATGGGCTCTGCTTGCTAAAGAGGGGTTCTAGTGGGTTACATGGAATTATCAGTATCAAATTAAGCACCTGACATTCTGGGAATTAAGAAAAGGAAGTACTGCCTCATGGGTTTGGAAGGTAAGGGATAAGGTGGAAGGTTTCTTTCGCTGTTGGGGAACACAAGTCTTTTGGAATGATAAGAGGATGTTGCGTTATTCTGTAAAGTAGGTTTGGCAGGATTTACAGCCGGCTAGACCTCTAGTGCTCTGGTATTAGCTTGTATGGGGACGAC
Organism: Linum trigynum; assembly: GCA_964030455.1. Lineage (NCBI taxonomy): Eukaryota > Viridiplantae > Streptophyta > Magnoliopsida > Malpighiales > Linaceae > Linum > Linum trigynum. The sequence continues at coordinate 41,542,521 of OZ034815.1, read as the reverse complement.
ACTCTATTCCAAAGCAAAGTTTCTTAAGTTGGATTATAACACGTAACAGGATCACTACACTGGACCAATTGAAGAGCCGAGGGAAGGTATTGGATGCTAATTGTTTGCTCTGTTATGCTCATACAGAGGATAGAGACCACTTGTTTTTCCAATGTCAATATATATTCCAGGTGCTGAAGGGTTGTTTACAAATGCTTAATCTAAGCTGTCCTCATCTAGTCAGCTATGAAGATTACTTGCAGTGGGCAGTGAGGAACTTCAAAGGCAAGAAGGAGTTAGCTATGGTTGGCCGATTGGTTTGGAATTTAGTAGTAAGCTCGATTTGGCGGGAACGTTGTGGTAGATTGTATGGAAGTAATTCAATGCAGTATGAGGAGCTGATCAGGACGGTTCGAAGGGCGATTGAGCTGGCCAGACAAGGAAATGTAGCACTGGACACTGACTGTCGAGTGGTGTTTAGTCAGTAAAGGAATGGAAAGAAGCAGAATGTAGAAACAGACTGTAGTAGTACAAGTTCTTTTGTTTGTTGTATAAAAAAGAGTGTAGTAGAGCAGGTCTCAGCTTGCTGTACAATTGTAAATGGTCCAGATGTGTATTCCCTGTTCTGGGGGACACATAGAGCTTAATAAAGTTTTTTGATATTGCCCATAAAAAAAGCACGATTCTACGTAGAAGAATTTTGGTGACCGGTAAATGTAAAATCGTAAATTTTTAAGCATTAAAGCGCGATTTTGACTGTATTTTTCCTAGGGTTTTTCCCCAGCCATAAGTGGATTCTCCAGACTTCTCTTTTTCGAGCCATCATTGGCTTTTCCAACCTTAGTGGCATTTTCCTTTTTCCTTCGCGGAATCCTCCAGCAATCCTCTCCCGTGAAGATGGATGTGTCTTCCTCTATTCAAGGTTTACTATACCAGTTTTGGCCTCGCTCTACTATGGGTCCAGAATATGCAGTTTGGGAGCCTCTGCTAGATCTTATGTGAAGGTGTTCTTCATTCTTGGTGTGGTCATCTATCTATGTGATCACATTCACCGTTAACCATCCATCAATGTCCCCAAAGCTTGCTCTATGAGTTCCTTCCGATTGATTAAAATGGGTAAAATTGTCTCTTCCGACAGCCGCAACGTCTTTTCCATAGTTTACTGAGTTATGAGCTCCATCCAATGTAGTCAAAATCCCGATTTTAATCTTAAAATCTTACGATTTGACGATCTTACCTATGGGTTCCGATCATGATTTTACTGTAAAATCTTTGAACCTTAAAATCTCATAAAATTCCGATTTAAAACTCTAAAATCCATAAAATCTACGATTTTTACGATTTTGTACGATTTCAAGGTTCATATCAATTGGATCAATATTAGGCCGGTCAAGTTGGGTTATGCCCATGAAACGAGTCAAATTTACTTTCCCCAACCCAACATAATGAACAACACAACCCCAACCCCAACCTGAAGTTAACCCTCAATTTATTTTCATTCTCTTCCTCGTATCTTCCTCTTTCGCACGTCGGCGCCCAACTCCTTCCATCAACGATATCTTCCACCCTCCCAATTAGCTTGTAGTTTGTTCTGATCACCCTCACAATAATCCAAATCTCCATTACATTGCAAGCTTTTGTTCATCTCCCAATCCTTCAGCACCACTAACCCGACCTTTTATCAATTAAGAAGGGAATGCATCAATCAATGAGTTATCTTTTCCAGATGATGGTAATCAAGGAAATATGGTTAATGGTGAAAGTACTTCAAGTGATCATAAGAGTAATGATATTAGTCCTTAAACAAATAAAAACGATGAGAGTGAGGGTTAGGTTGAGGATGATGACGATAATGTGTAAGTGATGTTAATGTTGATTCTAACGATCTTATGTAATTTTCTACTCTTAACAATTAATTAACAGTGATAATATAATGTTTCAGGTTTCTTATTTGTGTGTTTCTATTATGTACAAGAAAAATATATGGATTAGTTGTGTTTGTTTAGCAAACAAACTTATCTTGGGAAGTAATTATGCTTTAAGTGGTTGATTGTTATTCAAGATAGGCATTTTATTACTATCTAGTGTTTTAAGTATTTATTTTAATATGAACCTTAAAATCTTACGATTTTACGATTTTAATCTACGATTTCGATTCTACCTCAGTTTTCGATTTTACTTAAAATCTAGATTTTGACTGCATTTGCTCCATCTAGGGTTGATTTGTTTTTGTGGTTGGGGGTTGGTTGGGGTAGTATGGTTGTTACTTTCTTATGCTTTGGTTATGGAATTTTGGGTTGTTCTCTTTAGGTGTTTTCTTGATCTCTACAGGGGGTCTCTTCTTGGTGTTTGTGATTTTTCTTATGCTTGTATTATTGGTTCATCTTTGCTGGGGTTTTGGTTTCTACAAGGGGTTTTCTGAGTTGTGTTTTGGGGTTTTTTTGTGTGCTTTATTTTGGTTTGCTTTCAACCCTTGGATGCTTTGTTGCTCTATTTTGTCATGGGTGTCTCTGTCTGTGGTTCCATCGGCCTTGCTTCAACTCTGAGAAGTCCGGTTACAATCCTTTCCACCGCGATGAAATTCCAATTCAGTGATTCACTGTGATGGGTCGTCGTTGAGAAACTCCAGGATGTGGCATATGGTGTTGCTTTGTTTAGTTGTCATGGTCAATTTTGTATTGGATTATGCTTTGTGCTACTTCCATGAATGAAGTTGCAAAGAGTGTTTTTGGATGCTTTGTTTCTTGGATCAAGAAAGATAATCTCTTATTTGGTTTGATCATGCTTTTCCTTTCGTCATTTCGAGCTTACCACTTTGTGTCAGTGTGCTCATCTAGATGATGAGGTTGTCCCGCTTGTTTCAAGATTTCATGATGTAACTTCCTCTTTGTAGTCGAATGTATTCGAAGTGCAATATAAGTGATATCATTGTAAGAAAATATGCAAACAACCGAAACTAGATTGACGTCGATGTTGGAAAAATGACAAGTAGTACCCAATATTCTTTAACTTACACAATTTTCCTTTTCGACACATACTTGTTTCATCTCCAAATTTGTCTTCCTCTCTAAGTGTAAGTCTCAACAAAGGACTTATAGCCACAAGTTCCAGCTATATAAGTTGTGACTTGTGAGATGCAATGAGAACAACCACATTTTTAGGGTTTCACAAAACTAAAGGCGTTGTTATGGTATCAAAGTTTGGTTGCAAGCCCTAACCTCTTTTGCAACCATGAGTCGAGAAGCAGAAGTTGTCAACAACAATCGTAACAATGGTGATCCAACAACATATTTTTACTATTTTCATGGATTTGAAAAGCTCGAGTTGGTGTTGGTGGGAGAGAACTCACCCCACTAACTACAACGATTATAGCAAAGTCATGTACAATACTTTAGAGGTCAAGAACAAGTTTGATCTCATCAATAGCTCCTTCCATAACCCATGAGAAGAAACTCCTTTGGCATGGTCATGAAGCGTAACAACGTCATGGTTCTTGCCATGATCCAACAAGCAGTTGATCCCGACATTAGAAAGACTATCATGTATTGCAAGACACCTCATGGAGCATGGAGAAGTTTGAGAGCAAGGATTGGCCAGGGTGATATGGTAAGGATAACAGAGTTGACTGACTGAGACTATCTGCTACTTGGATAATAAAGGTAACCAGTCAATTACTGATTACTATGAAACTTGAAATCATAAGAGATGAACTGAGAACTATCAACCTTTGGAATATAGTGATTGCACATCATCCAACCATGCCAACTACAAAGCCATGAACAAGTGTTTGAGTATAGAGATACCAATTATGTAGTCCAATTTTGAAGAGGTCTGATTGAAATTCTTGTTGGTGGAAGGTCACATGTTCTTTTTGTTGTTGTTTTACCATCAATTTATCAAGTTCTCCAAATGATGCTTCAACATGAGAGGCAACACTACGAGACTCAACGTACTAAAGCACTTGTTGTTAAGATGGATGGTTCTATCGTACACTAGACAAAAGTTGGTGTATGTCATACACTAGGGAATCTCCACCGCACGTGTCCACCTCAATGGTCAGCGTAATTGTTGGTTCTGTTTTCGTGGGATTATAAAATAAATTAATGCATTTATTTTTCATAGTGGGCACTAGTATGCCCAAAAATGCATTTATTTTATTTTTTTGCATTTATTTTTCGTATAAGCACAACTTAAAATCATTATTCCTTACCGTAAAAATATCATTATTCTTTACTAAAAAATGGAGGCGATACTAAATTTTCCCATTTTTTCGTAGTGGGCACTATTCATAGGATTTTTTATACTCTACAACCAATTTTTATAATAAACTATTTTTTCCTAAATCAATTGTTTACCATAAGCTCTTTAGACAGTCAGTTAAAGCTTATAATCTATAACCGTCGCCAAGCACATACTAGTATTTTATAGATAAACAAGGGGAAAATAAAATACACCTGCATAGCTATAACTTTCGTGTTTTGTCAATTAATAGTCACTTTTTGAGAAATACACAAAATAGTCAACTCCGTCTAGTTCTTCAATGGTGTCATCTAATAGGCTGATTGGACTAATGAAAAGGTTGACTTGGCTACATTTCGTCAATAACAATGTGAGGTTGAATCTACTGAAAAAATTAAAAAAAGTTCATTAAATGTTTTTATTTTCTCTCTTCTCTCTCTGTTCTTTCCCCTTCCTTTCTCCCAACCGCCAGTCCAAGATGGAATTCAATTGTGTCACCTCCCACCTAGGGATGACAATGGGGCGGGTTTGCCTAAACCATCCACATCCCCGCTTTCAAATATCCATACCCATACGGGAGGAGGTTTTGCAAACCCATCCCCATACCCGTGGGTTTTGGGTACTCATGGGTAATACCCGCCCCGTACATCCAATATTCTAATACCTAATATTTTACATGTAGATTTTTCAATTATAATTTATAACATTAAACACACCTACTATATTAGAAGTCGACAAAGAGACAATCATTTTTAATACGGTTCAAATCATCTTATCCTAAAAGATCCATTAATCCTTAAGATAAAGTACAATATAATCCAAATCATCATTCTCTACTATGATACATCTATTAAGTAATAATTAACAAACATAATCTAACAAGTGGGAAAAAGTGAAAGAGTGAAGGTTCAAAATTGAGTGAAAGAGTGAAGGGAAAATTAACAAACATAATTTTGATTTGGGTGGCCACTCAATTGCATTTTTACTTTATATTTTATTGAGTTATATTCACTATTATTGATAGATCACAAATTGATTCACATATTTTTTCACATGTGAAGAAATACTTTTGAGGAGGGCGGGTATGGGTATGGGGCAGGGAGTCTAAAATCATATCCGCCCCATACCCATCAAATTAAATTTTTGTGATAGACCTTGAGTGTGTTTTCTATTATTTTATGTCTTTTGGTGCTCTTTTATGATTTTTAAGAATATAATGCACTCACAAATATGGATCACCAAGGGATCCAATGAATCAGAAGGAGGATGATATTACAAGCTCATGGGCTCAAACATATATGGATTTGGACATTGGATGCTCACTTTATGGCCAAAACAAGCAGATCTGGTAGTGAAGCAGACTCAATTTTGATCGATGTCCAAAAGAGTTCTATAAGTCATATCACACCCAAATTTGGAGGAGAGATTGCTTGTGTGCCAAACAATCCATTGCACGAAGAAAACATGTGGCGACCCAGTAACGGGTCCGACCTCCACTCAAGCCCAAGCTCAAGAAACTTCCTCTTCAAGGTTACTTCGTCCACAAGTCGATGGGATACAATTTCAAGTCGTACATGGAAGGTTTTAGCCATTTTGTAGAGGAAAAATCTAAGAAAACCCCCTTCTGTAACTAGTATAAATAGAGGCCTAGGGTAGACTTCATACTACACCTTTTACCAGCACTCTGCCTTAGGGGCACGAGTTAGGAATCCTAGAGAAGAGGAAAAACCATGTTGGAGTTTGACGATGATGATTGACCATCAATGTTCTTCATCTTCAGTGATGTCTTCCTATTCTCCTATACTTTTCCAGTTTGATTTGTTTAAAGATGTGAATTCGATAATGTTTATGTATCTTTTGATGAATCAATGAAGATTCTATTTTTTTTTATGCTTATGATCTTCAATAGTTGTTACCTTACATGCTTTATTGAATGCATGCTTGAATCATCTATTGTTTATAATTATTGATGTTTTATATCATATGATGTTTCGTTTGTTCTATGTGCACGAATCTACGATATGTTACTCTATGCACTATGCTTAGTATCATCTACGCTGCTAAGAACACTACCCTCTAGGGATACCCCATCGATGCTAGACGTGTATGAGAGGATTAGCTACACATCCATGCATCAACTAGTATCAATGCTTGATTGTTAGATCATCGATGCTATAGACTACGAGTTATGCCTAAGAGGTCTGTAACATCTTTATCCTTTTAACCAAAAATACAAAGCAAATGCTTCGGAACCGAGTAAAATTTTCTTAAAAATAAAAACAAGGTAAACAAAAGAAAACTGAACCATTTCTTATAACTCAAATATAAAGCCCTAAGCAGTTGGGCAACTTTAATCCATAAATCTTAAAACACAAACTCTGCATCTCCAGTTTATACTCAGAATCATGAAACGAAAACAACTAAACATTTCCAACTACAACTCCCTTACGTGATCCTTTCTGGGACATCTTCACGGATGTTGCTGCTGTTAGTGTCGCACTATCTCCTCTCGAGCTACTCGCCCTCTAAACCTTTTTATACCTGATGAAATGAGAAGTTGTTTATACTTCCACCCTTTAACATTACACTTAAACACGTGGGAGTTGTTATAACTCGACACCCTCAAAACTCAAACATTATAATCAAAGAAATCTTAAACATTTGCCTTTTACTTTGCGGGATTTGGTCTTACTCGCTTCCTCTAACTTTATCCTTTTAAAAGAACTTGTGGGAGTTGACATTACTCTTCACCCTTAACCTCAAAACTAGACACTCCTTAACCTATCACCACCGTTTTTGTATCGTCGTCCGGTGTCATAACTTACTAGAAAATGGCCCGCATTTTGATTTGCCTGGTTTTGTTTGATTCAAGTTTTCGTACTCAACTGTCAATCCAATCATTCGTTTATTATGATTGAACGTGAAGCCAAATACCGAGGGTATAACAAGGTCCACACTTAACTATATATATGCTATCATAACTTCTCTGTTCTTTCATTGATTAGGTGATTGCAAGAAGCGAAAGCATGCATTAGCTAGTCAAGTTCCTATTGCATATTGTGAAACCTCGAGTAGGATGACCTTAGTGGAAGAGATAGGACACAATCATAGATGATGTATATATGCATCTTAGTGAGAAGAATAAATGCATGATTATCTAGAAAACACTACCTAAACATTCATTTACTTGCTTGGTTTTTCATTTAGTTGCATTAATATAGTAGAACTCGACCAAGGACACCTCAAACCATCATGTTTACTTTGTTTGCATTTTGATTCGACACAACTAGTTAGCTTTGAGTAGTTACAATCAAAATAACTCATAGAATACCACCCTTATTTATCTAGGATTTTATTACTTGCATTGCACTATAGTGCGATCATCAAGTGATGGAAGAACTCTAACCCTCGATTTGCGTTGGAGTAGTGAGGAATCCGATAGACGAGTTCATTGCTATAATTGGGGAATTTCTCGAAGGTGGAAGTGGTAGTGGGATTGGATTTGTTGGGGGAACCATATTTGAGTTTTTGAGGAAGGATTATTTTCGATTCCAGAATCCCAATTCCAGACACATAAAGCGATGGGAGAAATCAGTGGTGAAGATTAATAAGAAAACCCCAAATCCCCGTAGAACCAAGAAGAAAAGGCAAATAATGTGTCATTTTAGGCCCATTTGTCGCTGATGTGTGTTGATTTAGATCCTAATTAGCGTACCGTTACAATAACTGACGGTGTCTCTAACACCGTTAAAATTTGTAACGTAAATTGTTAGATTTGTTATGGGTTATAGCCTTATAGGTATAATATGCCCCTCTACTATGCAATTTTATCAAACATGTCCCTATACTATTTTTTAGGCAAAATACACCTGTATAGCCATAACTTTCACACTTTTGACAAATATAGCCATTTCTATTCGAAAACCACAAATAGCCCAAAAAACTGAGGGTAGTGTGACAAATCTAGCCAAATCCGTTAGAAACTTTAACACCGTCTGCGACTCCGTTAAATCGTTTGACGGAACGCTGACGAGGACGAAAACCGACCTACACATCATTGACACATCAGCAAAACGTACACGTGGAATGCCACGTAAATAATAATAAAAAAAATTATATATGTTTACTTCCCTTTCTCCTTCTTCCCTGTCCCCGAAATTCTAAACTCCAGTTTCTAATTAGGGTTTGCACTTGCTGGAGACGACGTCGCCGCTGGAGACCGCGACCCCGCCGCTGGAGACCGCCACCGACTTCATTCATTCTGTCGGCCTTGTACCAAATCTTGATGTACTCCTTCCTCTTTTCCCAGAGCCTCGCCGACGCCGCGATGCCGAACACCACGTGCTGAAGACCCGTCCCCTGCTTCTCCGGCATCTCCTCGATCTCCCGCCGCGGGAGAGCGATTCCCGTGCCCGTATCGTAAGAGGAGGAGTGGTTGTCGCTGAGGGAAACGTGGGAGAGGCGGTGGTGGTGGGAGAAGGGGTCTTCGTCGCAGGCTTGGGAAGTGGAGAGGAGCTTGAGGGTGTAGAAAACGTAGGTGACGGTGACGAAGAGGAGAAGCCATACAATGAGCTTGGGGAGGATCCGAGCTGGGGAACCGGGAGCAGCGACGGAGTTTGGGTTCCGCATCTGATCCCAGATGATCTTCTCCGGATCTTTCTGGTTCCCTTTCATCGTCATTCCCAAATGATTGCTCCCGATTCGCCTCAGCTTGTATGGATTTGGGAATTTCTTTTCAATCCGCCAGATGGGTTTCCTTCTTCCACCGGATTCGGATTTGGGGGATGCGGGGAACAGAGAACACGATTGAGATTTTGCATCAATCAATCGAATTAATCATTCAAGAGGAATGAGGGAGAGGAGAATTAGGCATTGGGGTTACAATGTTGGGATCAATCTTTCAGTCGTCGTCAGTCTTGTGTCGTGGTCGGAGGAAGAGAGGTGAAGGGGGAAAGAAAAATGAAGGGATAAGGTTGGAATGGAAGAGTCGCGACTGGTGGTGGACAGCTGATCACTTTCATTTTTTTTAAGTCTGATTTCCACGTCGGAAAGTGGGGTAACGTCTGTTGCCAACTCAGTGCAAGCCGTTAGTACAGTCATAACGTCTGCTAACACCGTTACCAAAATGGACGGAATTGGTTATTTGTTTTTTTCGAATAGAAATGGCTATATTATTTTGCCTATTTTTTACATCAAACATGCCCCTATACTTTTGTAAAATTATCAAACATGCCCTTATGCTAAAATTTCCATTAAAAATGGTCAATCACGGTTGAACCGAGATTCACACAACCCGACACCGAAAAAATTGGGGGTGTAATATCTGTTTTTCCTCATTTATTTCTCCAAGTCTCGTTGTAGTGAAATTATTAGAGGTATGTGACTATACAAAAGAAACAAAACAATTTTAAAGTGAAATTATTAGGAATATTTTTCGATATAGGTGTCGCCCAAATCAAGGTTTGGCCATGGTTGATGATTTTTTTTATACAAATTTTAACAGAAGAACATGTTTGATCATTTTTACATATTATAGAGACATATTTGTTATAAAAAATAATAAAGGAACATGTTTGATAAAAATGCGTAATAATAGAGAAAACATGTTTTATAAAAATTTATATTGTTAGCAAGGTTGTCAAACCGGTTTATACTATTGTGCCGGTTTGGCAAGTGAAATGGTACGACCGGTGGTATAATCAGTTTGTGCCGGTTCATGTCGGTTAAAAAAATGTGAAAACAATTAATATCTAATGTATTTAATCATATATTAAACATATTTGTGGACAATTTAGTTACAATCCAACAAATATCATCAAGTTTTAGCTATTACATTCATAAAATGAATAATAAATTAATTTTTTCATTCATTAAGTTCATTAAAATGATGTCATTTTACTTAGAATGCGTAAGTTGATCATACCGGTCATACCGGTAATATTATGCCGGTTTCATTACCGGCATAGGTTGAACCAGGTTGAACCGGGTGGAATGCCACCGGCATGACAACCATGATTGTTAGTAAAGCAAGGGCAGTTTTGCGACAAGTTTTTGGGGTATGCCGATGCCCCCACTGGATTTTTCTCTTCTACTCAAACACAAACCAGCGGGGGCCAAGAAGACGAACATAATACAGTTCTGTATGCATCCCCCTCTGAGGAATATATACTGAAAAGCTTTGTCAGCACGAAGCCCAAAATCCGATCAGCTGAACACGGCGGAGGAGATGCAACTCCGCCGCCGTAGCGATGATGCAAGGACTTCACCACCATCAACAGCAACTCGCAGCTCTCCTCTCCATCGCCCTTGCCAAAGACGACTCTGCTCCCGTCGTCACTCCCTCTCCTTCTACTGCCGGCTCCTCAGTTGTCGCTGCCGCTGCCGCTGCCGCCACCGCGCCGGCACCAGCAACTCCGATAACGACGAAAACTGCTAACTCCAATGCCGACGATTCCGCTCGGCTCAGCGCAATCAACTCGCTCCACCGTGCTATCCTCTACCCTCCCAACTCGCTCCTTGTCGCTCACTCTGCTTCGTTTCTCTCCCAGGGTTTCTCTCAGCTGCTCTCTGACAAGTTTGGCTTCTTCCTCTCTCCCTTCAGCTCGAATTTCACCGTCATTATGCTGTAATTTTGATTAATTTTCTCAATAATTTGCGTCGAAGCTAGAAGTTATGTAATAGGTCTACTGTGAAGCATTGAAGTTACCGTTGTGGAGGTATTGGTGTGGAAACTAATATGAATTACCGGGAATGTCTGCCTCAGGTCACAGTCTGTGAGGCGGTCTGCAGCTGTCACATATGGGGCACTCTGTTCGGTATTGTGTTCGATTCCTGTCGGAGCAAGCGGAAGGCCAAACCATCTTGTGCTTGGTGGTTTGGTTGACAGGTTTATTGCTTGGGCTTTGCCATTGCTGTCCAATGTTACTGCTGGTGATGCTGCAATGGAGCTGGCAGTTGAAAGCCTGCATGAGTTTCTTAGTGTTGGAGATGTTGTGGGTACAGAAAGATTCGCGTTACCTATCCTCAAAGCATGCCAAGAGCTTCTGGAAGACGAGAGAACCTCCTTAAGTTTATTGCGGCGGCTTCTAGGCATTATGACCTTGATTTCTTTGAAGTTTTACAGATTCTTCCAGCCTCATTTTGTTGATGTAGTTGACTTGCTTCTTGGATGGGTATTGGTACCAGATCTTGCAGAAGCAGATAGACGAGTGATTTTGGATAGCTTTTTGGAATTTCACAAGCACTGGGTCTCAAATTTACAGTTCTCTCTAGGATTGTTGTCGAAGTTTCTGGGTGACATGGAAGTCTTGCTTCAAGATGACAGTCATGGAACTCCCCCACAATTCCGGAGGTTGCTTGCATTGCTTTCTTGTTTTTCAACAGTACTGAAGTCCACTGCTTCTGGGTTGCTGGAAATGAATTTGCTCGAACAGATAAGCGAACCACTTAGCAAACTGCTCCCACGGCTGTTGCAATGCTTGCCCATGATTGGGAGGAAATTCGGATGGTCGAAGTGGATTGAGGATTTATGGAAGTGCTTGACTCTTTTGGCAGAAATATTGGGTGAAAGGTTTTCAACCTTGTACCCGCTTGTTGTCAATATCTTATTTCAGAGCTTGGATCAGAGTAGAACTAATCAACTTGGTGGTGCTGAGAAGGTTACTTCCTTTCAAGTTCATGGGGTTTTGAAGACCAATCTTCAACTGTTATCCCTACAAAAACTTGGTATCCTCCCAGCATCAGTCCAGAAAATACTAGAGTTTAATTCACCAGTTTCGCAACTGCGGTTGCATCCGAATCACTTGGTGACAGGAAGTTCTGCTGCCACTTATATTTTCTTGCTTCAACATGGGAATGAGGAGGTTGTTCAGCAAGCAGTAACTGTGTTAACTGAGGAGCTGGAGTTCTTGAAGGGCATATTGAAGAAAACTACAAACACTAGAAATGAGGTGACTAGTGCCTCAGATGTCCACTCTTTCTTTAAGTCTGAGCTGTTTTCCCTGATGAAATTTGATTTGAAGGTTCTACTGACATGTGTTTCTGCGATTGGCGATAAGAATTTGATTGGGCATCCAGATATCGCTGCATTGTATTTGAAGAGAGTAGAGAAGCTGACTTCTTTTGTTATTGAGAAACTGAATCCCTTTGACCTAGCTATTCAAGACTGTGTCGATTTGCAAGCGAATATCATTGGTATGCTTGAGAGGCTTGCTTCCATTGAATTTTGGAGCCGCTGGTCCACAAAAGAAGTACCTAGTGGGACAGCTTCTCATGAGGTAGCTACCAAAGCTACATGCAATGGTAGACGTCCTCAGGATGGACATTCTGCTCTTGTAGCTGAGCTTATGGAGAAGTATAATCTAGTCCTTGTCAAAGCCTTACATTATGGATCTCCACTTGCCCTTAAAATGGCCGCCTTAGCATGGATAGAAAGGTTCTCCAAAATTCTTGTTGCTAGTTTTCAGAATGTAGAACTAGAATTCTCTTTTGGCGAGGCACTTTGTTGCAACAAACCTCTTGGCAATATAATCTCTGCTGTTTTTGATGCTGCTTCAGATAGGGAATCAAAAGTGAGGTTGGCTGTTGCTTCAGTTCTGGAGCTGCTTCTACAAGCAAGGCTCATGGATGCCATGTATTTCTATCCCATGGTTGAAGTGGTCTTAGAAAAGCTCGGTGATTCAAATGGGGATGTCAAATTTGCATTTGTTAGACTCCTCTCAAATGTGTTGCCAATGTCAGTTTATGCATGTGGTATATTTGACTGTGGCTTGTCAATCATGAGAAAGCCTCTTGCAGATAACTCCTACAACTTGCACTGGAAGCAAGTTTTTGCTTTGAGGCAGCTGAAGCAACTTCATTCTCAGCAGCTTGTTACTGTTTTGAGTTATATTTCTCAAAGATGGAAGGTACCTCTTTCTAGCTGGATCCAACGACTCAGTCATGCCAGTCGTAATGCGAAGGATAACACTGTAGGCCAACTTGAGGATCCACTTATTTCGGGTGGTGATTTTCTGTTGTTAGACAGAAAAATGGATGGAGATATTCTTGAAAGGATGTGCTTGGTTAATAATTTAGCCGGTGCATGGTGGGCTATACATGAAGCAGCTCGATACTGTATTGCAACAAGACTGAGGACTAATCTTGGTGGACCTAGTCAAACTTTTGCGGCATTGGAGAGAATGCTTTTGGATGTTGCACACTTGATTCAACTTGATGTTGAGCAAAATGATGGAAACCTTAGTATTATAGGGTCTTCAGGTGCACACCTGCTGCCCATGAGGCTGCTTTTGGAGTTTGTGGAGTCCCTAAAGAAGAATGTATACAATGCATATGAGGGATCATCCATTTTACTGCCTGCAACACGCCAGAGTTCCTTGTTCTTTAGGGCAAACAAGAAGGTTTGTGAAGAGTGGTTTTCTCGTATGTGTGAACCGATGATGAATGCTGGATTAGCATTGCAATGTCATGACACCACAATTCAATATTGCACGGCACGCTTGCTGGAGATTAGAAGTCTGTTCGCTTCAACCTTAAAAGACAAGTCTAGGGTACAAACAGCAGAGAACCTCCGTACAACAAGGGACAGGTTTTCTGGAGATATTTTGAAGGTCTTACGCCACATGGCTGTGGCTCTATGTAAGATTCATGATTCAGAATCGTTGATAGGACTGCAGCAGTGGGCTTCAATGACTTTTTCTTCCTTGTTTGTAGATGATAACCAGTCCGTTGGTCATAATGACTCATCAGGGCCTTTGACATGGGTCACTGGTCTTATATATCAGTCACAATGTCAATATGAAAAAGCAGCTGCTTACTTCTGCCACTTGCTTCAAAATGAGGAATCTCTCAGCTCCATGGGTTCAGATGGTGTCCAGTTCACTATTGCGCGCATAATCGAGAGCTATACTGCTATCTGTGATTGGAACTCCCTTGAATCATGGTTATTGGAGTTGCAAACACTCCGTTCTAAACATGCTGGAAAGAGTTATTCTGGTGCTCTAACTACAACAGGTAATGAAGTCCATGCAATTCATGCCTTGGCACGTTTTGATGAAGGTGACTTCCATGCAGCTTGGTCATGCCTTGATTTGACTCCTAAGAGTAGCTGTGAACTCACTCTTGATCCTAAATTAGCTTTGCAAAGGAGTGAACAAATGCTTTTACAGGCAATGCTGCTTTCTGTTGGGGGGAAGGAAGACAAGGTCACACTTGAAATACAGAAGGCGGAGTCAATGTTGGATGAAATTTTGTCTGTTTTGCCACTTGACAGCATAGCTGATGCAGAGGCTTATGCGACTCAGTTGCACTGCATCTTTGCATTTCAGGAAGGTCAGAAGCTAAACAGTAGTCAGTCCATACCCAAGAAGCATCAATCATTGTTAGTGTCATATGTTGGCAGTGTCGAGTCTCGAATGAGCACAATTCGCCAAGATTGTAGTTCATGGTTAAAAGTTCTTAGGGTCTATCAAAACATACTACCAGCTTCTCCATTCACTCTAAAGCTTTCTATGAGCATGCTACGTTTAGCTCGCAAGCAGGGGAACTTCATGTTGGCAAACCGCTTGAATAATCAACTCCGAGATAATTTAACGAAGTGCTCGGAGAAGAGACACCATGATGCCTTACTGCTACATCTCCAGTATGAAGAATTTGTACGGGAGCATGCTGATAACAAGATTGAAGATGCTTTTTCACATCTTTGGTCTTTTCTGCACCCGAAGATCTTTTCGCAGGAATTTGTATGTTCAAGTTATGATGAGAGTTTTGTGAAGGCTAAGGCTTGCTTGAAACTTGCAAAATGGTTGAGACTTGACTACCCTGACATCTCTCCTCGCAATATCATGCTTAAGATGCTAGCTGATTTTAAAGTGGATGATGGGTCCCTGTTTGGTAAAAGTGAAGCCGTGTCCGACAACTTAGGTTCTGAAGCAAGTGCAGCTTCTCTTATTGAGGAATTTGTGGGTACTGCTACAAAGTTCTCAACACAACTATGCCCAACAATGGGGAAGACGTGGATTTCTTATGCTTCATGGTGCTTTGATCAGGCTAGGGACTCACTCTTTAACCCACGTGAAACTGTACTTCAGTCATGCTTGTTCTCTCCTGTACTTCTTTCAGAGGTCCATCCTGGAAGATTCAAGCTAACTGAAAATGAGATGGCAAGTGTGCGATCTCTGATCTTCAGTCTTTTTGGGAAAGAAGGCGTTGCCCTGAATGTTGAAGGGAAAGAGGATAATTCTTCTGTGCAGCATTCAGGAGGTAGCAGTGCAATTCATGCCTTGCTGGAGCAGGTAGTCAATGCTATTGAAACTACGGCTGGTTTTCCTGGTGGAGAACCACTTTCTGGTACCCTGGCTTCTCAACTCCAGACTTTGCTCCTTGGTACCAACACCAGCCTGGATATATCCAATGTTGCAGCTCTGGTGGAGGATTTAGTTAATATTTGGTGGTCTTTGAGAAGGAGGCGGGTTTCTTTTTTTGGGCATGCTGCTCATGGTTTTATGAGATACCTTACTCGTTCATCTGCAAAGACTTCTGATGGTCTGTTTGCCGGCTCTAAATGTGAGCTATTAAAGCAAAAGTCAAGCAGCTATACATTGAGGGCTAGCTTGTACACTCTGCACATCCTCCTTGATTATGGAGTTGAGTTAAAAGATATAATTGAACCTGGTCTTTCAATGCTTCCTCTGTTTCCATGGCAGGTGTGAAGCTCTCTACTTTTCTCTAGGTGATCTACGAAATAGTCTGAACTATCTTTCATCTAGTCATATTAATTGCTGTATTTCATCTGGTAGGAACTCACTCCCCAGTTGTTTGCTCGTCTAAGTTCACATCCGGAGCAAGTGGTGCGAAAGCAACTAGAGGGCTTACTATTGCTGTTGGCTAAGCTGTCTCCTTGGTCAATAGTGTATCCAACTCTTGTGGATGTAAATACTAGTGAGGAGAAGCCTTCAGAAGAGCTTCAACATATTTTGGGTTCCTTGGTAATGGAAGAAGGAAATTCCCCTGGTTTCGTTCTGTCATACATGAACTACTTGCTGAGCTCTCTTATTATGTTTGTTGAGTCTTTCACGCATTGAGACCCTGGATTTGAAAGATTTCTCTTCCTATTTCCTCTCTGATTTCAAGCCGATTGCATATATGTTTGATAATGTGAAAGTCTTGGAAGAATGCAGTTCCATCTGATTTAGGAGTTCCTTTTTCGTTTCATTTCCACTGATTTACAAATTATAGTTATATTTTCGTTTACGTATATCTCGTATTTTAGGCCTCTCTCAGTGATTGTCTACTGCCATGTTAGGATTTGTGATACAATACCAAGGAAGCTGTGGCTAATTCTTGTACACTCAACTTTATTATGAAACACTGGTTGTGCTTTATTATGTAAATGCTTGCCAGTTTGAATGCATGGGATTAAAACTATCTTGTCACTTTGCATTGCTCATCCTCCAGGAGCTCAAACTCTTTATCTCACTTCCTTTTTCATGTAACTGATTTCTTTTACTCGTGATAATGAATTAGAAGACGATTTTGATCCATAAGTTTGTCTTTTGCAGAGAGAGCTGTATCCCAGATTAATTCAGGATGTTCAGTTAATGATAAATGAACTTGGTAATGTAACTGTTCTCTGGGAGGAACTATGGCTTAGTACACTTCAGGATCTTCATGCAGGTTGAGTTATCTCTGCAAGGCTTGCTCTCACTCTTTGCTACCTTGTGAATGTTTATGTATTTCTGTATTTGCTGTTTCCATCTGAGCTGCTTCTCACTGATTTTTTCTCCAGATGTCATGAGGCGTATAAATGTTCTGAAAGAGGAAGCCACACGTATCGCAGAAAATGCTACTCTGAGTCTAGCTGAGAAAAAGAAGATCAATGCTGCTAAGTATTCAGCCATGATGGCCCCCATTATTGTAGCTTTGGAGCGCCGCCTGGCTTCAACATCTCGAAAACCTGAAACACCACATGAAACATGGTTTTGTGAGGAGTACAGAGAAAAAGTGAGCTTAGCCATTACAAAGTTCAAGACCCCTCCAGCTTCTGCTACTGCTCTTGGGGATGTTTGGCAGCCATTTGAGGATATTGCTTCTTCCCTTGTGTCCTATCAGAGAAATTCTTGCATATCTTTAGGAGAAGTTGCACCACAACTGGCTTCGCTATCAGCGTCATCTGATGTTCCAATGCCCGGTCTTGAAAAGCAAGTCAGCATATCTGAATCGGACAGGGATTTATCTACAACCCAGGGGATCGTTAGAATTGCTTCTTTTTGTGAAGAGGTTACTGTATTGTCTACTAAGACCCGACCTAAGAAACTTGTGATGCTTGGTTCAGATGGTCAGAAGTACACTTATCTTTTGAAAGGGCGTGAAGATCTGCGTCTTGATGCCAGAATCATGCAGCTTTTGCAGGCTATGAATGGGTTTCTGCGTTCATCTTCTGATACTCATAAGGATTTGCTCTCCATACGCTATTATTCTGTGACTCCAGTCAGTGGTCGGGCTGGTCTCATCCAGTGGGTGGACAATGTGATAAGCATGTACAGTGTCTTCAAATCATGGCAAAATCGTGTACAGCAGGCCCAACTTTCTGCAGTCAATGCAGCAGGAAATTCAAGAGGCTCTGTTCCTCCACCCATTCCTAGACCAAGTGATATGTTTTATGGGAAAATTATACCTGCGCTTAAAGAGAAAGGAATACGAAGAGTAATTTCAAGAAGAGACTGGCCGCATGATGTCAAGCGTAAGGTTCTTCTGGATCTTATGAAGGAGGTTCCTAAACAGCTCCTACATCAAGAACTTTGGTGTGCAAGTGAAGGGTTCAAAGCCTTCAGCTCGAAGTTAAGAAGGTATTTTTTTTTTGTAACTGTTCTAGAAGAAACTATCTTGTTTTCCCTTCACCGTCTTATGAGGGATGATGCTTATGAACTTTAAAAGGAGACTCCACTCAGATTAAATGGTCAAAGTCACTCATTAGGGCTTGTTTGAGTTTACACTGAGCATAATCAGTCTTTTATTTTACCGAGTAAACTAAGCACATACAGCCTTTTGATATAGTCAGATCTTTGGTGTCTTCTACTTTGTTGGCTATATCCTTCATCCCCACAAAACCTAGCTTCCTTTCTTCTATGTAGCATTTGTTCTCTGGTTGTTGTTCCCATCTTGTTAGTGGTATTGCACGCCTTGTCATCTAGAGGCTTAAATGAACACCACTTCTTAGAATTGCATGGGTAGTTCCGTTCTATCTCTTCTATCACAATATTTTTTTCGCTCATAAATGCTTTTCTGTTGACTTTGTTTTATGCATTGTTTTTCTATCTCTTCTTTGTGGATTTTCTTTTGAATGGTACAGAAAGCATGTCCTTTGTATCTGTATGGAGACTAGAAAAAATGTAAACAGTGTAGTGAGATTTAGTGCTAACTGTTAAATGTCAGAGCGTGAGCATCGGCTTATACAATTGCACCAAATCGCTATACACAACAATGCCAAGTTAATATCTGATTTGATTTTCCATCTGGATGATTGTAGATATGTGACACACGGGACAATCCAGTTCTAGAATGGATAATCAAAGTTACTCTTTTGTTCTGTGTCCATTTTAGTTTTTTTTTTCTCCCTTCCATATGCATTTTCCTTACCTTTCGCTCTTGACATTTTTGTAGGTATTCTGGAAGTGTTGCAACCATGAGTATAGTAGGCCACATTTTGGGTTTGGGGGACCGGCATTTGGATAATATTCTTGTGGACTTCTGTAGTGGGGATATTGTACATATTGATTACAATGTATGCTTTGATAAAGGGCAACGACTAAAGATACCAGAGATTGTCCCATTCCGCCTTACTCAAATCATTGAAACTGCTCTGGGGATTACTGG
Source organism: Linum trigynum (assembly GCA_964030455.1). Taxonomy (NCBI): domain Eukaryota; kingdom Viridiplantae; phylum Streptophyta; class Magnoliopsida; order Malpighiales; family Linaceae; genus Linum; species Linum trigynum. Next base: position 41,523,432 of record OZ034815.1, on the reverse strand, counting down.
AGTGGAAGGAACCTTCAGAGCAAGCTGTGAAGCGGTTCTAAGTGTCATGAAGAAAAACAAGGACATAATTTTAATGTTGCTAGAGGTCTTTATTTGGGATCCTCTTGTAGAATGGACACGAGGAGATTTTCATGATGATGCTGCAATTGGAGGTGAAGAAAGAAAGGGTATGGAGCTGGCTGTCAGCTTGAGCTTATTTGCTTCTCGTGTGCAGGAAATACGTGTTCCTTTACAGGTACCAAGTTGTCTTGAGAAAGCTTGCACATGTCTTTGCCAAATTGTTCATTATCTCCTTCCAATATAATATTGGTGCATGTTTTCTATTTTATTCCTTAGAACTATGCACTGGTTGACTTTACTTTTGTAAATGACATAAAACTTCACAATTGAATGACCGTTTAAGTAGTCTTTTGTCTGTTTTTTCTTGGTTAATGACATTCTTACTTGCCAGTTCTTATGGTTAGTTACTTTTCTTGACTTCACTCTTCTCGGTGTGTCTATCCTTGGTCTTAGTTTTCATATATATATATATATATATGAATGGAATCTATGTAGTAACGTTTTCCCCCTTAGCTTGTTTTGTTTCCCACAATTGATGATCTCAATGGTTTTTGCTGATTGCATCCAGGAACATCACGATCTTTTCTTGGCTACCTTACCCACTGTTGAATCTGCTCTTGAGGTATGAAGGGCTCTTGACTGAATACTTTGCTTAAAAATTAAAATATTTAAAGTACCCTGAACATCATCAATTTTTCAATGTTTCAGGGATTTGCTGATATTTTAAACAGATATGAGCTTGCTTCTGCTCTCTTTTATCAAGCCGACCAGGAGAAATCTAATCTCATTGTGCACGAGGCATCTGCAAAGTCAATAGTTGCAGATGCAAATTCTAAGTTGGAGAAAGCTCGAGTATCCTTTGAAGTTCACGCTCGAGAGTTCACCAAAGCGAAGACCATGATAGCCGAAACTGCCCAAGAGGCTGCTGCATGGGTTGAGCAACATAGCAAAATTCTGGATGCACTACGAAGCAATTTACTTCCTGAAACCAACTCCTCCTTGAAGCTGGCCAATGGAGCGGCAGATAAGCTGTCTCTTACATCTGCTGTTGTTGTGGCAGGAATACCATTGACCATAGTACCTGAACCCACACAGATACAGTGCCAGGACATAGATAGAGAGGTTTTTCAGCTTATAGCTGAATTGGATCATGGACTTTCCTCCGTCCGTAATGGGATCCAAGCCTATACATGTGCCCTGCAACGTATCCTGCCTCTAAATTATCTAACAACTAGCAAGATTCATGGCTGGACACAGTTGTTGCAACTAGCTGCAAATCCCCATTCCTATGATGCTGTCTCTCTTGCTAGAAGACAGGCTGCTGAGCTCATTCCAAGATTAAATGGGGGTAATCTTGATTCTGCTAAACACAGGCATATGGAGCTTTGCTCTAAAGTGGAGAAATATGCAGAAGAGGTTAAGAGAGTTGAGGGAGAATCTGCTGAGCTGGCGAACTCCATAGGCATTGAGACTGAGTCAAAAGCTAAGGAGCGTCTTATGTCCACATTTATAAAGCATATACAGTCTGCTGGTCTTGTAAGGAAAATTGATGCCAGTCCTCCCAACCAGTCGGGGCAATTACAACTTGCTATTGATCTGGAGGATAAGAAGGAGAAAGTGGGAATGATTTTAAATATGGCAATAAGTTCTGTGTACAGTGAGGTGAAGCATAATCTTCTTGGGATATGCAATGTTGCAGCTAATTCAAACGATAGGTTTGGGACCATTTTCAGTGGTTTTGAAGAGCAGGTAGAGAGATGCGTACTTGTGGCTGGGTTTGTCAGCGAGCTGTGGGAATTCCTTAGAGCTGAATTTCCTGGTAGTCATACAAGTGGAGAACATGAGAGGAGTTTGAATGGGAGTGAGATTTTAAACTTTCAGAGGACATTGATTTGCTGCAAGTGTCTGGTTGAAGAAATGACTGAAGTTGTTCTCCATGAAGTCATGAAATCTGCTGTTTCACTAAATTCAGAGGTCATGGATGCATTTGGATTAACGTCACAGATTCGAGGTTCCATTGACACTGCATTAGAGCAACTCCTAAATGTTGAACTAGAGAGGGCATCGTTGAATGAACTGGAAAAGAGCTATTTTGTCAAGGTTGGCTTCATTACCGAACAACAGCTGGCTCTTGAGGAAGCTGCAATGAAGGGTAGGGATAATCTTTCTTGGGAAGAGGCAGAAGAACTGGCCTCTCAAGAAGAAGCTTGTAGGGATCAGCTGGATCAACTCCATAAAATGTGGAACCAACGGGAATCACGGGCTACTTCTCTCTTGAAGAAAGAAATAGATACTAGAAATGCCTTGGGTTCTACTGAGTGGCAGTTTAAATCTCTTACAATAGGTCAAGATGGTAGAAATCCACAAGTTTTAGGAAGCAAAGCACTACTATCCGTGCTAGCTAGGCCCTTCTCTGACTTGGAATCAGTTGACCAAGGATTGTCAATATTTACTGAATCAGTTGCTTCTTCATACAAAGACGACTTGGCAGATTTAGCAGATTTGTTTTCCTCTGGATACTCAGTATCTGGACATATATGGAAATTTGGAGGCTTATCGTCTAGCCAATGCTTTTTTGTTTGGAAAGTATGTATTATGGATTCCATTCTTGATTCATGCATACATGACGTGGCTTCATTAATGGATCAGAATCTGGGTTTTGACCAGCTGTTCAATGTTGTAAAGAGAAAGCTGCAAGTCCAACTTGAAGATCATGTCGGTCGTTACCTGAGGGAAAGAGTTGCACGTACTTTTGCGCTTTGGTTAGATAAAGAAATTCAGCATTTGGATCAGTTGACCGAGGACAGATCAAAGGAACTTTCTCCTGAACAAGTAAGGAAGGACAAAGGAGCTGTTAGGAAGGTCCAGCTGATGATTGAAGAATACTGCAATGCACATGAAACTGCTAGAGCAGCACGATCAGCAGCTCTGTTGATGAAGAAACAGGCAAATGAGCTCAAGGAAGCTCTCCATAAGGCTAGCCTTGAGATTGTCCAGTTGGAATGGATGTATGATGCACTGACCCCTTCACAAAAGAATAGGGCTACATTTCAAACCTTTCTTGACAGAGGAGACACGTTGTATTCCATCATTCCAACCCTCACCCGGCCTAAACTGTTAGAAGGAATGCAGTCTGCTTTAACTAATATCTCTAGGTCAATAGATAGCCTGCAATCTTGTGAACGTAATTCCGTAGCTGCAGAAGGACAACTGGAGAGAGCAATGGGCTGGGCTTGTGGTGGCCCAAACTCAAATTCACTGGGTGCTTCATCGAAGATTTCAGGTATCCCTCACGAATTTCATGATCATCTCGCCAGGCGACGGCAATTGCTGTGGGAATCTAAAGATAAGGCAACAGCTATTGTGAAATTGTCTATGTCAATCTTGGAATTTGAAGCATCAAGAGATGGAATGTTCAGGATACCAGGGGAAGGCCATCCATCAAGGCCTGGTAATGATGGCAGGGCATGGCAGCAGACTTACTTTAACGCACTTACTCAATTGGAGATGACTTACCATTCCTTCACGCGTAAGTTTCCTGTATTACTATTTGCAGTGAAGGAGCAACATCAGAATAATTATGTTCCCACACTTGGGGTCAATACACCTGTACAACTGTTTGCCACTCATATGGTCAACTAATTTGATCAATTATTACTGCTTATGGCAGGTGCTGAGCAGGAGTGGAAGCTGTCTCAAGGCACAATGGAAGCTGCTTCAAATGGGTTATTTTTGGCAACTAATGAACTGTGCAGTGCATCTCTTAAAGCAAAATCAGCTTCAGGTCTGCATACTTTACTAATTAGAACGATTATGGTTGAGTATATACTAAGTTGTGCTACACTGGCCACTGCAGTATATGTAAAAAGAGGTGCCATGATGAGTTTATCTGAAATTTTGGAACGGAACTTTAGCAACATACAACTGTGAGCGTTGGTGAAGGAAGGATGTTTTTTCCATGTTAGAATGTCCAGATAACTCATAATGTTATTGGGGGGGGGGGGGGGGGGGGGGGGGGGGGGGGTCACTTTTTATGTTCCTTTATCTCCATGCAGAACCTGTTCCAGGGTGGGGACATCCTTCCTCCTGCTAACTCTCACCCAGTTCACTTTGCTATATCGCATTCTGAAGTAATCAACATGTTCTTTTTATGAAGACCATTTACTTGATGTGAGGCTGTGTAAAATTGATCTGCTCATCTATTTCAGGTGATCTTCAGAGCACTGTTCTTGCGATGCGGGATTGTGCTTTTGAAGCTAGCATTGCCCTTTCTTCTTTTTCTCGTTTGTCAAGGGGGCACACTGCTTTGACTTCTGAGTCTGGCACCATGCTTGAAGAGGTGATTATGATCTTTTGTTGTGCTTCTTCTTTCCTCGTTTGGTCTTGTACTTAATGCTGGGATAGTGGTGCTAGCAAGGCAATATGATAAATTGTTGATCCTTGCACAAGCTGATTTTGCATTCTTTTAGCCATATGGAGACACCTCAATAGTTATGTACTAATTCCTTTCATATGTGTCACTTACTCCTCCACATAATTTATGCGGTGGGAATAGTGGAAGGTGTTTTACAACAAAGAAAATATAGAGGAGTATAGAACTCAGGGGCATGTTGTGCTGTTTGAGTCGAAGTAGGAGCGAGTTATTCACAGCACAACCAGATTTTTTAAGATGCGATACAATTACTTCATTGTGGTGTTTGTGACTGATGGCAGTCTGCTCTTCAGGTTCTTGCAATAACTGAAGACCTGCATGATGTTCATACATTAGGAAAGGAGGCTTCTGCCCTGCATCACACCCTTGTGGGAGAACTTTCAAAGGTTTTCATCTGTTCTTTAGTTTTTTTAGTTTTCGCTGTAGAAAGATTTCTCTTGCCCTCTTCTTTACTAGGATAATTCCTGGTACTAATCTTCTCTACTCTCTCCAGGCAAATGCAATTCTTCTTCCTCTTGAATCAATACTATCTAAGGACGTTGCTGCAATGACTGATGCCATAGCCAGGGAGAAAGAAACCAAGATGGATGTGTCACCAATTCATGGACAAGCCTTATACCAATCGTACTATTCGAGGATTATGGAGGCTATTCGGGCATTTAAACCCATAGTACCATCACTCACAACATCTGTGAAGGGTCTGCGCTCAATGCTAACTAGTCTCGCTCGTACTGCCGGTCTTCATGCTGGAAATCTTCACAAGGTAAAATTCATGCTTAGCTTAACTGACATCACTCTCGTTAATATTCTCACTGACTAGATTCACTGTAGAGGTGGGATTGAATTTCCCGACCAGTTTGTAGAACATATGTAAGTTTGGGAACTAAATGCAATACACAGAATGTGTAGATACTAAATGACAACTTTTCAGAAACCTACTAGGCACCAACGCAACCAATTTACCCACCAAACCGAGTGGTTATCCTGGGTTGGGTTGATATATGCCATTTGATTCAGATAATTTGTCTGTCTTAGGCTCTCGAAGGATTGGCAGAAAGCCAGGAGGTGACATCACCGGAGATCAATTTGTCCAGACCTGAAGTTGACAGTGATGCTGATCAATTTGACGAGAAAGGAATAGAGCAACTATCAACCCCGGAAACTGAAACTGCTGAGGATTTCCTTGGTGAAGTTGAGTGTAGCATGCAATACAATGGATGGGTATCCCCCCCAGATAGCATTTGCAGTAGTAGCTCGGGATCTGATGATTCCATCTCTGTTGATGCTAGCACTATAGACAGTTGTGACAATTTAGTAGACTTTGCTCATGGCTCTGACGGTAGGCTGGCAACAAGTCATCTTAGTTCTGCTCCATCTTCTCAAACTGGTTATCAGGCAGCCCCCTACTCGTTGGAAATTCTGTCAAAGCATGAGGCAGTGGGTCAGGGTGAAGATCTGAAATCTACGATATTGTCAGTGAGTGAAGCAATTACATCTCTCGAGACGTCACAACCTCTTAGTCAGGTCTCCACTGCGACACTTGAGGGCAAAGATGAGAACGTATCCTCTTCGAGCAGGAATAAGGTTGAGGACAATAATCACGAAACTCCTCAACCCCGTTCACATTCACATACTGGGGCTCGATTAGCCACAGGTAACCTGATATCTGTCTCTACTGAACTATCTCTTTGATGCCTTTCAACTACTACAACTAATGGTTCAATATGCAGCTTGAAATACTTGAGCATCAGTCAGTACTTCCTATACTTGCTACCATGAAACTTAATCGATTTAGGATGAGAATTCAAGACGATCTATGATTATTCAACACAACAAATGGTTCATTATGCAGCTTGGACTGTTTAAGCAAAACCGACAAAAGTCCTTAAATCTGTAATCAAGTTTCTGATTGTGTCTCTGGTTATGTAGGCAAGAACCCTTACGCTGTATCAGTACTAAGGCGGGTGGAGATGAAAATTGATGGCCGAGACGTTCCTGAGACCAGGTACTACTACTTGGTTGTGGACTACTTTTCTCTTTTCCCGCTTCTCGACTGTAAAATTTAGATTTCCCGGCGGTTATCTAATGGGACTGTTTCCTTCTTTCCCCTCCTGTTTTCTCTTGCATTATTCAGGGAAATTAATGTCCGGGAGCAAGTCGATTTCCTGATTAAACAAGCCATGAGCGTAGATAATCTCTGCAACATGTACGAAGGCTGGACTCCTTGGATTTAACTTTGGAATGTCTTTGTAGCCACGCTCTCAATCCAGGCATGACAATTATCTCAGGAGATGGACCTCTACCCTCTAAAAGCTAGCCATTTTTTTGCATCGAGGGTCCTGCTTCCCCCTGGGCTTTCCCTCACAATACCAATCTATATTGGAACATAGCTTCTCCAACGGCTGCTCAGCTGTCGAAACTGCTGGTCTTTGAGCAAGAGGGCTAGCACGGAGCATTCGGGCCATGAGACACTCCGATGATCTCTGTTTTTGTAGGGGCAGCTTCCTGGAGGGGAGAGAACATTCATGTTCGGTCCTCCCGTTTATCTGGTTCTCTTGTTGGTTGACAAAATCCATTTTCCCGGCGGACCAAGGCGAGAGCTTATTCATCCATGGGATTTGCTATGTTGACCAAGGCAGTCATTTCCCAGATACGGCTTGCACCAAAATATCCCCTTACAGGTAAGCCTCTCTCTGTCCCTGTCTCACTCTCTCTCTGTGTTCTAAATTTAGTCATCTTCTGGCCCAGCCAACAGGTTTAGATTAAACAATTGCCAATGTTTAAAATAAGAAGGAAGAGAAACTGGTTCGAATAAAGTAATCCATAAACCCATCTCCAAAATACCAGCAGCAGAAACTATGGTATGCCCAAAGTTCTCTGTGGCGCCCACTATATTCCTGTAGACTAACTAGAAATCCCAGCAGCAGCTTCCCCCATTGTATTGCTTTACCGCTTCTGCAAATCATGTGATTTCCTCCTTTATTTTTAGGTATAAAAGACCCATCTAGTATTTGCATCCTGAAAGCATCACATCAGCAACACTCTTCTCACAAATATCTTTCTTCACACAGTTTGGAGATATTTCTCACACTTTCTGGTTTGTGTTCTGTGGCTGTGATTCAGTATAAGGTTTGAGGAGCAAGGGATATTTTTTTTTGCTTTCTACGCGAAAGGTCGTGGTCATGTCTGGGATCATCGATATGTGGACCAGCGAAGTAGCCAGGCTGAAAGAGAATGGCCAGTCCATTTGGTCAGGTCGCTACCCTCCGAGTGCTGCTGAAAATGTGGATGAATCCAGGAAGACGGAGGAAGGTGGCAAGTGGGCGACGACTACTGCTGGTGTTACAGGTTTTGTCCAGAGGTTGAGTGCCGGAGTGAAGCTTCCTCCTGCTTTCCAGTGCTCCGAAGCTTCCTTGTCGATGCTTCTCGACAACTTGAGCGCTTAGAACACTTTGGTTATTCTGGATTAAGAAGTCATTGTTGGCTTTTTTTCATTTTTACCTTCTTCGTCTTGCTTAATGTGATGGTTTCTTGTTTTGAAGAAGAGGAAAAGCCCCTGTGTAAATTATGGCTTTCCCTCGTCTCCGTGATAAATAAAAAGTTGTTTACTTTTGTGAGACAATTCTATGGGATTTCTAGTTGAAAGTACACGTAAAACAGTTAAAAATCCAATCTCAATTACGACTTCACAACTATACAGCATTTCCAACTATACTGAATTACAGTCGAGCGCGTGTATGATAACTCTATTACAACTCGAAAACGTAGTTGGAACTCAATTAGATGGATTTTGGTTCTCGGCAATTTAACTCGGACAATACTTGGGAGACGAAAAGGATGGAGCAATTTGATGCGGCAAAGGAAATACACTGACATGACGAGAAATGTAACTCGCAGGCAGTATCTGAAGACCAACTCTTGACGGATTTCAGTTCACAGAAATCTAAGGTGAAAAAAAAATTGACAGCTGTGGGATTTGAACCCACGCCCTTTCGGACCAGAGCCTAAATCTGGCGCCTTAGACCACTCGGCCAAACTGTCTTAGATGTCAAGTGATTGGCCGACATTCTACTGATAGAGTTTGAGCCGACGAGCACTTTTCAAGTGCTGGACAGCTCGAGAAATTTGGCCGGCCACAGGGCCACCAAAACGTGATGCGCAACCTTCTTCCCGTTCCTCTAACTTTCGTCGTTGAAAACAATGAAAAGACTAAAGAGTATATTCATTCACAAAGATACCTCTCTTCCCAAAGGATCCGAATCAGTAATCACCCTTCCCTCTCTTACCTGGTGGTAGTAATTCCCAGCAGCAGACGTGGCCAAAGATATTCCAGGAGTAACTGAGTAGTGGTGCCGTATTGGAATATCCCTTTTCTTCTCCACCTAGCCAATAATACCATTCCACATTCGTCTGGTAACAGTGTCCATCCAATCTATGGTCCACATTCCAGATTGCGACCTTTCCCCCCACTCGTTTCCCTCTTGGTTTTCCTCCTACATAAACCCTTTCCCTTTGCTTTTCCTTCTCTTCCATTCCTCTTCTTCATACTATATTCATTCCCCTCCAAAATCGACACACAGAAAGGAAGAGAAGAGGGGGTAAAATGGCAGCAACAGTAGTGGAGACATGGGTGAACGAGCTAGCCAAGCTCAAAGCAAAAGTGGTTCGCCTCAAGAAGCCACAGGATGATGCAGTAGTAGAAGAAGGAACAGAGAAGCAAGTGATGAAAGCTGCTAAAGAAAGCAGCAAAGGCTCGAACGTGGTGATGGTTCATCGTTCTGAGTCGGACATATGCAGTACGATGTCTGAGGATACTGTTCGCTTGATCATGGACCGCTTTGTGCCCTGGTGACCATGGCGTTCGGACCTTTTTCCATTCTCTCCGCAAGTTTTTACTTCAATGTTGTTGCTTCTGTTTCCTTTGTTATATTTGGTGCAGACTAGCTATACCAGATGTATAAAGATTGTATAGCATTAGTTCTTTGGTAATGTATATATATCATAAGGTTTTAGTGTATTCTGTGAATTGGAAATGCTGTCTCTTCCTTGGCTTTTCTAAGAAAGTTTTACTGAATGGAACTGGGAATTGACAGTAGATGAGAGCTGTGTAATGTTTATAGGGAAAAAGGAGCTACATCACTAGGAAAAGTTTGTAGGTAATAGAAACAGAGTGATGTTGACAATTACCCCCTGTTCTATTCAAGTCAAATGTTCCAGAAACTGCTTGCAGAAGAAATATCTTGAACTGGGCAGCCAGGGAAAGCCTCTGGAAATGCCAAGATCGGATAAAGTTTCAAACTTTACCTATAACTCAAACAAGATGCAAGCTTTTAGTTAAAAAAAAACTCTGAATTTGGAAGAAACCTGCAGTTAGAGAAGAAACTTTATATACTTGATCATAATGCCAGAACTCATATTTCTGTATGGATTACAACATTTCGTTACAATGTTTCACTTCTCTCTCTATAATCACTTAACAACCTCAGACTCCTCGACTATACAAATAAGAGTGAGGTAATCACAGGGTATAATATTCACAGCACAGATGAACTCTTTGAAACTAAAGCTCTCTCTTGAGGCCCTTCTGTTCTTGAGATCGATCTCTACCTCTATCATGCAGATGAGCTTGCTTCCATGCTTGTAGAAGATGTCTCGTTATTATTGTTCAAGTCAAAAGTTTCTTCCTCCCACTTCATAATCTCCCTAGCGTAACGAAAAGCTTCATCCACATTATCGGCTTCCAACCCAGTAATCAGCGAGACATAAAGCTTCTGATCAGTGAGGGAAGCGTAGAATCTCTTGAACTCCATTGCAATGTACTGGAAAGCACGGTGAGCCAAGGAAGGGTTAGTAATTCTGCTTCTGCTGTTAGCTGGATCATGTCCAATCACCGGGTCCCAGTCTTTGAACCATTCACATCGAGTGAGTGGGACATGCTCGATTTTTTCCTCGAGCAGGTCGAACTTGTTCAACATGAGAAGGAACTTCTTGTCTTCGAATTTTGGATGAGTTACCATGGTTTCAAATAGATGCTTTGTTGCCATCATGTTGTTGGTGAGGACTCCATCGCTGTCTTCAGTGAACTTATCATAATCGGTCATGGAAACACAGAATAGAACCATATCAACATCTTCGAACATTTGCAGCCATTTGCAGTTTCCTCCCAGGGTTCTTGGATGAGCTCTGATGAGCTGGTACCTGAAATGGTAAATATACATGGGTTACAGGAATTTCAAATGAGTTTTAGTTGGGTCAGGTGGGTGGACAGGGTTTAGCTAGCTCTACTTTATATCAGCTGCTGGTGAACAAGATGAATAAAAGAGGCTAACCTCTGTGATGGATCATGCTGATAACCAATGTGGTCACAGAGATCTCGAGGTGACTTGGGGAATGTAAACTCCATGGACGATAGCCCTCTTGATGAAGTTATCCCCTCGGCATACAATATGTCCATGTCAGATGGCTCATAATCCACCATTGCAATATCGGCAGCCTGATCAATACCAACATGCCAGTCCAATTCTTTAGAAAAAAGAATTAAAGTACTTTTTTCTGCCACATGCTATTGATGTAATTGTAGAATTGCAGGAACAAAAATTTCTAGCTTGTTCTTACTCGTTCTAGGAAGTAAGTTGCATTTCTTGGAAGAGATGGAAGTTCATCCCTTCTATTGTATGTGGCTTGAATGGCAGCATCTTTCCACAGTTCCTCAACATAAGGTCCGTATTCACGAGTGGAAGCTGGGAATATGGTTTCCAAGTTTCCAGTAATAATTACTTTGAGAAGCCAATCTGAGAACGATTTCAGCCTCGGACCAATTGAGTAAATGGTTTTAGTATCTGTCTGACCTGCAGTATCACCACAATGTATACATTCTTGCTTTAGAATCTATGTGAGATACTAATTCATCTTAATCCCGAAAAGAGAACGAAACTTTCAGGGGAGAGAGAGGGTTCACTCTACCTGAAGAACTGCTTTCGCCAATGGGGTGTTCCCTCGTTTGGGCCAAACATTCTTCTTCAAAACGTTCACGTCCCTCGAGAAGTATACCGATATATCCATACAAATTACTTTGGATTATAGACTTGATACTTTCCCTCTCATCTTCAGAGAAAGGAACACTGTAGATTATTTTCGCCTGAAACACAGAACCACACCATTCAACAATGAAGTATATAGCAGATTAATCGTGAGACAGTTATTTGTTTTAGGAATCAATCACGAGACAGTTTTTCCATGCATCTCTTTGTACCTGTTTGAAAATGGTGCTCGTTCCAGACTTTCTGTTGCCGACTAGAAGCAGCTTCTGTGACAACTGCTCAAGGCCCTTAGGGAGAATGGTAGCACCATTTCGCTCTTTACTCACACAGCCATTGGAATCAAGAGGCGTTGGCAACGACAAGAGAGTACAGATTACCTTTGCCCCAGGCTGTAAAGAACAATGTTTCCCTGATCAAATATAAGTTTTGAGAATAAAGGTGAAAACTTTAAACAGAAAAAGAACAATAGGCAACAAACCTTGTCCCATATTTTTCCTTTCACATTTTTCATGCCCTCTTCCTGATATGAACCATCTGCACTTACCCAAAAGCTATTTGTTCCATCACATTTCACACCCAACAACTGCACACATTCAACAGAAAAAAAGACATTGATTGAAATTACATGCTTAGAAAGAATCGACAATACACAGATTAGACAAGATCGTATTGAGCATAAACCTGCAGCATCAGTAGCTCCGGTTTCGTAATTTCACGATTGTTTATGAGTATGCCGGTGTCTCCCTTGCTAGCATCCCGCCTCATGTGACCACCAATGTTCAACTGGTCACTGATTATCTGGCAAGGCTTCTCTCCTTCCTTCCCCCAGAAACCAGACACTTTATCATACCAATAGTACCCGGGTTTCAGCTTCCTCGGCGGGTGAGCACTGGTTTGCAACAACACCAGCTCCTCCTCAGAAAGATACTGATCATTAATATACACAAGCTCTGGCGGCAATTGATTCACATGACAACATTTTTCAGAAGTCATTATATTCTTGATTTCCATCTTAGGCAATAGCTGTCTCAGCATTCTAGAACTCTTCCCCAGATTCTTTCTTCTAGCCTCGTCGATCCTTTGACCGATGCAAGTCACACATTTCCTACCTTCTGGCATTGACCCCATTGCTCTCAGCACACAACCAGAACAGAACTTTGCACCACAGACAATGCAAACCTCCTTCTCGTTGAACCTATTCCCTTTCATGCAACGATAACAAGTTCCTTTCTTCCCAGGCCTTACAGCAGGAGTTGGCCTCCCCGGGATGCTGCTTTCAGCATTAGATGCATCATCGAAATCTTCGTCTTCCACGACATCGTTCGAGTCAAGATCACGGAATGTTACAGCCGATGGCCTCCTCACGTGGCGAGGAATAGCTTCTTCATCAGCACACTCGTCCTCATTGCCCGAAAAGATTTCGGATGAAACTGAACATGAAAACGAGTGAGATTTTGTTGACTCCCCGTCTCCAGGGCTTTCACAATCTTGCAACTCTCCAGCTGGTTCATCCTTGTCCTCGTCGTCTGGTGTTTCGACAATCTCTGAGCTCCCAGCTAATACTGAAGATTCAGGATGATTGTTGGAATCATCTGCTGTACTGAATAGTTGAGGCTTGCCAGCAGATACTCCTTCTTGAAGCTCCTTGGAGAGCTTCTTGCTAGGGAGAGTGGACTTGACAATAGGCTGGATGATGGGCACGGCACCTAATCGAGATGCTGAAGCAAGTGTTGACGCCAGTGGGATTTCATCGACGTCAACTGGCACAACTCGAGGGATGTTGTATGGAAGAGGAGGGCCAGAGTACTCAACAGCAAAAGAGTATTCAACCTTATTGGCATACTCTTCATCATCATTAGGTTTAGGAATTGTTGTTGCAACAGGCCGAACCTTCCTCAAAATCCCAGGCACCATTCGAAAGATAGGTAGTTACTAGAAAGGACAAAGAACAATTCTACTACTTCCTCGCGTTTACCACAAAGAAACAAAACACTGAACTTGAGATATTCCCCATGAACTTCAACAACCTCACTAACAATGGTGAAGCTCCAGAAACGCAATTTGCAGAAGATGAACCACTAATTCACAAGTCCGCTGGAAACCCAGATAGCAAAGACGGCTAATCCTACCAACCCAGTAAGCATTAAGCAAAGAGGATCAAACTTGGACCAAAGTCAAATCAATTAAGGAACTTGGCAAGAAGGGCAAGAAAGCAATGATCCCCCCACCTAACAAGTCAAGCTGCAAAATGCTGGAGCGTAGCTAGCGAAAATGAAAGCCCTGATCAGGAGGACGAAAGTCAATAGAGAAGAGGCTGCGATAAGAAAGGCTTCGACAACTCACAGTTGAAATGCTTTGGAGCGCAGAAAAGGCGGAAGGCCAGAATCAGACTGTGAGCATATCGAGCCGTCTTAGCACTTTCTGGTAAACGCGGGAGAGAAAGAGACTTGAGAGGAGAAATGGCCTGCAGGCGGAGGACGACATGGCCTAGAGGGTTTTTTTTCTTCTTCCCCTTGTTAATTTACAGTTTGTTCCTTTATTGAAAAACGACTTCCCCATTTGATTTCTTCTCTGCTCCATGGGGTGTTTTTTTTTTCTACGTCAACGCGTTGAAGGTAACCTGCTCGGAAGTTGGAACGCAACGGCGACCATAATACCGACGAGGGGCCGTAGGTTTCGCGCCCTGTGTTGCCGGTGATGGGGCTTCTCTTCTTTTTGGGCTTTGGCGCCTCCTTCCACTGCTGGCTGCTGCTGCTTTCTTTTCTAGTTTTCTTTCTTCCTTGCTTTCTCAGTATTAAACAAAAAGACCCGCGACAAACCGATGCATTCGTCCAATCTGAACCAATTCATCCGTATTTATTGGTAAAATTAAAGTTTAATGATTGGATGAGTATTTTCTTTTGTGACACACGCCCTCTTTTGGGTAACACAATCCATAGAATCTGATTCAGCCCGTGTTCCAACTATTGGTGTGATTGTTTGTATCCAAAAAATATTTTTTCAGAAAATTAAGATACTTTGCCAAATTTTTCTCTCGTCTACCTAGTCCCCAACCTAATGCATTCTTTGACTCAACATTTAGGCGTAGATTTAATATACGCTGTGATTCGTGTAATTGTTTTTCTTATGTACAATTTTAACTTTTAAGAGAATAACATATTATGGATGTGTTAGTTCATAACCTTTAGTATATTTCGAAAAAATGCTTGTGAAAAAAAAAAACTAGACATATGTTGAAACAAATTGCATTTTATTAAAATTCAATCAACATTTATGCATTTTGATACTTTTCACCTTTGTTTATTCGTTTTAAATTTAATTAGTTATATAATATTTTATGGTGTAGAATAATTATTTTTGTGTTGGGTTGGGGTAGATTTATTTATAAAATCGTAGTACATAAGTCGGTGATTAAATGGCTAAATCCGGACAACTCGACCCATGTACACCCTTACTCACTACCTTCCTCTCTCTCTCCATTTGGCTCTTGGAATTTTTACATTTTACTACACCAATTTGTACCCTTAGATCCTACCGTTTTACTTTACGAGAAAGGTGTAAATGTTGATTGGCTTTCGAAAACTGCATCGAGACTATCTCACAACAAACTCAACAATTTTGTGCCCTTCCAATCGACACGTTCTTCCCCCATTTGTTCCAACCAATCAAGCAATTGTTGGAGTTTTTCTTATAAAACCACTAGAAATTCACCCAATCAAACTGACATCGAAGTTTTCTTTTGTCCCCTGAATTGACCATGTCTTTGGAGATTTCGAACCCTATATAGTAGTTGAGATTTAGATAGGCTCGGTTCACTGCTACTTCCTCGTTACCGCCCTTGTCTATCTCTTTCTCCCTTCCTTCAATTAACTTGAAGCTATGTTGAGATTCTCTTATATAATCTCGTAAAAAACATAAAATATAACCGGGGCGGGAGGGGGAGAGGAAAATCTCAACCTCTAAAAGCATACGTCTTTGGTCTATCCAAGTCTTGTAATATCAAAAGAAATGAAATCACGGTGAAAGGATAAGATAATTTCGTGATATTAGGGTTGAAGGGTGTTCATTGATTCGTTTAGTGAGATGTTAATATGAAATGATCAAATGAAGGGTGCTCGTGCAACTTGCTTCATGTTTTGGATTTTGTCAGCGTTGATTCAGTCTTGTTTGGAGCAGCTATTATGTTTTTGTCATTACCCGACCGACATAGCATTTTCAAATGTTTTGTTGAAGTGTTGCTAGATGAGAGCCAACATAGATTTGAAGTTTGTTCGACGATGAGAGATGGAAAAGAAGTGAAAAGCATAGGTAAAAATGGGTTAGAAGGAGAGGTCATATGACTATTCATTTACTCTGTCTAAGTTTAATTTCTTTCTAATGAAATATACTTTTGTTTTTGTTTTTTTATTTAAGTTAATTAGAATAAAAATGTTGAAAATCGCATGTTGGCAAGTGAACAAAAAAATGTCACATTAGTGTATTTTATTATATTTTTCATATAAAATGACTATATTTGTCACGAAGGTCCATGTTTTGGTTATACATCTGTATTTTGTCTAAACTAAATCACACATCCAATTTAATATTTAATGTTCCGATTATTGTTACTTGAGTTCTGATTTCATAATTAATCTTTTTCTACACTAATAGATAGCTTCAAGTAAAATATAAATATGAAAGCATCAATACCAAATATGTTTATAAAGAAATTGTAATTGTCAGAACAGAAGCGTGACAATCAATATTCCAAAGCAACACAAACGAACACAAATTTATCGTGGTTCACTAACACAATGTGTGCTAGCTAATCCACGGGCAGGGGATAACAAATTTCACTGATTTGAGGAGAGTACAGGTTACAAACCAAATTTCAGATGGACAAACCAAACAAACTAACCTGACTGACCTTTTTACATACTAGGGTGATGAAGAGTATTTATAGAACTCTTCTCCTAATCCCAAACAGAAAACCAAATACATTTTCCCAAACATACAAGAAAAAGGTCAAACAAAACCCCAAACACAAACTCAAACAAAATAGGTCCAAAACACAAAACAAACCCAAATCAAATTCAAATCATATTCTAACCGTAATAAAGATTATTAATATAAATGGGCACAATTATAAAAATAACATTTCTATAATCACTCACGGGCCATCAATTTCCAAACTAATTTAAGACCATAATTACAGATAAAAGGTTATGAGAAATCATGAATTGTGGAAATTTAGGGCAGAATATAGTTCTAAACGTGAAACGTCCTCCAAATGACTGGCAAGTGAATTTGCCAATGCTGTCAAAGCCGAGCCGGAATATGACCCGGTAACGTAAACGGCTCGGTCATTAGTGGTCCAGCCGGCATTAGATCGTTTAAAAACCGTTTGAGAACCGGTACATTATAAACAATATAATATCATAGTAGAACACACATAAAGTAATAATTCAATGATTTAATGAGTAAAAATGATAATTACAGGTACCATTTAATAATTCTACACAACATATATATACAACAACTAAAAAAAAAACCTAACCTAATCCTAAGCGACAACGCCGCTTCCCCACCCATCACTCTCATTCCTTCCGCTTCCCCATCCCCCCTCCCTCTCTCCTTCCTCCTCTCCCACCGCCGCACCTATTTTCATTTTTCAGTCACTATAGCCTTCTGCAATTCCTCAAAAATCCATCACCTCATCCTTTCTTAACCCGTAAATGCTCTTCCTCGTCCCAATCCGCGAAATGGCTCGGATTCAATCCAAGCCTCTGGTGAGACAGGGCAGCTTAGCGGGGAGCTGCTTGCGACGGTGGCGACGGGATGGAAGCGCCGGGAGCGGGGAGCTGCTTGCTACAACAAGGACTGGCGATGGCGACTGGGGATGGCGATGCCGTCGGGAAGCACCGATGCCGGGACAAGAGGTGTTGACGGCCGATTCCACGATTGGCCTTTTCTATTTTTTTTAGGGTAAATCAAACGGCCGAACCGCGCGACCGGCTCGAGTGGTTAACCGCTTCGGTCGCTCGCCGGCCGTTGTATAAAACCGTGGCGGTTAAATAGCTGATCCGAGCCGGTTTTACGGCCGAGTGGCGACTTTGGCGGTCCGGCCGGCCGGCTCGGTTCGGCTTTGACAGCACTGGAATTTGCAAAACATTTCCAATTTTCAGAAGAAGAAGAAAAAAAAAACCAAGTACGTTTGGGCTATCCATAAAAATAAAAAGAGCTTTTCATAATGAGCCCTTTGTCCAGGAAGGTTATATCAAGTTCGGCCCAGTTTCATTTTGCCCCGACCAGCCCACCAAAGTAAAAAGGCCCATTACCCAAACTTGAAAGCTCAAACCCAAATTCGTCTTTCTTGTTCAGGAAGTCGTCCCGTCGCCGCCGAGCACCGGAAGCGCTTAAAACCCGGAGACCCATCGACAAAATTCCATCTCCGTTCACCAACTTACCGGAAAGAAGAACCATGGAATTCATAACCGAACCAGGCAAACAGCATCACCCAGACTGCTCCACCCTCATTCTGGTAAGTGGTAACTCTCGCTCCATTTCTCCATTTCTTTTCTTGTGTTAAATCAGTTCGAAATGCCTACCACTTTACCTTCGCTTCTCACTGGACTCACTGTTTGGATGCCGAGAATATCGAACGACTAGCTGACCTTCCCTCTCGCAGATTGTAATTTGTTCTGATTTTACACGCACTTAAGAATTTCTGTTTTTAGAAGTTAGGGGTTTTTCTGACCGTGAACCGTGCTTAGGAACGAAGAACTGCCAGTCTAGGTATCCGCTGATTAGCTTACTTGCTTTTGTGGTTTTGGGTTGATAGCCGGCATTGTCAATTGGGAACGTCGGACAGTTAGCGGTGGATCTCCTGGTGTCGTCCACCGGAGCTGAGAGAATTGGGTATTTGGATGATCCCTACACCCTTCCTTGTGTGGGTAATGATGCTTATGGCCCCATTCCTTCCGGGGACCTTGCCCTCCCTCTCGAAGGTGATTGATCGTCGTGCTGCATTTCATTCCTGCGTTTCCTTCTGGTGGCCGGTTATGTTAATTGATCGAAGCAGTGAATGAGAGAGCCTTTGTTTTCCAATTATTTCTGCAGCTTATCAATCACCTGCCAATGCGATGACTCTAGTGCAGCAGCGATCCCCGGTTGTTAAGGTGCAGTTGTTGGATTAGAATGTTCTCTGTTAAACTAGTTGGAGTCTCTCTATGAGATCCCGATGGTGTATTGTTGTGTCATGACTGTTTGAGTGCTAACAGGGAATGATGGTTGAATATGCCAAGAACTTGGCTGAGTTTGCTGCTGCTAGTGGGAAGAAGCATGTGGTTATTCTTTCTAGCTTAGAGTTTTCAAGATGGCAAAAGATCGATATGTCAAGGTATGTTCTTCGGCCTACTCTTGTATCAAGTAAAACTGAACAGTAGAGAGGGTGTCTGTCTGTGTGATGTCCTTTAAGTTGTTATCTTTTGGTTCAAACTTGAAAATTAATATTCTTTCTAAAGATTAAGCTCTCTCTTGGTAAAACAAAGTAAAATGTGGAATCTCTCCAACCCAACTTAGTAGAAGGTAGATTGCTGAGCATGGGAGCTGGTGATATTGCCATCCCTGCACATGTTAAGCTTAAAAGAAATCTGCTTTTTTGTTTTCTTTTCTGAAGTTTGTTATTTATCAGTGGTTTGCAGATATACTACCTCTCTAGCTCAAATACAGATGGAACAGATGATTTCTGTGCAAAACTTGGGTGGCGAAGGCTGCAGGATTATGATCCTACACAGAGAACTTGGAATTACCTCAGCAGCTTAGCTCAAGGCAGCACCATGCATGAAAGCACCTTGCCTTTTGAAGATGAACCAGAAGAAGAAGATTATTGCGCGAGTCTACCTTTTGCGGCTCTTTTTTCCTGTTTGAAGGTATTTACACGGGATCACATGCTTCAGACAAATGGCCGCCTATTGAGTATTGAGGGTCATGTAGGATTTTAACTTGTTTTATAGTACTGGTGAAAAATGGATTCATCTAAATGACCAATTTTCTGCTTTTTTTTTCTATCAGGCGAAAGGTTTGAAAGTCACATGCATATTGTGTTACTGTTCTGAGGGAGACAACATGGCCGATTCTTTCGAGTTAGCTGAGGCAGCATCCAAGCTCCTGCAACTAAAACCTGATAATTTCATCGGTGAGTTCTTTCAAGTTCAACTCAACTCTTACTTTCACATGCCAAGTGAACAATGACTGTCACCATGACTACAATCATGGCATGAACTCTGCTGTTAACTGGCTGTCTGTTTTGCATTGTCTGTCTTTCAGGGGGTGATGATGGCAAGTGGTGCATCCCGTTTTCGTGGAAGACTGTGTACGGACCACCTCCAGATTTGTCAATGTTTTAGTCGTGTTGAGCGTTAGTAGATCTCTGTTATTGTACTGCTGTGGAATCGTAATGTACCTTTTCACGCAATTACGCAAATGACTTCTTGACTCTTGTCAATGGTTCATAGTTCTTCATGTCGGAAACAGAACGAAGGCAAAAGATCAAGGACCAAATTTCATCTTTGGCCGCGAGTGAAATTTTGATCAACATATTCTAGTTCCTAAACTTTGAACTTCACCCTTACACTTTGAACTTCACTCTTATTTTATTATTTATTATCCTTTCTCATTCAAGTATGATATTTGATACAATTGTTTGGGATTTGGGGATATTTGGGATTATGGGAAGATTTTAGGAGATATTGCTAAATTAAAAATAAATGTTAGGTAGAATGTCAGTATGTTTTCGGGTATCTGTGGATAATACATGTTTGTACACATATAATATTATTATACATAGAATAAATGCAATATAACTTACTAAACATGTGCTTTTTTAACTATAACATCAAATAGACATAATAAACCATAAAATAAACAAAGATATAAGCGTTGTTAGTTCAAAACAGCCAATCCTGCAACATCTATTAGACCGTAAGACGATCACTATTTTAACATCTAATCATTAAATATTTTGAACATATATTATTTGTAGGACGACGAGTGTTGGTGTGAGTATGGGGCAGGAGAGGATCAAACCATATCAACCCCATCACCATCATTTTTTTATGGGTTTTACTGATACCCCGTGCCATACATAGTCAATGCAAAAATTCCATGCATTGTTTGGGTACCCACGATTATGATTGTTATTCAGTTCGATTCAGTTATAATCATTAACCATTAACCATTTATTTGGTTATCGATTAACCGTTAAGTAAACTTTGCTTACAGTTGACCGCATCATGTATATTAGTCGGTTAACCGACTAACCATTTAGCAAGTGATTCGACAATGTTAAACTAAAATAATCAATCGGTAGCCGAACCAACATAATGTCTCCCTTATTTTCAATTGTGCATTTCCCCCCTACATATGTATGCGTTCTTATTTTTGAATATTTTCATAAACAATTTGGATTTGGCTTGTTGTTCTTATTGGGGCAGCGAGAATAAAAGGAAAAGAGGAAGGAGAAAAGTGATGAGTGCGAACGGGTGAGAGAAACCATTGACGAAAGAAATTGGGAGGCGGTCTTTGCTATCTTTCCACCAGGTTAAGTCATAAGATCTCCCCAAATCCAATCTTGATGCCTACATGTCAATTGCAAAATTCGGCTTGTACTCTTTACCTCTTTCAATTTTAGGGTTCACAGTGGGAGGAAAGTGAATAGAAGAAAGGGTCGGGGCGGGGCGACAACGATATTGTTTGCTCTAGGTCCGAGAATTTCTTGGAAGGAACATGACCCTTTTTCTGAGGAAAGAAAACATCAACATTTATATTCAATTCACATTTAACAGACTTTTTCAGTTATCGATTATGCTGAAAGTCATTTTAACCTACCAATAACCACACCATTAATTTATAATCGATTGACGGCGTAACAATTTATCATCAATTATGAGCTAATTTATCAGTATAACCGCTAACTCACGAATATCACCCACTTACCACGATAGTGGATTAATGGCCATCCTACCCCAGCCTAGTTATTCTGCTAACTTGAAGATTCATTAGTATATACTAATTAATATCCAAAATGTATGAACTAATATTCAAGTTTGCTAAGTATCTAGATAACACAGACTAGTATTCAAAACATCACAAACTAGTATCCAGATAACAAATACCAATTAATATCCACAATCAACCAACTAGTATTCAATATGGATATTTTTATGGGTTATCTGAATACTCTTATGTGTTATCTGGATACTAATTATGTCATGTTTGGATACTATTCTGTGTTGTCTATATATTAGTTTGTGAATTTGGGATAATAGTTGATTCATGGTGGATATTAGTTAGCAAACTTTGAATACTAGTCTGTGTTCTCTAGATATTTTAGTACTTTTATATTAGTTCATGTATTTTGGATATCAATTAGTATATACTAGCGAATCTTTAAGTTAGCAGATTAACTTTCCCCATCCTACGTAGGGGTGGAAGTTTGGTTTGCGGGTAATCCACAAACCGCACCAAACCGCATACATTGTGGGTAACCATACCCATAATTTGTGGATAGTGGGTTGGGCGTGGGTAGCAAAATATTGATTTTTTGTGGTTAGTGGTTAATCACTATCCACAACGGTTAACCCACAAAACCCACAATAATCACACTAAGTATATTTATTTATTAATAATACTTTGTAATATTAAAGTATGTGAAAAGTAGAATGCTACAAATTAAAGTAGGCTCCAAAATCAAATATATACTTATTTTATAAAATAAAACTAAGTCAATACACTGTGTTTGTATGTGATACTTTTATTAAATAAGTATTGTCCGTGTGGTATATGTTTATTTTATAACAAAACAAAGACGATAAATGTGGTTTATAGTTTATTTAACACTTTATTGATTTACTTTCTTTTATGTAGGTTTTTGTTTTTGTGTAAGAATACGCTAATTCCGCAACTCGGGAGAGAGTTCCATTTATCCACACAAAAAAAAATCGAATTAAAAATGCAAGGAGTCATGTCGCTGATAAAGATGCTATGTATATTAAGATTAGATCCCCTCCAATCCATACTCGTTATCAATATGCATTTCCTAAATAAAGTGAAGTGACATGTAAGCGAGTGAAGTGAACCGAGGAGAGGGAGGTTGACTACTTAGGAGGTTCCGAATATGGGATCTTCGCTCGTTCCATGTCTTGGGCTTCTTTACTTAGTTTTAACTCAATGTGTTTTTTTTTTTTTGCCGTCACTCGACCGATAGGTTTATCATATACGAGTCTAAAGGGTGAAGGAAGGAAATTTTTTGTGGGTATCCACATCCAACCCGCACTAACCCGCAGTGGACAACGGTTAACCACTACCCACTGTGAGACGGGTTGTGGGTAGTATAATTCATTATTAATTCTATATTTATGAATGTAGTTACCCGCAAAATGTGGGGCGGATAACCAAACCCACTCAAATTTCCACCCCTAATCCTACCCACTTATTTCGGTGTGGGCCTCCGTGTACTGAAGTTCATAACTGCAAAAACAAATATGTTCCTATGTTCTTTTTACTTTATTCATTTGAATTTCTTAAAGGACCCACGAAATTTGAGTGGCTAAGATCGGGGAAATAATCAGCATTTTGATGTCGGCACAGCAGCTCAGATCACTAATTGCCAGCTCATTGGACATAATAAATATTTCAAATCCGCCAGTACCACGAAAAAATATCTAAAAGTAGACTATTCCCAGAAAGAATATACTTCAATTTTTTTAAAACCAAAAAATGGAGAGGCGTTAAACGGAGGAAGAAAGCCCGTAAAACGACAAGCACAGCGAGTAGAGCTGTAGAGTCGCGGAATTCGTGATTGCCACGTGGCGAGCAATTACAAGTCGCCGGAGACTATCGACGTAGCCAGTCATCTCCCACGTGTCAGCCTCCGATCCAACCGTACCAAATTAAACAAACACCTAATCACTTAATTAATTCTACTAAAATCCAAATGACGAAATGATCGGAGCTCTGCTGTCTCCCGTTATATTAGTCTCCCCGAATCGCCCCTTTCGCCACATTACTCCCCTCTCTCTCTCTCTTCCTTTCTTACGACTTCCAAAGCCATGGCGAAGAAGAGCTTCTTTGAGATGAAGATCGACACCGCCAGCAGCTACGGCAGCGACTTGCTCGCTTCCGATTTCAACGAGCTGACGGCCGCTGCCAAGAAGCTAGCCATCCACGTCGGCATGGTCGGTGGTTTCGCAACCAATTTTCTCCAGTGGCTCGCTGCTATTTCCGCCATGTAAGTACGCTCTCTCCCCTGTTTTTCTTTCTCCCTGCTTTTTTCAAAAAAAAAATTTCTTTCTTTCTCTGATTCGATTCGATTGATTGGTGCAGCTATCTACTGGTATTGGATCGAACGAACTGGAAGACCAACATTCTGACCGGATTGCTCATCCCCTACATCTTCTTCACCCTCCCTTCATTCCTCTTCAGCTTCCTCCGGTAAATCGAATCGGTTAGATTCCCCCAATTCGAAATGCGGGTTTAGCTCGAGGTCGCGCGTGTATGATACTTAACCACTTTTTTATGCAGAGGCGAGGTTGGGAAATGGGCTGCACTCGTTGCGGTCGTACTGCGCCTCTTCTTCCCCGACCGCTTCCAGGGTAATGCTCTGTTTTCAGTGAAAAATTTAGAATCCGACTTTAGAAACTGAGGATTTTCAACTCTGGTTTTTTTTGGGCAGAATGGCTGGAGATGCCGGCGGCGTCGATTCTGCTCATAGTGGTGGCTCCCAATCTGATCGCTTCCACGTTGAGGAACAATTTCGTTGGTGTGGCGATCTGCCTCGTGATTGCTGGGTACTTGCTGCAAGAACACATTAGGGCATCTGGTGGGTTCAGGAATTCGTTCACCAAAGCCAATGGGATTTCGAACTCTGTTGGGATAGTGCTGCTCTTCGTTTATCCTGCCTGGGCTTTGATTACTAATATCCTCTGATTCCGTCAAAAGTGAAAACTCGGCAGGAATTGATTCTCCTTTTTTTCTACTGTAATGCTTGATGCGTAAAGCGTAATAAAAAAGGTTGTTCATTTTCTTCACACACACATGGATATTGAGCTATCCGCTCGAAGTTATAAAAAGCGAGAGCGAAAAATGCGACAGAACATAAAAATAATATATTTATAGCTTAGCGACTAATAAGGGTGCTAACGATTGAGAGATAATGACACATTTTTCTTCTCGTCTAGTGCATCTAAAAGAATCCTTATTCGAATTAGTGAAGCGAGAGTCGCTCTTGCATACACCCTTATGGATCTATATTAAGTGAAAGAGTGTCCCACAATTGTTAGGAACTTCTATGAGATAAGGCCAAACTACTCCAACATCCTCCATTAAAAAAAAATTGATGTGACGAGTCAGTATCCACAGATTCAAAAAAAGGGCGTCCCAACATCAAATCAAACAGTCGATGCTTAATCTTTCCCTTTCTCATGCCTTAATCCCGCACTTATATCATACACATTCCCATTGTCGAGTTCGAAAAGTTGATTAATATGATATTGTCTGTTTCGGATCAAGTTTGCACTTATTTGCTTTTGGGTTGCTCCTCAAAAGCCTGATACTAATGAATTTTGGTGGACACTATATCCCTCATATATCCGAGGTGGAACTTGGATTCCACCATAACAATTCTCTCATAAAGATAAGAACCACAGACTTTGTGGCCTCCCTTCAACAATTATCTTGATATCACATACACGTTGTACTGACAGGCTCTTGGACACAATGATTTACCAAATGCAGATCTTCACTTGATCCGCTAGCAGATGAAGATCTCCTTTGATCTACCATATGCTAATCTCAAATGCTGAGGTCACATAATGAGGGTCCAGCAA
Organism: Linum trigynum; assembly: GCA_964030455.1. Classification (NCBI taxonomy): domain Eukaryota; kingdom Viridiplantae; phylum Streptophyta; class Magnoliopsida; order Malpighiales; family Linaceae; genus Linum; species Linum trigynum. The sequence continues at coordinate 41,498,035 of OZ034815.1, read as the reverse complement.
ACTAAAGTCTACTGCCCCGAATCCAAACTTTGAAACTAGGTTTTGGTACTACTAGTTGAGACCAGATGATTCATTAATATAATATTGTCAATTTCGGGCCAAACTTGTAAGAATTTACTTTTGAGTTTCTCTTTAAAAATCATCTTTCTAAATTCAGGAGTGTTCAGTGGTTACCATGACAATTACAAATTGAATAAGAGCTAAATTCTATTAACTATATACTACAATATCTTAACCAAACCGGTCAAACGAATACAACAACCAAATTACCAAACCAAGTTAATCAATTTGATTAATTAGTTATTCATGTTAACCATTATAGCATACCAATTTTCATTACATGAGAAAAAATCTCCCATAAATGCATCAATTCATAATAAATGATGAATAAAACATAAAAATTAACTCATAATTAATCATTATGCAACTAATATAATTAACTTACAATCATTAGAAGTAGTCACCTATATAAAAAATGCTAATGGTATGGGATGATAAATTTGGTATGCTAGTATGAATTATTTGTGCCTAAAATGTACTACACGGTTATGGGGCCCCGATCTGGACTCCCTCGTCCGATCTCCACGGGAGTGGAAGAACCTGTGAGGCGAGGGGCGGCCCCCGGGATCTACGCTCCGACGCCCAAGTTAGTATAGGGATGGCAATGGATCGGGTCGGGGACGGATAGTGCATATCCGTTATTGTACCCAAAGTAGTTCGGGTTTTACCCATACCCATACCCACATGTGAAACGAGTAGAAAATTAAAATCATGCCCATACCCGTTCGGGTTTCGGGTATCCACGGTTATCCATGGGTAATGATTTTTCTTCATAACTATAACCAATATGTTAACATTCACACGTATTCTCACATTACGTAAGAAAACAAGTACGGCAATAATTCACTAGAATGAAGAAAATTAATTAAAACAACACAATTTCATGAAAATGTTGTATTTATATGCTAAATATAAAATATGTTAGAGAAAAAAATGATTATTTCTAGAAAGAATACATATGCATGTGTATAATCAGGCGGGTTCGGGTTGGATAGTGAGAAACCCATGCCCACCCATCACCTGCAATATTCGGGTTCGGATTCTACCCATACCCACTAAATGTCATTCGGGTTCGGGTTCTACCCAACCCGATTAGGTCGGATTCGGACGGATATCCACGGTTACGAATATTTTTGCCATCCCTAAGTTAGTACGATATAAGAGAATGTATGGTATGTAGAGAGATAAAGTACAGAGAGAGACCTTAGGGGAAAGTGAGGAAGAGAAAGAGAGGATCCTTAGTTTGGAGGGTTAGGCCTCCTTATATAAGGTTTGGGCTTCCTTGAGTGGTCTTGGGCCTAGGACGCCTTGCAGTGGGCTTGGACCCGTTTATAGTCGTGTAGGCATATTAATCCATATCCCAACACTTAAGGAGCCGTAAAACCCTTCCCTCTCAGGTTCTCATAAAAAACGTCGTTTGCTGAACATACCATTTTCCTATTTCTTCAAACTTCAAACCATCATAACTTTTAACTTTGCTTATCCAATCATTGCCATTTTTTTCTGTATATTTTCCAGGTTCGTTCGTTGGTGTCCTCCGTGATCCATATTGTTTTGAAGGTGGTTTGCTTGGTTTGTTGCGTTCGCCCGTGATCCAAATTATTTACAATATGATTCGCTGATTCGATTGCAATCCGAGCGATTTGAAGTAGATCACTTTAGTGTCAAGCAAAACAGGCATTGATTCGCTTGACACCAAAACAAAATACTCCAAACTCTATTGTGAGATTTTTTTTTTTGTTAACCCTAAACTTTTTGAATTTCCCCCCCTTATAACTGTGAGCATCTCCATGCTTCTGATTCACTTCATTTGCATGCTACCAAACAAATTAAGATTTATAAGGAAACCGTCATTTATTGCTATAGGTGTTGTCCTCCTTCACGTAAACCTCCATATTACTGAAGCCCACGAGCCCATACGTGCCACCAGCTCATTAATGGGCCCACAAATTTTGTCAGTGGATAGGATTAAGAAATAATTAATGTCGGCTAAACCGCCAGCTCATTGGCTATGTTACCTAAACATTTCGCAAGCAGCCAAAAGATTAAGACTGTTCAAAAGAAATTAAACCAAAACGGCCCAAAACGGAGAAAACGTAAACGAAACGAACAAGCGAGAGAAGAAGAAGAGTTAATTGCCATTTGCCACACACATGGTGAGTATTTAGGTTGTCAAACTGGTTTGTGCCAGTGTGCCGATTTAGCAAGTGGAATGGTTCGATCGGTGGTACATACAGGTTTGTGCCGGTTCATGTCGGTTAATATTACAAATAATTTAAAAATACTCATATTTAAATACGACATTTAACGTCAGTACCTAAATATTTGTACTTGAATCCAACAAATAACATTAACATTTAACTTTTTAACACATAAAATAAATAATAAATTACTTTTTATCAATTAAATTCACTAAGATAAGATCAATTTACTTGGAGATTCGTATATCGATCATGCCGGTCATACCGATAGAGTCATGCCGGTCATACCGATAGAGTCATGCCGGTTTTGTGACAAGTACAGGTTGAACCAGGTTCTACCAGTGGCACGCCGGCCGGCGTGACAACTATGCCATTTACAAACAAGGCTCTGAAGATGGCGCCAATAAATTCCCACGTGTCGTTCACTGATAAGTAGAATATATCAGTCCTCGATCCAGCTGTAGTAATTAACAAGTGATTAATCAAAGTAATTAACCCTGCTAAACAAAGCAATAAGCACGTACTAATCCATCCAAAGAACACGAGGGGTCAGTCAAGTCAAAGATTAGCATCTCTCTGTCCGTCTGCCTACCAATTTCTCGAATCCTCCTCCCAATTCCACCGGCGCTCTCTGGGTAAGAAGAACAAGAAGGAGAAGAAGAAGGTTGAGCTATGGGGAAGAAGAGCTACTTAGCGATGAAGATCGACGGAGGAAGCAGCAGCTTCGGCAGCGACTTAATCGCCTCCGATTTCAAGGAGCTGACGGCGGCGGCGAAGAAGCTGGCCATCCATGTCGGGATTGTCGCCGGTTTCGGAACCTCTTTCTTCGAGTGGCTCGCTGCTATTGCCGCTATGTAAACGCCACGAACCCAATTTCCCCCCTTCTCTTCCGGTTTTTCCCCCTTGTTCCGTGTATCGTTTGAAATCTGATGAAGAATTTTGATTTTGATGCAGTTATCTACTGGTGTTGGATCGAACGAATTGGAAGACGAACATTCTCACTGGGTTGCTCATTCCTTACATCTTCTTCACCCTGCCTTCTTTCCTCTTCAGCTTCCTACGGTAACAGTTCAAATCACTCTCCTTCTCTGTTCTTGATTTCTGTCATGTTGACCAGTGTTTTGATTCTGTTTGATTCCACAAATTTATGCAGAGGGGAGTTTGGGAAGTGGGTTGCAATCATTGCAGTTGTACTCCGCCTTTTCTTCCCCAGTCGTTTCCCAGGTATGGATGGCTGCTGCTGTTTTAGGAATCAGAAGTCACATTTGTGGCTAATTTGAACTTAAAAGTTGAATTCTTTGTGACTGAACTTTTTTGGGCAGATTGGCTTGAGATGCCGGGTTCTTTAGTTCTGCTAATAGTGGTGGCTCCTAGTTTCTTCGCTTCAACACTGAGGGGCAACTGGATTGGAGTGGCCATATGCCTGCTCATTGCTTGCTACTTGCTGCAAGAACACATTAGAGCATCTGGTGGGTTCAGGAACTCATTCACCAAAGCCCATGGTGTCTCCAACACCGTCGGGATAATCCTCCTCTTCGTTTATCCAGCCTGGGCTTTGATTGTTGGTGTCGTCTGATTCGATGATGATGATGATGATGATGAATCCACGGTTCAATTTCTGCTTATTATGTTAGATCCTCCATTGATTCGAGATCGAAATGCTTGCATTGTTTGTATTGTTGTTTCTCCTTGTTTGTTACTGTACTTACTGTAATAAACTAAAAAGGCTCTGTATTTTAATGACCACACATGGGTTTCTACTTTGCTTGTAAGTCTAGCCCATCAGAGTGCTGCAGATTCATCTGTGGCTGTAAACAAGAAGCAAGCAATTCTATTCTGTTAATCTCATATGCTATGTGTTTCGCAAAGTCATCGTTTGAGATGCAATCATGCAAGCACTAATTAGAAATGGTCAAGCAATGTGCTGTGATATTGTTCCATATGTATTCAATTGAGTGTAGGAAGATCAGAATGTCAATTGAATCTGTTCATGATTTTGCAGTCAATCTTTATCTGTGTATGAACACTGAACAACGATATAGCTCTCGCGACAACGAATGTCTAGGAGCCTTGACATAATATTATAAGTTCAATCAGGCAACTTTCAGTCCCAACTCAAGCCTTGGACTCTTTTGCTTCACTATAGAGTTGATCAATGCGTTCCTTGTAGTATTTCAGCAGCTGAGGCCTCTTGAGCTTAAACGTTGGAGTCACAAGATCCCTCTCCATCCCAAATGGAACTGGCTCCAGGTGAACTCCTTTCAGCATCTCAAACCCTTTCAGCTGTCAAAGGTCATTTCCTTTGTTAGTCGACGAAACAAAGAAAAAACAGAGAGAATCTAGATCAGGAAGAAAGAACAGAGAGAGAGAGTGACATACTTGATGTTTCTTTCCAGTGCTGTTCAGCTCATCCAGAACATATTTCCTGGCAGTCTTATTCTCGCACAAGGCCGTATAATCCCCCGCCACATTATGCTGCTTAGCCCACTCCTCGATCGCTTGCTTGTCTGGCACGACAACAGCCACAAGAAACGACTCGAAACTATTGCCGTACACCCAAATCGAAGCGACAAGAGGGCATCGGGAGTAAGTGTTCTCTAGATTCTCCACGGCGACATACTCGCCCTGAGACAGCTTGAAGATGTTCTTCTTCCTGTCAATGATCTTCATGGCTCCATTGGGCTGCAACTCTCCAATGTCGCCAGTGTGGAACCAGCCGTCGACGAGGACCTCTCTCGTGAGATCTTCACGCTTGTGATAGCCAGAGAACAATGTGTTCCCTCGGAGGCAAATCTCGCCACGTGGCACGCTGGCCAGTGCATCGTAGCCCATTTCGGGGACCGATTCTAGCCGGGCTTCGATGGTGGTCATGGGGACGCCGACGGTGCCCACCATTGGGTATATGTCGCCGATCGAGGTGAAGCTTCCACCACAGCTTTCGGTGAGCCCTGTCAACAACATGGGTTTAGCTTAGCGAAGAAGCAAAAAGTGGAGTATGGTGAAAGAAATGGGAAATTCATGATTGGTTCATGGTTCATATACCGTAGCCTTGTGATAATGTGGAGCAGGATATGACTCTTAGGAAGTCCTCGACATGGCGAGGCAAAGGTGCAGCTCCAGATAACAGAATTCTAACTCGGCCTCCCAATGCTTGCTTGGTCTGTTTACGATTTCCGAACACCTTAGATTGAATGGCACAAATGGAGATGGGAAAGTGCAGTAATTGCAGGGTTCGAATCAAAGAACAAACCTTTTCGAAGATGAGCTTGTCGAAGAATGGCGCAGCTTTGGCTTGTGCAAACCCCTTCTCAAGATTTCCAAGCTTGCTGTGAGATGGGTCATCCACATTGTTACTTGTGGTACAAGGAAGGTAGCCATATGGATTGGAGTAGAGTGAGTTGGTAGTTAACTTACTAAGAATACGCGAAATCAAAGAGCTTTTTCCTTATTGCTCCTGATGATGAGACCTTGCTCATTGTACCTACAAGAGACGGATTTTCCACATCGAATGTTCAGGACCAGAAAGAACAAGAATGGAGTTAGAAACAATCAAAGAGTTACAACTTACCGCTGTAAATGCGCTCGTAAACTCTAGGAACCCCACAAAGCATGGTTGGCTTCAACTCCTGAAGATCCTCCATCAAGAATCTTACATCCTAGGAAGCAAAAAACCGAAAATCCGATTGAATCAACAGAAATGCAAAAGAATTCATAGAGAGAAGATGAATCGAATTGAATCTGCAGTCTTTTCATTACCCCTTGCCAGAATCCTATGGATGCACCTTTGTGAATGCAGTAGTTCGCCATCACTTGGTCATAGATGTGAGCCAAAGGTAAGAAAGAGAAGTATGAATCTTCCTCATCAAGCTGAAATAATAATAATAATAAAAAAAGGTTTCTCTTCATTTCCCAGATGATTAAAAAGGTTGCTTTAAGTGCAAGTAACTGATCATTCTCTTACCACTCTGTCAGTCTGGGAGAGCAAATGATCAACAGAAAGAACTTCAGCCATGAGAGCACCATTTGTGATGATAACTCCTTTAGGCTCTCCAGTAGTCCCACTTGTGTACATTATGGTGCAGATGTCGGTCTTCTGTTTCGGAGGTAGCTCGGAATCCAAACTCCCCTGACCATCACTTACTTGTGTTAGAAAGCTACTGTCATCTTGATTCAAAACAAATGATGAAGATAGCTCTTGTTTCTTCTTTACTCACCAGCTGGGAAAATTCTTCCCACGAGTAACACGACACTCCTAGCTCCTCGGCTTCCTTCTTCTGCACGGCAGAGATGTCTCCAAAGCTGATGATGGCTATACAAAACAGATGGAATTAGTAGGGTTGATCATTGATCTTGAAAGATCACCCCCCAAGTTTCAGATGGGTAAAATGGGGTTTGGTGAGAGTTTTTGGCATACTTTTCAGGTTCGAACAGCAGTTCGAGAGGCAGGACAAAACCTGGAAACAAGTGCAGGTGGCTTTAGTAAGGTCTCAAGCAAATATGAACAGGGCAAACAACAGCAGGAAGAGATTTACAGCAGGGAGTTTGTTCTCTTGAACAAAGGCCATGGACACTTCAGCATGGTTGATGATGAACTCCACAGCATTGGCACCTGCAAGTTTTTCGGGCCAGCATCACAAATTCCATTACCAAAGGAGCTTCATTTTTATACCTGAATCTATTGAAGGACATCAAAGTTTACCAAGGGTGTCATAGAGAGGGACATAAGTCACAGCCTGGCTGTTACAAGCCTGGAAGAGAAGTAACAATCTGTGGTGAGAAACTGCGCGATGATTGTAACGAATGTCAATCTGGAAAAAAAGCTTTAGAATCAAACCTCCATTGCAGTTATCCATTGATGAGAGTTGGAACCATAGATACCGCACCGATCACCCTGGAAACACAAATTTATTTTACCAAAGTTGATTACCATTTTAAGTTTTTTACAGTATGAATTCAAATCTAAAACGGTTGATGAAGTGTCAAAGTAAAATGGGATGAGTTCATGGAGAGTTTTCTGTTTGCTTACAGGGTTAACACCAAGGCTCCTCCTCATTGCAGAACCAATTCTCAGAGCAGAATCATAAACTTGCTTGTAAGTGAGCCATGCATATGATCCTGCCTGCTGCTAGCCAGTCAAAATTCACACCATGGATTTATGATGAGCAGTAATTCATTGTAATCCAGTCAATTCTGGTTGTTTTTTAAGGACCTTGTTGCAGATTGCAGAACATGATTAGTAGTGTGACATGTCAAGAAAAGGATACCTTGGAATCAATGACATGGCGGCTTCCCAGCATGTGATTGTCCGGGTACTTAGCCACTGAATCACTGTGAATCAAACAAACTATGGCTTTTAAAAAAAGTGATAAAATTACGTTCTTATTGAAAATAACTCAACAAAGGCCCATTAGCTCAGTTGGTTAGAGCGTGGTGCTAATAACGCCAAGGTCGCAGGTTCGAGACCTGCATGGGCCAATTTTTTACAATCTCTGTTTTTTTCTTCTTCTTCTTCTTCTTCTTCTTCTTCTTCTTCTTACAATTGTGTTTTAAAGCAGCCATTGCCAGCCTGAAGCTCAAATAATGTTGTGTTGTGTTGTGTTTACCTGAAGAATTGCCAAGGGGAATGGAGGTGAGGAGGAACTTCCAAGAGCCCATCTTTGGCGTAAATGCTTCTGTAAACAGGCCCTGCACTTGGCTTTCCTTCTCCCCTGCTGCTGCTGCTCTCTGCTTCTCCAACCTTCACCAAGTACTCCATCGCCATCCTAGCTAGATTCGCAAGCTGTTTCTCAGCCCACTAAGAACAATACTTCTTGTTGTTTCTCCTCCAGGCTTAGAACTTCTGTGCCGAATTGGTCGATCTGTTTGGTCTGAGATTTTTGGTGTTAAATTCCTACTATCTGCTCCTAAAAGGGGGAAGAAAGAAGAAGAAGAGGAAGAGTGAAGAGAGGAATGAAAGTAGTTGGGGTTGGGCCAACCGTGCGGCACAGCAAGCAATAAATTCTTCTTCTTAATAATTGATACTGGATTTATTTTTTACACATATTAGAAAGAAAAAAAAAATGATTGATGCAAATCTTATTTTACCATGAGATTTTAGGATGACAATCTGTTGTGTGTAATACGAGATAGTACTAGTGTCACAAAAAATTTTAAAAAAAAAATCGACCTAATCGACGATTCGGCCAGATCAATAATCCTTTTTTCTTTTCCCGGTTTCTCATGAAGGGGTTGCAAACCTAGCTTTCTGAACCATCCGCTGTCCCAAAGTCAAATTTCATGTGGGAATTTTTCTGCATTGCCTATTCTTTTTCTTGCCTTGGTCTGTTAAGCAGGAGAAACCCATGTGGAAATTAAAGAGAAAGATGATGGTTGTTTGAAGTTGGCAAGAATTTTTCATGTAGATTTTTTTTTCTGCTGCTTTATCCAAAATTCTCTTTAAAGGGGAAGATGAAAGGCTATATATTACTTGTAATTGATGAGAATGGGTGAAGAAGATTGTGAGTGGATTTAATCTGATGATGACGATTTGGTTGTGGTTTCAATAGGAGGTTGGGTTTGGGTAAGACGAATTTGAGTGAATGTCGTCTGCTTAGCCGTAGATGCTTACCAAATTGAGGGGGTTATTTATGTGGAAGCATTCTCTCTAAAACGGGGCTTCCAAGTCTGTGCATATATGAAACATATGTCTGGTCGGCGGAACAACCTTTGATTAAATTTCACCTCCTCAAAATTGGTTGGTCTCATGAATCACTCGATATACATGTGAGAATAAAGAAAAAAGAACTAAAAAACACCAGATTGCATAAATTTGAGCACTTTACCGGTCATCCTTCTGGTGAGCTTCTCATGATTCCAGTTGCCGCTCTTTCACCAAATCTAATAATATTCCATCGATTAATTCCTCATCACTCACACCTTCTTTCCTAGAGCGCCCTTCTAAGATATCATTCTACCTTTAGATCTCTAGATTATCTCTCATGTTGTAGTCTCCATTCTTTTGATTTTACTCATTTTTTCTTTGGAACTCTGATACCCTTTGGAGACTTCAACTATCGTGCCTCACTATCCTTTGTGCCTAACTTCCCTTTGGACTCCTGATAACTCATACCCCATTAACATTGGAATCAATCTCTCAAAATCCACCATCGCCAGATCTGGGCTCGGCCTTGACGGCCCGATTCCGCCCTCTCCGCGCTCCTCTCCTCATCCTCACCATCTTCTTTGGGTCAGATTATAGATCAAATCACATGCCCATCCAGTCGGCGGTGTAGCTTTAGGATCCATCTCCAAGCTCTATCTCCTCTACACCAAATCCCCCTTTCGTTCTCCCGTTTTCCGCCACCGCTGCGACCGCCCTCCCTTCCACGCCTTCGTCGTATTAAGTTTTCTTGAATATGAATTTGGGTTCGACGTTGGAAGTTGATTGGGTTTTCTTGAAACTCAATTTGGGTTCGACGAGGGAATGGATATGGGGTTTCAATTAGGGAAGATATCGCAATAGCAGATGGTCTGGAGGAAGATGATTTTTCATTTTTTTCATGTAATTGCAATTAAATAAAAAAAATTTGACGAAAAGTCGCCACGTCAGTAAAAAATGTTTGTCTACTGAGCATTTACAGTGATGTCATTAAAGTTTGTGACGGAATGGCTATATGAGTGCATTTTTCAAAAAGTTGCTATAATTGTCACAACGCGAATAGTTATGGCTATGAAAGTGTATTAAGCCTAAATATTTCATACACAATTCTATTTCACTGTATACTTCATCTCATGATAAACAAACTTAAAAAATATTGGAGCATTCTCACCGAAGGACAACAAAAAATACAGTATAAAAAAAGAACAATAACAAACTCATATACACGAATATTAAATCTTAAGTCTATACCTGTAATAATTGGGTGTATGAAATATTATTTAGAAGAATAATCAAAGCATTTTGTCTTTTTTTTTATAAGGGTGATATAGGTTTCATTTTGTTGTCATTAAGATACTCAAGCAGGTTCGAACCTGAGACCTCCCGGTTCTATGCTAGTGGTATTACCACTAGGTCATCCAAAAAAAATTTAAAAATAATACATTGGACATGTGAAAACTCATATACATAGCATAAGTAATAAAATGTGCAGCTATTGTCTTCTGTATTGATAGGGATCCTTCAGTATTGGATGCAAATTTGTTATGCCTAAACGGGTTCTCAAGCAGGTTCAGCTGGTCTGCTCTCAATTTCTCTAGCATGGTGGCGAAGAAGGACGAGCAAAAGTTAGTTGGGATCGTATAGCTAGACCACGAAAAGAGGGAGGCATGGGATTGCGAGAGCTTGCTGCCTGGAATAAAGCTTGCACAATCTGACTAGTATGGTTGTTTCTAATGAAGAGTGGGGCTATCTAGGTTGCTTCGTTTCAGCAATATAAGGTGAAAACAAGTAGCATTTGGACTGTCAAGGTTAGTCCAAGCAGTTCCTAGGTATGGCAATGTATACTTAAGCTACGTTCGGAGATTCAGCCTCATATGCAGGTATGAAATGGTCAGGTTTTCTGGGCTAACTGTTGTATGCCAGTTTTTTAAGATTTTTGATGTATGGGAGACCTTGTGTATAAAGTATGTTGTGGTGGAATGGGAGAGTCTCATTTGGAGTAAGTATAAGATTCTCCGGAATAGTTTTTTTTTTTGGCTTTGATGACTATGGTGGATGGTATTGTGACCAAGGATAAGCTGTTGAAATGGGGAAAGTGGTCAATGGTTTGTGTGTGCTCTGTAATGCAGAAATGGATTCTCGTGATCATCTGTTCTTTCAATGTGCCTATGCCTGTCGAATGTTAGCAAATTTGCATTTTGGTTCTCTTTGTCGAGACTCTTGGGTAGTCACAGCTGCAGCGGGTATTGACAGTTGCGGGTGGCCGATAGCACACAGGGTTGCTGGTCTTATTTGATGCATTTGTTGTGCAGGGTTATGGAAGGAACGTTGTCGTCGCAGTCATGGTACATCAGTCTGGACTGCGGAGGAACTTGTTAGGGAAACTATTCTTGATTTGAATTCTGTGAGTAGGAACAATGAGTGTCTAGAGGAGGGTTTGAGAGCTGTAGGCCTTGATCAGGTTTAGAGGTGACTGTGGGTTTTTGCTCTTTTGTTTGGTTGTAGAATGTTGATCTTTCTTTTACAGGGTTGAAAACAACTATTCATCCAAATATTATAACACCAGAATAGCACATCTTATCAAAGTTCTTGATCATAGATGAAGAAGATGCATAGCTATGATTTCGTCTAAAGTGAGTATATTTAGAAAAAATACAAATGATAAAGTATTTTTTGTTAACTTTTCTAATCAATCATTCTCAATTAGAAGAGCTTTAATTTTCATACTCAACTAGCTATTATACGTAATTTACGCATTTTTCTCCTAATGACCACCCTGCTACACCTCCTTCTTCCCTGGTTTGAAATATTTTTATTTTATTTTACAAATTACATTTTCTAAAAACGCGTAACTTACTCCTCATGCAAGAAGGCAATACATGGTTTCTGCTCCTATAATATATAGACCTGTCATCCCCTCTAGATACACAATTCAGAGAGTATTAACACAAGAGAGTGTTCTTCAGAGAGCTCTAGGTTTTACATAAATAAAGAGATAGAGAGAGAGGTTATTTCATCTTGGAGGCTAACTACTGATAATCTGTTGTGTGTAATACGAGATAGTACTAGTGTCACAAAAATTTAAAAGAAAGCGACCTAATCCACGACTCGGCCAGATCAATAACCCTTTATTTTCGGTTTCTCATTAAGGAGTTGCAAACCTAGCTTTCTGAAACATCCTTTGTCCCAAAGTCAAATTTCATGTGGGAATTTTTCTGCATTTCCTATTATTTTTCTTGCCTTGGTCGGTTAAGTAGAAGAAACCCATGTGGAAATTAAAGAGAAAGATGATGGTTGTTTGAAGTTGGCAAGATTTTTTCATGTGGATTTTTTCTGCTGCTTTATCCAAAAATCTCTTTAAAAAGGGGAAAGATGAAAGCCTATATATTACTTGTAATTGGTGAGAATGGGTGAAGAAGATTGTGAGTGGATTTAATCTGATGATGACGATTTGGTTGTGGTTTCAATAGGAGGTTGGGTTTGGGTAAGACGAATTTGAGTGAATGTCGTCTGCTTAGCCGTAGATGCTTACCAAATTGAGGGGGTTATTTATGTGGAAGCGTTCTCTCTAAAACGGGGCTTCCAAGTCTGTGCAGATATGAAACATATGTCTGGTCGGTGGAACAACCTTTGATTAAATTTCACCTCCTCAAAATTGGTTGGTCTCATGAATCACTCGATATACATGTGAGAATAAAGAAAAAAGAACTAAAAAACACCAGATTGCAGAAATTTGAGCACTTTACCGGTCATCCTTCTGGCGAGCTTCTCATGATTCCAGTTGCCGCTCTTTCACCAAATCTAATAATATTCCATCGATTAATTCCTCATCACTCACACCTTCTTTCCTAGAGCGCCCTTCTAAGATATCATTCTACCTTTAGATCTCTAGATTATCTCTCATGTTGTAGTCTCCATTCTTTTGATTTTACTCATTTTTTCTTTGGAACTCTGATACCCTTTGGAGACTTCAACTATCGTGCCTCACTACCCTTTGGACTCCTGATAACTCATACCCCATTAACATTGGAATCAATCTCTCAACCTTTCGAACCATCGCTCCAATTCTGTTTCCCACCGCGAACGATGTCCTTCAAGATTTGGAGCTTGCGATTGAGGGGGAGAATGGCCCTTCTGAAGAAGATGATTCTGAAGTAGTCTGGCTAAACATCAATTAATAGTGAGTTAGAGGACAGTCTCTCCGTGGCCGATATGAACGATCTAGATCATTCACCAGAGTTTAGTGAGCCAGCCTCTTTACCAGACATAAGTGATCCAGACTGACCACAATTTAGTAAGTTGGCCTCTTCTACGAACACAAGCGACCCAAACTCACCGCAGTATGCACCGTATGACTATGAGAATCATTCTGATGGCACAAACCTCAACAACTGATGATGGTCTAATGGTTGAGTGATGAGAGCAACTTTTTCTTGGTTTGTGAAACTTAATGAGATTCTTATTCAGAACTATTGGGATCAAACTTTTACAACTATATGCTTGTTTTCCTCTTTAGAACTACTGATTTAAACATTTAGAACTAGTTTAGCATTTGTATATTTATTTCTTCGCTCTAATTATTTGCTTTAGTCTGATCACCCTGGTGCGTGAATAGCTTGACAATCGAAAATATTCAATCTAAGGGAGATAATAGGTTAAGGGGGAGCATTGATGCTTCCATCGCTATTGAATACACGTGCCATTATATGAAAAACATGGTATTGAATAAAAGAAAAGTAGGGGGAGATTGTTGAGAAAAAATTTTCCCTTTCTGCAAAGGTACAACAACATAAATTATTACTTGTCATATTTTTTTTGAATATTTGATTACAGTAAAGAATTTCTAAAGTTAAAGAAAGATCAACAGAAGACAGCTACCTCAAAACGAAGTATAAATAGAAGGAAGCAACCAGAAAAGCCTCACAGAATGTGACAGAGCATTCATACACAAAACAAGATCAAACACTCTGTGATTTACAATAGGTGCAATAATTGATAGGTGTTCACTGTTTATATTGCTTGAGTGGTTTGATCTTTTGCCCTGTTTTCAGAACCGGGCAGGATGATGAATCAAAAAATGGTGTCATACCTAGACCAACATTGACCTCTGATGGCAACTACTCTCGCCTCTCTCCTCGCCGTATGGACGAACTATCTTCTCCAGCTCAGTAGAGCTGCCGGCGACACCATTCTCTGCTACTGTGTGGGGATTTTCACTTCTTCCCTTGCCAACCAGGAGAAGCAGGGACGATGGGGGGTTTGGGTACACAACTCTTCGGAGAGGACGCGAAAAGAGATCGCGGTGGCGGTCCTGGACAGAAGAAGGTCGGAAGAAAAGTCCAACCAACCTTCCTCGCGGAAGGAAACTGCCAGAGTTGAGCCTGGGAAGCGGAAAAGAAGCCATACCCAAGCACGTAATCACATCCAAGATCTCCTTCAACCTAAACGACGGCGTCAATCAAGACGAGTGATGTGGCGGTTCTATTTACCGTCGCCGGAGGAAGCCGATACGGACACACAGGAGGAGCAGAGCCAGATGAACTTCCTGCAGGGGCGGATAGCTCCGACAGAAGCACTGGTTTCAAAGTCTGAGACACCCACCTGTGAGCTTAGATCCCGAAATGGGGCGAGCTCCGAATTCAGATCCCGCAATGGGGCGAGTTCGATTCAAGTTAATACTAAGGCGTTGATTATAAATATCCGCCGTAGACCGTCGCCGGAGCTGTGCTCTTCACCCTTCCTCCGGCCGGTTTTCTCCCCGAAATGTGCGCGACTAGGAAAGGTGGCTGGCTCGCGTAGGAGTAGCGGAATCGCGCTAATCCCGGGACTGTTTAACGGCCAGGGGGATTTTCTGCTCCGCCGTATCTATACGGGATTTGAAAACCCAACTAAGCGGTTATCTAAATTGGTTTATCAAAGTTCCCTTTTCCAATTTGAACTCTCACACCAGGAGAAGTCTCGTACGTACCCTGCTTATATAACACAGCCGTCCAACCTTATTTCTCTCCACCAAAAAGACAGAGAGGAGGGTTGGGTGCCTAGGAGCTGCGGATACCATATTAAGCAAGAGACATACTCTGGTAAGTGGGAGCTCTCTAATTCGGAACTCTTTCTATGTTTATGGGTAGTGGATATTCCTACCAGAACGTTTTCTTTCAATCTCTCGAGCTACCCTTGGGTGCCAACTAGCGAGGCTTCGGCCATTATTACTTCCTGTGAGCTGAAACTGGTTTCTCTGTTGCAGTCGGCTACCATGGCTCGCATTGCCAGTGACCAGGTCGTGGAATTTTCGCTAACAGAGATTCAATCCGACAGGGTTCGCCGATCAAGGATGCTGCTTGGCCGCCTCTTCACTGAGGATCGGCTTACTACAATTGAGCTACGTGAAGCCATCAATAACCCATGGCAAGGCCAGGGACGAATCAAAGTGAGGGAGGCGGCACAGGGATTGTACGAGTTCGTCCTCCCAACTGAAACGGCGAAAAATTGGGTGCTCCAGCGCACGCCATGGGTGATCAATGACAAAATCCTTCACCTGCGGACCTGGACGCCTAGCATCACTGCTCGAACTTTTGATGAGTTGGCAGTAGCGCCATTCAGAGTCCAAATGTGGGACGTGAGAGAAGAATGCTGCACTCAACAATTTGGACGAAAGGTGGCGAGCTCCACTCTTGGCCGGGTTCTTGAAGCGGGCATTTTCTCCTGCACGGATACTGCCAATACTTTCATCAAAGTCAAGACCCTCATCGATTTTTCCAAACCATTAAGATTCCAGATTTGGGCAACCAATGAAGAAACGGGATCTTTTTGGATTCGGTTTAAGTATGAGCACTTACCCAGTTTTTGCTATAACTGCGGGCGTGTGGGACACTTTCGTCAAAATTGTATGTTTGATCCGCCAGCACGTAAGGAGCGGTTTGGTCCTCACATGACGACCAAAAAAATGGGAAGAAAAATCTTCGAGGAAGAGGACCATGTACAGCGGTTCTCTGGACATCCCAAATCAGTCTGGATCAATTCAAATGTCCAGCAAAAAACTGGCCAGGAAGATCGAGGGATAAGGCGCTCGGGTACCATGCCGAGGCAAGAGCCGATTCCTAATAACCATCGCGCGGTGGATGACAAGCCACTGTGGATGGGATCGTCCGATGCTCCGTTCACCACCACTAAACAGGCCGAGCGCCAGGCCAAACTGGGGAGAAGCCCCCTCAAATTCCCAATTCCAAAGGCGGCCCCCAAATTCCCCCTGGGAAGGCAGATCCGCCGTGGTAAAGGGAAGGAGGAAAGAGGTGGCAGCCCGATGGAGATAGATAAATGTCGAGACCCGATCCCGCTGCCGCGCCGACGGGGAAGGAGTGGTCGGGCGAAAAAAATTGACCAGGGGACGACCCCCGCTGCTGCTTTGGAACACAAAGGGAAGAGTGCGACCCGGCGCACGCTTCAGCCATCCTCTGATGTACCATCTCTGGAGGAAACAGATGAGGCTTCCCGTCGCCACCGTCTCATTCTAGAAGACGAGTCCGAGGAGGAGTTCGTGGTCCAACATGTCCCGGTTAACAGGCAGAAGGATGATCGGCCACCGCTTCGGCAATCAGCCCCGTGTGTGCTGCCGACGCCACAACTTCCCCGATTCCAGGCTGTTCCAACAGCCAAACTGAAAGACAAGAAGAAGGGCGAACATATTCGGCCGGGCCCCAACAGAACGAATGGGCCGGCCCAATTGATGCAGCTGTCCCCAATTTGTCAGTTGGACCCAAAGGCCAAAGGCAGAATGGGGAAATCGAATGGTGGGCTGGCCTGATCCAGTAAGCCCAAGAAAATGGCCATGGTGGAGCCGAAAGAGCATGTACGGGTTCGTGAAGCGGGGCAGGCATATGTAGCCGAAATGGAACTGCCACCGTCGCCCAAAACCTCTCCTTCCTCGACCATACACAAGGAGGGGTCCGTGGAATCGGATGACACTCTTTCGGAGGACGAAGCCAAAATCTATGAGCTTCGACGCCGAGTTCCTTCGGCGTCAGGGGTGCTGAAACGGCTGATTAAGACGTCCCGGGTTAGTCAAGTGGTGAGAGCTTTTGAACGGGGGCTGGAAATGAAGGAGAATGATGATAAGGGCAGTACGGGTCACTCCCAAGCTCAGGCTCGTAGTGACTTGCTGGTCACAGATGTTGACTTAGCTGCTAGTAACCCCCTGGATGAATATGGCAGTAATTTTTCGGAGATAGGGGCTGGTGTGAAGAAACGTCATTTTGACGAGATCGATGGGGAAATGACGGAATTTCCGACTCCCAAAAAGCAGTTTGTTGAAGAAAATGATGAGAATAAGGATGGAAAGGAAAAGGTGGAGGAAGCCAGCCTCGAATGGCCCCAACCAAATAAATGAGGCTTCTGGCCTGGAATGTGAGAGGAATTGGGCCATCCCTCACATTCCAAACTGCTGTAGGGTTAGTGCATTCTAATAAACCGGATCTCGTGTTCTTCTCGGAAACACGATCGAGCCGGCGTGTAGTTACCCGGCGCTTGCGGGGATTAGGTTTCCTTCAGTCTCATTGTTTCTTTGTTGATGCTGTTGATGCATCTGGTGGGTTGGTAGTTGCTTGGGCCCCTGGGGTTGATGCCTCAGTGTTCTTTTATTCAAATTTTTGTATTTGCACGAAGATTAATGAAAGTGATCGTTCTTATGTTGTGGTCTCTGTTTACATTAGCTGTGATGTTGTCACTCGGAATGCGCAATTGACCCAATTACAAGTAATCTGTAATAGTATCCGGCTCCCCTATGTTGTGATTGGTGATTTTAACGCTACTCTCCATGAGAGTGAGAAAGATGGTGGGAATGCTTGGAACGCTGCTCAGGACCTTAGTCTGCGCAATTTTATCCTTGAACTTGGCTTACTTGATCCTGGTTTCCAGGGAGACCAATTTACTTGGACTAATAGGCGCATGGGAGTTGCCTGTATTCGTGAACGATTGGATCGAGCCCTTTGCTCCCAGTCATGGATTACTCAGTTTCCGGAAACAATGGTAAAACACTTCACTGACCAGGGTTCGGACCATCGCGCCCTCCTTCTCTCGGACCAACCATACCGACACCATAGTCGCCCGTTATTTCGATTTGATGCTCGCTGGGCTGATAATCCCGAAGTCCAAGGCACGCCTATGTTCCAGCTATGGGAGCGGCTGAAGAAGCTTCGCCACTTGCTATATGACTGGAGCAGGGCGGGTACCACTAATTCCCTGCGGAATATTCGAACCCTCCAGGCGGAAATTGACCGGATTAAACTTATCCACCCAATTGATTGGGATGCAATCAGGCCCCTGGAGATGGAGTTATCTAGGCAATGGGAGGCAGAAGAAATATACTGGCAACAAAAATCTCGGGTCAATTGGCTGAAAAAAGGAGACCAGAATACCTCTTACTTCCATACGGTCACTAGGATTAGAAGAAAGAAGAATTTTGTTGCTGGCCTTCGTAGTGACTCTGGGGAGTGGATCACTGATGAGGCTGGGAAGGCAGATATGGCGAGTTCTTTTTA
Organism: Linum trigynum; assembly: GCA_964030455.1. NCBI lineage: Eukaryota > Viridiplantae > Streptophyta > Magnoliopsida > Malpighiales > Linaceae > Linum > Linum trigynum. The sequence continues at coordinate 41,479,604 of OZ034815.1, read as the reverse complement.
CCAGCATTTATTCACTTCAGTGAATCAGGTGGGGAATATGCCTGACAGGGTGGCAAACCTCCCGATAGCTCGAAGTGTTTCTACTGAGATGAATGCTGAGCTCACGGCTCCGGTCCAGCCTAATGATGTTCGACGAACTGTGTTTGCTATAGGGTCAAAAAAGGCCCCAGGATCGGATGGTTTCACGGGGAAATTCTTTAAAGCATTCTGGGACGTAGTGGGTGACTCAGTGATCGATGCAGTACGCTCCTTCTTCTCGACGAGTAAGATGCTGAGGAGCTTTAATCACACGTGGCTGACGTTGATTCCTAAGGTGGAAGCGGTAGAGAACCTCCGCCAACTGCGTCCGATCAGTCTGTGCCAATTCATCTATAAAGTTATTACCAAAATCATGGCAGATCGTCTGGCCTGTCTCTTACCGAATATAATTTCGGAAGGACAAAATGCTTTCATTAAAGAGCGGCAGATAGTGGATAACATCCTCCTTGGGCATGAGTTGATGCATTATCTCAAGACTAAAAAGCAAGGTAAGAAAGGGTACATGGCTCTAAAGGTTGATATGGAGAAGGCCTATGATAGAGTCGAATGGCCCTTTCTTCTTGCGGTTCTGGAGAAAATGGGCTTTAATTCTACCTGGAGGGGTTGGATCAGGGAGTGCCTCACTTCTACCTCTTTTTCGGTTTTAATGAATGGTACTCCCACGGGGTATTTCTCTCCCTCTAGGGGTCTTAGGCAAGGGGATCCGCTTTCCCCTTTGTTATTTGTGCTATGTACTGAGGGATTTGCCGCTCTGTTGCGAAAGGCTATTGCTGAACACAAATTGGAAGGTGTGAAGGTGGCTCCTCGTGCTCCGAGAATTTCCCACCTGTTCTTCGCGGATGACTCATATCTGTTCTTGCGTGGCTCGCTCCAGGAATGTGAAAATCTGATTGAAGTGTTGAATGAGTATGAGGAACTTAGTGGGCAGAGGATTAATCTGGGCAAGTCGGCAGTGTGCTTTAGTAAGAATATAGCCATACCAGACCAAGAGTTCCTGGCCCAGATCCTGGGGGTAGGGGCTGTGGGCGTCCATGACAAGTATCTTGGGCTGCCAACGCTGATAGCCCGCTCAAAGATGGCGACCTTCCGCTACCTGGAGGAGAAATTATTAGCAAGACTGCAGGGTTGGAAACAACGGTCTCTTTCTTGGGCAGCAAAGGAAACCTTGATTAAATCGGTAGCCTTAGCCTTACCCCTGCATGTCATGTCATGTTTTAAGCTCCCTCTGTCGCCTCCTTGATAAGCATCTTGCTCGGTTCTGGTGGGGCGTTGAAGGTGAACATTCTAAAATTCGTTGGATGTCGTGGCGTAATATGTGCCGGAGTAAGCATGACGGTGGTATGGGGTTCCGTCGGTTCGAGCATTCTAATCAGGCTCTCTTGGCTAAGATTGGGTGGCGTATCCTGAGTGAACCACAGTCCCTTTTGGCGCAAGTCTACAAAGGGAAATACTTTCCGCAAGGTACGTTCCTTTCGGCCACGGCTCGGTCGCGTCCTTCCTGGGGTTGGCAGAGTATCCTGTTTGGAAGAAGTTTGCTGGAGAAGGGTCTCCGTTGGCAGATTGGGGATGGTCAGACCGCTTCTCTTCTGCAATCCAACTGGATCCCTAGCTTACATCCTTCTGAGCTGGTTTATAATCCTCAAATTCTCCCAGAGGACAGGGAACTATGTGTCTCTGAGGTAATGTGCCCGGGTGAGGGACGGTGGTGTGATTCCAAGTTGGAACAGTGGTTTGATCCCCCCACTTGTCATGCAATCAAGGCAATCCCTTTACCTAGGCATCACGTACTAGACCGGCTTATCTGGCATGACACTGCAGATGGTCAATTCTCTGTTAAAACAGCTTATCACCTTGCAGTTCTGCTGGATAAACAGAAGGGAGGGTGGCGCTCGTTGGCAAGCTGGATGGATAAGCCTAGTTGGATCCGTATTTGGGAGGCTCCTATCCCGCCAAAGCTGAAGGTATTCCTCTGGCAGCTTGTAAATCGAATCCTACCCACTACAGAAGCCCTAATTGAAAGGGAGGTCCAAGTGCATCCCAGATGCCCGGTTTGTTGGGCGGAAAAGGAGACCTTGGAGCATCTTTTTCTCTTTTGCCCGGTGGCACGAGCTTTGTGGGACCTCTCGGGTTTGGAATATTTGGGTCAAGGATTACCTTACCATACTTTTCCCCTGCTTCTAAAGAGGATGCTGAATCTCATTCATCAGCCAGAGGTGTTTATGGCGCTGGTAGCGATCCTCTGGCGGATTTGGCGGTCTCGGAATTGGGTTGTCTTTGAGGGCAAACAGTTCGGGATCCTAGCTTTAATGCAGCAGTTTTACCAGCAGTGTGAGGAATGGTTGAGCTTGCCCAGGGAGCGGATATCCCCTTTGAGTAACCCACCTAGTATCCTGGCGAACCCGCCTGGCGATTCCAGGGTCATCTGCCGTTGGGATGGGGCTACCAGGCAGGGGGGTCCCTCGGCTGGGGGCATGGTGCTTATGACCTCATCCCAGGAGGTCATTCTAGCTAGGGGGATTCAATTTCCTGACCTAAGTGATCCTATGGTGATTGAATTGCTAACTCTTCGGGAGGCGATTGGCTGGTGCTTAGGGCTGGGGTTTGCTCAAGTGAGGTTTGAAGGAGATGCCAAAGTGATTATTGATAAGATTGTGGCGCGGCAGGCTGGGGATAACAGGGTGGGAGCTATTCTAGAAGAAGTTCTGCATTATTTTCTCTCGAATCCGGGGTTAGCTGTGCGGTTTATAGGTCGGAATAACAATAGGGTAGCCCATAGGGTGGCTAGAAAAGCCCTTTCTTTGTCTCCGGCTATGAGCTGTGTTTTTGATTTTCGGTCCTGGCTAGATTCCAGGATGTAATGATCTCTCTTTAATTCTATATATGAATATCTTTTGTCAAAAAAAAAAAAAAAATTGCTTGAGTGGTTTTGTAGTTCCTATCTTTAGCTAGTGAGAGCGCTTGTGAGGAAGGAGAATGAGGTATATTTCTCTATTCTTGTCAAGAGTTTGAGTTCCACCCAAAGGGGACTCAACTTGGAGCTAGATCCAAATAAGATAAAAACCTAGACACTAGGTCTCAAAGGGGGAGCCACCTTCGAGCCGAGACATAATTAATAGGTTGAACTCGGTCAACAAAATAACAAGTGTACATGTTTCTCTCCTTGCTTTCCTCTATCTTGTATTTGCTTCTCAATAGGTACACAACCTTGTTGGTCTAAGGTTGAAGACAATCAAATAATGGCCAAAGCCCATCTCGTTAAACTCCTTGGCTTTAGCAACGGATCAAGCCCAACCCACAACTCAAGATGACCGATCCATAACTAATATGATTTCATTTCTCGTATTTACAAAATAATTTATGTTCTACACGTGTCCTACAATTGGTATCAGAGCATGTCTCTCATGAGGAACAAGATCCAAGGATGGAAGCTACAAGCTCATCAACCAGAATGATGAGTCGTTTGCCTCCAATCACGCATGCTGAAGGATAGTTTGCAACATGACCACCAAAACTCAACGACAATAGCTATGCCTTTTGGAAAGGTTGCATGGAAGATTTCCTACAAGCCTATGACTTGAAGGTCCGGATCAATATCAAAAGAAGACAAGAGCAAGTTGAGAACGATGACAAAAGTTGGTCAGAAAAAGATCTGGTAAGTTTACAAATCAACGTCAAAGCCAAGCACATCCTTAAATGTGACATTTGAAGAGAAGAGTACAGCGAAGTAACAATGTGCAAAACCTCAAAAGCGATCTAGGACAGTGTGGAGGCTACATATGAAAGTAGGTATCAAATTAAAGACACCAAGAATAGAATGCTAGTAAGAGAATATGAATTATTCAAAATGAGTGAAAATGAAAACATTATTGAAATGTAGGAAATGTTCACAAATATAGTAAGTGGCTTAATAACTTATGGAAAAATTTACACCAATGCAGACTTTGGTAGTAAAAGTTTAATTCATTACCAACTTTCTTCTCGTAGCCCTCTTAGCTACTGTTTATGGAAACCTAGTTACAAGAAGGGACCTTCACCTTCGCTTAATTGTTGAGTGAGGTGGAAGGAATTCTGAGAGGGACTCTTAGAAATATCTACACTACTTATAATACATTTTAAAGAAGTTGATTTGCTCCATTTCAAATTTCCTGCAACGAGAGTGACAGTAGGAAGGGTATACTCGTCTACACAATCAATTTTTTAGGGTATACTCGTCTACACAATCAATTTTTTATTTCATATAAAAAGATATCAATGCTAGGATTTGAACCGTGATCTCTTCCATCAAAGACAAGAATTGTAACCAATTAGACAAGACGCAACCCCGAAAATGATGCTTTGTAGCATTGTGTTATCATTCTGATTCGATAAAACATGGTTTTGAAGAATATATTTATTTGAACTGCCGTAAAAATGGACGTGGTTTGAGTCTTAGTTTGTATCATCCAAGTTGTGTGTGTATCGGAGGTTGATTGTTCATAACCACCCTTTTCTGTAAGGAGGCTTAGTTATGATGAATAACGATGTCATTCTAAGGGATGGTTTGGAGAAAAATATTTTGGCTATAATTTAACGAATCCATAAATTTGGAAGTAAATTATGATTTTTTTTGCGGATTTCTGAATCATAGAGGTCTAATAAAGATATTCGATACTCATACTAGGATTGAGATTTGATGTGATTTTCATAGAGAGGTTTATTAATCCTTCAAGGGGGGCTTATTGACGGACAAATCAAATAATACTAAATACCACAAACCAAAACACATGCAGCATGCATAAACTAATTACAATCAGTAATAAAAATAAAAATAAAAAATCGTCAATTCATGATGAAGCTTGCAACGAGTAAAATAACAAAAGGTTTTCCGTAGCGTCTCTCTCGGAGGAATCAACTCGGGGCCCAGCCTCGTAATGCACACTAATAACGGCACCATGAGACACCAAATAATGCAGCAATGGTGCGTCGACCTCCCCTAGCATCGTGCCATCGAAGAACAACTCTATGTCGAACCTGGAGTGGCCAGAAAACCTGGCGAGGATGCGCTTCCTCAGCTCGCCAACCGTATCGGTTTCCTTGCAAGTGAGGGTCTTGACCCTCGACTGAGTCGGGAAAGAGAGGGAACGGAGGGTGACAGTGATGATCGTTTCTTCGCCGCCGTCGTCGTCATTGGCGATCTCGAGGTGGGCGATTGCCGGTACTGCGGGATGGATTTTGTAGGATGCCAGAGTCCTGTGGTTACGCATCAACTTGGGACCCAACCACAGAGCCTGTCTCCGGATGGCTATTCCGTATTTAGCTTCGATTCTGCCCTTCACTTCTCCGACGGTTTCAGAGGGCCGGCAGTCGTCGTAGTGCACGATCTTTTGCGCCGCAGATCTATGGCGCGTGGCTATGTATAACTCCACCGCCATCTCTGCACTAGCCTGCACCTCCTCCATCATTAATGCTACTAGCTAGCTAGCTAATGAATAGTTAGCGTGCGTGCGTGGTATAAATACTCTTGACGCGTAAAATGTCCTATTTGCATGGCTGGTACGTGGTCAGAGTTTGTTGCCTAACAGAGCGGAGATCATCTAGGTCCTATACTACGTTGTTAAATTGTAATATTAATTTGTACGTCGTCAAAGTTAGTTGCCCACCTCGATCGTGTCGTGTAACAGCGCGGAGATTATTTAGGTCATTGGATCGGGTAAGTAGCAAGGATTTCAGGCAGAAATATATATATAGATTTAGAGGTACGTACGTGCTGCTATATAATTAGCTTGCATGTGTGCATATATTAGCTATACAAAATTCTACAATGGAGGAGGAGGAGGCGTGTGTTGTAGAGCTGTACGTAGGGCTAAAACAACCCAGATATCTGATGATGGAGAGGCTTTTGCACTATAAGCTCCACGCCGGCACAACAGTGGAACAAGTGAAGGCGATGATCAGGTCTGACTATGGAATCGGGATCGAAAGGCAAGAGCTACGGCTCGGGAAAAGGAAGATGGACAACCAACGGAGCCTGAAATTTTACGAGATCCAGGCCGGTGTGCCGGCGATAGCCCACTTGGAGTTCCCGCCGATGATCGGCTCCCCGATCACTATCACCGTCCTTGTAAAGGCTGTTTGTATTAATATTCATGACGATTCCAACATCATCTCATCCTTAATTACCAACATCACTTGCACAGAGATGGATTGGATTGGGAAGCTGAAGAAGCGGATCGAGACCATTGCCGCCGCCGCCATGGGCCCGTCGATGTATCCAAGGTACAAGATGGATTTGTATTTCCGCGGTACGAGGCTGGCCAACGAACACATACGTTTGCACTGTCTTCTGGTCACTGAGGGCGCGGTTATTGTCGCCCTCTACTCACCGGCGATGGCGGATGATTGGCCCACCTGCCGCCTCTGAAGGGTTATCGCATCGGCCTCCGTCGTGAACTGCCTTGTCCGATCGTGAACTACGGTTGTTTCCTAGACGCCTTCACTTCACTGTTATTAGGCAATTGTCACGGACTTCGGACTTTTCTTCGGTTTTTTGTACTTTTTGGCCTCCAATTATCCCAAAACTCGTCCTCAACCCTTCCACACATGCTAGGACCTGAAATGTATCAAAACAAGCACAACCTAGCGTGAAATATGTCGAGGAACGATGAAATATTAAGCTAAACGAATAAGAAATGAGGGGTAAAATGTGTACATTTGGGCCCGAATCACTCCCCCACACTTAGACGTTTGCTTGTCCCCAAGCAAACCATTCTCAACCTAGGTAATATTTCAACCTACAAAATAGCTAGGGGACATTGCAAAAGGCACAAGGCTATGAATCTCAAATGACTATTTGGGCATCGACACTCGAACCGTCTCAAACAATTCCGACATCCACCACAAATGACATTCAATTGCATAAAAAAATGGGCAAATAAAAAGTTCTCATTCTATCCACAATCAATGCAAGTCTCAACAGGGCCACCAATCAATCACAACCGACCATGCTTAGAACTCAAGTCAAAGGAACACACAACAGGGCAACATAGGTCCCCACCAGCATAGATAAGAACCTGCAAGAACAAGAATGAATCACTCACTCTCTTTAGGGGTGTACATGTGTCGGTTGGTTCGGGTTTAACCATTTTAATCACCCGACCCATGCACTACGGTTTGGGAATTATCAAACCCAAACCCATCCAAAAAAATTTAAACCCTACGGTTTGTTTCTAATTGGGTTGGGTAGGGTTGACAATATTTTTAAGTAAAAACCCAACCCAACATAAAAAAAATATATAATTATTATACATCATAAAAATATTTTATAACTAATTAAAATGGCATCCCACCCTCGACCTAACTAGCACAACCGTCCGACACCAACGTATCATGAACATAACCTCCTCATCTACGATGAGTAACATGACATACTCTCTCCATCTACAAGGAGTAGTGGTGACCGCGTCCGACACCAATCGTGACATACACGATATTGCGTGCTATCTAAGCAACGGTCCGGTATGTCATACATATATTTCGAGAACACCCCATGAATGTGGTACAAATCCAAATATCATATGTAATTAATATCCAAACAAATTATTTTGTATTTGAAAATCCAAATCCTTCTATCCAAACACACACTAAGGATTTTCAGGATGTCACCATTACTCATGGCAGAATTTCTACTCGTTACTGCTCATTGTCTTTGTTGAGTACAATCTTTATACTCAAATGCTCATTTGGGTGTTGGACTCGACTCAACTCAAATTAAACAAATTATTATTATTTTGGATTATTTGAATCCAACTCAATACTCATATATGTCAAGACATTTGGATCAAAATACCCAATCGAGTTAAAATACTGTAATTCCTAAATCACAAGTTTTATTAAAAGTGAAATGCATTCCTTCTGCCATATTAAAACGGAGTTGTGCAAAGTCCTGCAAAGTCCCTTGTCTTTTTAGAGGTCTTTTGTTTATTGGCAAAATACACTTCCATAGCCACAACTATCACGTTTATGACACTTAGCAAAATCTATCAAAATATAATAAATGTCCAATTCCGTCCAATGTTCTACTGGCGTCAAGTAACAGTCTGACTGGACTGATTGAATTGCTGAGTTGGCAATATGTCGTCCCCACCATTTCCATAGATTAACAGAAAAATATAAAAACATAAAATATTAGAAAAACAATTGGTCTTCCTCTCCATCTCTCTTCCTTTGGTACTCTCCCATCTCTCTTCGTATTCCTCTGCTACTCTCCCCTCCTTGCTCCGCCGAACCCAGAAAGATGATGAAGAGAAGCAACAGATCCAGATTCCCCTTTTTCTTAGAAGCTGTGGTTTGTGGATCCCTCATTTTGCAGGCCGATTGATGGAAGAGCAGCAGCTGCTGCTAAATTCCTATTTCCTCCGGTGAATCGATGGGAGAGAGCAGCATCGTCATTCTTACTGTTCGATGGTTGTCGTCATCACTTTGCACGGTCACTCCCTCCTTCCTTTGCAACCTTCCATCGACCGCTTCCCCAAATTGAAGAAGGGATTTGTGAAGATATGGTCTTCTGAGTTTCCAAAGTCGTAACGCAACTGGGTTTGTTGGGACGAAATTGTGGATGTATAGGCTTTGCATCTGTTGAATAAGGGTATATAATTGGAGGTGGAGCCGGAGGTACTGAAGCGGGGTTCAGGGAATGGATCTCAAAAAGATTTGGGGCATCTCGACCACTCAATTTTTTTTGGCGCACGGAAAGGAAGGATAAATGATTGCAACATTGCGACAAAAGGATTTGGGGTTTGGGTTGGCGAAAATCCAGCCAATGACGCTGTATATCTCAGGCCGAGCAGATGGCCTGCTCTAATTGATGATGGGCAACGACGAGTGGTGGGAGGGGGAAAGGAGGAATTAATATATTACTTTATTTATTTATTTTTAAATTAAATTATGACATGGCACCTACGCGGCAAATGTGGTTGATGTGTCGCTGACGTGTGTCACAAGGAATAGATGTGGACAATTGCTACAAGGAACTGAGGTGCTCCAGATTCATAGCTAGCTTAAGATTCAAGAGGAGGCACCAGAGTCACCCCTGCATCCTTTCCTTCAGTTTCCACTCAACAGTTATAGTCCAAAGAAGATAGAGAAGTGGAGATACATACTTGGGGATCCACATGAGCAACTTGATTGGTCGGATTTTGGCCAATACCAAGCATGGGGAGCAACAATGAGATATAGGCTAGATAATGTTGGTCACTTGTCATAGTTCAACATTCGAGGAGAGAGGCATGATGTGCTCATGAGGGAGTTCCTTGCCACATTGACAGTATCCTCAGCAAGTAGCTAGAGCTAGCTTTGCATCTCATATAGATTGGCTGGAAGACACTTCATAGAGAGTTATTATGGTTGTGTGAGGAAGCTAAGGATTCCTGCCTACACATGAGAGGAACACTCTATGATGCTAGCCTTGTAGATTACTGAGATCCATCAGAGCAAGCAGAAATCTTCCATGAGTTATGGAAGACCATCACAAGGAATCAAGGGGCTCAGCTTTTTGTGGGACATTCGATACCACCCTCTATCTGTCATCCATTTATGAGGTTCGTGCACTACTTCAAATGAAATGGTTTTCACATGAGGTAGAGCGGCGATGTATGCAAGTTGACCATCTGTGACATGATTCCATATCATGCTCTTCTTCACAACTGGTGGCTACATCTAGCATGGTTGATATTGGATAACTTTCTCGGGTTTACCATCGTTACTTCTCCGAGGGGACTTCCAGATGGTGGCTATATTCTTACTATAGTCTAGCACATCGAAGATCATCGAGAGGAGTATGGTTTTTCTCTTTGTGACGCTCTAGAGAGACATGGGCTGATATTGTCGGCATTCATTTTTGGAGTGGATCTGGCTAGAGATGATTGCCCTTACTACTCATCATGGACGGGGGCATGGAGACTAGCAGAGCATTTAAAAAGAAGTCATGAGCAGCAAGGATATAGAGTTGGCCACCCACCAGTAGCAGCATACCACGATATGGGAGCTATGTAGCTGAGATACCATCTTTGAGAGCAGTTGTGGAGAGACAGGAGGAGAATTTACTTGCATACAATAGCCTGAAAGAGCGTCACTGAGATGCCCTCGAGTAGGAGAGATAGACATAGCACGAGGAGACTCAAGCTTGGGGACAGAGAGTAGAGGCAGAGCAACAATGGGGCCATTTTTGGATGCAGGAGTTTGGTAGGAAGTTCAAAATCCTATTTCCATGCAATGGACCCGGAGAAGTAGCAAATATATATGCCTCTATTTGAGCTATATGTTTTTCTCTATATTTTATTTGACATTTCGAGTCTTCGTATGCAATCAAGGAAAACTAGCTACTTCCTATGAACTTGAATTAAGTAAGACAACCAAGCTAACCCACTCCAAATCTTCCCATATCTCACTATTATTTTCTCCATTGAAGACAATGTGCATTTTAAAGTTTGGGGTGGAAATGTGTTGAGATGATTTACCTTGTTATGCTTTATACTTGCTATTTGATTAGTCGTTCAAATTTGAAAATTTTCCCAATGCTAAATAATTGTGGTATTTGTCTAAATTTTTGGGAATTACTAAAGATGTTTTTCCATCTAATGACTTTTAACCATCCCCTACAAGCATGATCACTTCTCATCTTACTTTGGATCATCACTTGGTATAGGAAGGATAGTGTAGTGACTATGAAGGATGTGATAGTCAAAGGGACGAAATGACCATTTGATATGTTTGGATAATATGTTGTTTGATCTATTCATGGATTTCTGATTATGCATAGTATTTTTCCCTTTTAAAAGTTTTTTCAATAGGGTGAACTGTATCTTCTATGGATGCAAAGATCTAACCATCAAGACCTTGTATTTTTTGAAAAATTGGCATGTTATGCTGAGAAATTATGTGTGGTAAGCCCAACATGTGATGCATTTTTTTATTGCAATAATTCGGGTTTTGGACAAGATAAAAATTGAGCTTTAGTGAGGAAATCCTACAAGGTGATGCTAGTTCCTCTCTAGTACAAGTAAAATCTCCACTCGTCTAATTGATAGAAAACTTGAGGATGTGTTCTTAAGGGAATGGATAGAGCTTTCGAAACCCCTTATTTAATTGATCCTCCGCTCAAATTGCGGTGTAGGAGCTTAGAGATCTTTCTCAACTAATAAAGGTCTAATGCTTTAGTGAGCTCTCCACACAGAGAAGTCTAGAAAAGGAGAAAAAATTATGTTTGCAAGATAAGAAAATGAGTATGTTTTTTAAGAAGGCAAAAGTGCTTAAAGGAATGTCAAGTTGATGGTAGAAGCATTCAAAGATAAAAACGTTTTTCAAAAACTTCACCCTATTGTTTTGAGAGGAGTCTCTCATGCTATTATTGACGTTGTAAGTTTACTTTTGATCCACAACCTAAGATTGTGGTTGAGTGATAATTGTCGGGTTTTCATTGAGTTGTACGATCATGAGTAGTATTTGCTTGGGGAGAAACAAAGTTCAGGTGTGGGGTATTTCTGATGACACTCAATTTATAGTGTTTATCACTCTCATATTTGATACTGATGTCATTGATTGCTGCACATACCAAATTTAGGTGGCCCGAAATCCAGGATCGTATTTCCCTAGGGCCTCTCGCATAAACCTTACTTTGGTAGTGAGGTACGGTTCCAGTTTATTTAGAAAAAAATAATGTAGGGGGTTGAGGTGCCTCTAGTTTTGGAAAACAAAAACAAAAAGAAAAGAGTGCACATAAAAGTGAACATATAGCTAAGTTGGATGGACCAGATAGCAGAGAAGGAAGAAATTGCATAGGAAAGCTCCATCTAGATTGCATAGTCGCGTATCCCTCAATAATTGGCAACATATGAGCTTCCAATTTTGTATTCTATTCGATATCACCTTGTGTCAAAGCATTTACCCGAATTAATGGGAGATAAGGACCCTATGGATTCCTCCCTTGAGGCATCACGTCGTTGGATTGAAGGATCGATCGAATAGGACCGCCATGTCTTGTCTAATCCAACACGACTTGGATTTCGATCCTTGCACCTCGAAGAGTGCAAGGTTGACCAAGCATTCATCCAAATGGACAAATAACAAAATAGAGGAAATCAAGAATCAGCACATATGAAAAAAAAAACAATCGCATTAAACCAGACATCGAGTTTTAAATGACTATAACCCCTAGGGTTCACATACCTACGCACCTAAAGAACTAGTAAGCCATGGGTAAGGGTTTCTGGGCTATCATTGATCAAAACAAAGTCCCCAAAATACCACAGGAATCGGCAGCCACAATAGAGAAAACAGGGCCTGTGTAGCCATTTTTAGTGTCGATTCCTCCCTTCTGGTTGGTTTCTGTAACAACCTAACACGGTCAGGTACTGCTTTTTACCAAAATTCCCTTAATCATAAATCATTATTGAAATACGTTGAACAACAACAGAGGTGATAAATACAAAACAACATTGAAACATGAACATACTTGAAAAATTTGACTTTGAAACATCCATCTGAAAAATCACATAAAGTCTTATGTCCCACCAAGTACTGAACTTTACTAACTTCATCTTGGAGTCCTCTGGATCCACTAATCCTTGTTGTGAAATGATGAATCCCTATTATACTCTAGTGCTTCTTCAAATCCTGAGTGCGAGCAAAAGGGTCAGTCCTACTCTTAATACCATTCTTCCATAACATAAAAACTGAACCAACATGCATAACGAGTAAATATGATCATGTGGTGCCTTAGTATGTTATTGAGTACATTATAAGGAATTCCAGAGCATATACATCTTGTTTACTTTCTGAGTATCTAATATCTTTTATCTTACAATGGGTTCCCTACCACGTCAAACGGCAAGCAAATTTGGTCAAATCACGAAAAAATCTTCATGAGAGGTTGCTTATGGGCAAAAGAGCTCAAACCACGAAGAAAACATGTGTCAGCCAGAACCGTCACCCCGCTGCCACTTAAGCCCAAGCTCAAATAAAGATCCAAAAGGCCTTGTTTCATCCCTAAGTGAGAGAAACTGTGTCCTAGTAGGTTTAGGAAGGTTTTGGGCGAGACTCATTAGTTCAATATGAATTATTTCTTATCGATGCTTGTGATTATATAGTATATTACTATATACATTGTGCTTAGTATAATATAGGTTGTTAAGAAATTACATTCTAGTGATACCCCCATTGATGTTACACAAGAGTAGAGAAAATTATTAACCATTGGCGCGTGATAGAATTCACGCGTCGTGAATCGCTAAATTATTTTAATTCTACTCCTAAGCGACTATGATAATTACTGGAATAATCTTCTTCTTATTCATAACTGAACCACAAAGTACATATTTATAGGGAAACACAAGAAAACCTAATAGCTAACCTTATCCCACTCTAATAAGGTAACTAATAACTTACTCAACAAGACACAATAAACTAATACGAATATCCCTAAATAATCACAATAACATAACAATTAACCAAAAATAATAATACCCCAACGACTAAGCCCAACTCGGCATAAGGCCCATCGGGAGTTATAATGCACCAACCATATATAGCTCAAGTAGTATCAATGCTTGACTCTTAGATCATCGATGCTATAGACCATCAATTATGTCTCAAGAGGCCCACTCTTAATCATGTTTTATCTTCAGTTCAATGTTCTTCATTGATTAGGTTATGGCATGAAGCGAAAGCACGTATCAGCTAGTCAAGGTCCTATGGCATGTTGCGAAGCTAGAGTATGATGGCCTTAACTCCCAGCTGTCAACCGTAACTCTTTCCTTCCGGATTGAAGGGACGACGTCGTTTACGGTCGTGACTTAGGTTATAACTCGTTTGGAGAGTCACGAGCTGATTTGAAACCACCTAGGACCATTGGAGCTTGATTCCTCCCCCTCGGAGTATCGATTGCTGATTTGGAGAAGATTTCACTCATTCACACAATGATGTCCGTCTCGAGCCTTGCATTTATCCCTTTCTCCATGGATTAAGCACATCTTCCATCTTGGTATGAAGAAACCTAGATCTGTATGCTAGGAGCAGTTGTATGAACCCACATACATGACATTTGATTATTTATATTCAATTGGGGCATTAATCAGAATTATATGAGTCTTGATCACATTTGTATGATTCTTGCTTTGACCTAGAATGATAGTTTGTGAATAGGTCAATAGAGCAACTTCATTTGGAAGTAGTAAATCGATTCATTGCTCTGTACTGGAACCAAAAGCCAATAGAGGAAAGCTTACCGAATTGCGTTTGTAGTTTATTCAAGAGGTTCTTGGTCTGGTCTGCTTTAGTCGAGATTCCAAACTCTTTCGGGACTTTTCGCAATATAAATATCGATTGAAACGAATTGGGGGAGTTACAACTTGGCCTAACTGCAGACTAGAGGGGCGGTTACATGAGTGGTCTTTCTCACAGTTGAAAATCATAACATTTACCTGCTTTCTTTTATACTTTGCATACAAACAACTCCTCTATACGTTGGTTGATCGCTAGATAATAAATAATTTGCTGAGTAGTCAGTACATATAGGACTCGGGTTGACAATTAAAACTGAACTCACTATACTGTATTGTTGAGTTGCAATCATACTTGGTCGTTTCTTAGTGTGCTGGCATTGGCAAGTCAAAGTTTGAGAGTTAAAGAAATTGATGGTGCCACATATATCTTTTGATTTTTGGATAGTGCTAATGATTGAGTTTGAGAGTTGCGAGCTTTTATTTGGATGATTAATGTATGGGTTAAGCCTCTTTACGTGAATATTGTGCTTCTACTCTATTTTGACTTGGGGCAGGTAAGGTGTTCTAGTGCTTTTTTTCTATATGGTTCATGTATGTTTGAGTCATAATCATAATAATAAAACATGACATGCATAAATTAAGCGAGCTCTTTTGGGGTAAACTAGCGATATTTTATTTCACAAAAAAAAAAAAAATAATAAGAGAATACATGATCCAAGAGTACATAAATCGCCAACTTCTCACTACCCCGATTTTCATAAACTAAACCCAACATTGACTCAAACTAACTCAACCTACCCCCTTAACTTGACTCTCTTTTGCCACACAAACAACAAATACAAGAAATGATCAAACCAAACACAACCTCCTAACGACACACGACACACTAATTATTCACTCCATGGATCAGCCGCCAAAGCTCATCCTCACGTGGCGGCCTTCGGTGACCAGGTAGTACAGCAGAGGCTTGTCCTCGCCCACCATAGGGATGTTGTTGAGTCCCTCGGAGCGTTGGAACGTCTTCCGCCGGAGCTT
The DNA here is from genome assembly GCA_964030455.1 of Linum trigynum. NCBI lineage: Eukaryota > Viridiplantae > Streptophyta > Magnoliopsida > Malpighiales > Linaceae > Linum > Linum trigynum. Next base: position 41,464,275 of record OZ034815.1, on the reverse strand, counting down.
GACCCGCCGTTCATGACAATAGTCTGCTTTAGAGAAAATTGGTGAGAGTTTTCTTCCATGCACGGTGCACCTATTTAACTTGGGTTTGCAGTTGGGGGAGTACTGTGTTGGTCTTGTGGCATTTACTTCTTCTGAGATCAAAGATTCTTTTTCTACTCCACCCAATATCCTCCCGACGCTTGTAATAAGTTTTGAAAGTACATATTTCAAAACTTAATCAAAGAATCAAATCTTTGACATCACTAGCTAGCTATATATGTCAGCCGCGTGATCAATTATATAGGCGAGAATAAAAACTGTTGCATCAAAATAATATGATGGACCACAAAAATTAATCATACCCCCAAGAATTGTGAAATTAAGTTGATATAGGAGTGGGCAACGACAAATATATTAACCGTTTTTAGTATTTTTAATTATAAAATTTATGTTTTATGGATGCCACATTTTCTACCACTTCAACAAAAGTTAACATTGCTTTAATCACCGTTTGGTTAACCGTTATCTCTAACGGTCAATGAAAGCGTCATGGCATAAATAGCACAAATTATCATATAACGGGATAGGATTAGAACATTGAATAAAATAGTATACAATCAACATTTTTTTATATATTTCAAACGTTGTATGATATCAGTCCTTAAATAAAATACAACATTACTAACAAAATAACAAATCATCATATTTGAATACAATATTTCATGTTTAATTATAGCTTGCAATTTTCGGGGATTTCAACGATGGTATTTATATAGGAGTGGGCAAGGGGACGAGACTGGGTACTCTTCTCGTTTGAAACGGGTACTCAGTCCCATTTGGAGAAGAAACTTCATCATGTCTCAAAACCGTACGGATTAACGGGTACTCATTACCCGTACGGAAAGGATAATGGGTAACCGCGGAGAATCCATAAATTTGGGTTGTTATTGGCGGCAACAGTAAAGTAGAGATATAGAGTGGATAGAAGTGAACTAGAGATGGATAAATGGATACAGAATAGAGAAGACATGGAGAAAGACTGGGGAAAAAAAAGAACTGTATAATCAATTATAGAGAAATTCTTCGTTTAAAGATTACGTTTGTGAAACCTTACTGGAGTTCATATCGAAAAAGTTAATAATATGGTATTTTGTAGTAAAATCGTAATTTAATTATTGTTCAACTGTTTCCTACCGCTAAAATCATTTTGGGTCTTGTATTCAATATTTCCGGTCGGACCGGCCAGTATAATATGATTTCCTAAACTTTAAAGAGCGAAATTAATCGCATTTTTACCACATTTAATGATATTTTTAATGTTTGATTTTTCATACTGGTGGCCATATATTGGGCCTGGGCAACACCTGGACAGATGACGTGGTGATCTGGTGCACCTTCAGAAGATATATTTTCAATAATTTGATAGATATATTTTCAATCAATTATTATTGGCAATTTTGACATACATGATGCCGTGCATTGATTGAAAGAAACTATTTCTAGTATCTTGAGTTTTAAATTTTATATATGCAATAATTATATGTAAATCAATAATGTTATCGTGTATATACGCTCCTTTGTCCGTCCAATAAAATTCGGTACGTAATTGGACCTTTGTTTTGCTATTATACACAATTTTTAGATACATGATGCATTGAATGAAAGAGGGTAAATGAGAAAGAACATATCCTCCTCAAATCAGTTTACACCGTTATACCAATTTAGTTAGTAGTATTATAGATTCGAGAAACAAATAATTTATGCTAGTTTCAATCAAATATGAAGGGGAAGTTGGCGACAATTGACATCAATTGAATTACGCATATAACTTATCTCAAGAAAATCACTCTATTATCTACATTCATATTGAAATAATAATACAAACCATTACAAACAAAATGAGAAATCATCATATTTGAATACAATATTTAACGTTTATATTTGAATAAAAAAATACCATCAAAATCCATATTTGTATAATATAGAATATTATAAAACCAAATGAAAAATGCTCATTTTTTTGTTAATTTAATTCACCAAAACGACCTCATCTCATTTAGGGATAAAAAGTTGGTCATACCGGTCGGAGCACTAGTTTCTTGATTATGACCGATATTGATCCGTTTATAAGAAAATTTCACACCAGGGTTGTTTGAACCTCTTTTGTGTCTGGTAACGATTGAATCTGGTTGTACGATCGGCATTACACCGATTTGATAATAGTGAGTAAGAAGTTTGTTCAAATCCGCTCAATCTTATGCTGTCTTGCATCCAAACCAAATGGAGGATCTTTGGAGGGAAAAAAACATAAGACTTGCAATCCAATATGTGGTCTTAATTTTTACATTTGACAATCCGGTCAATCCAAAATCTCACAATTGGAATTCAAATCCACGAACCGTAAATATTTGTTATTGGTCGGACAATGAAAGCCACAACATCTTGATCAAGAGATAAATACTTCATATCTGCTAGACCTCTAAAATTAATTGTTGTCAGGCTACAGGAAAATAATTAACTGAAGACATGTAAACGGTGAAATCTTTCAATAAGTCAGCTACAGGATTCTCTGGCTCTTTCTTCACGTTTGGGCTTTTCTTCTCTCTCACTCACGTGGTCCAAACATAAATAAGATTCCCTCCTCCATCAGAGTCCACAGCAGAGGAGATTGCAGGTTCCATTATGCATGTTTGAAGGGGTCTTGAAGCAACTAAAGAGTAAGGGAGAGAGATGACAGAGTTGAAATTTGTATTCAATAAAGGAAACTAAAGGAATTGCTAAGGGCACTCCAATTTCTAGCTCCACTCCACCAACCTAACAGCTAGAGGTGGAAAGAGATCTTATCCGGTTAAACTATAGAGGATTAACTCGATTTAGATTTTCATTTCCGACGAAAATGTAAATATAAAAATGGACTATTATTTATACGATTTTAACCAAAATTGGATCAAATAGTTCTAATTACGGATCGTACGTGTAAGGATCAAGGATTGTGAAATTATATATAGAGTTATATGTGCTAAAAAAATTAACAGTCAAATATTTTGTGCTTAAACCGTAGTTCAATTGTTTTATACCTCTAACAGCCACCTACCAATTTAGAAACTTGTAAGAGATTTTTTCAGTCGGATTGCTACAGTTTCACAAACACCGATTTATTTTATGGAAAATGTTGGCTTTAATTTTCAACTTTTCATGATGAGCCATATTTCTATGCTAGCTCAACTTTCACAAGTACAAAATTAAAATGGATTTGTCTAATTGATGTGTAGTTGGTGGAAGAGAGCAGTTGTTACTAACTAGTACTGCTTCTCATCTAGTTTCTTTCAATCAATGCACGGCATCATGTATGTCAAAATTGCCAATAATAATTGATTGAAAATATATCTATCAAATTATTGAAAATATATCTTCTTGAAGGTGCACCAGATCACCACATCATCCGTCCAGGTGTTGCCCAGGCCCAATATATGGCCACCAGTATGAAAAATCAAACATTAAAAATATGATTAAATGTGGTAAAAATGCGATTGATTTCGCTTTTTAAAGTATAGGAAATCATATTATACCGGCCGGTCCGACCGGAAATATTGGATACAAGAAGCAAAATGGTAGGCGATTTTAGCGGTAGGAAACAATTGAACAATAATTAAATCACGATTTTACTACAAAATACCATATTATTAACTTTTTCGATATGACCTCCTGTACGGTTTCACAAACATAATCTTTAGACGAAGAATTCTTCTATAATTGATTATACATTTCCTTCTCTTTTTTTTCCCCAGTTTTCCTCCATGTCTTCTCTATTCTGTATCATTTATCCATTTCTAGTTCACTTCTATCCACTCTATATCTCTCTCTTATTATGTAAGATCATTATCAACTAATTAAACATGCCACCGGAGCTCTTGTTCGTTCCACTCACAAAATTCTGCAAGACTCAGGGTTGTTATCATGGTCCCATCACCAACATTTAATATTGATTTAGTCTTCTTTTAACTCTCTATTGCGGGAAGAACAATGGTTTGTGCTTGTGTTTTAATTTGGAATGATACTAATAGCTACTGCTCATGTACATTTGTATGCATATTTTTTTAAAAAAGATGAAATACGTGATGCATTATAGTTTCAAAGCATCGATAGAAATATATTCTACTTTACTGTTGCCGCCAATAACAATCCCAATCATGAAAACCACCCAAATTTATGGATTCCCCGCGGTTACCCATTATCCTTTTCGTACGGGTAATGAGTACCCGTACGATTTTGAGACATGAGATGAAGTTTCTTCTCCAAATGGGACTGGGTACCCGTTTCAAACGAGAAGAGTACCCAGTCTCGTCCCTTTGCCCACTCCTATATAAATACCATCGTTGAAATCCCCGAAAATTGCAAGCTATAATTAAACATGAAATATTGTATTCAAATATGATGATTTGTTATTTTGTTTGTAATGTTGTATTTTATTTAAGGACTAATATCAGTACAACGTTTGAAATAAAAAAAAAATGTTAATTGTATACTATTTTATTCAATGTTCTAATCCTATCCCGTTATATGATAATTTGTGCTATTTATGTCATGATGCTTTAATTGATCGTTAGAGATAACGGTTGACCAAACGGTGATTAAAGCAATGTTAACTTTTGTTGAAGTGGTAGAAAATGTGGCATCCATAACACATAAAGTTTATAATTAAAAATAATAAAAACGGTTAATATATTTGCCGTTGCCCACTCCTATATCAACTTAATTTCACAATTCTTGGGGGCATGATTAATTTGGTGGTCCATCATATTATTTTGATGCAACAGTTCTATTCTCGCCTATATAATTGATCACGCGGCTGACAGATAGCTAGCTAGTGATGTCAAAGATTTGATTCTTTGATTAAGTTTTGAAATATGTACTTTCAAAACTTATTACAAGCGTCGGGAGGAGATTGGATGGGGGCGGTAAGGTTCGTACGTGTAAGGATTGAAACCGTATCGAGAGTACATTGTACCAAAAAAAAAAAAAATCAACATCCATGCATTTTGTCTTTAAGCCGTAGTTTAACCTTTTTATGTCGTTAACAACTGTGGATTAATTTAGACTTTGAAAGGAAATTTTTTGGGATAAATTCGTTGTAGTTTCACAAACACCGATTTATTTGATGGAAAATGTTCGCTTTCAACCTTTTCATGTCGTGCTCTGATGCCTTTGCCAAAATATTGCAATATTCCAAACCCGTCTTTCTTTCTATGCTAGACAATTTGTTTTATATCGATAAGGATGGTATTAGTTTGTTTTTTTTTTTGTGTAAGTACAATTTAATAGATTCGAATCTAAAACTTTCAAGTTCGAAACTAGTGGTGTTATCACTAGACCAAACCTTGATTCTTTATGGTAGCTCAACTTTCACAAGTACAAAGATAGGGCTTATTGGAAGGGTGGGATGCATTGATGGTGGTCCATTGTTTGTTGGCAATGGCATGCAAAGAAAGCTAAGAGAGACATTGAAGGGGCTTTGTACCAACTATGGAGTAGAAAAAGAATCTTTGATCTCAGCTTTGTAGGTTCCATTATATGCATGTTTGAAGGGGTCTTGAAGCAACTAAAGAGTAAGGGAGAGGAGATGACAGAGTTGAAATTTGTATTCAATAAAGGAAACCAAAGGAATTGCTAAGGGCACTCCAATTTCTAGCTCCACTCCACCAACCTAACTGCTAGAGGTGGAAAGAGATCTTATCCGGTTAAATTGTAGAGGATTAACTCGATTTAGATTTTCATTTCCGACGAAAATGTAAACATAAAAATGGACTATTACTTATACGATTTTAACCAAAATTGGATCAAATAGTTCTAATTACGGAGCGTATGTGTAAGGATCAAGGATTGTGAAATTATATTGAGAGTTATATGTACTAAAAAAATTAATATGATGGACCACCAAATTAATCATGCCCCAAGAATTATAAAATGAAGTTGATATAGGAGTGGGCAACGGCAAATATATTAACCGTTTTTAGTATTTTTAATTATAAAATTTATGTGTTAAAGACGATGCCACATTTTCTACTATCAATTGATCAAGAGATAAATACTTCATCTCTGCTAGACCTCTACAATCAGACCAGTATGAAGGCTAATTCTGCAACCCCTCTGCGTGTGGCCAGTTCATTGGTGGGAATTAATAGTTTTCTTTTATTTTTTTAAGCGTTATTAATTAACTGAAGACATGTAAACGGTGAAATCTTTCAATAAGTCAGCTAGAGGATTCTCTGGCTCTTTCTTCACGTTTGAGCTTTTCTTCTCTCTTACTCACGTGGTCCAAAAACATTGTAGGCATCCAATTATATAATTTACCTATCCAATATTGTATATCATAACTTGAAAAAATATATATTAATTAGTATAAACGTGAATCATGTTTACTGATCACTAAAGATTTTATTTGATAGGGCTAAAGCCCATTATCCCCTACTATTTCGTAATCAGTTTGTTTGGATATTTCTCCAATTGAAGAAAGGTAAATAATGTTTATTGTTCAATAAAAAATTTATTTGGTTGGGGCTTAAACCTATTATCCCGACAATATTTTGATATGTTTCCTTGGATATTTCTTCAATTTAAGCAATATTCAAATGGCCAATAAGATCAAAACTAGCACATACTTTTCTGTCAATTTCACTATCCCACAACTTTCCAGGCACAATATTGAAGCTTAGATACATTCTTTTAATCGGCTTATTATATCGGTTTGATATTGGATTAGAGTGTTGGAATCGAATCACAAGTTGCAAATTTACTGTAACTAATCACTTCTTTGTTGATTCCCCTGCTTCTATACGATAATCCATTGTCTATGATTTGCTGGGTTTTATTTGAGTTAATTTTCTATAAAAATATCTATACACAATGAAGAATTGGACATTGTGGCAGGAAGTAAATGTCTGACTGTCTGAGGAAGCAATTAATAGGAACAATAGGAGGAAGATAGTCAATATAGAGGGAGAGATCAAAGAATATTTCAAGTAGAAACAAAAAAATTTACGATTATTACCAATCTATGTACCCTGATTTTGTAACATGAAATTATAAACCTGCATGCAACCACTCCAAAGAAATAGACAAAAAAATGGAGGGACTGGAGAGGTTATGGAGCTTCTAGCCCCCATCGTCTAGAGAGTGAGAGATAGAGAGGTCGGCGGTAGATCTGATTATTCTTTATCAGAGAAGGCGGGTATCCTGGAGTTGGGGAGGAGAGCAGAAAATGATAAGAGAGAGAGTGAGAAGCCCACTACTACCATTTATAAATGAGTTCTCAAGCAGGTTCAGCTGGTCTGCTTTCAATTTCTCTAGCATGGTGGCGAAGAAGGACGGGCAAAAGTTAGTTGGGGTCGTATGGCTAGACCACGAAAAGAGAGTCGTCAGTGGGATTGCGAGAGCTTGCTGCCTGGAATAAAGCTTGCACAGTCCGACTAGTATGGTTGTTTCTGATGAAGAGTGGGGCTATCTGGGTTGCTTCGTTTCAGCAATATAAGGTGAAAACAAGTAGCATTTGGACTCTCAAGGTTAGTCCAAGCAGTTCCTAGGTCTGGCGACGTATTCTTAAGCTACCTTTGGAGGTTCAGCCTAATGTGCAGGTACGAAATGGTCAGGTTTTCTGGGCTAACTATCTTATGCCAGTTTGTAAGGTTTCTGATGTATGGGAGACCTTGCGTATAAAGTATATTGTGGTAGAGTGGGGGAGTCTCATTTGGAGTAAGTATAAGATTATCCGGAATATTTTTTTTGGCTTTGATGACTATGGTGGATGGTATTGTGACCAAGGATAAGTTGTTGAAATGGGGGAAAGTGGTCAATGGTTTGTGTGTGCTCTGTAATGCAGAAATGGAGCCTCGTGATCATATGTTCTTTCGATGTGTCTATGCTCGTCGAATGTTAGCAGATTTGCATTTTGGTTCTCTCTGTCGAGACTCTTGGGTAGCCATAGTTGCACCGGGTATTCATAGTTGCAGGCGACCGATAGCAGATAGGGTTGATGGTCTTATTTGGTGCATTTATTGTGTAGGGTTATGGAAAGAACGTTCTCGTTGCGTTCATGGTACATCAGTCAGGATTGCGGAGGAACTTGTTAGGGAAACTATTCTTGATTTGAATTTTGTGAGTAGGAACAATGAGTGTCTAGAGGAGGGTTTGAGAGTTGTAGGCCTTGATCAGGTGTAGAGGTTAATATATTTGCCGTTGCCCACTCCTATATCAACTTAATTTCACAATTCTTGGGGGCATGATTAATTTGGTGGTCCATCATATTATTTTGATGCAACAGTTCTATTCTCGCCTATATAATTGATCACGCGGCTGACAGATAGCTAGCTAGTGATGTCAAAGATTTGATTCTTTGATTAGGTTTTGAAATGTGTACTTTCAAAACTTATTACAAGCGTCGGGAGGAGATTGGATGGGGGCGGTAAGGTTCGTACGTGTAAGGATTGAAACCGTATCGAGAGTACATTGTACCAAAAAAAAAAAAAAATCAACATCCATGCATTTTGTCTTTAAGCCGTAGTTTAACCTTTTTATGTCGTTAACAACTGTGGATTAATTTAGACTTTGAAAGGAAATTTTTTGGGATAAATTCGTTGTAGTTTCACAAACACCGATTTATTTGATGGAAAATGTTCGCTTTCAACCTTTCATGTCGTGCTCTGATGCCTTTGCCAAAATATTGCAATATTCCAAACCCGTCTTTCTTTCTATGCTAGACAATTTGTTTTTATATTGATAAGGATGGTATTAGTTTGTTTTTTTTTTTGTGTAAGTACAATTTAGTAGATTCGAATCTAAAACTTTCAAGTTCGAAACTAGTGGTGTTATCACTAGACCAAACCTTGATTCTTTATGGTAGCTCAACTTTCACAAGTACAAAGATAGGGCTTATTGGAAGGGTGGGATGCATTGATGGTGGTCCATTGTTTGTTTGCAATGGCATGCAAAGAAAGCTAAGAGAGACATTGAAGGGGCTTTGTACCAACTATGGAGTAGAAAAAGAATCTTTGATCTCAGCTTTGTAGGTTCCATTATATGCATGTTTGAAGGGGTCTTGAAGCAACTAAAGAGTAAGGGAGAGGAGATGACAGAGTTGAAATTTGTATTCAATAAAGGAAACCAAAGGAATTGCTAAGGGCACTCCAATTTCTAGCTCCACTCCACCAACCTAACTGCTAGAGGTGGAAAGAGATCTTATCCGGTTAAATTGTAGAGGATTAACTCGATTTAGATTTTCATTTCCGACGAAAATGTAAACATAAAAATGGACTATTACTTATACGATTTTAACCAAAATTGGATCAAATAGTTCTAATTACGGAGCGTATGTGTAAGGATCAAGGATTGTGAAATTATATTGAGAGTTATATGTACTAAAAAAATTAATATGATGGACCACCAAATTAATCATGCCCCAAGAATTATAAAATGAAGTTGATATAGGAGTGGGCAACGGCAAATATATTAACCGTTTTTAGTATTTTTAATTATAAAATTTATGTGTTAAAGACGATGCCACATTTTCTACTATCAATTGATCAAGAGATAAATACTTCATCTCTGCTAGACCTCTACAATCAGACCAGTATGAAGGCTAATTCTGCAACCCCTCTGCGTGTGGCCAGTTCATTGGTGGGAATTAATAGTTTTCTTTTATTTTTTTAAGCGTTATTAATTAACTGAAGACATGTAAACGGTGAAATCTTTCAATAAGTCAGCTAGAGGATTCTCTGGCTCTTTCTTCACGTTTGAGCTTTTCTTCTCTCTTACTCACGTGGTCCAAAAACATTGTAGGCATCCAATTATATAATTTACCTATCCAATATTGTATATCATAACTTGAAAAAATATATATTAATTAGTATAAACGTGAATCATGTTTACTGATCACTAAAGATTTTATTTGATAGGGCTAAAGCCCATTATCCCCTACTATTTCGTAATCAGTTTGTTTGGATATTTCTCCAATTGAAGAAAGGTAAATAATGTTTATTGTTCAATAAAAAATTTATTTGGTTGGGCCTTAAACCTATTATCCCGACAATATTTTGATATGTTTCCTTGGATATTTCTTCAATTTAAGCAATATTCAAATGGCCAATAAGATCAAAACTAGCACATACTTTTCTGTCAATTTCACTATCCCACAACTTTCCAGGCACAATATTGAAGCTTAGATACATTCTTTTAATCGGCTTATTATATCGGTTTGATATTGGATTAGAGTGTTGGAATCGAATCACAAGTTGCAAATTTACTGTAACTAATCACTTCTTTGTTGATTCCCCTGCTTCTATACGATAATCCATTGTCTATGATTTGCTGGGTTTTATTTGAGTTAATTTTCTATAAAAATATCTATACACAATGAAGAATTGGACATTGTGGCAGGAAGTAAATGTCTGACTGTCTGAGGAAGCAATTAATAGGAACAATAGGAGGAAGATAGTCAATATAGAGGGAGAGATCAAAGAATATTTCAAGTAGAAACAAAAAAATTTACGATTATTACCAATCTATGTACCCTGATTTTGTAACATGAAATTATAAACCTGCATGCAACCACTCCAAAGAAATAGACAAAAAAATGGAGGGACTGGAGAGGTTATGGAGCTTCTAGCCCCCATCGTCTAGAGAGTGAGAGATAGAGAGGTCGGCGGTAGATCTGATTATTCTTTATCAGAGAAGGCGGGTATCCTGGAGTTGGGGAGGAGAGCAGAAAATGATAAGAGAGAGAGTGAGAAGCCCACTACTACCATTTATAAATGAGTTCTCAAGCAGGTTCAGCTGGTCTGCTTTCAATTTCTCTAGCATGGTGGCGAAGAAGGACGGGCAAAAGTTAGTTGGGGTCGTATGGCTAGACCACGAAAAGAGAGTCGTCAGTGGGATTGCGAGAGCTTGCTGCCTGGAATAAAGCTTGCACAGTCCGACTAGTATGGTTGTTTCTGATGAAGAGTGGGGCTATCTGGGTTGCTTCGTTTCAGCAATATAAGGTGAAAACAAGTAGCATTTGGACTCTCAAGGTTAGTCCAAGCAGTTCCTAGGTCTGGCGACGTATTCTTAAGCTACCTTTGGAGGTTCAGCCTAATGTGCAGGTACGAAATGGTCAGGTTTTCTGGGCTAACTATCTTATGCCAGTTTGTAAGGTTTCTGATGTATGGGAGACCTTGCGTATAAAGTATATTGTGGTAGAGTGGGGGAGTCTCATTTGGAGTAAGTATAAGATTATCCGGAATATTTTTTTTGGCTTTGATGACTATGGTGGATGGTATTGTGACCAAGGATAAGTTGTTGAAATGGGGGAAAGTGGTCAATGGTTTGTGTGTGCTCTGTAATGCAGAAATGGAGCCTCGTGATCATATGTTCTTTCGATGTGTCTATGCTCGTCGAATGTTAGCAGATTTGCATTTTGGTTCTCTCTGTCGAGACTCTTGGGTAGCCATAGTTGCACCGGGTATTCATAGTTGCAGGCGACCGATAGCAGATAGGGTTGATGGTCTTATTTGGTGCATTTATTGTGTAGGGTTATGGAAAGAACGTTCTCGTTGCGTTCATGGTACATCAGTCAGGATTGCGGAGGAACTTGTTAGGGAAACTATTCTTGATTTGAATTTTGTGAGTAGGAACAATGAGTGTCTAGAGGAGGGTTTGAGAGTTGTAGGCCTTGATCAGGTGTAGAGGTTAATATATTTGCCGTTGCCCACTCCTATATCAACTTAATTTCACAATTCTTGGGGGCATGATTAATTTGGTGGTCCATCATATTATTTTGATGCAACAGTTCTATTCTCGCCTATATAATTGATCACGCGGCTGACAGATAGCTAGCTAGTGATGTCAAAGATTTGATTCTTTGATTAGGTTTTGAAATGTGTACTTTCAAAACTTATTACAAGCGTCGGGAGGAGATTGGATGGGGGCGGTAAGGTTCGTACGTGTAAGGATTGAAACCGTATCGAGAGTACATTGTACCAAAAAAAAAAAAAAATCAACATCCATGCATTTTGTCTTTAAGCCGTAGTTTAACCTTTTTATGTCGTTAACAACTGTGGATTAATTTAGACTTTGAAAGGAAATTTTTTGGGATAAATTCGTTGTAGTTTCACAAACACCGATTTATTTGATGGAAAATGTTCGCTTTCAACCTTTCATGTCGTGCTCTGATGCCTTTGCCAAAATATTGCAATATTCCAAACCCGTCTTTCTTTCTATGCTAGACAATTTGTTTTTATATTGATAAGGATGGTATTAGTTTGTTTTTTTTTTGTGTAAGTACAATTTAGTAGATTCGAATCTAAAACTTTCAAGTTCGAAACTAGTGGTGTTATCACTAGACCAAACCTTGATTCTTTATGGTAGCTCAACTTTCACAAGTACAAAGATAGGGCTTATTGGAAGGGTGGGATGCATTGATGGTGGTCCATTGTTTGTTGGCAATGGCATGCAAAGAAAGCTAAGAGAGACATTGAAGGGGCTTTGTACCAACTATGGAGTAGAAAAAGAATCTTTGATCTCAGCTTTGTAGGTTCCATTATATGCATGTTTGAAGGGGTCTTGAAGCAACTAAAGAGTAAGGGAGAGGAGATGACAGAGTTGAAATTTGTATTCAATAAAGGAAACCAAAGGAATTGCTAAGGGCACTCCAATTTCTAGCTCCACTCCACCAACCTAACTGCTAGAGGTGGAAAGAGATCTTATCCGGTTAAATTGTAGAGGATTAACTCGATTTAGATTTTCATTTCCGACGAAAATGTAAACATAAAAATGGACTATTACTTATACGATTTTAACCAAAATTGGATCAAATAGTTCTAATTACGGAGCGTATGTGTAAGGATCAAGGATTGTGAAATTATATTGAGAGTTATATGTACTAAAAAAATTAATATGATGGACCACCAAATTAATCATGCCCCAAGAATTATAAAATGAAGTTGATATAGGAGTGGGCAAGGGCAAATATATTAACCGTTTTTATTATTTTTAATTATAAAATTTATGTGTTAAAGACGATGCCACATTTTCTACTATCAATTGATCAAGAGATAAATACTTCATCTCTGCTAGACCTCTACAATCAGACCAGTATGAAGGCTAATTCTGCAACCCCTCTGCGTGTGGCCAGTTCATTGGTGGGAATTAATAGTTTTCTTTTATTTTTTTAAGCGTTATTAATTAACTGAAGACATGTAAACGGTGAAATCTTTCAATAAGTCAGCTAGAGGATTCTCTGGCTCTTTCTTCACGTTTGAGCTTTTCTTCTCTCTTACTCACGTGGTCCAAAAACATTGTAGGCATCCAATTATATAATTTACCTATCCAATATTGTATATCATAACTTGAAAAAATATATATTAATTAGTATAAACGTGAATCATGTTTACTGATCACTAAAGATTTTATTTGATAGGGCTAAAGCCCATTATCCCCTACTATTTCGTAATCAGTTTGTTTGGATATTTCTCCAATTGAAGAAAGGTAAATAATGTTTATTGTTCAATAAAAAATTTATTTGGTTGGGCCTTAAACCTATTATCCCGACAATATTTTGATATGTTTCCTTGGATATTTCTTCAATTTAAGCAATATTCAAATGGCCAATAAGATCAAAACTAGCACATACTTTTCTGTCAATTTCACTATCCCACAACTTTCCAGGCACAATATTGAAGCTTAGATACATTCTTTTAATCGGCTTATTATATCGGTTTGATATTGGATTAGAGTGTTGGAATCGAATCACAAGTTGCAAATTTACTGTAACTAATCACTTCTTTGTTGATTCCCCTGCTTCTATACGATAATCCATTGTCTATGATTTGCTGGGTTTTATTTGAGTTAATTTTCTATAAAAATATCTATACACAATGAAGAATTGGACATTGTGGCAGGAAGTAAATGTCTGACTGTCTGAGGAAGCAATTAATAGGAACAATAGGAGGAAGATAGTCAATATAGAGGGAGAGATCAAAGAATATTTCAAGTAGAAACAAAAAAAATTACGATTATTACCAATCTATGTACCCTGATTTTGTAACATGAAATTATAAACCTGCATGCAACCACTCCAAAGAAATAGACAAAAAAATGGAGGGACTGGAGAGGTTATGGAGCTTCTAGCCCCCATCGTCTAGAGAGTGAGAGATAGAGAGGTCGGCGGTAGATCTGATTATTCTTTATCAGAGAAGGCGGGTATCCTGGAGTTGGGGAGGAGAGCAGAAAATGATAAGAGAGAGAGTGAGAAGCCCACTACTACCATTTATAAATGAGTTCTCAAGCAGGTTCAGCTGGTCTGCTTTCAATTTCTCTAGCATGGTGGCGAAGAAGGACGGGCAAAAGTTAGTTGGGGTCGTATGGCTAGACCACGAAAAGAGAGTCGTCAGTGGGATTGCGAGAGCTTGCTGCCTGGAATAAAGCTTGCACAGTCCGACTAGTATGGTTGTTTCTGATGAAGAGTGGGGCTATCTGGGTTGCTTCGTTTCAGCAATATAAGGTGAAAACAAGTAGCATTTGGACTCTCAAGGTTAGTCCAAGCAGTTCCTAGGTCTGGCGACGTATTCTTAAGCTACCTTTGGAGGTTCAGCCTAATGTGCAGGTACAAAATGGTCAGGTTTTCTGGGCTAACTATCTTATGCCAGTTTGTAAGGTTTCTGATGTATGGGAGACCTTGCGTATAAAGTATATTGTGGTAGAGTGGGGGAGTCTCATTTGGAGTAAGTATAAGATTATCCGGAATATTTTTTTTGGCTTTGATGACTATGGTGGATGGTATTGTGACCAAGGATAAGTTGTTGAAATGGGGGAAAGTGGTCAATGGTTTGTGTGTGCTCTGTAATGCAGAAATGGAGCCTCGTGATCATATGTTCTTTCGATGTGTCTATGCTCGTCGAATGTTAGCAGATTTGCATTTTGGTTCTCTCTGTCAAGACTCTTGGGTAGCCATAGTTGCACCGGGTATTCATAGTTGCAGGCGACCGATAGCAGATAGGGTTGATGGTCTTATTTGGTGCATTTATTGTGCAGGGTTATGGAAAGAACGTTCTCGTTGCGTTCATGGTACATCAGTCAGGATTGCGGAGGAACTTGTTAGGGAAACTATTCTTGATTTGAATTTTGTGAGTAGGAACAATGAGTGTCTAGAGGAGGGTTTGAGAGTTGTAGGCCTTGATCAGGTGTAGAGGTTAATGTGGGTTGCTTTTTTGTTTGATTGTAGAATGTTGATATTTCTTTTACAAGGCTGCTCAGTATAGGCTTTCCTTCGTTGCATCGGTCGCCATTTGTACTTTGCAAATGGTTTTGGGTAATGAAAAGTAACTGATTCAACGGAAAAAAATGTATCATGTCTTCTTTTAATTCAAAATAGACCGAGACTAAACACGAACCTTGTTTATTTGAACTTGAGACCCAGTATCACCTCCAACCGGTTGAGGACAACTAGTTTTCACCTTGTTACGTTGCATATGATATATCAATGAAGATATAGATACAAATAATTAAATATCATAATAATTAAATGTTAAATAAACAAAAAGTGGGGGAGAGAAAGAGAGCATGTGATTTTGATTGAACTTTGTGACTTTTGCGTCACTCTAATGGACCTTTCAATCTCCTATTTTACCGCCCAACTGTTGGGTTTGTCTTAAGCCCAGCTACAATGGGATAGTTATGTTGATGACCTGAGTATGATACATCGTTATTGGTTGCACCGTGTGAAGATTGTTTCATATCCTGCAAGTCCTGAGTAGTTTTGAAAACACTCCACATGCATGGTCATACATAGTATCACTCTTAGCTACCAATGTAGATATCTCTCAAAATTTATAATTCACATCGAAGTAACGCTTCCCATTGAGTTCCTTAGAACTTCCACCAATTTGACTCGAACTTCTGAGATAGATCTCCATCCTTGGCATCCTCTGTCCATCTCTGTCTATCATTTAGCGTTAGCCACCTGCTTTGTAGAATTTGATGATGCGGAATTGAAACGAACACACGAAACAAAGGATTTTACGTGGTATCCTCGATCGATTGATCGAGACTAATCCACGGTGAGCTCATAAGAGCTCACAACTGATCTCTTATTAGGATTACATCTTGACGGCCTACTATCACACAAGTAGATAGCTAAACTTATATAGATAAACTTAGGGTTAAAACCCTAATCCAAACAAATCAGACGAGGCCCAACAAGGCCCAATACTAACACGGTTTAAGTAACCGCAACACTCCCCCTCATGCGAAGACATGAATGACAAGAATGTTGAGCTTGAAGAAGTAAATGTGAAGAACAAGCATGATGGCTTGAACCACAAAACTCGAGATGAATAACATCTCGGACGAGGTTGATTGGAGACGACTGACTCTCTCTGAACAACCTGATGATGGAGACGATTGACTGCGTCTCTTGAACTTGAACACACTTGGTACATCGTGGTCGACCTGATGACTGAGTTAGTTGACCGACGTATGTTGACCTCCTATTCTCCCCCTCAAGCTTGAGCATGAACATCGTGAATGCCCAGCTTGAAAAGCGATGAATGGTTGATATGTGCCCACTAATGAACCGGAAGAGGGGACGACCATTTCTTAGATCGTGAATGCGAACTGGACGATGAAGGGACGATGACTTCTCTGATCGTACTACCTTTTGAACGCCAGGGGGACGACCATTTTATGGAACGTGAATGCCTCAATCCATACTTGACTATATTTGATGAAAAAAGCCTGCAAAATGAAATTGCTAGCCCAAAATATGATAGAAGAGCCCATAACCCTTACCATATCAAATGTGAAAGCCCATAAGAGCTATTTTGGCAACACTTGGAGAGAAAATGTCAACATGCCCAATTTTGGATTTTGGGCGGCGCATTCGTGGGAGGGGAGAAGGTATGGCCCGTAGGGTTGGGAACAACCTCATTTGCCATTCCTCCTTCCTTTCTCAAGTGCAATCTGTTGTTCCCCTTCCCTTTTCTTCTTCTTCCTTCCACGGTGGCGCGGCAATGAAAGATGCAGCAGCACAGGACACCGTAAGGAAGAGAACGACAAGGAAGAATGAATGGCGGAGATGATGACGACGCATCGACTGGATCTGACGGCGGACTGGATTTCGCCTATGAGTGCGAAAGATTAGATGATGACGCCATCTTCGCTGGATGTTGGCGGACTCGCGGTCGCGTCACATATGTTGACCAATTTCCACCATGAACACAAGGCAAACGCCCACAAATCGATCTCCAAACTTTAATTGACCTGGTGATAACCATCTAATTCCTTGGACCGGACGAACGCCCACCAACCATTCTCCCAATATGGAGAAGAGAAGACCCGGCCACAACGACGAGAGCACCGGAATCGGAGTCCAAGACTGACAAGAATTTATCTGGTCGTGTGAACTGGAGACGAACATGAGCTTGACAAAGACTACAAAACTGACGACCTGCCGACGATGCTGAACCCTGGGGATAGCGACGCGCTCGACGCAGGATGTGAGCCTCTTGAGGACGGTGCTTTCTGGCGCCAATTACTTGGACGACGGAGCGATGGCGGCTGACCTTTCGTGACTATTACTGGCTAAATCCAACTTTAGAGAAGAGACGATGACCTCGGGAGATGGCCGTGACACCGCCACAAGCCTAAGACGTACGACCGCGACTGATTGACGGAGCACATTCTCCCGGCGACGACTCGGGACTCATGTTGGCGGATTTGCGAGACAACCTCGGCACAATTGACATTGAACTGATGACGTCGATGCGGCCACGGGGGAGGGTAACGTATGTTGAAAACACTCCACATGCATGGTCATACATAGTATCACTCTTAGCTACCAATGTAGATATCTCTCAAAATTTATAATTCACATCGAAGTAACGCTTCCCATTGAGTTCCTTAGAACTTCCACCAATTTGACTCGAACTTCTGAGATAGATCTCCATCCTTGGCATCCTCTGTCCATCTCTGTCTATCATTTAGCGTTAGCCACCTGCTCTGTAGAATTTGATGATGCGGAATTGAAACGAACACACGAAACAAAGGATTTTACGTGGTATCCTCGATCGATTGATCGAGACTAATCCACGGTGAGCTCATAAGAGCTCACAACTGATCTCTTATTAGGATTACATCTTGACGGCTTACTATCACACAAGTAGATAGCTAAACTTATATAGATAAACTTAGGGTT
The DNA here is from genome assembly GCA_964030455.1 of Linum trigynum. Taxonomy (NCBI): domain Eukaryota; kingdom Viridiplantae; phylum Streptophyta; class Magnoliopsida; order Malpighiales; family Linaceae; genus Linum; species Linum trigynum. The sequence goes on along the minus strand of OZ034815.1, from coordinate 41,446,076 downwards.
AAAACCCTAATCCAAACAAATCAGACGAGTCCCAACAAGGCCCAACTAACACGGTTTAAGTAACCACAACAGTTTGAACCGCACGGTAGATTAGCGGTTCAAACGATTAACCGTTCGAACCGAAGAAAGTCGGCCAGTCAGCTCAAAGCTTTCCAGCCGCTCCCTCTTGTTCCGATTGCCTCCAGTGTCCATCTACTCATTTCTTGAGGCCGAAGCCCGACGACGGACCAAAGAAAGAAGGGTAGGCTGAGGCAGGGTGTACGTGGGTTTATATTTGGGCTACGGGAGGCAAGGGCATGTGGGCTTTGGGTTTTAACTTTATTACTTGGTAAACAAATAGTTTTTGGGCATTTAGTGGTTTAACGGAAGCCACATCAGAATCTAATACTTGGTGGTTTAAAATTTGCGGTCATTTTAATATTTTGTGGTTTAAATTTGTTTTAGACTATATACTCTATTATGGGTATGTGTTTTAAAGTGTTATTATGTATCGAGTACTTATATTGTTCTTATGAGGGATTAGTTCATTAACAAATTTTTAACGATTGAATATCGATCAAGTTAATAATTTGTGGTCGTTTGTTATATCAATTCATACTTTGGTTTTATTTCGACGACGTTAAAAATTTCTATATATTAATTGCTGGTGTGGGAGTGGTCAGTAGCACTAATGAGTAGCTCTCTAGTCTAATATCATTTTTTTAATTCACATAATTAATATAACATCCCAACCATTTTTCTAACCAAAATATTGCCCGCTTTGAGTCTATTTTCGCATGATTTTTACTTTTAGGTTGCATCATAATGACTTCTTAGGTTGCCGCCCATCTTTACACTGCTTTGCACTAAGCATGTTTAACTTCGAAGTTCTTACAAAAACTCTTGCATATCGCTCCAAAAATCGTCTTGTCAGTTAATATTGAATTAAGTTCAAAGTGCTTACTAAATCATTTGTAGAATATTAGAAAACCATGTTTATGAATGATCATTATGCTTAATCATTATGTAACTTGCATTTCTGTATATATCATGCTTGCTCACATGGTTATTATGATAAGTTGCAACTTGCAAAGGAGATTTGATAATGTACCCTCGATTTCATTGTGTAATCAATGGTTTGTGCAGGTTCTTATTTGGTGAACTTGGGATTGTGGGAGAGGTTTAATCGTGGATCATATACCACAACACTAACACACCCACTCAAACGAAAGCCACTCACAAGAGCTTGAAGTTTGCACAGGTCTGAAGACAAGAATACCATGTGCTTAACAAATGGGGGTCACCGGGAATAGAACACAAGACCTCTCGTCACAGAAGGCTCTGATACCATGTCAAGAACCAATTGGTCTCAATAACTCGAATTGTTGGGAGAAGTTCAATCGTGGATCATATACCACAACACTAACAGTTCCGTCTCAAATTTCAATGTCCAGCTTGAGCCTTGAAGTGGTCATTTGCTTTTGGAGATGAAGTTACGTTGTATGGATTATGGAAGATGGGGCCGGCCGGCTGGGAGTAGTCTCAATATCTTCTCTCTTGCTTCTTAATCCGTATGGGATAATTAAGCTCTTCTATAGACCAAGAATTATTAGGCAGTCCTTTACACTTGTTCTGTAATAGAATTCTGACTTGCGCACATTATGAGGGTGCGTTTTGGAATTTAAATATGGGTTTGTTTGGATAGTTGTATTTCAAATGTAAGGTATTTGAAATAAATGTAATTAAAATGTATGTATTTGAAATACTAGCATTTGAAATACATGTAATTCAAAAAAATTTATAGTCAATTGTAATTTGTATGCATTCCAAATTTTATGATTTTTTATTTTAATTTTAAATTTTTGGTCACTTAGAGCATCAGCATAAATGCAATTGCAAAAACAATTGCATTTGTATTCTTTATTGCCAACTCAATTTTTTTGCAATCCACATCACATTAATTTCATTCACCTACATCAATGCAATTAACTTGCAATGCATCTGTAATTATATATTATATTTTAATGTGGATTCTCTTACTAATAATTTTGGTAAATTACAGTTTGGTACCCAAATATATTTTTTCTTACAATTTAGTACCTAAACTTTTAAAATTTTACAAATAGTTCCAGAAATTTTTGGTACCTTTATATCTTTTTCCTCACACTATAGCAACTAAACTTTTAAAATTTTACAAATATATCCAATCTTTTGTTAGGAGGTATTTCAAATCACTAGTGGTTGAAATGTATTTGAAGTTGACAATTAATACACTAGACATGTATTTGGAAATCACTCCATGAATTTGGCACAAATTCAAATACCAAATGTGATTTATATCCAAACAAATGATTTGACATTTAGAAATCAAAATCACAAATATTAAATCCAAATCATTCTATCCAAACACACCCATGTATCTTAAATAAAATGTATTTGAAATGCATGTGTTTTAAATACTTGTATTTAAAATCCATGTATTTCAAAATGTTTTTTAGATGTTCAATTGTAATTTGTTTATAGTCAAAGGGACGAAATGACCATTTGATATGTTTGGATAATATGTTGTTTGATCTATTCATGGATTTCTGATTATGCATAGTATTTTTCCCTTTTAAAAGTTTTTTCAATAGGGTGAACTGTATCTTCTATGGATGCAAAGATCTAACCATCAAGACATTGTATTTTTTGAAAAATTGGCATGTTATGCTGAGAAATTATGTGTGGTAAGCCCAACATGTGATGCATTTTTTTATTGCAATAATTCGGGTTTTGGACAAGATAAAAATTGAGCTTTAGTGAGGAAATCCTACAAGGTGATGCTAGTTCCTCTCTAGTACAAGTAAAATCTCCACTCGTCTAATTGATAGAAAACTTGAGGATGTGTTCTTAAGGGAATGGATAGAGCTTTCGAAATCCCTTATTTAATTGATCCTCCGCTCAAATTGCGGTGTAGGAGCTTAGAGATCTTTCTCAACTAATAAAGGTCTAATGCTTTAGTGAGCTCTCCACACAGAGAAGTCTAGAAAAGGAGAAAAAATTATGTTTGCAAGATAAGAAAATGAGTATGTTTTTTAAGAAGGCAAAAGTGCTTAAAGGAATGTCAAGTTGATGGTAGAAGCATTCAAAGATAAAAACGTTTTTCAAAAACTTCACCCTATTGTTTTGAGAGGAGTCTCTCATGCTATTATTGACGTTGTAAGTTTACTTTTGATCCACAACCTAAGATTGTGGTTGAGTGATAATTGTCGGGTTTTCATTGAGTTGTACGATCATGAGTAGTATTTGCTTGGGGAGAAACAAAGTTCAGGTGTGGGGTATTTCTGATGACACTCAATTTATAGTGTTTATCACTCTCATATTTGATACTGATGTCATTGATTGCTGCACATACCAAATTTAGGTGGCCCGAAATCCAGGATCGTATTTCCCTAGGGCCTCTCGCATAAACCTTACTTTGGTAGTGAGGTACGGTTCCAGTTTATTTAGAAAAAAATAATGTAGGGGGTTGAGGTGCCTCTAGTTTTGGAAAACAAAAACAAAAAGAAAAGAGTGCACATAAAAGTGAACATATAGCTAAGTTGGATGGACCAGATAGCAGAGAAGGAAGAAATTGCATAGGAAAGCTCCATCTAGATCGCATAGTCGCGTATCCCTCAATAATTGGCAACATATGAGCTTCCAATTTTGTATTCTATTCGATATCACCTTGTGTCAAAGCATTTACCCGAATTAATGGGAGATAAGGACCCTATGGATTCCTCCCTTGAGGCATCACGTCGTTGGATTGAAGGATCGATCGAATAGGACCGCCATGTCTTGTCTAATCCAACACGACTAGGATTTCGATCCTTGCACCTCGAAGAGTGCAAGGTTGACCAAGCATTCATCCAAATGGACAAATAACAAAATAGAGGAAATCAAGAATCAGCACATATGAAAAAAAAACAATCGCATTAAACCAGACATTGAGTTTTAAATGACTATAACCCCTAGGGTTCACATACCTACGCACCTAAAGAACTAGTAAGCCATGGGTAAGGGTTTCTGGGCTATCATTGATCAAAACAAAGTCCCCAAAATACCACAGGAATCGGCAGCCACAATAGAGAAAACAGGGCCTGTGTAGCCATTTTTAGTGTCGATTCCTCCCTTCTGGTTGGTTTCTGTAACAACCTAACACGGTCAGGTACTGCTTTTTACCAAAATTCCCTTAATCATAAATCATTATTGAAATAGGTTGAACAACAACAGAGGTGATAAATACAAAACAACATTGAAACATGAACATACTTGAAAAATTTGACTTTGAAACATCCATCTGAAAAATCACATAAAGTCTTATGTCCCACCAAGTACTGAACTTTACTAACTTCATCTTGGAGTCCTCTGGATCCACTAATCCTTGTTGTGAAATGATGAATCCCTATTATACTCTAGTGCTTCTTCAAATCCTGAGTGCGAGCAAAAGGGTCAGTCCTACTCTTAATACCATTCTTCCATAACATAAAAACTGAACCAACATGCATAACGAGTAAATATGATCATGTGGTGCCTTAGTATGTTATTGAGTACATTATAAGGAATTCCAGAGCATATACATCTTGTTTACTTTCTGAGTATCTAATATCTTTTATCTTACAATGGGTTCCCTACCACGTCAAACGGCAAGCAAATTTGGTCAAATCACGAAAAAATCTTCATGAGAGGTTGCTTATGGGCAAAAGAGCTCAAACCACGAAGAAAACATGTGTCAGCCAGAACCGTCACCCCGCTGCCACTTAAGCCCAAGCTCAAATAAAGATCCAAAAGGCCTTGTTTCATCCCTAAGTGAGAGAAACTGTGTCCTAGTAGGTTTAGGAAGGTTTTGGGCGAGACTCATTAGTTCAATATGAATTATTTCTTATCGATGCTTGTGATTATATAGTATATTACTATATACATTGTGCTTAGTATAATATAGGTTGTTAAGAAATTACATTCTAGTGATACCCCCATTGATGTTACACAAGAGTAGAGAAAATTATTAACCATTGGCGCGTGATAGAATTCACGCGTCGTGAATCGCTAAATTATTTTAATTCTACTCCTAAGCGACTATGATAATTACTGGAATAATCTTCTTCTTATTCATAACTGAACCACAAAGTACATATTTATAGGGAAACACAAGAAAACCTAATAGCTAACCTTATCCCACTCTAATAAGGTAACTAATAACTTACTCAACAAGACACAATAAACTAATACGAATATCCCTAAATAATCACAATAACATAACAATTAACCAAAAATAATAATACCCCAACGACTAAGCCCAACTCGGCATAAGGCCCATCGGGAGTTATAATGCACCAACCATATATAGCTCAAGTAGTATCAATGCTTGACTCTTAGATCATCGATGCTATAGACCATCAATTATGTCTCAAGAGGCCCACTCTTAATCATGTTTTATCTTCAGTTCAATGTTCTTCATTGATTAGGTCATGGCATGAAGCGAAAGCACGTATCAGCTAGTCAAGGTCATATGGCATGTTGCGAAGCTAGAGTATGATGGCCTTAACTCCCAGCTGTCAACCGTAACTCTTTCCTTCCGGATTGAAGGGACGACGTCGTTTACGGTCGTGACTTAGGTTATAACTCGTTTGGAGAGTCACGAGCTGATTTGAAACCACCTAGGACCATTGGAGCTTGATTCCTCCCCCTCGGAGTATCGATTGCTGATTTGGAGAAGATTTCACTCATTCACACAATGATGTCCGTCTCGAGCCTTGCATTTATCCCTTTCTCCATGGATTAAGCACATCTTCCATCTTGGTATGAAGAAACCTAGATCTGTATGCTAGGAGCAGTTGTATGAACCCACATACATGACATTTGATTATTTATATTCAATTGGGGCATTAATCAGAATTATATGAGTCTTGATCACATTTGTATGATTCTTGCTTTGACCTAGAATGATAGTTTGTGAATAGGTCAATAGAGCAACTTCATTTGGAAGTAGTAAATCGATTCATTGCTCTGTACTGGAACCAAAAGCCAATAGAGGAAGGCTTACCGAATTGCGTTTGTAGTTTATTCAAGAGGTTCTTGGTCTGGTCTGCTTTAGTCGAGATTCCAAACTCTTTCGGGACTTTTCGCAATATAAATATCGATTGAAACGAATTGGGGGAGTTACAACTTGGCCTAACTGCAGACTAGAGGGGCGGTTACATGAGTGGTCTTTCTCACAGTTGAAAATCATAACATTTACCTGCTTTCTTTTATACTTTGCATACAAACAACTCCTCTATACGTTGGTTGATCGCTAGATAATAAATAATTTGCTGAGTAGTCAGTACATATAGGACTCGGGTTGACAATTAAAACTGAACTCACTATACTGTATTGTTGAGTTGCAATCATACTTGGTCGTTTCTTAGTGTGCTGGCATTGGCAAGTCAAAGTTTGAGAGTTAAAGAAATTGATGGTGCCACATATATCTTTTGATTTTTGGATAGTGCTAATGATTGAGTTTGAGAGTTGCGAGCTTTTATTTGGATGATTAATGTATGGGTTAAGCCTCTTTACGTGAATATTGTGCTTCTACTCTATTTTGACTTGGGGCAGGTAAGGTGTTCTAGTGCTTTTTTTCTATATGGTTCATGTATGTTTGAGTCATAATCATAATAATAAAACATGACATGCATAAATTAAGCGAGCTCTTTTGGGGTAAACTAGCGATATTTTATTTCAAAAAAAAAAAAAGAAAAAAAAAGAAGAGAATACATGATCCAAGAGTACATAAATCGCCAACTTCTCACTACCCCGATTTTCATAAACTAAACCCAACATTGACTCAAACTAACTCAAACTACCCCTTTAACTTGACTCTCTTTTGCCACACAAACAACAAATACAAGAAATGATCAAACCAAACACAACCTCCTAACGACACACGACACACTAATTATTCACTCCATGGATCAGCCGCCAAAGCTCATCCTCACGTGGCGGCCTTCGGTGACCAGGTAGTACAGCAGAGGCTTGTCCTCGCCCACCATAGGGATGTTGTTGAGTCCCTCGGTGTCGATGAGGTGATGCAAAGTTAGGGCACCGCCACGGCCACGGCCACGGCCACCGCCACCATCAGGCCCCCTCAACCTCTCAAGGATCATGTCCTTGAGCTGTGCTACGGTGGTAGCCTCCGTGACATTGAAGTGAAGGGAATAACCGTCAACGCCAGACTCAGACACCCACAAGGGGAAGAGGGTGCTCCGCCGCTGCTCCGCGATCCGCATGCGGTAGACGCGGTTACCTCCTTTGGTGAAGCCGTAGTAAGCCAGCGTCCGGCGGTCATCCATCAGCTCCCCGTCTTCTGCGGCGTTGGATTCCTGGTAGATCTTGATCCGGCTTATCGGCACTCCGTAGTGTTCATTGACCCACTCTTTCAGTTCGGCAGCGGACATGTTGAGGGAGGCGTTGTAGTAACTGAGGCTGTAGTCGCCCAGGCCGAGGTAAAGGAACCCAGCTGCTGCTTCATCGTCGCTGTCGCTGCCGCTGCCGCTGTTGGAACGTCTTCCGCCGGAGCTTGACCCGCCGTTCATGACAATGGTCTGCTTTAGAGAAAATTGGTGAGAGTTTTCTTCCATGCACGGTGCACCTATTTAACTTGGGTTTGCAGTTGGGGGAGTACTGTGTTGGTCTTGTGGCATTTACTTCTTCTGAGATCAAAGATTCTTTTTCTACTCCACCCAATATCCTCCCGACGCTTGTAATAAGTTTTGAAAGTACATATTTCAATACTTAATCAAAGAATCAAATCTTTGACATCACTAGCTAGCTATATATGTCAGCCGCGTGATCAATTATATAGGCGAGAATAAAAACTGTTGCATCAAAATAATATGATGGACCACAAAAATTAATCATACCCCCAAGAATTGTGAAATTAAGTTGATATAGGAGTGGGCAACGACAAATATATTAACCGTTTTTAGTATTTTTAATTATAAAATTTATGTTTTATGGATGCCACATTTTCTACCACTTCAACAAAAGTTAACATTGCTTTAATCACCGTTTGGTTAACCGTTATCTCTAACGGTCAATGAAAGCGTCATGGCATAAATAGCACAAATTATCATATAACGGGATAGGATTAGAACATTGAATAAAATAGTATACAATCAACATTTTTTATATATATTTCAAACGTTGTATGATATCAGTCCTTAAATAAAATACAACATTACTAACAAAATAACAAATCATCATATTTGAATACAATATTTCATGTTTAATTATAGCTTGCAATTTTCGGGGATTTCAACGATGGTATTTATATAGGAGTGGGCAAGGGGACGAGACTGGGTACTCTTCTCGTTTGAAACGGGTACTCAGTCCCATTTGGAGAAGAAACTTCATCATGTCTCAAAACCGTACGGATTAACGGGTACTCATTACCCGTACGGAAAGGATAATGGGTAACCGCGGAGAATCCATAAATTTGGGTTGTTATTGGCGGCAACAGTAAAGTAGAGATATAGAGTGGATAGAAGTGAACTAGAGATGGATAAATGGATACAGAATAGAGAAGACATGGAGAAAGACTGGGAAAAAAAAAGAACCGTATAATCAATTATAGAGAAATTCTTCGTTTAAAGATTACGTTTGTGAAACCTTACTGGAGGTCATATCGAAAAAGTTAATAATATGGTATTTTGTAGTAAAATCGTAATTTAATTATTGTTCAACTGTTTCCTACCGCTAAAATCGCCTATCATTTTGGGTCTTGTATTCAATATTTCCGGTCGGACCGGCCAGTATAATATGATTTCCTAAACTTTAAAGAGCGAAATTAATCGCATTTTTACCACATTTAATGATATTTTTAATGTTTGATTTTTCATACTGGTGGCCATATATTGGGCCTGGGCAACACCTGGACAGATGACGTGGTGATCTGGTGCACCTTCAGAAGATATATTTTCAATAATTTGATAGATATATTTTCAATCAATTATTATTGGCAATTTTGACATACATGATGCCGTGCATTGATTGAAAGAAACTATTTCTAGTATCTTGAGTTTTAAATTTTATATATGCAATAATTATATGTAAATCAATAATGTTATCGTGTATATACGCTCCTTTGTCCGTCCAATAAAATTCGGTACGTAATTGGACCTTTGTTTTGCTATTATACACAATTTTTAGATACATGATGCATTGAATGAAAGAGGGTAAATGAGAAAGAACATATCCTCCTCAAATCAGTTTACACCGTTATACCAATTTAGTTAGTAGTATTATAGATTCGAGAAACAAATAATTTATGCTAGTTTCAATCAAATATGAAGGGGAAGTTGGCGACAATTGACATCAATTGAATTACGCATATAACTTATCTCAAGAAAATCTCTCTATTATCTACATTCATATTGAAATAATAATACAAACCATTACAAACAAAATGAGAAATCATCATATTTGAATACAATATTTAACGTTTATATTTGAATAAAAAAATACCATCAAAATCCATATTTGTATAATATAGAATATTATAAAACCAAATGAAAAATGCTCATTTTTTTGTTAATCTAATTCACCAAAACGACCTCATCTCATTTAGGGATAAAAAGTTGGTCATACCGGTCGGAGCACTAGTTTCTTGATTATGACCGATATTGATCCGTTTATAAGAAAATTTCACACCAGGGTTGTTTGAACCTCTTTTGTGTCTGGTAACGATTGAATCTGGTTGTACGACCGGCATTACACCGATTTGATAATAGTGAGTAAGAAGTTTGTTCAAATCCGCTCAATCTTATGCTGTCTTGCATCCAAACCAAATGGAGGATCTTTGGAGGGAAAAAAACATAAGACTTGCAATCCAATATGTGGTCTTAATTTTTACATTTGACAATCCGGTCAATCCAAAATCTCACAATTGGAATTCAAATCCACGAACCGTAAATATTTGTTATTGGTCGGACAATGAAAGCCACAACATCTTGATCAAGAGATAAATACTTCATCTCTGCTAGACCTCTAAAATTAATTGTTGTCAGGCTACAGGAAAATAATTAACTGAAGACATGTAAACGGTGAAATCTTTCAATAAGTCTGCTACAGGATTCTCTGGCTCTTTCTTCACGTTTGGGCTTTTCTTCTCTCTCACTCACGTGGTCAAACATAAATAAGATTCCCTCCTCCATCAGAGTCCACAGCAGAGGAGATTGCAGGTTCCATTATGCATGTTTGAAGGGGTCTTGAAGCAACTAAAGAGTAAGGGAGAGAGATGACAGAGTTGAAATTTGTATTCAATAAAGGAAACTAAAGGAATTGCTAAGGGCACTCCAATTTCTAGCTCCACTCCACCAACCTAACAGCTAGAGGTGGAAAGAGATCTTATCCGGTTAAACTGTAGAGGATTAACTCGATTTAGATTTTCATTTCCGACGAAAATGTAAATATAAAAATGGACTATTATTTATACGATTTTAACCAAAATTGGATCAAATAGTTCTAATTACGGATCGTACGTGTAAGGATCAAGGATTGTGAAATTATATATAGAGTTATATGTGCTAAAAAAATTAACAGTCAAATATTTTGTGCTTAAACCGTAGTTCAATTGTTTTATACCTCTAACAGCCACCTACCAATTTAGAAACTTGTAAGAGATTTTTTCAGTCGGATTGCTACAGTTTCACAACCACCGATTTATTTTATGGAAAATGTTGGCTTTAATTTTCAACTTTTCATGATGAGCCATATTTCTATGCTAGCTCAACTTTCACAAGTACAAAATTAAAATGGATTTGTCTAATTGATGTGTAGTTGGTGGAAGAGAGCAGTTGTTACTAACTAGTACTGCTTCTCATCTAGTTTCTTTCAATCAATGCACGGCATCATGTATGTCAAAATTGCCAATAATAATTGATTGAAAATATATCTATCAAATTATTGAAAATATATCTTCTTGAAGGTGCACCAGATCACCACATCATCCGTCCAGGTGTTGCCCAGGCCCAATATATGGCCACCGGTATGAAAAATCAAACATTAAAAATATGATTAAATGTGGTAAAAATGCGATTGATTTCGCTTTTTAAAGTTTAGGAAATCATATTATACCGGCCGGTCCGACCGGAAATATTGGATACAAGACCCAAAATGGTAGGCGATTTTAGCGGTAGGAAACAATTGAACAATAATTAAATCACGATTTTACTACAAAATACCATATTATTAACTTTTTCGATATGACCTCCTGTACGGTTTCACAAACATAATCTTTAGACGAAGAATTCTTCTATAATTGATTATACATTTCCTTCTCTTTTTTTTCCCCAGTTTTCCTCCATGTCTTCTCTATTCTGTATCATTTATCCATTTCTAGTTCACTTCTATCCACTCTATATCTCTCTCTTATTATGTAAGATCATTATCAACTAATTAAACATGCCACCGGAGCTCTTGTTCGTTCCACTCACAAAATTCTGCAAGACTCAGGGTTGTTATCATGGTCCCATCACCAACATTTAATATTGATTTAGTCTTCTTTTAACTCTCTATTGCGGGAAGAACAATGGTTTGTGCTTGTGTTTTAATTTGGAATGATACTAATAGCTACTGCTCATGTACATTTGTATGCATATTTTTTAAAAAAAGATGAAATACGTGATGCATTATAGTTTCAAAGCATCGATAGAAATATATTCTACTTTACTGTTGCCGCCAATAACAATCCCAATCATGAAAACCACCCAAATTTATGGATTCTCCGCGGTTACCCATTATCCTTTTCGTACGGGTAATGAGTACCCGTACGATTTTGAGACATGAGATGAAGTTTCTTCTCCAAATGGGACTGGGTACCCGTTTCAAACGAGAAGAGTACCCAGTCTCGTCCCTTTGCCCACTCCTATATAAATACCATCGTTGAAATCCCCGAAAATTGCAAGCTATAATTAAACATGAAATATTGTATTCAAATATGATGATTTGTTATTTTGTTTGTAATGTTGTATTTTATTTAAGGACTAATATCAGTACAACGTTTGAAATAAAAAAAAATGTTAATTGTATACTATTTTATTCAATGTTCTAATCCTATCCCGTTATATGATAATTTGTGCTATTTATGTCATGATGCTTTAATTGATCGTTAGAGATAACGGTTGCCAAACGGTGATTAAAGCAATGTTAACTTTTGTTGAAGTGGTAGAAAATGTGGCATCCATAACACATAAAGTTTATAATTAAAAATAATAAAAACGGTTAATATATTTGCCGTTGCCCACTCCTATATCAACTTAATTTCACAATTCTTGGGGGCATGATTAATTTGGTGGTCCATCATATTATTTTGATGCAACAGTTCTATTCTCGCCTATATAATTGATCACGCGGCTGACAGATAGCTAGCTAGTGATGTCAAAGATTTGATTCTTTGATTAAGTTTTGAAATATGTACTTTCAAAACTTATTACAAGCGTCGGGAGGAGATTGGATGGGGGCGGTAAGGTTCGTACGTGTAAGGATTGAAACCGTATCGAGAGTACATTGTACCAAAAAAAAAAAAAAAAATCAACATCCATGCATTTTGTCTTTAAGCCGTAGTTTAACCTTTTTATGTCGTTAACAACTGTGGATTAATTTAGACTTTGAAAGGAAATTTTTTGGGATAAATTCGTTGTAGTTTCACAAACACCGATTTATTTGATGGAAAATGTTCGCTTTCAACCTTTCATGTCGTGCTCTGATGCCTTTGCTAAAATATTGCAATATTCCAAACCCGTCTTTCTTTCTATGCTAGACAATTTGTTTTTATATTGATAAGGATGGTATTAGTTTGTTTTTTTTTTGTGTAAGTACAATTTAATAGATTCGAATCTAAAACTTTCAAGTTCGAAACTAGTGGTGTTATCACTAGACCAAACCTTGATTCTTTATGGTAGCTCAACTTTCACAAGTACAAAGATAGGGCTTATTGGAAGGGTGGGATGCATTGATGGTGGTCCATTGTTTGTTGGCAATGGCATGCAAAGAAAGCTAAGAGAGACATTGAAGGGGCTTTGTACCAACTATGGAGTAGAAAAAGAATCTTTGATCTCAGCTTTGTAGGTTCCATTATATGCATGTTTGAAGGGGTCTTGAAGCAACTAAAGAGTAAGGGAGAGGAGATGACAGAGTTGAAATTTGTATTCAATAAAGGAAAGCAAAGGAATTGCTAAGGGCACTCCAATTTCTAGCTCCACTCCACCAACCTAACTGCTAGAGGTGGAAAGAGATCTTATCCGGTTGAATTGTAGAGGATTAACTCGATTTAGATTTTCATTTCCGACGAAAATGTAAACATAAAAATGGACTATTACTTATACGATTTTAACCAAAATTGGATCAAATAGTTCTAATTACGGAGCGTATGTGTAAGGATCAAGGATTGTGAAATTATATTGAGAGTTATATGTACTAAAAAAATTAATATGATGGACCACCAAATTAATCATGCCCCAAGAATTATAAAATGAAGTTGATATAGGAGTGGGCAACGGCAAATATATTAACCGTTTTTAGTATTTTTAATTATAAAATTTATGTGTTAAAGACGATGCCACATTTTCTACTATCAATTGATCAAGAGATAAATACTTCATCTCTGCTAGACCTCTACAATCAGACCAGTATGAAGGCTAATTCTGCAACCCCTCTGCGTGTGGCCAGTTCATTGGTGGGAATTAATAGTTTTCTTTTATTTTTTTAAGCGTTATTAATTAACTGAAGACATGTAAACGGTGAAATCTTTCAATAAGTCAGCTAGAGGATTCTCTGGCTCTTTCTTCACGTTTGAGCTTTTCTTCTCTCTTACTCACGTGGTCCAAAAACATTGTAGGCATCCAATTATATAATTTACCTATCCAATATTGTATATCATAACTTGAAAAAATATATATTAATTAGTATAAACGTGAATCATGTTTACTGATCACTAAAGATTTTATTTGATAGGGCTAAAGCCCATTATCCCCTACTATTTCGTAATCAGTTTGTTTGGATATTTCTCCAATTGAAGAAAGGTAAATAATGTTTATTGTTCAATAAAAAATTTATTTGGTTGGGGCTTAAACCTATTATCCCGACAATATTTTGTTATGTTTCCTTGGATATTTCTTCAATTTAAGCAATATTCAAATGGCCAATAAGATCAAAACTAGCACATACTTTTCTGTCAATTTCACTATCCCACAACTTTCCAGGCACAATATTGAAGCTTAGATACATTCTTTTAATCGGCTTATTATATCGGTTTGATATTGGATTAGAGTGTTGGAATCGAATCACAAGTTGCAAATTTACTGTAACTAATCACTTCTTTGTTGATTCCCCTGCTTCTATACGATAATCCATTGTCTATGATTTGCTGGGTTTTATTTGAGTTAATTTTCTATAAAAATATCTATACACAATGAAGAATTGGACATTGTGGCAGGAAGTAAATGTCTGACTGTCTGAGGAAGCAATTAATAGGAACAATAGGAGGAAGATAGTCAATATAGAGGGAGAGATCAAAGAATATTTCAAGTAGAAACAAAAAAATTTACGATTATTACCAATCTATGTACCCTGATTTTGTAACATGAAATTATAAACCTGCATGCAACCACTCCAAAGAAATAGACAAAAAAATGGAGGGACTGGAGAGGTTATGGAGCTTCTAGCCCCCATCGTCTAGAGAGTGAGAGATAGAGAGGTCGGCGGTAAATCTGATTATTCTTTATCAGAGAAGGCGGGTATCCTGGAGTTGGGGAGGAGAGCAGAAAATGATAAGAGAGAGAGTGAGAAGCCCACTACTACCATTTATAAATGAGTTCTCAAGCAGGTTCAGCTGGTCTGCTTTTAATTTCTCTAGCATGGTGGCGAAGAAGGACGGGCAAAAGTTAGTTGGGGTCGTATGGCTAGACCACGAAAAGAGAGTCGTCAGTGGGATTGCGAGAGCTTGCTGCCTGGAATAAAGCTTGCACAGTCCGACTAGTATGGTTGTTTCTGATGAAGAGTGGGGCTATCTGGGTTGCTTCGTTTCAGCAATATAAGGTGAAAACAAGTAGCATTTGGACTCTCAAGGTTAGTCCAAGCAGTTCCTAGGTCTGGCGACGTATTCTTAAGCTACCTTTGGAGGTTCAGCCTAATGTGCAGGTACGAAATGGTCAGGTTTTCTGGGCTAACTATCTTATGCCAGTTTGTAAGGTTTCTGATGTATGGGAGACCTTGCGTATAAAGTATATTGTGGTAGAGTGGGGGAGTCTCATTTGGAGTAAGTATAAGATTATCCGGAATATTTTTTTTGGCTTTGATGACTATGGTGGATGGTATTGTGACCAAGGATAAGTTGTTGAAATGGGGGAAAGTGGTCAATGGTTTGTGTGTGCTCTGTAATGCAGAAATGGAGCCTCGTGATCATATGTTCTTTCGATGTGTCTATGCTCGTCGAATGTTAGCAGATTTGCATTTTGGTTCTCTCTGTCGAGACTCTTGGGTAGCCATAGTTGCACCGGGTATTCATAGTTGCAGGCGACCAATAGCAGATAGGGTTGATGGTCTTATTTGGTGCATTTATTGTGCAGGGTTATGGAAAGAACGTTCTCGTTGCGTTCATGGTACATCAGTCAGGATTGCGGAGGAACTTGTTAGGGAAACTATTCTTGATTTGAATTTTGTGAGTAGGAACAATGAGTGTCTAGAGGAGGGTTTGAGAGTTGTAGGCCTTGATCAGGTGTAGAGGTTAATATATTTGCCGTTGCCCACTCCGATATCAACTTAATTTCACAATTCTTGGGGGCATGATTAATTTGGTGGTCCATCATATTATTTTGATGCAACAGTTCTATTCTCGCCTATATAATTGATCACGCGCCTGACAGATAGCTAGCTAGTGATGTCAAAGATTTGATTCTTTGATTAGGTTTTGAAATATGTACTTTCAAAACTTATTACAAGCGTCGGGAGGAGATTGGATGGGGGCGGTAAGGTTCGTACGTGTAAGGATTGAAACCGTATCGAGAGTACATTGTACCAAAAAAAAAAAAAATCAACATCCATGCATTTTGTCTTTGAGCCGTAGTTTAACCTTTTTATGTCGTTAACAACTGTGGATTAATTTAGACTTTGAAAGGAAATTTTTTGGGATAAATTCGTTGTAGTTTCACAAACACCGATTTATTTGATGGAAAATGTTCGCTTTCAACCTTTCATGTCGTGCTCTGATGCCTTTGCCAAAATATTGCAATATTCCAAACCCGTCTTTCTTTCTATGCTAGACAATTTGTGTTTATATTGATAAGGATGGTATTAGTTTGTTTTTTTTTTGTGTAAGTAGAATTTAATAGATTCGAATCTAAAACTTTCAAGTTCGAAACTAGTGGTGTTATCACTAGACCAAACCTTGATTCTTTATGGTAGCTCAACTTTCACAAGTACAAAGATAGGGCTTATTGGAAGGGTGGGATGCATTGATGGTGGTCCATTGTTTGTTGGCAATGGCATGCAAAGAAAGCTAAGAGAGACATTGAAGGGGCTTTGTACCAACTATGGAGTAGAAAAAGAATCTTTGATCTCAGCTTTGTAGGTTCCATTATATGCATGTTTGAAGGGGTCTTGAAGCAACTAAAGAGTAAGGGAGAGGAGATGACAGAGTTGAAATTTGTATTCAATAAAGGAAACCAAAGGAATTGCTAAGGGCACTCCAATTTCTAGCTCCACTCCACCAACCTAACTGCTAGAGGTGGAAAGAGATCTTATCCGGTTAAATTGTAGAGGATTAACTCGATTTAGATTTTCATTTCCGACGAAAATGTAAACATAAAAATGGACTATTACTTATACGATTTTAACCAAAATTGGATCAAATAGTTCTAATTACGGAGCGTATGTGTAAGGATCAAGGATTGTGAAATTATATTGAGAGTTATATGTACTAAAAAAATTAATATGATGGACCACCAAATTAATCATGCCCCAAGAATTATAAAATGAAGTTGATATAGGAGTGGGCAACGGCAAATATATTAACCGTTTTTAGTATTTTTAATTATAAAATTTATGTGTTAAAGACGATGCCACATTTTCTACTATCAATTGATCAAGAGATAAATACTTCATCTCTGCTAGACCTCTACAATCAGACCAGTATGAAGGCTAATTCTGCAACCCCTCTGCGTGTGGCCAGTTCATTGGTGGGAATTAATAGTTTTCTTTTATTTTTTTAAGCGTTATTAATTAACTGAAGACATGTAAACGGTGAAATCTTTCAATAAGTCAGCTAGAGGATTCTCTGGCTCTTTCTTCACGTTTGAGCTTTTCTTCTCTCTTACTCACGTGGTCCAAAAACATTGTAGGCATCCAATTATATAATTTACCTATCCAATATTGTATATCATAACTTGAAAAAATATATATTAATTAGTATAAACGTGAATCATGTTTACTGATCACTAAAGATTTTATTTGATAGGGCTAAAGCCCATTATCCCCTACTATTTCGTAATCAGTTTGTTTGGATATTTCTCCAATTGAAGAAAGGTAAATAATGTTTATTGTTCAATAAAAAATTTATTTGGTTGG
This sequence comes from Linum trigynum, assembly GCA_964030455.1. Classification (NCBI taxonomy): domain Eukaryota; kingdom Viridiplantae; phylum Streptophyta; class Magnoliopsida; order Malpighiales; family Linaceae; genus Linum; species Linum trigynum. Next base: position 41,428,478 of record OZ034815.1, on the reverse strand, counting down.
GGCTTAAACCTATTATCCCGACAATATTTTGATATGTTTCCTTGGATATTTCTTCAATTTAAGCAATATTCAAATGGCCAATAAGATCAAAACTAGCACATACTTTTCTGTCAATTTCACTATCCCACAACTTTCCAGGCACAATATTGAAGCTTAGATACATTCTTTTAATCGGCTTATTATATCGGTTTGATATTGGATTAGAGTGTTGGAATCGAATCACAAGTTGCAAATTTACTGTAACTAATCACTTCTTTGTTGATTCCCCTGCTTCTATACGATAATCCATTGTCTATGATTTGCTGGGTTTTATTTGAGTTAATTTTCTATAAAAATATCTATACACAATGAAGAATTGGACATTGTGGCAGGAAGTAAATGTCTGACTGTCTGAGGAAGCAATTAATAGGAACAATAGGAGGAAGATAGTCAATATAGAGGGAGAGATCAAAGAATATTTCAAGTAGAAACAAAAAAATTTACGATTATTACCAATCTATGTACCCTGATTTTGTAACATGAAATTATAAACCTGCATGCAACCACTCCAAAGAAATAGACAAAAAAATGGAGGGACTGGAGAGGTTATGGAGCTTCTAGCCCCCATCGTCTAGAGAGTGAGAGATAGAGAGGTCGGCGGTAGATCTGATTATTCTTTATCAGAGAAGGCGGGTATCCTGGAGTTGGGGAGGAGAGCAGAAAATGATAAGAGAGAGAGTGAGAAGCCCACTACTACCATTTATAAATGAGTTCTCAAGCAGGTTCAGCTGGTCTGCTTTTAATTTCTCTAGCATGGTGGCGAAGAAGGACGGGCAAAAGTTAGTTGGGGTCGTATGGCTAGACCACGAAAAGAGAGTCGTCAGTGGGATTGCGAGAGCTTGCTGCCTGGAATAAAGCTTGCACAGTCCGACTAGTATGGTTGTTTCTGATGAAGAGTGGGGCTATCTGGGTTGCTTCGTTTCAGCAATATAAGGTGAAAACAAGTAGCATTTGGACTCTCAAGGTTAGTCCAAGCAGTTCCTAGGTCTGGCGACGTATTCTTAAGCTACCTTTGGAGGTTCAGCCTAATGTGCAGGTACGAAATGGTCAGGTTTTCTGGGCTAACTATCTTATGCCAGTTTGTAAGGTTTCTGATGTATGGGAGACCTTGCGTATAAAGTATATTGTGGTAGAGTGGGGGAGTCTCATTTGGAGTAAGTATAAGATTATCCGGAATATTTTTTTTGGCTTTGATGACTATGGTGGATGGTATTGTGACCAAGGATAAGTTGTTGAAATGGGGGAAAGTGGTCAATGGTTTGTGTGTGCTCTGTAATGCAGAAATGGAGCCTCGTGATCATATGTTCTTTCGATGTGTCTATGCTCGTCGAATGTTAGCAGATTTGCATTTTGGTTCTCTCTGTCGAGACTCTTGGGTAGCCATAGTTGCACCGGGTATTCATAGTTGCAGGCGACCAATAGCAGATAGGGTTGATGGTCTTATTTGGTGCATTTATTGTGCAGGGTTATGGAAAGAACGTTCTCGTTGCGTTCATGGTACATCAGTCAGGATTGCGGAGGAACTTGTTAGGGAAACTATTCTTGATTTGAATTTTGTGAGTAGGAACAATGAGTGTCTAGAGGAGGGTTTGAGAGTTGTAGGCCTTGATCAGGTGTAGAGGTTAATGTGGGTTGCTTTTTTGTTTGATTGTAGAATGTTGATATTTCTTTTACAAGGCTGCTCAGTATAGGCTTTCCTTCGTTGCATCGGTTCGCCATTTGTACTTTGCAAATGGTTTTGGGTAATGAAAAGTAACTGATTCAACGGAAAAAAATGTATCATGTCTTCTTTTAATTCAAAATAGACCGAGACTAAACACGAACCTTGTTTATTTGAACTTGAGACCCAGTATCACCTCCAACCGGTTGAGGACAACTAGTTTTCACCTTGTTACGTTGCATATGATATATCAATGAAGATATAGATACAAATAATTAAATATCATAATAATTAAATGTTAAATAAACAAAAAGTGGGGGAGAGAAAGAGAGCATGTGATTTTGATTGAACTTTGTGACTTTTGCGTCACTCTAATGGACCTTTCAATCTCCTATTTTACCGCCCAACTGTTGGGTTTGTCTTAAGCCCAGCTACAATGGGATAGTTATGTTGATGACCTGAGTATGATACATCGTTATTGGTTGCACCGTGTGAAGATTGTTTCATATCCTGCAAGTCCTGAGTAGTTTTGAAAACACTCCACATGCATGGTCATACATAGTATCACTCTTAGCTACCAATGTAGATATCTCTCAAAATTTATAATTCACATCGAAGTAACGCTTCCCATTGAGTTCCTTAGAACTTCCACCAATTTTACTCGAACTTCTGAGATAGATCTCCATCCTTGGCATCCTCTGTCCATCTCTGTCTATCATTTAGCGTTAGCCACCTGCTTTGTAGAATTTGATGATGCGGAATTGAAACGAACACACGAAACAAAGGATTTTACGTGGTATCCTCGATCGATTGATCGAGACTAATCCACGGTGAGCTCATAAGAGCTCACAACTGATCTCTTATTAGGATTACATCTTGACGGCCTACTATCACACAAGTAGATAGCTAAACTTATATAGATAAACTTAGGGTTAAAACCCTAATCCAAACAAATCAGACGAGGCCCAACAAGGCCCAATACTAACACGGTTTAAGTAACCGCAACACTCCCCCTCATGTGAAGACATGAATGACAAGAATGTTGAGCTTGAAGAAGTAAATGTGAAGAACAAGCATGATGGCTTGAACCACAAAACTCGAGATGAATAACATCTCGGACGAGGTTGATTGGAGACGACTGACTCTCTCTGAACAACCTGATGATGGAGACGATTGACTGCGTCTCTTGAACTTGAACACACTTGGTACATCGTGGTCGACCTGATGATTGAGTTAGTTGACCGACGTATGTTGACCTCCTATTCTCCCCCTCAAGCTTGAGCATGAACATCGTGAATGCCCAGCTTGAAAAGCGATGAATGGTTGATATGTGCCCACTAATGAACCGGAAGAGGGGACGACCATTTCTTAGATCGTGAATGCGAACTGGACGATGAAGGGACGATGACTTCTCTGATCGTACTACCTTTTGAACGCCAGGGGGACGACCATTTTATGGAACGTGAATGCCTCAATCCATACTTGACTATATTTGATGAAAAAAGCCTGCAAAATGAAATTGCTAGCCCAAAATATGATAGAAGAGCCCATAACCCTTACCATATCAAATGTGAAAGCCCATAAGAGCTATTTTGGCAACACTTGGAGAGAAAATGTCAACATGCCCAATTTTGGATTTTGGGCGGCGCATTCGTGGGAGGGGAGAAGGTATGGCCCGTAGGGTTGGGAACAACCTCATTTGCCATTCCTCCTTCCTTTCTCAAGTGCAATCTGTTGTTCCCCTTCCCTTTTCTTCTTCTTCCTTCCACGGTGGCGCGGCAATGAAAGATGCAGCAGCACAGGACACCGTAAGGAAGAGAACGACAAGGAAGAATGAATGGCGGAGATGATGACGACGCATCGACTGGATCTGACGGCGGACTGGATTTCGCCTATGAGTGCGAAAGATTAGATGATGACGCCATCTTCGCTGGATGTTGGCGGACTCGCGGTCGCGTCACATATGTTGACCAATTTCCACCATGAACACAAGGCAAACGCCCACAAATCGATCTCCAAACTTTAATTGACCTGGTGATAACCATCTAATTCCTTGGACCGGACGAACGCCCACCAACCATTCTCCCAATATGGAGAAGAGAAGACCCGGCCACAATGACGAGAGCACCGGAATCGGAGTCCAAGACTGACAAGAATTAATCTGGTCGTGTGAACTGGAGACGAACATGAGCTTGACAAAGACTACAAAACTGACGACCTGCCGACGATGCTGAACCCTGGGGATAGCGACGCGCTCGACGCAGGATGTGAGCCTCTTGAGGACGGTGCTTTCTGGCCCCAATTACTTGGACGACGGAGCGATGGCGGCTGACCTTTCGTGACTATTACTGGCTAAATCCAACTTTAGAGAAGAGACGATGACCTCGGGAGATGGCCGTGACACCGCCACAAGCCTTAGACGTACGACCGCGACTGATTGACGGAGCAACATTCTCCCGGCGACGACTCGGGACTCATGTTGGCGGATTTGCGAGACAACCTCGGCACAATTGACATTGAACTGATGACGTCGATGCGGCCACGGGGGAGGGTAACGTATGTTGAAAACACTCCACATGCATGGTCATACATAGTATCACTCTTAGCTACCAATGTAGATATCTCTCAAAATTTATAATTCACATCGAAGTAACGCTTCCCATTGAGTTCCTTAGAACTTCCACCAATTTGACTCGAACTTCTGAGATAGATCTCCATCCTTGGCATCCTCTGTCCATCTCTGTCTATCATTTAGCGTTAGCCACCTGCTCTGTAGAATTTGATGATGCGGAATTGAAACGAACACACGAAACAAAGGATTTTACGTGGTATCCTCGATCGATTGATCGAGACTAATCCACGGTGAGCTCATAAGAGCTCACAACTGATCTCTTATTAGGATTACATCTTGACGGCTTACTATCACACAAGTAGATAGCTAAACTTATATAGATAAACTTAGGGTTAAAACCCTAATCCAAACAAATCAGACGAGGCCCAACAAGGCCCAACTAACACGGTTTAAGTAACCGCAACAGTTTGAACCGCACGGTAGATTAGCGGTTCAAACGATTAACCGTTCGAACCGAAGAAAGTCGGCCAGTCAGCTCAAAGCTTTCCAGCCGCTCCCTCTTGTTCCGATTGCCTCCAGTGTCCATCTACTCATTTCTTGAGGCCGAAGCCCGACGACGGACCAAAGAAAGAAGGGTAGGCTGAGGCAGGGTGTACGTGGGTTTATATTTGGGCTACGGGAGGCAAGGGCATGTGGGCTTTGGGTTTTAACTTTATTACTTGGTAAACAAATAGTTTTTGGGCATTTAGTGGTTTAACGGAAGCCACATCAGAATCTAATACTTGGTGGTTTAAAATTTGCGGTCATTTTAATATTTTGTGGTTTAAATTTGTTTTAGACTATATACTCTATTATGGGTATGTGTTTTAAAGTGTTATTATGTATCGAGTACTTATATTGTTCTTATGAGGGATTAGTTCATTAACAAATTTTTAATGATTGAATATCGATCAAGTTAATAATTTGTGGTCGTTTGTTATATCAATTCATACTTTGGTTTTATTTCGACGACGTTAAAAATTTCTATATATTAATTGCTGGTGTGGGAGTGGTCAGTAGCACTAATGAGTAGCTCTCTAGTCTAATATCATTTTTTTAATTCACATAATTAATATAACATCCCAACCATTTTTCTAACCAAAATATTGCCCGCTTTGAGTCTATTTTCGCATGATTTTTACTTTTAGGTTGCATCATAATGACTTCTTAGGTTGCCGCCCATCTTTACACTGCTTTGCACTAAGCATGTTTAACTTCGAAGTTCTTACAAAAACTCTTGCATATCGCTCCAAAAATCGTCTTGTCAGTTAATATTGAATTAAGTTCAAAGTGCTTACTAAATCATTTGTAGAATATTAGAAAACCATGTTTATGAATGATCATTATGCTTAATCATTATGTAACTTGCATTTCTGTATATATCATGCTTGCTCACATGGTTATTATGATAAGTTGCAACTTGCAAAGGAGATTTGATAATGTACCCTCGATTTCATTGTGTAATTAATGGTTTGTGCAGGTTCTTATTTGGTGAACTTGGGATTGTGGGAGAGGTTTAATCGTGGATCATATACCACAACACTAACACACCCCCTCAAACGAAAGCCACTCACAAGAGTTTGAAGTTTGCACAGGTCTGAAGACAAGAATACCATGTGCTTAACAAATGGGGGTCACCGGGAATAGAACACAAGACCTCTCGTCACAGAAGGCTCTGATACCATGTCAAGAACCAATTGGTCTCAATAACTCGAATTGTTGGGAGAAGTTCAATCGTGGATCATATACCACAACACTAACAGTTCCGTCTCAAATTTCAATGTCCAGCTTGAGCCTTGAAGTGGTCATTTGCTTTTGGAGATGAAGTTACGTTGTATGGATTATGGAAGATGGGGCCGGCCGGCTGGGAGTAGTCTCAATATCTTCTCTCTTGCTTCTTAATCCGTATGGGATAATTAAGCTCTTCTATAGACCAAGAATTATTAGGCAGTCCTTTACACTTGTTCTGTAATAGAATTCTGACTTGCGCACATTATGAGGGTGCGTTTTGGAATTTAAATATGGGCTTGTTTGGATAGTTGTATTTCAAATGTAAGGTATTTGAAATAAATGTAATTAAAATGTATGTATTTGAAATACTAGTATTTGAAATACATGTAATTCAAAAAAATTTATAGTCAATTGTAATTTGTATGCATTCCAAATTTTATGATTTTTTATTTTAATTTTAAATTTTTGGTCACTTAGAGCATCAGCATAAATGCAATTGCAAAAACAATTGCATTTGTATTCTTTATTGCCAACTCAATTTTTTTGCAATCCACATCACATTAATTTCATTCACCTACATCAATGCAATTAACTTGCAATGCATCTGTAATTATATATTATATTTTAATGTGGATTCTCTTACTAATAATTTTGGTAAATTACAGTTTGGTACCCAAATATATTTTTTCTTACAATTTAGTACCTAAACTTTTAAAATTTTACAAATAGTTCCAGAAATTTTTGGTACCTTTATATCTTTTTCCTCACACTATAGCAACTAAACTTTTAAAATTTTACAAATATATCCAATCTTTTGTTAGGAGGTATTTCAAATCACTAGTGGTTGAAATGTATTTGAAGTTGACAATTAATACACTAGACATGTATTTGGAAATCACTCCATGAATTTGGCACAAATTCAAATACCAAATGTGATTTATATCCAAACAAATGATTTGACATTTAGAAATCAAAATCACAAATATTAAATCCAAATCATTCTATCCAAACACACCCATGTATCTTAAATAAAATGTATTTGAAATGCATGTGTTTTAAATACTTGTATTTAAAATCCATGTATTTCAAAATGTTTTTTAGATGTTCAATTGTAATTTGTTTATAGTCAAAGGGACGAAATGACCATTTGATATGTTTGGATAATATGTTGTTTGATCTATTCATGGATTTCTGATTATGCATAGTATTTTTCCCTTTTAAAAGTTTTTTCAATAGGGTGAACTGTATCTTCTATGGATGCAAAGATCTAACCATCAAGACATTGTATTTTTTGAAAAATTGGCATGTTATGCTGAGAAATTATGTGTGGTAAGCCCAACATGTGATGCATTTTTTTATTGCAATAATTCGGGTTTTGGACAAGATAAAAATTGAGCTTTAGTGAGGAAATCCTACAAGGTGATGCTAGTTCCTCTCTAGTACAAGTAAAATCTCCACTCGTCTAATTGATAGAAAACTTGAGGATGTGTTCTTAAGGGAATGGATAGAGCTTTCGAAACCCCTTATTTAATTGATCCTCCGCTCAAATTGCGGTGTAGGAGCTTAGAGATCTTTCTCAACTAATAAAGGTCTAATGCTTTAGTGAGCTCTCCACACAGAGAAGTCTAGAAAAGGAGAAAAAATTATGTTTGCAAGATAAGAAAATGAGTATGTTTTTTAAGAAGGCAAAAGTGCTTAAAGGAATGTCAAGTTGATGGTAGAAGCATTCAAAGATAAAAACGTTTTTCAAAAACTTCACCCTATTGTTTTGAGAGGAGTCTCTCATGCTATTATTGACGTTGTAAGTTTACTTTTGATCCACAACCTAAGATTGTGGTTGAGTGATAATTGTCGGGTTTTCATTGAGTTGTACGATCATGAGTAGTATTTGCTTGGGGAGAAACAAAGTTCAGGTGTGGGGTATTTCTGATGACACTCAATTTATAGTGTTTATCACTCTCATATTTGATACTGATGTCATTGATTGCTGCACATACCAAATTTAGGTGGCCCGAAATCCAGGATCGTATTTCCCTAGGGCCTCTCGCATAAACCTTACTTTGGTAGTGAGGTACGGTTCCAGTTTATTTAGAAAAAAATAATGTAGGGGGTTGAGGTGCCTCTAGTTTTGGAAAACAAAAACAAAAAGAAAAGAGTGCACATAAAAGTGAACATATAGCTAAGTTGGATGGACCAGATAGCAGAGAAGGAAGAAATTGCATAGGAAAGCTCCATCTAGATCGCATAGTCGCGTATCCCTCAATAATTGGCAACATATGAGCTTCCAATTTTGTATTCTATTCGATATCACCTTGTGTCAAAGCATTTACCCGAATTAATGGGAGATAAGGACCCTATGGATTCCTCCCTTGAGGCATCACGTCGTTGGATTGAAGGATCGATCGAATAGGACCGCCATGTCTTGTCTAATCCAACACGACTAGGATTTCGATCCTTGCACCTCGAAGAGTGCAAGGTTGACCAAGCATTCATCCAAATGGACAAATAACAAAATAGAGGAAATCAAGAATCAGCACATATGAAAAAAAAACAATCGCATTAAACCAGACATCGAGTTTTAAATGACTATAACCCCTAGGGTTCACATACCTACGCACCTAAAGAACTAGTAAGCCATGGGTAAGGGTTTCTGGGCTATCATTGATCAAAACAAAGTCCCCAAAATACCACAGGAATCGGCAGCCACAATAGAGAAAACAGGGCCTGTGTAGCCATTTTTAGTGTCGATTCCTCCCTTCTGGTTGGTTTCTGTAACAACCTAACACGGTCAGGTACTGCTTTTTACCAAAATTCCCTTAATCATAAATCATTATTGAAATATGTTGAACAACAACAGAGGTGATAAATACAAAACAACATTGAAACATGAACATACTTGAAAAATTTGACTTTGAAACATCCATTTGAAAAATCACATAAAGTCTTATGTCCCACCAAGTACTGAACTTTACTAACTTCATCTTGGAGTCCTCTGGATCCACTAATCCTTGTTGTGAAATGATGAATCCCTATTATACTCTAGTGCTTCTTCAAATCCTGAGTGCGAGCAAAAGGGTCAGTCCTACTCTTAATACCATTCTTCCATAACATAAAAACTGAACCAACATGCATAACGAGTAAATATGATCATGTGGTGCCTTAGTATGTTATTGAGTACATTATAAGGAATTCCAGAGCATATACATCTTGTTTACTTTCTGAGTATCTAATATCTTTTATCTTACAATGGGTTCCCTACCACGTCAAACGGCAAGCAAATTTGGTCAAATCACGAAAAAATCTTCATGAGAGGTTGCTTATGGGCAAAAGAGCTCAAACCACGAAGAAAACATGTGTCAGCCAGAACCGTCACCCCGCTGCCACTTAAGCCCAAGCTCAAATAAAGATCCAAAAGGCCTTGTTTCATCCCTAAGTGAGAGAAACTGTGTCCTAGTAGGTTTAGGAAGGTTTTGGGCGAGACTCATTAGTTCAATATGAATTATTTCTTATCGATGCTTGTGATTATATAGTATATTACTATATACATTGTGCTTAGTATAATATAGGTTGTTAAGAAATTACATTCTAGTGATACCCCCATTGATGTTACACAAGAGTAGAGAAAATTATTAACCATTGGCGCGTGATAGAATTCACGCGTCGTGAATCGCTAAATTATTTTAATTCTACTCCTAAGCGACTATGATAATTACTGGAATAATCTTCTTCTTATTCATAACTGAACCACAAAGTACATATTTATAGGGAAACACAAGAAAACCTAATAGCTAACCTTATCCCACTCTAATAAGGTAACTAATAACTTACTCAACAAGACACAATAAACTAATACGAATATCCCTAAATAATCACAATAACATAACAATTAACCAAAAATAATAATACCCCAACGACTAAGCCCAACTCGGCATAAGGCCCATCGGGAGTTATAATGCACCAACCATATATAGCTCAAGTAGTATCAATGCTTGACTCTTAGATCATCGATGCTATAGACCATCAATTATGTCTCAAGAGGCCCACTCTTAATCATGTTTTATCTTCAGTTCAATGTTCTTCATTGATTAGGTCATGGCATGAAGCGAAAGCACGTATCAGCTAGTCAAGGTCATATGGCATGTTGCGAAGCTAGAGTATGATGGCCTTAACTCCCAGCTGTCAACCGTAACTCTTTCCTTCCGGATTGAAGGGACGACGTCGTTTACGGTCGTGACTTAGGTTATAACTCGTTTGGAGAGTCACGAGCTGATTTGAAACCACCTAGGACCATTGGAGCTTGATTCCTCCCCCTCGGAGTATCGATTGCTGATTTGGAGAAGATTTCACTCATTCACACAATGATGTCCGTCTCGAGCCTTGCATTTATCCCTTTCTCCATGGATTAAGCACATCTTCCGTCTTGGTATGAAGAAACCTAGATCTGTATGCTAGGAGCAGTTGTATGAACCCACATACATGACATTTGATTATTTATATTCAATTGGGGCATTAATCAGAATTATATGAGTCTTGATCACATTTGTATGATTCTTGCTTTGACCTAGAATGATAGTTTGTGAATAGGTCAATAGAGCAACTTCATTTGGAAGTAGTAAATCGATTCATTGCTCTGTACTGGAACCAAAAGCCAATAGAGGAAGGCTTACCGAATTGCGTTTGTAGTTTATTCAAGAGGTTCTTGGTCTGGTCTGCTTTAGTCGAGATTCCAAACTCTTTCGGGACTTTTCGCAATATAAATATCGATTGAAACGAATTGGGGGAGTTACAACTTGGCCTAACTGCAGACTAGAGGGGCGGTTACATGAGTGGTCTTTCTCACAGTTGAAAATCATAACATTTACCTGCTTTCTTTTATACTTTGCATACAAACAACTCCTCTATACGTTGGTTGATCGCTAGATAATAAATAATTTGCTGAGTAGTCAGTACATATAGGACTCGGGTTGACAATTAAAACTGAACTCACTATACTGTATTGTTGAGTTGTAATCATACTTGGTCGTTTCTTAGTGTGCTGGCATTGGCAAGTCAAAGTTTGAGAGTTAAAGAAATTGATGGTGCCACATATATCTTTTGATTTTTGGATAGTGCTAATGATTGAGTTTGAGAGTTGCGAGCTTTTATTTGGATAATTAATGTATGGGTTAAGCCTCTTTACGTGAATATTGTGCTTCTACTCTATTTTGACTTGGGGCAGGTAAGGTGTTCTAGTGCTTTTTTTCTATATGGTTCATGTATGTTTGAGTCATAATCATAATAATAAAACATGACATGCATAAATTAAGCGAGCTCTTTTGGGGTAAACTAGCGATATTTTATTTCAAAAAAAAAAAGAAAAAAAAAAGAAGAGAATACATGATCCAAGAGTACATAAATCGCCAACTTCTCACTACCCCGATTTTCATAAACTAAACCCAACATTGACTCAAACTAACTCAAACTACCCCCTTAACTTGACTCTCTTTTGCCACACAAACAACAAATACAAGAAATGATCAAACCAAACACAACCTCCTAACGACACACGACACACTAATTATTCACTCCATGGATCAGCCGCCATAGCTCATCCTCACGTGGCGGCCTTCGGTGACCAGGTAGTACAGCAGAGGCTTGGGGCTAGGATCAGGTGACTAAGAGGGGGGGCCTTAGTCACATGACTAAATAAATCTCAGCCCTTCCATCTCATTAAAATCTAATGGCTACAATTAATCTACTTTAATGAAGGGCAAAACTGTAAGTTCATGATTATTTTTATTTTTAATTATTAAATATTTTTTTCCGGCTCTTCTCTCCCTGCCCTGCCGTCCGTCTCTTTTTTTTCCCCCGCCGGGATCCGCCATCGCCGACCAGGGAATTCCGTCACCTGGGCGGTCACTTTTTGTTATGGGAATTTATTCCCCAAGTTCCCAAGAGAGAGAGAGAGAGAGAGAGAGAGAGAGAGAGAGAGAGATTTTGTACTGTTAGTAATGCTTTGTATTGTTTGTCGGTTTATTTTGTAATGTTTGTACGCTTTGTTATTTTTGTAATGTTTGTCGGGTTTTTTTGTAATGTTTGTATGCTTTGTTATTTTGTAATGTTTGTCGGTTTTATTTGTAATGTTTGTAAACTTTGTTATTTTTGTGTATCGTGTTTATCATTTTTGTCAACCATGTTTGTAATGTTTTTTATGTCTAAAAAACACCCGGGTTGACTTTGGGAAGGAGTCCCTCTATATAGGGATGGAGCCCCCAAAGTCAACCCGGGTGTTTTTTCAGTTCGTATGGATTGTCGGTATAGTTTGTCATTTTTGTCCACCATGTTCGTACTGTTTGTATGTCTAAAAAACACCCGGGTTGACTTTGGGAAGGAGCCCCTCTATATAGGGATGGAGCCTCCAAAGTCAACCCGGGTGTTTTTTTAGTTCGTATGGATTGTCGCTATAGTTTGTCATTTTTGTCCACCATGTTCGTACTGTTTGTATGTCTAAAAAACACCTGGGTTGACTTTGGGAAGGAGCCCCTCTATATAGGGATGGAGCCTCGAAAGTCAACCCGGGTGTTTTTTCTTTTTGTATGGTTTGTATTGTTTGTCGGTCTAGTTTGTATTGTTTGTACAGTTCATACGTTTGTAATGTTTGTATGTTTTGTCGCTCTAGTTTGTACTGTTCGTATGTTTGTATGGTTTGTACTGATTGTAAATCCAGTTTGTATACTTTGTAATTTTCCATAATACCCAAACTACCCCTATCATTAATTAAATAGCCCTTCCCACTTTTTAACCATTAGATTGAAGTGTCCAGATCTAATGGCTAGGAGGAGCTTAGTCAAGTGACTAAGGACCCCCCTTAGTCATGGGATCCGCACTCAGAGGCTTGTCCTCGCACACCATAGGGATGTTGTTGAGTCCCTCGGTGTCGATGAGGTGATGCAAAGTTAGGGCACCGCCACCGCCACGGCCACGGCCACCGCCACCATCAGGCCCCCTCAACCTCTCAAGGATCATGTCCTTGAGCTGTGCTACGGTGGTAGCCTCCGTGACATTGAAGTGAAGGGAATAACCGTCAACGCCAGACTCAGACACCCACAAGGGGAAGAGGGTGCTCCGCCGCTGCTCCGCGATCCGCATGCGGTAGACGCGGTTACCTCCTTTGGTGAAGCCGTAGTAAGCCAGCGTCCGGCGGTCATCCATCAGCTCCCCGTCTTCTGCGGCGTTGGATTCATGGTAGATCTTGATCCGGCTTATCGGCACTCCGTAGTGTTCATTGACCCACTCTTTCAGTTCGGCAGCGGACATGTTGAGGGAGGCGTTGTAGTAACTGAGGCTGTAGTCGCCCAGGCCGAGGTAAAGGAACCCAGCTGCTGCTTCATCGTCGCTGTTGCTGCCGCTGCCGCTGTTGGAACGTCTTCCGCCGGAGCTTGACCCGCCGTTCATGACAATGGTCTGCTTTAGAGAAAATTGGTGAGAGTTTTCTTCCATGCACGGTGCACCTATTTAACTTGGGTTTGCAGTTGGGGGAGTACTGTGTTGGTCTTGTGGCATTTACTTCTTCTGAGATCAAAGATTCTTTTTCTACTCCACCCAATATCCTCCCGACGCTTGTAATAAGTTTTGAAAGTACATATTTCAAAACTTAATCAAAGAATCAAATCTTTGACATCACTAGCTAGCAATATATGTCAGCCGCGTGATCAATTATATAGGCGAGAATAAAAACTGTTGCATCAAAATAATATGATGGACCACAAAAATTAATCATACCCCCAAGAATTGTGAAATTAAGTTGATATAGGAGTGGGCAACGGCAAATATATTAACCGTTTTTAGTATTTTTAATTATAAAATTTATGTTTTATGGATGCCACATTTTCTACCACTTCAACAAAAGTTAACATTGCTTTAATCACCGTTTGGTTAACCGTTATCTCTAACGGTCAATGAAAGCGTCATGGCATAAATAGCACAAATTATCATATAACGGGATAGGATTAGAACATTGAATAAAATAGTATACAATCAACATTTTTTTATATATTTCAAACGTTGTATGATATCAGTCCTTAAATAAAATACAACATTACTAACAAAATAACAAATCATCATATTTGAATACAATATTTCATGTTTAATTATAGCTTGCAATTTTCGGGGATTTCAACGATGGTATTTATATAGGAGTGGGCAAGGGGACGAGACTGGGTACTCTTCTCGTTTGAAACGGGTACTCAGTCCCATTTGGAGAAGAAACTTCATCTCATGTCTCAAAACCGTACGGATTAACGGGTACTCATTACCCGTACGGAAAGGATAACGGGTAACCACGGAGAATCCATAAATTTGGGTTGTTATTGGCGGCAACAGTAAAGTAGAGATATAGAGTGGATAGAAGTGAACTAGAGATGGATAAATAGATACAGAATAGAGAAGACATGGAGAAAGACTGGGAAAAAAAAAGAACTGTATAATCAATTATAGAGGAATTCTTCGTTTAAAGATTACGTTTGTGAAACCTTACTGGAGGTCATATCAAAAAGGTTAATAATATGGTATTTTGTAGCAAAATCATAATTTAATTATTGTTCAACTGTTTCCTACCGCTAAAATCGCCTATCATTTTGGGTCTTGTATTCAATATTTCCGGTCGGACCGGCCAGTATAATATGATTTCCTAAACTTTAAAGAGCGAAATTAATCGCATTTTTACCACATTTAATGATATTTTTAATGTTTGATTTTTCATACTGGTGGCCATATATTGGGCCTGGGCAACACCTGGACAGATGACGTGGTGATCTGGTGCACCTTCAGAAGATATATTTTCAATAATTTGATAGATATATTTTCAATCAATTATTATTGGCAATTTTGACATACATGATGCCGTGCATTGATTGAAAGAAACTATTTCTAGTATCTTGAGTTTTAAATTTTATATATGCAATAATTATATGTAAATCAATAATGTTATCGTGTATATACGCTCCTTTGTCCGTCCAATAAAATTCGGTACGTAATTTGACCTTTGTTTTGCTATTATACACAATTTTTAGATACATGATGCATTGAATGAAAGAGGGTAAATGAGAAAGAACATATCCTCCTCAAATCAGTTTACACCGTTATACCAATTTAGTTAGTAGTATTATAGATTCGAGAAACAAATAATTTATGCTAGTTTCAATCAAATATGAAGGGGAAGTTGGCGACAATTGACATCAATTGAATTACGCATATAACTTATCTCAAGAAAATCTCTCTATTATCTACATTCATATTGAAATAATAATACAAACCATTACAAACAAAATGAGAAATCATCATATTTGAATACAATATTTAACGTTTATATTTGAATAAAAAAATACCATCAAAATCCATATTTGTATAATATAGAATATTATAAAACCAAATGAAAAATGCTCATTTTTTTGTTAATTTAATTCACCAAAACGACCTCATCTCATTTAGGGATAAAAAGTTGGTCATACCGGTCGGAGCACTAGTTTCTTGATTATGACCGATATTGATCCGTTTATAAGAAAATTTCACACCAGGGTTGTTTGAACCTCTTTTGTGTCTGGTAACGATTGAATCTGGTTGTACGACCGGCATGACACCGATTTGATAATAGTGAGTAAGAAGTTTGTTCAAATCCGCTCAATCTTATGCTGTCTTGCATCCAAACCAAATGGAGGATCTTTGGAGGGAAAAAAACATAAGACTTGCAATCCAATATGTGGTCTTAATTTTTACATTTGACAATCCGGTCAATCCAAAATCTCACAATTGGAATTCAAATCCACGAACCGTAAATATTTGTTATTGGTCGGACAATGAAAGCCACAACATCTTGATCAAGAGATAAATACTTCATCTCTGCTAGACCTCTAAAATTAATTGTTGTCAGGCTACAGGAAAATAATTAACTGAAGACATGTAAACGGTGAAATCTTTCAATAAGTCAGCTACAGGATTCTCTGGCTCTTTCTTCACGTTTGGGCTTTTCTTCTCTCTTACTCACGTGGTCCAAAAATATTGTAGGCATCCAATTATATAATTGACCTATCCAATATTGTATATCATAACTTTAAAAAATATATATCAATTAATATAAACGTGAATCATGTTTACGGTTCACTAAAGTTTTTATTTGATTGGGCTAAAGCCCATTATCCATAACTATTTTGTAATCAGTTTGCTTGGATATTTCTCCAATTGAAGAAAGGTAAATAATGTTTATTGTTCAATAAAAATTTTATTTGGCTGGGGCTTAAACCTATTATCCCGACAATATTTTGATATGTTTCCTTGGATATTTCTTCAATTTAAGCAATATTCAAATGGCCAATAAGATCAAAACTAGCACATACTTTCCTGTCAATTTCACTATCTCACAACTTTCCAGGCACAATATTGAAGCTTAGATAAATTAATTTCATCGTCTTATTATATCGGTTTGATATTGGATTAGAGTGTTGGAATCGAATCACAAGTTGCAAATTTACTGTAACTAATCACTTCATTGTTGATTCCCCTGCTTCTATACGATAACTAGGGGTGGCTATACGGTCCGGTCCGGTTAAATTGGCCCAAATTGATCCGGTCCAGTCCGGTTTTTTTGAAAATATAAGGACCGAAGATTGAATTGGATACAGTCCGGTCTTGATCCGGTCCGGTTTTGATCCGGTCCGGTCCCAATTCGGTCTTGATTTTACATTGAGATTGTGGGATTTGAGTGGCTTAAGGCCTTAAAGGGTGAGGAGTTGGTTAAGTTTTGTACTAAGTGCAAAGGTTTGTGACCGTTTATGCAAATTACCCTTAAGTTTTGAGTGTTGAGCTCTCTTATCCGGTCTTTATCCGATTTTTTACCTCAAATCTAAGCCCAAAGATTGGATTGGATTGTTTACTATTCGGTCCCGGTCCGGTCTCGGTCCGGATTATACGGTTCGGTTTTCGGTTTTTAATCCGGTCCCGGTCAAAATAGCCACCCCTAACGATAACCCATTGTCTATGATTTGCTGGGTTTTATTGAGTTAATTTTCTATCAAAATATCTATACACAAGGAAGAATTGGACATTGTGGCAGGAAGTAAATGTCTGACGGTCTGAGGAAGCAATTAATAGGAACAATAGGAGGAAAATAGTCAATATAGAGGGAGAGATCAAAGAATATTTCAAGTAGAAACGAAAAAATTTACGATTATTATCAATCTATATACCCTGATTTTGTCACATGAAATTATATACCTGCATGCAACCACTCCAAAGAAATAGACAAAAAATGGAGGGACTGGAGAGGTTATGGAGCTTCTAGCCCCCATCGTCTAGAGAGTGAGAGATAGAGAGGTCGGCGGTAGATCTGATTATTCTCTATCAAAGAAGGCAGGTATGCTGGAGTTAGGGAGGAGAGCAGAAAATGATAAGAGAGAGAGAGAGTGAGAAGCCCACTACTACTATTTGTAAGTGTCGACACATTTCATTTGGTCCTACCATGAATAATAATTGACTTCACCAAACGATGCACTGTCTATTTAATGTAAATGAACTATTGAACAACTAAATAATAAAATCATACTACGAGCCGCAACGTAATGCGAGTGTTTTCCTAGTATACACTAAAGATAGAAGTAAACCCATAAAATGGAAAAACAATCACCCATATACTTAATTATTCAAAATAAATATTTGGCTTAATACACTTTTATAGCCATAACTATTCGCGTTGTGACAATTATAGCCACTTTTTGAAAAATACACTCATATAGCCACTTTTGAAAACTTGCTTGACAGCTTTAGCCATTTCTGTTACAAACTTTAACGTCGTCAGCAATTCTGTCAATAACATTAACGTTGTGCTGATGTGGACGCCAGCTCGGATTACACATCAGGTCCAACTAGACAAACCACAACACCTAGATGCCACCTCATATTTTAATAAAAAAAATGTATATAAATTTTTTCCCCATCCCCACACCACCTGTTCACCTTCCTCCAACCCCCAGATCTCTTCGTCAAAACTCGAAATTTGAAATCCAAATTCAGATTAGTGAAGAACCAATCAGATGCTCGCTGGAGGGGAAAATCTCTAATCAACCAGCGGTTGGCCTGCTATTTTATCGAAAGATGCGACCATCTCTGTAGAGAAGTTTCCCTTGGTGTCTCGTCCTCGATTCAAGTTTCCAGGTCCTCGTCGGAGGGAGATATCCCGACTCTTTCTGTCTTCCCTGTCCAATTGTGCCACCACCCTTAAAATTCCCAACTCCGATTGACATGATTTTGTCGGCGATCTCAACTTCCTCTTCGAATCTACTCAGTCCGTCGACCAAGAGAGAGGCAAGCGCAACGATTGGGTTTCCTTCGCTAGAGTAGGCATCATGACCCAGGTCGGATATCAATGTCGGAGAAGCGCGGGCCTTATCGATGCTTTGATAGATGTGTAGATCTGGAAAGTGGAGCGAGAGGCGGAAGCGGCGCGATGGAGGCAATGTCGAGAGAAACTGATGTCGGCAAGAGCAGAGGGTGAGAGAACCAGATATAGGGGAAGCAAATCCATTTCTCCAAAAATATATCGCCTCCTTCATCCTCTCCGAGACCCCTCACCACAACCAGATTGAAATTTCGTCGCCTCCAAATCCACCATCGCCAGATCTGGGCTCGGCCTTGACGGCCCGATTCCGCCCTCTCCGCGCTCCTCTCCTCATCCTCACCATCTTCTTTGGGTCAAATTGTAGATCAAATCACATGCCCATCCAGTCGGCGGTGTAGCTTTAGGATCCATCTCCAAGCTCTATCTCCTCTACACCAAATCCCCCTTTCGTTCTCTCGTTTTCCGCCACCGCTGCGACCGCCCTCCCTTCCACGCCTTCGTCGTATTAAGTTTTCTTGAATATGAATTTGGGTTCGACGTTGGAAGTTGATTGGGTTTTCTTGAAACTCAATTTGGGTTCGACGAGGGAATGGATATGGGGTTTCAATTAGGGAAGAGATCGCAATAGCAGATGGTCTGGAGGAAGATGATTTTTCATTTTTTTCATGTAATTGCAATTAAATAAAAAAAAATTTGACGAAAAGTCGCCACGTCAGTAAAAAACGTTTGTCTACTCAGCATTTACAGTGATGTCATTAAAGTTTGTGACGGAATGGCTATATGAGTGCATTTTTCAAAAAGTTGCTATAATTGTCACAACGCGAATAGTTATGGCTATGAAAGTGTATTAAGCCTAAATATTTCATACACAATTCTATTTCACTGTATACTTCATCTCATGATAAACAAACTTAAAAAAATATTGGAGCATTCTCACCGAAGGACAACAAAAAATACAGTATAAAAAAAGAACAATAACAAACTCATATACACGAATATTAAATCTTAAGTCTATACCTGTAATAATTGGGTGTATGAAATATTATTTAGAAGAATTTTATAATCAAAGCATTTTGTCTTTTTTTTTATAAGGGTGATATAGGTTTCATTTTGTTGTCATTAAGGTACTCAAGCAGGTTCGAACCTGAGACCTCCCGGTTCTATGCTAGTGGTATTAGCCACTAGGCCATCCAAAAAAAATTTAAAAATAATACATCGGACATGTGAAAACTCATATACATAGCATAAGTAATAAAATGTGCAGCTATTGTCTTCTGTATTAATAGGGATCCTTCAGTATTGGATGCAAATTTGTTATGCCTAAACGGGTTCTCAAGCAGGTTCAGTTGGTCTGCTCTCAATTTCTCTAGCATGGTGGCGAAGAAGGACGAGCAAAAGTTAGTTGGGGTCGTATAGCTAGACCACGAAAAGAGGGAGGCATGGGATTGCGAGAGCTTGTTGCCTGGAATAAAGCTTGCACAATCTGACTAGTATGGTTGTTTCTGATGAAGAGTGGGGCTATCTAGGTTGCTTCGTTTCAGCAATATAAGGTGAAAACAAGTAGCATTTGGACTATCAAGGTTAGTCCAAGCAGTTCCTAGGTATGGCAATGTATACTTAAGCTACGTTCGGAGATTCAGCCTCATATGCAGGTATGAAATGGTCAGGTTTTCTGGGCTAACTGTTGTATGCCAGTTTTTAAAGATTTTTTTATGTATGGGAGACCTTGTGTATAAAGTATGTTGTGGTGGAATGGGAGAGTCTCATTTGGAGTAAGTATAAGATTCTCCGGAATATTTTTTTTTTTTTTTTTGGCTTTGATGACTATGGTGGATGGTATTGTGACCAAGGATAAGCTGTTGAAATGGGGAAAGTGGTCAATGGTTTGTGTGTGCTCTGTAATGCAGAAATGGATTCTCGTGATCATCTGTTCTTTCAATGTGCCTATGCCTGTAGAATGTTAGCAAATTTGCATTTTGGTTCTCTTTGTCGAGACTCTTGGGTAGTCACAGCTGCAGCGGGTATTAACAGTTGCGGGTGGCCGATAGCACACAGGGTTGCTGGTCTTATTTGATGCATTTGTTGTGCAGGGTTATGGAAGGAACATTGTCGTCGCATTCATGGTACATCAGTCTGGACTGCGGAGGAACTTGTTAGGGAAACTATTCTTGATTTGAATTCTGTGAGTAGGAACAATGAGTGTCTAGAGGAGGGTTTGAGGGTTGTAGGCCTTGATCAGGTTTAGAGGTTACTGTGGGTTTTTGCTCTTTTGTTTGGTTGTAGAATGTTGATCTTTCTTTTACAGGGTTGAAAAAAACTATTCATCCAAATATTATAACACCAGAATAGCACATCTTATCAAACTTCTTGATCATAGATGAAGAAGATGCATAGCTATGATTTCGTCTAAAGTGAGTATATTTAGAAAAAAATACAAATGATAAAGTATTTTTTGTTAACTTTTCTAATCAATCATTCTCAATTAGAAGAGCTTTAATTTTCATACTCAACTAGCTATTATACGTAATTTACGCATTTTTCTCCTAATGACCACCCTGCTACACCTCCTTCTTCCCTGGTTTGAAATATTTTTATTTTATTTTACAAATTACCTTTTCTAAAAACGCGTAACTTACTCCTCATGCAAGAGGGCAATACAGGGTTTCTGCTCCTATAATATATAGACCCGTCATACCCTCTAGATACACAATTCAGAGAGTATTAACACAAGAGAGTGTTCTTCAGAGAGCTCCAGGTTTTACATAAATAAAGAGATAGAGAGAGAGGTTATTTCATCTTGGAGGCTAACTACTGATAATCTGTTGTGTGTAATACGAGATAGTACTAGTGTCACAAAAATTTAAAAGAAAGCGACCTAATCCACGACTCGGCCAGATCAATAACCCTTTATTTTCGGTTTCTCATTAAGGAGTTGCAAACCTAGCTTTCTGAAACATCCTTTGTCCCAAAGTCAAATTTCATGTGGGAATTTATCTGCATTTCCTATTATTTTTCTTGCCTTGGTCGGTTAAGTAGAAGAAACCCATGTGGAAATTAAAGAGAAAGATGATGGTTGTTTGAAGTTGGCAAGATTTTTTCATGTGGATTTTTTCTGCTGCTTTATCCAAAAATCTCTTTAAAGGGGAAAGATGAAAGCCTATATATTACTTGTAATTGGTGAGAATGGGTGAAGAAGATTGTGAGTGGATTTAATCTGATGATGACGATTTGGTTGTGGTTTCGATAGGAGGTTGGGTTTGGGTAAGACGAATTTGAGTGAATGTCGTCTGCTTAGCCGTAGATGTTTACCAAATTGAGGGGGTTATTTATGTGGAAGCGTTCTCTCTAAAACGGGGCTTCCAAGTCTGTGCAGATATGAAACATATGTCTGGTCGGTGGAACAACCTTTGATTAAATTTCACCTCCTCAAAATTGGTTGGTCTCATGAATCACTCGATATACATGTGAGAATAAAGAAAAAAGAACTAAAAAAACACCAGATTGCAGAAATTTGAGCACTTTACCGGTCATCCTTCTGGCGAGCTTCTCATGATTTCAGTTGCCGCTCTTTCACCAAATCTAATAATATTCCATCGATTAATTCCTCATCACTCACACCTTCTTTCCTAGAGCGCCCTTCTAAGATATCATTCTACCTTTAGATCTCTAGATTATCTCTCATGTTGTAGTCTCCATTCTTTTGATTTTACTCATTTTTTCTTTGGAACTCTGATACCCTTTGGAGACTTCAACTATCGTGCCTCACTATCCTTTGTGCCTAACTTCCCTTTGGACTCCTGATAACTCATACCCCATTAACATTGGAATCAATCTCTCAATCTTTCGAACCATCGCTCCAATTCTGTTTCCCACCGCGAATGATGTCCTTCCGAAATTTGGAGCTTGCGATTGAGGGGGAGAATGGTCATTCTGAAGAAGATGATTCTGAAGTAGTCTGGCTAAACAACAATTATTAGTGATTCAGAGGACACTCCCTCCGTGGCCGATATGAGCGATCTAGATCATTCACCAGAGTTTAGTGAGCCCGCCTCTGTACCAGACATAAGTGATCCGACTAAACACAATTTAGTAAGTTGGCCTCTTCTACGAACACAAGCGACCCAAACTCACCGCAGTATGCACCGTATGACTATGAGAATCATTCTGAAGGCACAAACCTCAACAACTGAAGATGGTCTAATGGTTGAGTGATGAGAGCAACTTTTTCTTGGTTTGTGAAACTTTATGAGATTCTTATTTAGAACTATTGGGATCAAACTTTTACAACTATATGCTTGTTTTCCTCTTTAGAACTACTGATTTAAACATTTAGAACTAGTTTAGCATTTGTATATTTATTTCTTCGCTCTAATTATTTGCTTTAGTATGATCACCCTGGTGCGTGAATAGCTTGACAATCGAAAATATTCAATCTAAGGGAGATAATAGGTTAAGGGGGAGCATTGATGCTTCCATCGCTATTGAATACACGTGCCATTATATGAAAAACATGGTATTGAAGAAAAGAAAAGTAGGGGGAGATTGTTGAGAAAAAATTTTCCCTTTCTGTAAAGGTACAACAACATAAATTATTACTTGTCATATTTTTTTTTTTGAATATTTGATTACAGTAAAGAATTTCTAAAGTTAAAGAAAGATCAACAGAAGACAGCTACCTCAAAACGAAGTATAAATAGAAGGAAGCAACAAGAAAAGCCTCACAGAATGTGGCAGAGTATTCATACACAAAACAAGATCAAACACTCTGTGATTTACAATAGGTGCAATAATTGATAGGTGTTCACTGTTTATATTGCTTGAGTGGTTGTGTAGTTCCTGTCTTTAGCTAGTGAGAGCGCTTGTGAGGAAGGAGAATGAGGTATATTTCTCTATTCTTGTCAAGAGTTTGAGTTCCACCCAAAGGGGACTCAACTTGGAGCTAGATCCAAATAAGATAAAAACCTAGATACTAGGTCTCAAAGGGGGAGCCACCTTCGAGCCGAGACATAATTAATAGGTTGAACTCGGTCAACAAAATAACAAGTGTACATGTTTCTCTCCTTGCTTTCCTCTATCTTGTGTTTGCTTCTCAATAGGTACACAACCTTGTTGGTCTAAGGTTGAAGACAATCAAATAATGGCCAAAGCCCATCTCGTTAAACTCCTTGGCTTTAGCAACGGATCAAGCCCAACCCACAACTCAAGATGACCGATCCATAACTAATATGATTTCATTTCTCGTATTTACAAAATAATTTATGTTCTACACGTGTCCTACAATTGGTATCAGAGCATGTCTCTCATGAGGAACAAGATCCAAGGATGGAAGCTACAAGCTCATCAACCAGAATGATGAGTCATTTGCCTCCAATCACGCATGCTGAAGGATAGTTTGCAACATGACCACCAAAACTCAACGACAATAGCTATGCCTTTTGGAAAGGTTGCATGGAAGATTTCCTACAAGCCTATGCCTTGAAGGTCCGGATCAATATCAAAAGAAGACAAGAGCAAGTTGAGAACGATGACAAAAGTTGGTCAGAAAAGATCTGGTAAGTTTACAAATCAACGTCAAAGCCAAGCACATCCTTAAATGTGATATTGGAAGAGAAGAGTACAGCGAAGTAACAATGTGCAAAACCTCAAAAGCGATCTAGGATAGTGTGGAGGCTACATATGAAAGTAGGTATCAAATTAAAGACACCAGGAATAGAATGCTAGTAAGAGAATATGAATTATTCAAAATGAGTGAAAATGAAAACATTATTGAAATGTAGGAAATGTTCACAAATATAGTAAGTGGCTTAATAACTTATGGAAAAATTTACACCAATGCAGACTTTGGTAGTAAAAGTTTAATTCATTACCAACTTTCTTCTCGTAGCCCTCTTAGCTACTGTTTATGGAAACCTAGTTACAAGAAGGGACCTTCACCTTCGCTTAATTGTTGAGTGAGGTGGAAGGAATTCTGAGAGGGACTCTTAGAAATATCTACACTACTTATAATACATTTTAAAGAAGTTGATTTGCTCCATTTCAAATTTCCTGCAACGAGAGTGACAGTAGGAAGGGTATACTCGTCTACACAATCAATTTTTTAGGGTATACTCGTCTACACAATCAATTTTTTATTTCATATAAAAAGATATCAATGCTAGGATTTGAACCGTGATCTCTTCCATCAAAGACAAGAATTGTAACCAATTAGACAAGACGCAACCCCAAAAATGATGCTTTGTAGCATTGTGTTATCATTCTGATTCGATAAAACATGGTTTTGAAGAATATATTTATTTGAACTGCCGCAAAAATGGACGTGGTTTGAGTCTTAGTTTGTATCATCCAAGTTGTGTGTGTATCGGAGGTTGATTGTTCATAACAACCCTTTTCTGTAAGGAGGCTTAGTTATGATGAATAACGATGTCATTCTAAGGGATGGTTTGGAGAAAATATTTTGGCTATAATTTAACGAATCCATAAATTTGGAAGTAAATTATGATTTTTTTTGCGGATTTCTGAATCATAGAGGTCTAATAAAGATATTCGATTGAGATTTGATGTGATTTTCATAGAGAGGTTTATTAATCCTTCAAGGGGGGTTTATTGACGGACAAATCAAATAATACTAAATACCACAAACCAAAACACATGCTTAGTTATGATGAATAACGATGTCATTCTAAGGGATGGTTTGGAGAAAAACAGTTCATAATCTCAGTGTTATTTAAATATGATAAATTCAAGTATTCAATAATGTATTTAACAAAAGTTTTTTTTTTTTTTGTTGCATTAATCCTTAAGGGGGGTTTATTGATCGAGTGCATAACCAAAAGAAAAGCATTGACGGACAAATCAAATAATACTAAATATGACCGATCCATAACTAATATGATTTCATTTCTCGTATTTACAAAATAATTTATGTTCTACACGTGTCCTACAATTGGTATCAGAGCATGTCTCTCATGAGGAACAAGATCCAAGGATGGAAGCTACAAGCTCATCAACCAGAATGATGAGTCGTCTGCCTCCAATCACGCATGCTGAAGGATAGTTTGCAACATGACCACCAAAACTCGACGACAATAGCTATGCCTTTTGGAAAGGTTGCATGGAAGATTTCCTACAAGCCTATGACTTGAAGGTCCGGATCAATATCAAAAGAAGACAAGAGAAAGTTGAAAACGATGACAAAAGTTGGTCAGAAAAAGATCTGGTAAGTTTACAAATCAACGTCAAAGCCAAGCACATCCTTAAATGTGATATTGGAAGAGAAGAGTACAGCGAAGTAACAATGTGCAAAACCTCAAAAGCGATCTAGGACAGTGTGGAGGCTACATATGAAAGTAGGTATCAAATTAAAGACACCAGGAATAGAATGCTAGTAAGAGAATATGAATTATTCAAAATGAATGAAAATGAAAACATTATTGAAATGTAGGAAATGTTCACAAATATAGTAAGTGGCTTAATGACTTATGGAAAAATTTGGCTTAATTGCAAGTTTGGTCACTCGAATTGCTATAAAATTTCACGTTTGCCACTCAAATTAATTTATTCCATTTATAGTCACTCGAATTAGTTGAACAGTTCAAGTTCGGTCACTCTCCGTTAACCTCTGTTAACTTTGACTGACGTGGCGGTCAACTTTGACAGTTGACCGTTAAATGTGTGACGGACAAATCAAATAATACTAAATACCACAAACCAAAACACATGCAGCATGCATAAACTAATTACAATCAGTAATAAAAATAAAAATAAAAAATCGTCAATTCATGATGAAGCTTGCAACGAGTAAAATAACAAAAGGTTTTCCGTAGCGTCTCTCTCGGAGGAATCAACTCGGGGCCCAGCCTCGTAATGCACACTAATAACGGCACCATGAGACACCAAATAATGCAGCAATGGTGCGTCGACCTCCCCTAGCATCGTGCCATCGAAGAACAACTCTATGTCGAACCTGGAGTGGCCAGAAAACCTGGCGAGGATGCGCTTCCTCAGCTCGCCAACCGTATCGGTTTCCTTGCAAGTGAGGGTCTTGACCCTCGACTGAGTCGGGAAAGAGAGGGAACGGAGGGTGACAGTGATGATCGTTTCTTCGCCGCCGTCGTCGTCATTGGCGATCTCGAGGTGGGCGATTGCCGGTACTGCGGGATGGATTTTGTAGGATGCCAGAGTCCTGTGGTTACGCATCAACTTGGGACCCAACCACAGAGCCTGTCTCCGGATGGCTATTCCGTATTTAGCTTCGATTCTGCCCTTCACTTCTCCGACGGTTTCAGAGGGCCGGCAGTCGTCGTAGTGCACGATCTTTTGCGCCGCAGATCTATGGCGCGTGGCTATGTATAACTCCACCGCCATCTCTGCACTAGCCTGCACCTCCTCCATCATTAATGCTACTAGCTAGCTAGCTAATGAATAGTTAGCGTGCGTGCGTGGTATAAATACTCTTGACGCGTAAAATGTCCTATTTGCATGGCTGGTACGTGGTCAGAGTTTGTTGCCTAACAGAGCGGAGATCATCTAGGTCCTATACTACGTTGTTAAATTGTAATATTAATTTGTACGTCGTCAAAGTTAGTTGCCCACCTCGATCGTGTCGTGTAACAGCGCGGAGATTATTTAGGTCATTGGATCGGGTAAGTAGCAAGGATTTCAGGCAGAAATATATATATAGATTTAGAGGTACGTACGTGCTGCTATATAATTAGCTTGCATGTGTGCATATATTAGCTATACAAAATTCTACAATGGAGGAGGAGGAGGCGTGTGTTGTAGAGCTGTACGTAGGGCTAAAACAACCCAGATATCTGATGATGGAGAGGCTTTTGCACTATAAGCTCCACGCCGGCACAACAGTGGAACAAGTGAAGGCGATGATCAGGTCTGACTATGGAATCGGGATCGAAAGGCAAGAGCTACGGCTCGGGAAAAGGAAGATGGACAACCAACGGAGCCTGAAATTTTACGAGATCCAGGCCGGTGTGCCGGCGATAGCCCACTTGGAGTTCCCGCCGATGATCGGCTCCCCGATCACTATCACCGTCCTTGTAAAGGCTGTTTGTATTAATATTCATGACGATTCCAACATCATCTCATCCTTAATTACCAACATCACTTGCACAGAGATGGATTGGATTGGGAAGCTGAAGAAGCGGATCGAGACCATTGCCGCCGCCGCCATGGGCCCGTCGATGTATCCAAGGTACAAGATGGATTTGTATTTCCGCGGTACGAGGCTGGCCAACGAACACATACGTTTGTACTGTCTTCTGGTCACTGAGGGCGCGGTTATTGTCGCCCTCTACTCACCGGCGATGGCGGATGATTGGCCCACCTGCCGCCTCTGAAGGGTTATCGCATCGGCCTCCGTCGTGAACTGCCTTGTCCGACCGTGAACTACGGTTGTTTCTTAGACGCCTTCACTTCACTGTTATTAGGCAATTGTCACGGACTTCGGACTTTTCTTCGGTTTTTTGTACTTTTTGGCCTCCAATTATCCTAAAACTCGTCCTCAACCCTTCCACACGTGCTAGGACCTGAAATGTATCAAAACAAGCACAACCTAGCGTGAAATATGTCGAGGAACGATGAAATATTAAGCTAAACGAATAAGAAATGAGGGGTAAAATGTGTACATTTGGGCCCGAATCACTCCCCCACACTTAAACGTTTGCTTGTCCCCAAGCAAACCATTCTCAACCTAGGTAATATTTCAACCTAAAAATAGCTAGGGGACATTGCAAAAGGCACAAGGCTATGAATCTCAAATGACTATTTGGGCATCGACACTCGAACCGTCTCAAACAATTTCGACATCCACCACAAATGACATTCAATTGCATAAAAAATGGGCAAATAAAAAGTTCTCATTCTATCCACAATCAATGCAAGTCTCAACAGGGCCACTAATCAATCACAACCGACCATGCTTAGAACTCAAGTCAAAGGAACACACAACAGGGCAACATAGGTCCCCACCAGCATAGATAAGAACCTGCAAGAACAAGCATGAATCACTCACTCTCTTTAGGGGTGTACATGTGTCGGTTGGTTCAGGTTTAACCATTTTAATCTCCCGACCCATGCACTACGGTTTGGGAATTATCAAACCCAAACCCATCCAAAAAAATTTAAACCCTACGGTTTGTTTCTGATTGGGTTGGGTCGGGTTGACAATATTTTTAAGTAAAAACCCAACCCAACATAAAAAATATATAATTATTATACATCATAAAAATATTTTATAACTAATTAAAATGGCATCCCACCCTCGACCTAACTAGCACAACCGTCCGACACCAACGTATCATGAACATAACCTCCTCATCTACGAGGAGTAACATGACATACTCTCCCCATCTACAAGGAGTAGTGGTGACCGCGTCCGACACCGATCGTGACATACACGATATTGTGTGCTATCTAAGCAACGGTCTGGTATGTCATACATATATTTCGAGAACACCCCATGAATGTGGTACAAATCCAAATATCATATGTAATTAATATCCAAACAAATTATTTAGTATTTGAAAATCCAAATCCTTCTATCCAAACACACACTAAGGATTTTCAGGATGTCACCATTACTCATGGCAGAATTTCTACTCGTTACTGCTCATTGTCTTTGTTGAGTACAATCTTTATACTCAAATGCTCATTTGGGTGTTGGACTCGACTCAACTCAAATTAAACAAATTATTATTATTTTGGATTATTTGAATCCAACTCAATACTCATACATGTCAAGACATTTTGATCAAAATACCCACAAAAGCCCATGGAAAGTGGTCCGAGTTGGAAATCCATCATCACTTACGGGCCCCCACTTTCCTCTTTATCTCCGTTTTCCCATGCACTCCGCTCCACCTCCAGCGAACTTGTTCCCTCAAACATCACCATGCCACGTGTCCCTCCAAATATCCCCATCCCATTCCCCCGAGTGTGAAAAGCTGAAACCCAAATTAGTGTACTCTTTTTTTCTCCCTTCCAGATTCACTGTTACGGTCCGCACATGATTATAAAACTCCACATAAAGACGCCTTAAATTCATCAACGTTGACGTGTCCTTCCAACCTCTGGAAGGGGGCAATTTGGCTCCTGATTTTATTGAAGAGGTGTCGACGATGGAGAATGGTATAAAAAATGAAGGGGTTTGCGTTGTAGCGGCGAGGGATGGAGAAGGGAGTTGGTGCAGCGGATTCGTTTCCCTTGTCTTTTTAGAGGTCTTTTGTTTATTGGCAAAATACACTTCCATAGCCACAACTATCACGTTTATGACACTTAGCAAAATCTATCAAAATACAATAAATGTCCAATTCCGTCCAATGTTCTACTGGCGTCAAGTAACAGTCTGACTGGACTGATTGAATTGCTGAGTTGGCAATATGTCGTCCCCACCATTTCCATAGATTAACAGAAAAATATAAAAACATAAAATATTAGAAAAACAATTGGTCTTCCTCTCCATCTCTCTTCCTTTGGTACTCTCCCATCTCTCTTCGTATTCCTCTGCTACTCTCCCCTCCTTGCTCCGCCGAACCCAGAAAGATGATGAAGAGAAGCAACAGATCCAGATTCCCCTTTTTCTTGGAAGCTG
Organism: Linum trigynum; assembly: GCA_964030455.1. Taxonomy (NCBI): domain Eukaryota; kingdom Viridiplantae; phylum Streptophyta; class Magnoliopsida; order Malpighiales; family Linaceae; genus Linum; species Linum trigynum. The sequence continues at coordinate 41,398,465 of OZ034815.1, read as the reverse complement.
TGGTTTGTGGATCCCTCATTTTGCAGGCCGATTGATGGAAGAGCAGCAGCTGCTGCTAAATTCCTATTTCCTCCGGTGAATCGATGGGAGAGAGCAGCATCGTCATTCTTGCTGTTCGATGGTTGTCGTCGTCACTTTGCACGGTCACTCCCTCCTTCCTTTGCAACCTTCCATCGACCGCTTCCCCAAATTGAAGAAGGGATTTGTGAAGATATGGTCTTCTGAGTTTCCAAAGTCGTAACGCAACTGGGTTTGTTGGGACGAAATTGTGGATGTATAGGCTTTGCATCTGTTGAATAAGGGTATATAATTGGAGGTGGAGCCGGAGGTACTGAAGCGGGGTTCAGGGAATGGATCTCAAAAAGATTTGGGGCATCTCGACCACTCAATTTTTTTTTGGCGCACGGAAAGGAAGGATAAATGATTGCAACATTGCGACAAAAGGATTTGGGGTTTGGGTTGGCGAAAATCCAGCCAATGGCGTTGTATATCTCAGGCCGAGCAGATGGCCTGCTCTAATTGATGATGGGCAACGACGAGTGGTGGGAGTGGGAAAGGAGGAATTAATATATTACTTTATTTATTTATTTTTAAATTAAATTATGACATGGCACCTACGCGGCAAATGTGGTTGATGTGTCGCTGACGTGTGTCACAAGGAGTAGATGTGGACAATTGCTATAAGGAACTGAGGTGCTCCAGATTCATAGCTAGCTTAAGATTCAAGAGGAGGCACCAGAGTCACCCCTGCATCCTTTCCTTCAGTTTCCACTCAACAATTATAGTCCAAAGAAGATAGAGAAGTGGAGATACATACTTGGGGATCCACATGAACAACTTGATTGGTCGGATTTTGGCCAATACCAAGCATGGGGAGCAACAATGAGATATAGGCTAGATAATGTTGGTCACTTGTCATAGTTCAACATTCGAGGAGAGAGGCATGATGTGCTCATGAGGGAGTTCCTTGCCACATTGACAGTATCCTCAGCAAGTAGCTAGAGCTAGCTTTGCATCTCATATAGATTGGCTGGAAGACACTTCATAGAGAGTTATTATGGTTGTGTGAGGAAGCTAAGGATTCCTGCCTACACATGAGAGGAACACTCTCTGATGCTAGCCTTGTAGATTACTGAGATCCATCAGAGCAAGCAGAAATCTTCCATGAGTTATGGAAGACCATCACAAGGAATCAAGGGGCTCAGCTTTTTGTGGGACATTCGATACCAACCTCCATCTGTCATCCATTTATGAGGTTCGTGCACTACTTCGAATGAAATGGTTTTCACATGAGGTAGAGCGGCGATGTATGCAAGTTGACCATCTGTGACATGATTCCATATCATGCTCTTCTTCACAACTGGTGGCTACATCTAGCATGGTTGATATTGGATAACTTTCTCGGGTTTACCATCGTTACTTCTCCGAGGGGACTTCCAGATGGTGGCTATATTCTTACTATAGTCTAGCACATCGAAGATCATCGAGAGGAGTATGGTTTTTCTCTTTGTGACGCTCTAGAGAGACATGGGCTGATATTGTCGGCATTCATATTTGGAGTGGATCTGGCTAGAGATGATTGCCCTTACTACTCATCATGGACGGGGGCATGGAGACTAGCAGAGCATTTAAAAAGAAGTCATGAGCAGCAAGGATATAGAGTTGGCCACCCACCAGTAGCAGCATACCACGATATGGGAGCTATGTAGCTGAGATACCATCTTTGAGAGCAGTTGTGGAGAGACAGGAGGAGAATTTACTTGCATACAATAGCCTGAAAGAGTGTCACTGAGATGCCCTCGAGTAGGAGAGATAGACATAGCACGAGGAGACTCAAGCTTGGGGACAGAGAGTAGAGGCAGAGCAACAATGGGGCCATTTTTGGATGCAGGAGTTTGGTAGGAAGTTCAATATCCTATTTCCATGCAATGGACCCGGAGAAGTAGCAAATATATATGCCTCTATTTGAGCTATATGTTTTTCTCTATATTTTATTTGACATTTCGAGTCTTCGTATGCAATCAAGGAAAACTAGCTACTTCCTATGAACTTGAATTAAGTAAGACAACCAAGCTAACCCACTCCAAACCTTCCCATATCTCACTATTATTTTCTCCATTGAAGACAATGTGCATTTTAAAGTTTGGGGTGGAAATGTGTTGAGATGATTTACCTTGTTATGCTTTATACTTGCTATTTGATTAGTCGTTCAAATTTGAAATTTTTCCCAATGCTAAATAATTGTGGTATTTGTCTAAATTTTTGGGAATTACTAAAGATGTTTTTCCATCTAATGACTTTTGACCATCCCCTACAAGCATGATCACTTCTCATCTTACTTTGGATCATCACTTGGTATAGGAAGGATAGTGTAGTGACTATGAAGGATGTGATAGTCAAAGGGACGAAATGACTATTTGATATGTTTGGATAATATGTTGTTTGATCTATTCATGGATTTCTGATTATGCATAGTATTTTTCCCTTTTAAAAGTTTTTTCAATAGGGTGAACTGTATCTTCTATGGATGCAAAGATCTAACCATCAAGACATTGTATTTTTTGAAAAATTGGCATGTTATGCTGAGAAATTATGTGTGGTAAGCCCAACATGTGATGCATTTTTTTATTGCAATAATTCGGGTTTTGGACAAGATAAAAATTGAGCTTTAGTGAGGAAATCCTACAAGGTGATGCTAGTTCCTCTCTAGTACAAGTAAAATCTCCACTCGTCTAATTGATAGAAAACTTGAGGATGTGTTCTTAAGGGAATGGATAGAGCTTTCGAAACCCCTTATTTAATTGATCCTCCGCTCAAATTGCGGTGTAGGAGCTTAGAGATCTTTCTCAACTAATAAAGGTCTAATGCTTTAGTGAGCTCTCCACACAGAGAAGTCTAGAAAAGGAGAAAAAATTATGTTTGCAAGATAAGAAAATGAGTATGTTTTTTAAGAAGGCAAAAGTGCTTAAAGGAATGTCAAGTTGATGGTAGAAGCATTCAAAGATAAAAACGTTTTTCAAAAACTTCACCCTATTGTTTTGAGAGGAGTCTCTCATGCTATTATTGACGTTGTAAGTTTACTTTTGATCCACAACCTAAGATTGTGGTTGAGTGATAATTGTCGGGTTTTCATTGAGTTGTACGATCATGAGTAGTATTTGCTTGGGGAGAAACAAAGTTCAGGTGTGGGGTATTTCTGATGACACTCAATTTATAGTGTTTATCACTCTCATATTTGATACTGATGTCATTGATTGCTGCACATACCAAATTTAGGTGGCCCGAAATCCAGGATCGTATTTCCCTAGGGCCTCTCGCATAAACCTTACTTTGGTAGTGAGGTACGGTTCCAGTTTATTTAGAAAAAAATAATGTAGGGGGTTGAGGTGCCTCTAGTTTTGGAAAACAAAAACAAAAAGAAAAGAGTGCACATAAAAGTGAACATATAGCTAAGTTGGATGGACCAGATAGCAGAGAAGGAAGAAATTGCATAGGAAAGCTCCATCTAGATCGCATAGTCGCGTATCCCTCAATAATTGGCAACATATGAGCTTCCAATTTTGTATTCTATTCGATATCACCTTGTGTCAAAGCATTTACCCGAATTAATGGGAGATAAGGACCCTATGGATTCCTCCCTTGAGGCATCACGTCGTTGGATTGAAGGATCGATCGAATAGGACCGCCATGTCTTGTCTAATCCAACACGACTAGGATTTCGATCCTTGCACCTCGAAGAGTGCAAGGTTGACCAAGCATTCATCCAAATGGACAAATAACAAAATAGAGGAAATCAAGAATCAGCACATATGAAAAAAAAACAATCGCATTAAACCAGACATCGAGTTTTAAATGACTATAACCCCTAGGGTTCACATACCTACGCACCTAAAGAACTAGTAAGCCATGGGTAAGGGTTTCTGGGCTATCATTGATCAAAACAAAGTCCCCAAAATACCACAGGAATCGGCAGCCACAATAGAGAAAACAGGGCCTGTGTAGCCATTTTTAGTGTCGATTCCTCCCTTCTAGTTGGTTTCTGTAACAACCTAACACGGTCAGGTATTGCTTTTTACCAAAATTCCCTTAATCATAAATCATTATTGAAATACGTTGAACAACAACAGAGGTGATAAATACAAAACAACATTGAAACATGAACATACTTGAAAAATTTGACTTTGAAACATCCATCTGAAAAATCACATAAAGTCTTATGTCCCACCAAGTACTGAACTTTACTAACTTCATCTTGGAGTCCTCTGGATCCACTAATCCTTGTTGTGAAATGATGAATCCCTATTATACTCTAGTGCTTCTTCAAATCCTGAGTGCGAGCAAAAGGGTCAGTCCTACTCTTAATACCATTCTTCCATAACATAAAAACTGAACCAACATGCATAACGAGTAAATACGATCATGTGGTGCCTTAGTATGTTATTGAGTACATTTTAAGGAATTCCAGAGCATATACATCTTGTTTACTTTCTGAGTATCTAATATCTTTTATCTTACAATGGGTTCCCTACCATGTCAAACGGCAAGCAAATTTGGTCAAATCACGAAAAAATCTTCATGAGAGGTTGCTTATGGGCAAAAGAGCTCAAACCACGAAGAAAACATGTGTCAGCCAGAACCGTCACCCCGCTGCCACTTAAGCCCAAGCTCAAATAAAGATCCAAAAGGCCTTGTTTCATCCCTAAGTGAGAGAAACTATGTCCTAGTAGGTTTAGGAAGGTTTTGGGCGAGACTCATTAGTTCAATATGAATTATTTCTTATCGATGCTTGTGATTATATAGTATATTACTATATACATTGTGCTTAGTATAATATAGGTTGTTAAGAAATTACATTCTAGTGATACCCCCATTGATGTTACACAAGAGTAGAGAAAATTATTAACCATTGGCGCGTGATAGAATTCACGCGTCGTGAATCGCTAAATTATTTTAATTCTACTCCTAAGCGACTATGATAATTACTGGAATAATCTTCTTCTTATTCATAACTGAACCACAAAGTACATATTTATAGGGAAACACAAGAAAACCTAATAGCTAACCTTATCCCACTCTAATAAGGTAACTAATAACTTACTCAACAAGACACAATAAACTAATACGAATATCCCTAAATAATCACAATAACATAACAATTAACCAAAAATAATAATACCCCAACGACTAAGCCCAACTCGGCATAAGGCCCATCGGGAGTTATAATGCACCAACCATATATAGCTCAAGTAGTATCAATGCTTGACTCTTATATCATCGATGCTATAGACCATCAATTATGTCTCAAGAGGCCCACTCTTAATCATGTTTTATCTTCAGTTCAATGTTCTTCATTGATTAGGTCATGGCATGAAGCGAAAGCACGTATCAGCTAGTCAAGGTCATATGGCATGTTGCGAAGCTAGAGTATGATGGCCTTAACTCCCAGCTGTCAACCGTAACTCTTTCCTTCCGGATTGAAGGGACGACGTCGTTTGAAGAGTCGCGGGCGGATTAGAGAAGTTACGGTCGTGACTTAGGTTATAACTCGTTTGGAGAGTCACGAGCTGATTTGAAACCACCTAGGACCATTGGAGCTTGATTCCTCCCCCTCGGAGTATCGATTGCTGATTTGGAGAAGATTTCACTCATTCACACAATGATGTCCGTCTCCAGCCTTGCATTTATCCCTTTCTCCATGGATTAAGCACATCTTCCGTCTTGGTATGAAGAAACCTAGATCTGTATGCTAGGAGCAGTTGTATGAACCCACATACATGACATTTGATTATTTATATTCAATTGGGGCATTAATCAGAATTATATGAGTCTTGATCACATTTGTATGATTCTTGCTTTGACCTAGAATGATAGTTTGTGAATAGGTCAATAGAGCAACTTCATTTGGAAGTAGTAAATCGATTCATTGCTCTGTACTGGAACCAAAAGCCAATAGAGGAAGGCTTACCGAATTGCGTTTGTAGTTTATTCAAGAGGTTCTTGGTCTGGTCTGCTTTAGTCGAGATTCCAAACTCTTTCGGGACTTTTCGCAATATAAATATCGATTGAAACGAATTGGGGGAGTTACAACTTGGCCTAACTGCAGACTAGGGGGCGGTTACATGAGTGGTCTTTCTCACAGTTGAAAATCATAACATTTACCTGCTTTCTTTTATACTTTGCATACAAACAACTCCTCTATACGTTGGTTGATTGCTAGATAATAAATAATTTGCTGAGTAGTCAGTATATATAGGACTCGGGTTGACAATTAAAACTGAACTCACTATACTGTATTGTTGAGTTGCAATCATACTTGGTCGTTTCTTAGTGTGCTGGCATTGGCAAGTCAAAGTTTGAGAGTTAAAGAAATTGATGGTGCCACATATATCTTCTGATTTTTGGATAGTGCTAATGATTGAGTTTGAGAGTTGCGAGCTTTTATTTGGATGATTAATGTATGGGTTAAGCCTCTTTACGTGAATATTGTGCTTCTACTCTATTTTGACTTGGGGCAGGTAAGGTGTTCTAGTGCTTTTTTTCTATATGGTTCATGTATGTTTGAGTCATAATCATAATAATAAAACATGACATGCATAAATTAAGCGAGCTCTTTTGGGGTAAACTAGCGATATTTTATTTCAAAAAAAAAAAATAATAAGAGAATACATGATCCAAGAGTACATAAATCGCCAACTTCTCACTACCCCGATTTTCATAAACTAAACCCAACATTGACTCAAACTAACTCAAACTACCCCCTTAACTTGACTCTCTTTTGCCACACAAACAACAAATACAAGAAATGATCAAACCAAACACAACCTCCTAACGACACACGACACACTAATTATTCACTCCATGGATCAGCCGCCAAAGCTCATCCTCACGTGGCGGCCTTCGGTGACCAGGTAGTACAGCAGAGGCTTGTCCTCGCCCACCATAGGGATGTTGTTGAGTCCCTCGGTGTCGATGAGGTGATGCAAAGTTAGGGCACCGCCACCGCCACGGCCACGGCCACCGCCACCATCAGGCCCCCTCAACCTCTCAAGGATCATGTCCTTGAGCTGTGCTACGGTGGTAGCCTCCGTGACATTGAAGTGAAGGGAATAACCGTCAACGCCAGACTCAGACACCCACAAGGGGAAGAGGGTGCTCCGCCGCTGCTCCGCGATCCGCATGCGGTAGACGCGGTTACCTCCTTTGGTGAAGCCGTAGTAAGCCAGCGTCCGGCGGTCATCCATCAGCTCCCCGTCTTCTGCGGCGTTGGATTCCTGGTAGATCTTGATCCGGCTTATCGGCACTCCGTAGTGTTCATTGACCCACTCTTTCAGTTCGGCAGCGGACATGTTGAGGGAGGCGTTGTAGTAACTGAGGCTGTAGTCGCCCAGGCCGAGGTAAAGGAACCCAGCTGCTGCTTCATCGTCGCTGTCGCTGCCGCTGCCGCTGCCGCTGTTGGAACGTCTTCCGCCGGAGCTTGACCCGCCGTTCATGACAATGGTCTGCTTTAGAGAAAATTGGTGAGAGTTTTCTTCCATGCACGGTGCACCTATTTAACTTGGGTTTGCAGTTGGGGGAGTACTGTGTTGGTCTTGTGGCATTTACTTCTTCTGAGATCAAAGATTCTTTTTCTACTCCACCCAATATCCTCCCGACGCTTGTAATAAGTTTTGAAAGTACATATTTCAAAACTTAATCAAAGAATCAAATCTTTGACATCACTAGCTAGCTATATATGTCAAGCCGCGTGATCAATTATATAGGCGAGAATAAAAACTGTTGCATCAAAATAATATGATGGACCACAAAAATTAATCATGCCCCCAAGAATTGTGAAATTAAGTTGATATAGGAGTGGGCAACGGCAAATATATTAACCGTTTTTAGTATTTTTAATTATAAAATTTATGTTTTATGGATGCCACATTTTCTACCACTTCAACAAAAGTTAACATTGCTTTAATCACCGTTTGGTCAACCGTTATCTCTAACGGTCAATGAAAGCGTCATGGCATAAATAGCACAAATTATCATATAACGGGATAGGATTAGAACATTGAATAAAATAGCACAAATTATCAATCAACATTTTTTTATATATTTCAAACGTTGTATGATATCAGTCCTTAAATAAAATACAACATTACTAACAAAATAACAAATCATCATATTTGAATACAATATTTCATGTTTAATTATAGCTTGCAATTTTCGGGGATTTCAACGATGGTATTTATATAGGAGTGGGCAAGGGGACGAGACTGGGTACTCTTCTCGTTTGAAACGGGTACTCAGTCCCATTTGGAGAAGAAACTTCATCTCATGTCTCAAAACCGTACGGATTAACGGGTACTCATTACCCGTACGGAAAGGATAACGGGTAACCGCGGAGAATCCATAAATTTGGGTTGTTATTGGCGGCAACAGTAAAGTAGAGATATAGAGTGGATAGAAGTGAACTAGAGATGGATAAATAGATACAGAATAGAGAAGACATGGAGAAAGACTGGGAAAAAAAAAAGAACTGTATAATCAATTATAGAGGAATTCTTCGTTTAAAGATTACGTTTGTGAAACCTTACTGGAGGTCATATCGAAAAAGTTAATAATATGATATTTTGTAGCAAAATCATAATTTAATTATTGTTCAACTGTTTCCTACCGCTAAAATCGCCTATCATTTTGGGTCTTGTATTCAATATTTCCAGTCGGACCGGCCAGTATAATATGATTTCCTAAACTTTAAAGAGCGAAATTAATCGCATTTTTACCACATTTAATGATATTTTTAATGTTTGATTTTTCATACTGGTGGCCATATATTGGGCCTGGGCAACACCTGGACAGATGACGTGGTGATCTGGTGCACCTTCAGAAGATATATTTTCAATAATTTGATAGATATATTTTCAATCAATTATTATTGGCAATTTTGACATACATGATGCCGTGCATTGATTGAAAGAAACTATTTCTAGTATCTTGAGTTTTAAATTTTATATATGCAATAATTATATGTAAATCAATAATGTTATCGTGTATATACGCTCCTTTGTCCGTCCAATAAAATTCGGTACGTAATTTGACCTTTGTTTTGCTATTATACACAATTTTTAGATACATGATGCATTGAATGAAAGAGGGTAAATGAGAAAGAACATATCCTCCTCAAATCAGTTTACACCGTTATACCAATTTAGTTAGTAGTATTATAGATTCGAGAAACAAATAATTTATGCTAGTTTCAATCAAATATGAAGGGGAAGTTGGCGACAATTGACATCAATTGAATTACGCATATAACTTATCTCAAGAAAATCTCTCTATTATCTACATTCATATTGAAATAATAATACAAACCATTACAAACAAAATGAGAAATCATCATATTTGAATACAATATTTAACGTTTATATTTGAATAAAAAATACCATCAAAATCCATATTTGTATAATATAGAATATTATAAAACCAAATGAAAAATGCTCATTTTTTTGTTAATTTAATTCACCAAAACGACCTCATCTCATTTAGGGATAAAAAGTTGGTCATACCGGTCGGAGCACTAGTTTCTTGATTATGACCGATATTGATCCGTTTATAAGAAAATTTCACACCAGGGTTGTTTGAACCTCTTTTGTGTCTGGTAACGATTGAATCTGGTTGTACGACCGGCATGACACCGATTTGATAATAGTGAGTAAGAAGTTTGTTCAAATCCGCTCAATCTTATGCTGTCTTGCATCCAAACCAAATGGAGGATCTTTGGAGGGAAAAAAAACATAAGACTTGCAATCCAATATGTGGTCTTAATTTTTACATTTGACAATCCGGTCAATCCAAAATCTCACAATTGGAATTCAAATCCAGTAAATATTTGTTATTGGTCGGACAATGAAAGCCACAACATCTTGATCAAGAGATAAATACTTCATCTCTGCTAGACCTCTAAAATTAATTGTTGTCAGGCTACAGGAAAATAATTAACTGAAGACATGTAAACGGTGAAATCTTTCAATAAGTCAGCTACAGGATTCTCTGGCTCTTTCTTCACGTTTGGGCTTTTCTTCTCTCTCACTCACGTGGTCCAAAAACATTGTAGGCATCCAATTATATAATTTACCTATCCAATATTGTATATCATAACTTGAAAAAATATATATTAATTAGTATAAACGTGAATCATGTTTACTGATCACTAAAGATTTTATTTCATAGGGCTAAAGCCCATTATCCCCTACTATTTCGTAATCAGTTTGTTTGGATATTTCTCCAATCGAAGAAAGGTAAATAATGTTTATTGTTCAATAAAAAATTTATTTGGTTGGGGCTTAAACCTATTATCCCGACAATATTTTGATATGTTTCCTTGGATATTTCTTCAATTTAAGCAATATTCAAATGGCCAATAAGATCAAAACTAGCACATACTTTCCTGTCAATTTCACTATCTCACAACTTTCCAGGCACAATATTGAAGCTTAGATACATTCTTTTCATCGGCTTATTATATCGGTTTGATATTGGATTAGAGTGTTGGAATCGAATCACAAGTTGCAAATTTACTGTAACTAATCACTTCTTTGTTGATTCCCCTGCTTCTACACATTGTCTATGATTTGCTGGGTTTTATTTGAGTTAATTTTCTATAAAACTATCTATACACAATGAAGAACTGGACATTGTGGCAGGAAGTAAATGTCTGACTGTCTGAGGAAGCAATTAATAGGAACAATAGGAGGAAGATAGTCAATATAGAGGGAGAGATCAAAGAATATTTCAAGTAGAAACAAACAAATTTACGATTATTACCAATCTATGTACCCTGATTTTGTCACAAGAAATTATAAACCTGCATGCAACCACTCCAAAGAAATAGACAAAAAATGGAGGGACTGGAGAGGTTATGGAGCTTCTAGCCCCCATCGTCTAGAGAGTGAGAGATAGAGAGGTCGGCGGTAGATCTGATTATTCTCTATCAGAGAAGGCGGGTATCCTGGAGTTGGGGAGGAGAGCAGAAAATGATAAGAGAGAGAGTGAGAAGCCCACTACTACTATTTGTAAGTGTCGACACATTTCATTTGGTCCTACCGTGAATAATAATTGACTTCACCAAACGATGCACTGTCTATTTAATGTAAATGAACAATTGAACAACTAAATAATAAAATCATATTACGAGCCGCAGCGTAATGCGAGTATTTTTCTAGTATACACTAAAGATAGAAGTAAACCCATAAAATGGAAAACAATCACACATATACTTAATTATTCAAAATAAATATTTGGCTTAATACACTTTTATAGCCATAACTGTAACACCCTACCCTATACGTTTTGCCTAATCATATTGTTCATACAATTGCAGCGGAAATAATCTCGGGTGTTACATTAATTATCAAAATTTACCTAAATAAAATTTCGACATGAATTACTCGCGTAATGGGCTAACAGTTCTTGCAACTTGTCCTGCAAAATAATTCATCACAAACATATATACTCAAACCATATACATGGACTTACATAGCCATAGTCACAGTTTCATACTACACAACTGCATACCGAACTTATACATACCATAATCGTCACAACTTACACAACCACATAAATATACACATATCATTAACTTTCCACACCTGTGGATATCTCACACTACATCAGAAGCTAGTATGCATATGAAAAACGTTCTCAAAACATTTTTACAAAAAGGTGTGGATCACTGGCCAAAATCCCAAGTAGTAGTCCAAGCACAGAATAGTTGAAGACCATACCTCATCCTGGCTTCAACTCTAGCTCCTCTCCCACCTAACACTTATCTACTGCTGCTGCTGATGATCTGCTTACACATAGCATAAGCAGAGAAGAAGAATAAAAGAGGGTCAGCTCATAGCTGAGTGAGATAATCATAGCATCGTGAGTTCATAACAGAGCATACCCCTATCATACATCTAACAATCAAACCAAAACACTGGGATCGGACCTCAGCCATCCTCATATCCCAATAAGCAAAAGACTCAACCACTTTGACTTATGCATATGCATCTTATCATGTTTTAATCATAGGCGCCTGGCTACTCCCATGCTAATAACTCTCCCGGGAAACATACCCCACATCCCGTCGGATGTAGTCATACATACCCCAACATCCCGTCGGATGTGGTCATACATACCCCACACCACTATGGGTGTAGTCATACCCCGACACCACTCTGGGTGTGGTCATATCTCGTAAGAATTCTTCAGTCACCACCACATGAGAGGTGTGACTATCATATCATAATAGAGTAATAGCATAGGGAGCCCTAATTACTATGTAGTTGACCGTGAGACCACAACACTCATATTTGGTATCCTTATACATGATTCATATCTCACCTTGCTTAATCATAATTCATTACTTGCACATGTACTTGACCTGGCCATAATTGGCTCAACATAGGTAAACCAGGAGTCGTATAGTTGCACTTCCTCGGGATAAACCCTCGTGCAAGTCATCCTCCTTAAAACATCATGATATCACCAGGGAATATATATTTTCCCACTTATGCATCCAAATACAACAATCATGAAAAATCATATCCAATCACCTTCTCGAACCAACATAAGGCATATTCACAATTAAACCCACATCTGGCAACATATATGGAATTATCAACATAAACAAGGTCCATATCGATTAAGGCAAGTCAATAATATCATACAGAAGCCTATAGTTCATCATATAGCAGAGAAGTCCATACACCCATAATCATGCCATTCTAATTCACCTAGGTCAATTCTAAGCATCAATATAATTATCGTGATACGACAAACCCGGTATGCCGTGCTAATCCCTCACCAGTTCTGGTCGTTCAAACACCGGTTCTAGCCTCCGGTACTAAAACATCAATTTCACGAACGAACCCCGAATTAAAATCCGAGACCGTCCTAATACCCCCTGCAGTATCCCCGTCAATGTTAGTTCTAGGCTCCGGGTCAAATTCTTGATAAAAACACATCAAACCCTGGCCGGAGCTAAATCCAGCGGTTTGGACCCCGACCTAAATAATAGCCGAAATTCAGGGATTAGAACTAGAGGATTGATTACCTCGCTGCAGGAAGCTCGTATATGAAATTTGGGCTCAATCCGGCTTCCGGATACTCCGAAACCCTAATTTGGCAGATCGGGAATTCAAGAAATTCCTGAACCAAAAACTCGTTTTAAAGCTCTAAATCGATAAATCACGATGTATGGATGAATTAGGCATTACTTACGGGATTTTTGGATCACTAGAACTCAAGATTCAAAATCTTGAATTTCCTCGCCGAGCGCTCTCTGCGTGCTCTGTTTCTTGCGGTTTTGGAAATGGGAAATGAGAAGTGAAATGGCAGGGAAAGTGATGGACGGTAATATATATGCCGACTGCATATATATATATATATATATATATATAATTAATTAATTAATACGTATATTTATCCGATCGATCGATAATCCGATTTTCGCCGAAATACTATTAAAACGCTCGATTTTAAATCGCGAACTTTCTAGCGATCGAAATATGGGTTTTGCCGGAACGGGATGTTACAATTCTCCCCTCCTTAAAAAGATTTCGTCCCCGAAATCTAACCTTCAGTCAATTCTCGCATCTACTCGTTCTCCTCCTGGAAGATACTATCACATATCTTGTTACTACCTAACTCTTAGGTTAGGAGATCTGAAGTACATAACTAAACAGATAACATCTCAAGTTCCCAATATATGGTTTCAAAAACCTATATCGGGTTATCACAACAAAAGCACATCAACAAGTTCAAAACATAACTTACTAAGCAAGATTGTTAACCTAGCCACCACAACATCAAGAATCATATCCATATTAAAACTCCACCACAACAACTCGTCATGTTAGCATAGTCGAAGATCAACTGTGTTACATAGCTAGCCACCATGCTTCTCGATCGGTTAGTAGTAACACTAAACGTACTTCTGTGCAAACTACAAGGAAACATTAGCCTTCTTTTGATCCACACACCACTTGTGTCTAAACAAGTTATTCACTTGGTTGAAACAAAACTTTCTTCAAAATCATTACTTGGACAACAAGATAAAATTTCCACATATTTTCATAAATCTCTTAAACCATAAAATTTTCAAGATTCCCTCAAATACTCAAAATAATGTTTGACCATATGCAACTGACTATGCAACACATCATCACCTTTGGTCCCAATCCTGAAAAGTTTAGTGCAAGTACAGGTATGGAGTACTCTCTCCCCTTTTGAGAGTGATCAGTCCTCAAGAGTGAAAGTAACATACCCATAATGCAGAAAACAAACCAGCTCTGATACCAAACTGTAACACCCTACCCTATACGTTTTGCCTAATCATATTGTTCATACAATTGCAGCGGAAATAATCTCGGGTGTTACATTAATTATCAAAATTTACCTAAATAAAATTTCGACATGAATTACTCGCGTAATGGGCTAACAGTTCTTGCAACTTGTCCTGCAAAATAATTCATCACAAACATATATACTCAAACCATATACATGGACTTACATAGCCATAGTCACAGTTTCATACTACACAACTGCATACCGAACTTATACATACCATAATCGTCACAACTTACACAACCACATAAATATACACATATCATTAACTTTCCACACCTGTGGATATCTCACACTACATCAGAAGCTAGTATGCATATGAAAAACGTTCTCAAAACATTTTTACAAAAAGGTGTGGATCACTGGCCAAAATCCCAAGTAGTAGTCCAAGCACAGAATAGTTGAAGACCATACCTCATCCTGGCTTCAACTCTAGCTCCTCTCCCACCTAACACTTATCTACTGCTGCTGCTGATGATCTGCTTACACATAGCATAAGCAGAGAAGAAGAATAAAAGAGGGTCAGCTCATAGCTGAGTGAGATAATCATAGCATCGTGAGTTCATAACAGAGCATACCCCTATCATACATCTAACAATCAAACCAAAACACTGGGATCGGACCTCAGCCATCCTCATATCCCAATAAGCAAAAGACTCAACCACTTTGACTTATGCATATGCATCTTATCATGTTTTAATCATAGGCGCCTGGCTACTCCCATGCTAATAACTCTCCCGGGAAACATACCCCACATCCCGTCGGATGTAGTCATACATACCCCAACATCCCGTCGGATGTGGTCATACATACCCCACACCACTATGGGTGTAGTCATACCCCGACACCACTCTGGGTGTGGTCATATCTCGTAAGAATTCTTCAGTCACCACCACATGAGAGGTGTGACTATCATATCATAATAGAGTAATAGCATAGGGAGCCCTAATTACTATGTAGTTGACCGTGAGACCACAACACTCATATTTGGTATCCTTATACATGATTCATATCTCACCTTGCTTAATCATAATTCATTACTTGCACATGTACTTGACCTGGCCATAATTGGCTCAACATAGGTAAACCAGGAGTCGTATAGTTGCACTTCCTCGGGATAAACCCTCGTGCAAGTCATCCTCCTTAAAACATCATGATATCACCAGGGAATATATATTTTCCCACTTATGCATCCAAATACAACAATCATGAAAAATCATATCCAATCACCTTCTCGAACCAACATAAGGCATATTCACAATTAAACCCACATCTGGCAACATATATGGAATTATCAACATAAACAAGGTCCATATCGATTAAGGCAAGTCAATAATATCATACAGAAGCCTATAGTTCATCATATAGCAGAGAAGTCCATACACCCATAATCATGCCATTCTAATTCACCTAGGTCAATTCTAAGCATCAATATAATTATCGTGATACGACAAACCCGGTATGCCGTGCTAATCCCTCACCAGTTCTGGTCGTTCAAACACCGGTTCTAGCCTCCGGTACTAAAACATCAATTTCACGAACGAACCCCGAATTAAAATCCGAGACCGTCCTAATACCCCCTGCAGTATCCCCGTCAATGTTAGTTCTAGGCTCCGGGTCAAATTCTTGATAAAAACACATCAAACCCTGGCCGGAGCTAAATCCAGCGGTTTGGACCCCGACCTAAATAATAGCCGAAATTCAGGGATTAGAACTAGAGGATTGATTACCTCGCTGCAGGAAGCTCGTATATGAAATTTGGGCTCAATCCGGCTTCCGGATACTCCGAAACCCTAATTTGGCAGATCGGGAATTCAAGAAATTCCTGAACCAAAAACTCGTTTTAAAGCTCTAAATCGATAAATCACGATGTATGGATGAATTAGGCATTACTTACGGGATTTTTGGATCACTAGAACTCAAGATTCAAAATCTTGAATTTCCTCGCCGAGCGCTCTCTGCGTGCTCTGTTTCTTGCGGTTTTGGAAATGGGAAATGAGAAGTGAAATGGCAGGGAAAGTGATGGACGGTAATATATATGCCGACTGCATATATATATATATATATATATATATATAATTAATTAATTAATACGTATATTTATCCGATCGATCGATAATCCGATTTTCGCCGAAATACTATTAAAACGCTCGATTTTAAATCGCGAACTTTCTAGCGATCGAAATATGGGTTTTGCCGGAACGGGATGTTACAATTCTCCCCTCCTTAAAAAGATTTCGTCCCCGAAATCTAACCTTCAGTCAATTCTCGCATCTACTCGTTCTCCTCCTGGAAGATACTATCACATATCTTGTTACTACCTAACTCTTAGGTTAGGAGATCTGAAGTACATAACTAAACAGATAACATCTCAAGTTCCCAATATATGGTTTCAAAAACCTATATCGGGTTATCACAACAAAAGCACATCAACAAGTTCAAAACATAACTTACTAAGCAAGATTGTTAACCTAGCCACCACAACATCAAGAATCATATCCATATTAAAACTCCACCACAACAACTCGTCATGTTAGCATAGTCGAAGATCAACTGTGTTACATAGCTAGCCACCATGCTTCTCGATCGGTTAGTAGTAACACTAAACGTACTTCTGTGCAAACTACAAGGAAACATTAGCCTTCTTTTGATCCACACACCACTTGTGTCTAAACAAGTTATTCACTTGGTTGAAACAAAACTTTCTTCAAAATCATTACTTGGACAACAAGATAAAATTTCCACATATTTTCATAAATCTCTTAAACCATAAAATTTTCAAGATTCCCTCAAATACTCAAAATAATGTTTGACCATATGCAACTGACTATGCAACACATCATCACCTTTGGTCCCAATCCTGAAAAGTTTAGTGCAAGTACAGGTATGGAGTACTCTCTCCCCTTTTGAGAGTGATCAGTCCTCAAGAGTGAAAGTAACATACCCATAATGCAGAAAACAAACCAGCTCTGATACCAAACTGTAACACCCTACCCTATACGTTTTGCCTAATCATATTGTTCATACAATTGCAGCGGAAATAATCTCGGGTGTTACATTAATTATCAAAATTTACCTAAATAAAATTTCGACATGAATTACTCGCGTAATGGGCTAACAGTTCTTGCAACTTGTCCTGCAAAATAATTCATCACAAACATATATACTCAAACCATATACATGGACTTACATAGCCATAGTCACAGTTTCATACTACACAACTGCATACCGAACTTATACATACCATAATCGTCACAACTTACACAACCACATAAATATACACATATCATTAACTTTCCACACCTGTGGATATCTCACACTACATCAGAAGCTAGTATGCATATGAAAAACGTTCTCAAAACATTTTTACAAAAAGGTGTGGATCACTGGCCAAAATCCCAAGTAGTAGTCCAAGCACAGAATAGTTGAAGACCATACCTCATCCTGGCTTCAACTCTAGCTCCTCTCCCACCTAACACTTATCTACTGCTGCTGCTGATGATCTGCTTACACATAGCATAAGCAGAGAAGAAGAATAAAAGAGGGTCAGCTCATAGCTGAGTGAGATAATCATAGCATCGTGAGTTCATAACAGAGCATACCCCTATCATACATCTAACAATCAAACCAAAACACTGGGATCGGACCTCAGCCATCCTCATATCCCAATAAGCAAAAGACTCAACCACTTTGACTTATGCATATGCATCTTATCATGTTTTAATCATAGGCGCCTGGCTACTCCCATGCTAATAACTCTCCCGGGAAACATACCCCACATCCCGTCGGATGTAGTCATACATACCCCAACATCCCGTCGGATGTGGTCATACATACCCCACACCACTATGGGTGTAGTCATACCCCGACACCACTCTGGGTGTGGTCATATCTCGTAAGAATTCTTCAGTCACCACCACATGAGAGGTGTGACTATCATATCATAATAGAGTAATAGCATAGGGAGCCCTAATTACTATGTAGTTGACCGTGAGACCACAACACTCATATTTGGTATCCTTATACATGATTCATATCTCACCTTGCTTAATCATAATTCATTACTTGCACATGTACTTGACCTGGCCATAATTGGCTCAACATAGGTAAACCAGGAGTCGTATAGTTGCACTTCCTCGGGATAAACCCTCGTGCAAGTCATCCTCCTTAAAACATCATGATATCACCAGGGAATATATATTTTCCCACTTATGCATCCAAATACAACAATCATGAAAAATCATATCCAATCACCTTCTCGAACCAACATAAGGCATATTCACAATTAAACCCACATCTGGCAACATATATGGAATTATCAACATAAACAAGGTCCATATCGATTAAGGCAAGTCAATAATATCATACAGAAGCCTATAGTTCATCATATAGCAGAGAAGTCCATACACCCATAATCATGCCATTCTAATTCACCTAGGTCAATTCTAAGCATCAATATAATTATCGTGATACGACAAACCCGGTATGCCGTGCTAATCCCTCACCAGTTCTGGTCGTTCAAACACCGGTTCTAGCCTCCGGTACTAAAACATCAATTTCACGAACGAACCCCGAATTAAAATCCGAGACCGTCCTAATACCCCCTGCAGTATCCCCGTCAATGTTAGTTCTAGGCTCCGGGTCAAATTCTTGATAAAAACACATCAAACCCTGGCCGGAGCTAAATCCAGCGGTTTGGACCCCGACCTAAATAATAGCCGAAATTCAGGGATTAGAACTAGAGGATTGATTACCTCGCTGCAGGAAGCTCGTATATGAAATTTGGGCTCAATCCGGCTTCCGGATACTCCGAAACCCTAATTTGGCAGATCGGGAATTCAAGAAATTCCTGAACCAAAAACTCGTTTTAAAGCTCTAAATCGATAAATCACGATGTATGGATGAATTAGGCATTACTTACGGGATTTTTGGATCACTAGAACTCAAGATTCAAAATCTTGAATTTCCTCGCCGAGCGCTCTCTGCGTGCTCTGTTTCTTGCGGTTTTGGAAATGGGAAATGAGAAGTGAAATGGCAGGGAAAGTGATGGACGGTAATATATATGCCGACTGCATATATATATATATATATATATATATAATTAATTAATTAATACGTATATTTATCCGATCGTTTTGCCTAATCATATTGTTCATACAATTGTTACCCTATACGTTTTGCCTAATCATATTGTTCATACAATTGCAGCGAAATTAATCTCGGGCGTTACATTAATTATCAAAATTTACCCAAATAAAATTTCGACATGAATTACTCGCGTAGTGGGCTAACAGTTCTTGCAACTTGTCCTGCAAAATAATTCATCACAAACATATATACTCAAACCATATACATGGACTTACATAGCCATAGTCACAGTTTCATACTACACAACTGCATACCGAACTTATACATACCATAATCGTCACAACTTACACAACCACATAAATATACACATATCATTAACTTTCCACACCTGTGGATATCTCACACTACATCAGAAGCTAGTATGCATATGAAAAACGTTCTCAAAACATTTTTACAAAAAGGTGTGGATCACTGGCCAAAATCCCAAGTAGTAGTCCAAGCACAGAATAGTTGAAGACCATACCTCATCCTGGCTTCAACTCTAGCTCCTCTCCCACCTAACACTTATCTACTGCTGCTGCTGATGATCTGCTTACACATAGCATAAGCAGAGAAGAAGAATAAAAGAGGGTCAGCTCATAGCTGAGTGAGATAATCATAGCATCGTGAGTTCATAACAGAGCATACCCCTATCATACATCTAACAATCAAACCAAAACACTGGGATCGGACCTCAGCCATCCTCATATCCCAATAAGCAAAAGACTCAACCACTTTGACTTATGCATATGCATCTTATCATGTTTTAATCATAGGCGCCTGGCTACTCCCATGCTAATAACTCTCCCGGGAAACATACCCCACATCCCGTCGGATGTAGTCATACATACCCCAACATCCCGTCGGATGTGGTCATACATACCCCACACCACTATGGGTGTAGTCATACCCCGACACCACTCTGGGTGTGGTCATATCTCGTAAGAATTCTTCAGTCACCACCACATGAGAGGTGTGACTATCATATCATAATAGAGTAATAGCATAGGGAGCCCTAATTACTATGTAGTTGACCGTGAGACCACAACACTCATATTTGGTATCCTTATACATGATTCATATCTCACCTTGCTTAATCATAATTCATTACTTGCACATGTACTTGACCTGGCCATAATTGGCTCAACATAGGTAAACCAGGAGTCGTATAGTTGCACTTCCTCGGGATAAACCCTCGTGCAAGTCATCCTCCTTAAAACATCATGATATCACCAGGGAATATATATTTTCCCACTTATGCATCCAAATACAACAATCATGAAAAATCATATCCAATCACCTTCTCGAACCAACATAAGGCATATTCACAATTAAACCCACATCTGGCAACATATATGGAATTATCAACATAAACAAGGTCCATATCGATTAAGGCAAGTCAATAATATCATACAGAAGCCTATAGTTCATCATATAGCAGAGAAGTCCATACACCCATAATCATGCCATTCTAATTCACCTAGGTCAATTCTAAGCATCAATATAATTATCGTGATACGACAAACCCGGTATGCCGTGCTAATCCCTCACCAGTTCTGGTCGTTCAAACACCGGTTCTAGCCTCCGGTACTAAAACATCAATTTCACGAACGAACCCCGAATTAAAATCCGAGACCGTCCTAATACCCCCTGCAGTATCCCCGTCAATGTTAGTTCTAGGCTCCGGGTCAAATTCTTGATAAAAACACATCAAACCCTGGCCGGAGCTAAATCCAGCGGTTTGGACCCCGACCTAAATAATAGCCGAAATTCAGGGATTAGAACTAGAGGATTGATTACCTCGCTGCAGGAAGCTCGTATATGAAATTTGGGCTCAATCCGGCTTCCGGATACTCCGAAACCCTAATTTGGCAGATCGGGAATTCAAGAAATTCCTGAACCAAAAACTCGTTTTAAAGCTCTAAATCGATAAATCACGATGTATGGATGAATTAGGCATTACTTACGGGATTTTTGGATCACTAGAACTCAAGATTCAAAATCTTGAATTTCCTCGCCGAGCGCTCTCTGCGTGCTCTGTTTCTTGCGGTTTTGGAAATGGGAAATGAGAAGTGAAATGGCAGGGAAAGTGATGGACGGTAATATATATGCCGACTGCATATATATATATATATATATATATATATATATAATTAATTAATTAATACGTATATTTATCCGATCGATCGATAATCCGATTTTCGCCGAAATACTATTAAAACGCTCGATTTTAAATCGCGAACTTTCTAGCGATCGAAATATGGGTTTTGCCGGAACGGGATGTTACAATAACTATTCGCGTTGTGACAATTATAGCCACTTTTTGAAAAATACACTCATATAGCCACTTTTGAAAACTTGCTTGACAACTTTAGCCATTTCCGTTACAAACTTTAACGTCGTCAGCAATTCCGTCAATAACATTAACGTTGTGCTGATGTGGACGCCAGCTCGGATTACACATCAGGTCCAACTAGACAAACCACACCACCTAGATGCCACCTCATATTTTAATTAAAAAAATGTATATAAATTTTTCCCCATCCGCACACCGCCTGTTCACCTTCCTCCAACCCCCAGATCTCTTCGTCAAAACTCAAAAGTTGAAATCCAAATTCAGATTAGTGAAGAACCAATCAGATGCTCGCCGGAGGGGAAAATCTCTAATCAACCAGCGGTTGGCCTGCTATTTTATCGAAAGATGCGACCATCTATGTAGAGAAGTTTCCCTTGGTGTCTCGTCCTCGATTCAAGTTTCCAGGTCCTCGTCGGAGGGAGATATCCCGACTCTTTCTGTCTTCCCTGTCCAATTGTGCCACCACCCTTAAAATTCCCAACTCCGATTGACATGATTTTGTCGGCGATCTCAACTTCCTCTTCGAATATACTCAGTTCGTCGACCAAGAGAGAGGCTAGCGCAACGATTGGGTTTCCTTCGCTAGAGTAGGCATCATGACCCAGGTCGGATATCAATGTCGGAGAAGCGGCGGGCCTTATCGATGCTTTGACAGATGTGTAGATCTGGAAAGTGGAGCGAGAGGTGGAAGCGGAGCGATGGAGGCGATGTCGAGAGAAACTGATGTCGGCAAGAGCAGAGGGTGTGAGAACCAGATATAGGGGAAGCAAATCCATTTCTCCAAAAATATACCGCCTCCTTCATCCTCTCCGAGACCCCTCACCACAGCCAGATTGAAATTTCGTCGCCTCCAAATCCACCATCGCCAGATCTGGGCTCGGCCTTGACGGCCCGATTCCGCCCTCTCCGCGCTCCTCTCCTCATCCTCACCATCTTCTATGGGTCAGATTGTAGATCAAATCACATGCCCATCCAGTTGGCGGTGTAGCTTTAGGATCCATCTCCAAGCTCTATCTCCTCTACATTAAATCCCCCTTCCGTTCTCCCGTTTTCCGCCACCGCTGCGACCGCCCTCCCTTCCACGCCTTCGTCGTATTAAGTTTTCTTGAATATGAATTTGGGTTCGACGTTGGAAGTTGATTGGGTTTTCTTGAAACTCAATTTGGGTTCGACGAGGGAATGGATATGGGGTTTCAATTAGGGAAGAGATCGCAATAGCAGATGGTCTGGAGGAAGATGATTTTTCATTTTTTTCATGTAATTGCAATTAAATAAAAAAAATTTGACGAAAATTCGCCACGTCAGTAAAAAAACGTTTGTCTACTCAGCATTTACAATGATGTCATTAAAGTTTGTTACGGAATGGCTATATGAGTACATTTTTCAAAAAGTTGCTATAATTGTCACAACGCGAATAGTTATGGCTATGAAAGTGTATTAAGCCAAAATATTTCATACACAATTCTATTTCACTGTATACTTCATCTCATAATAAACAAACTTAAAAAATATTGGAGCATTCTCACCGAAGGACAACAAAAAATACAGGGGTAAATTGCAAGATTGGTCGCTGGAATTATTAAAAACGTTCATGTTGAGTCACTGCAAATATTTAATTCCATTAATGGAATTAAATATTTGTAGTGACCAAACATGAACGTTTTTAATAATTTCAGTGACCAATCTTGCAAGTTACCCAAAAATACAGTATAAAAAAAGAACAATAACATTCTGAATAAGTGTCTTCCATTTTGGTCTTGTAGGGTAAGAACTTGCGATTGCGTCCTAGCAAATAACACAAATAGAAGCAATTTTAAATAAAAATTTGAAAAACTCATATACACGAATATTAAATCTTAAGCCTATACCTGTAATAATTGGGTGTATGAAATATTATTTAGAAGAATTGTATAATCAAAGCATTTTGTCTTTTTTTTTATAAGGGTGATATAGGTTTCATTTTGTTGCCATTAAGGTACTCAAGCAGGTTCGAACCTGAGACCTCCCGGTTCTATGCTAGTGGTATTAGCCACTAGGCCATCCAAAAAAAATTTAAAAATAATACATCGGACATGTGAAAACTCATATACATAGCATAAGTAATAAAATGTGCAGCTATTGTCTTCTGTATTGATAGGGATCCTTCAGTATTGGATGCAAATTTGTTCTGCCTAAACGGGTTCTCAAGCAAGTTCAGCTGGTCTGCTCTCAATTTCTCTAGCATGGTGGCGAAGAAGGACGAGCAAAAGTTAGTTGGGATCGTTTAGCTAGACCACGAAAAGAGGGAGGCATGGGATTGCGAGAGCTTGCTACCTGGAATAAAGCTTGCACAATCTGACTAGTATGGTTGTTTATGATGAAGAGTGGGGCTATCTGGGTTGCTTCGTTTCAGCAATATAAGGTGAAAACAAGCAGCATTTGGACTGTCAAGGTTAGTCCAAGCAGTTCCTAGGTATGGCAATGCATACTTAAGCTACGTTCGGAGATTCAGCCTCATATGCATGTATGAAATGGTCAGGTTTTCTGGGCTAACTGATGTATGCCAGTTTTAAGATTTTTTATGTATGGGAGAGCATGTGTATAAAGTATGTTGTGGTGGAATGGGAGAGTCTCATTTGGAGTAAGTATAAGATTCTCCGGAATAGTTTTCTTTTTGGCTTTGATGACTATGGTGGATGGTATTGTGACCAAGGATAAGCTGTTGAAATGGGGAAAGTGGTCAATGGTTTGTGTGTGCTCTGTAATGCAGAAATGGATTCTTGTGATCATCTGTTCTTTCAATGTGCCTATGCTTGTCGAATGTTAGCTTTGCATTTTGGTTCTCTTTGTCGAGACTCTTGGGTAGTCACAGCTGCAGCGGGTATTGACAGTTGCGGGTGGCCGATAGCAGACAGGGTTGTTGGTCTTATTTGATGCATTTGTTGTGCAGGGTTATGGAAGGAACGTTGTCGTCGCATTCATGGTACATCAGTCTGGACTGCGGAGGAACTTGTTAGGGAAACTATTCTTGATTTGAATTCTGTGAGTAGGAACAATGAGTGTCTAGAGGAGGGTTTGAGAGTTGTAGGCCTTGATCAGGTTTAGAGGTTACTGTGGGTTTTTGCTCTTTTGTTTGGTTGTAGAATGTTGATCTTTCTTTTACAGGGTTGAAAACAACTATTCATCCAAATATTATAACACCAGAATAGCACATCTTATCAAAGTTCTTGATCATAGACTAAGAAGATGCATAGCAATGATTTCGTCTAAAGTGAGTATATTTAGAAAAAAATACAAATGATAAAGTATTTTTTGTTAACTTTTCTAATCAATCATTTTCAATTAGAAGAGCTTTAATTTTCATACTCAACTAGCTATTATACGTAATTTACGCATTTTTCTCCTAATGACCACCCTGCTACACCTCCTTCTTCCCTGGTTTGAAATATTTTTATTTTATTTTACAAACTACCTGTTCTAAAAACGCGTAAGTTACTCCTCATGCAAGAGGGCAATACAGGGTTTCTGCTCCTATAATATATAGACCTGTCATACCCTCTAGATACACAATTCAGAGAGTATTAACACAAGAGAGTGTTCTTCAGAGAGCTCCAGGTTTTACATGAATAAAGAGATAGAGAGAGAGGTTATTTCATCTTGGAGGCTAACTACTGATAATCTGTTGTGTGTAATACGAGATAGTACTAGTGTCACAAAAATTTAAAAGAAAGCGACCTAATCCACGACTCGGCCAGATCAATAACCCTTTATTTTCGGTTTCTCATGAAGGAGTTGCGAACCTAGCTTTCTGAAACATCCTCTGTCCCAAAGTCAAATTTCATGTGGGAATTTTTCTGCATTTCTTATTCTTTTTCTTGCCTTGGTCGGTCAAGCAGAAGAAACCCATGTGGAAATTAAAGAGAAAGATGAATGGTCATTCTGAAGAAGATGATTCTGAAGTAGTCTGGCTAAACAACAATTAATAGTGATTCAGAGGACACTCCCTCCGTGGCCGATATGAGCGATCTAGATCATTCACCAGAGTTTAGTGAGCTAGCCTCTGTACCAGACATAAGTGATCCGACTAAACACAATTTAGTAAGTTGGCCTCTTCTACGAACACAAGCGACCCAAACTCACCACAGTATGCACCGTATGACTATGAGAATCATTCTGAAGGCACAAACCTCAACAACTGATGATGGTCTAATGGTTGAGTGATGAGAGCAACTTTTTCTTGGTTTGTGAAACTTTATGAGATTCTTATTTAGAACTATTGGGATCAAACTTTTACAACTATATGTAGGGGTGGGCAACAGGACGGGACGAGATACCCGTCCCGTTTTAAACGGGTACCCAGTCCCATTTGGAGACCAAAGTCCATCCCATATCCCAAACCAATATGGGAAACGGGTACCCATTACCGTACGGGACGGATAACGGGTACCCATACTACCCATAAAATACCCAAAGTTTAAATGACATCACATTACTTATCCGCTGCTGGTCTAAGCCTCGCTGAGTGGAATGGAGGCGGCGGCTGCGCATAGGAGAGGGACTGAGAGCGAGAGCTTAGAGGCGGCAACGGCGGTGAATGAAGGAGGCGCCGATAGGTTTCGTCTCTTCTCTCTCATCCCGAAGACGACTCCTCCAGGGACCAGAAAACTGAGAAGCTGCGCGTCCAGAGAAGCTGCTAGGGGTGCGTCTCACGGTCTCAGTGGGTAAGGGCCGAAAATGAGTTTTGAATTGGACTGGGCCTGGGCGCATGGGCTGAATTAAATCGTTCTTTGTACTTTGAATGAGTACAACGGGTACCCATATTACCCAAACGGGTATTCGCGGGTAACCCGCGGGTACCCATATTAGGACTGTACAATCCCAAGTCCCATCCGTTTAAAATATTACGGGTAATATGGGTACCCATAACCCTTAAAAAACGGGACGGGTACGGGTATACCAAAATACCCGTTTCCCGTTGCCCACCCCTAACTATATGCTTGTTTTCCTCTTTAGAACTACTGATTTAAACATTTAGAACTAGTTTAGATCTCTAGATTATCTCTCATGTTGTAGTCTCCATTCTTTTGATTTTACTCATTTTTTCTTTGGAACTCTGATACCCTTCGGAGACTTCAACTATCGTGCCTCA
This sequence comes from Linum trigynum, assembly GCA_964030455.1. Taxonomy (NCBI): domain Eukaryota; kingdom Viridiplantae; phylum Streptophyta; class Magnoliopsida; order Malpighiales; family Linaceae; genus Linum; species Linum trigynum. The sequence goes on along the minus strand of OZ034815.1, from coordinate 41,371,478 downwards.
CTATCCTTTGTCCCTAACTTCCCTTTGGACTCCTGATAACTCATACCCCATTAACATTGGAATAAATCTCTCAACCTTTCGAACCATCGCTCCAATTCTGTTTCCCACCGCGAACGATGTCCTTCAAGATCTGGAGCTTGCGATTGAGGGGGAGAATGGTCATTCTGAAGAAGATGATTCTGAAGTAGTCTGGCTAAACAACAATTAATAGTGATTCAGAGGACACTCCCTCCGTGGCCGATATGAGCGATCTAGATCATTCACCAGAGTTTAGTGAGCTAGCCTCTGTACCAGACATAAGTGATCCGACTAAACACAATTTAGTAAGTTGGCCTCTTCTACGAACACAAGCGACCCAAACTCACCACAGTATGCACCGTATGACTATGAGAATCATTCTGAAGGCACAAACCTCAACAACTGATGATGGTCTAATGGTTGAGTGATGAGAGCAACTTTTTCTTGGTTTGTGAAACTTTATGAGATTCTTATTTAGAACTATTGGGATCAAACTTTTACAACTATATGTAGGGGTGGGCAACAGGACGGGACGGGATACCCGTCCCGTTTTAAACGGGTACCCAGTCCCATTTGGAGACCAAAGTCCATCCCATATCCCAAACCAATATGGGAAACGGATACCCATTACCCGTACGGGACGGATAACGGGTACCCATACTACCCATAAAATACCCAAAGTTTAAATGACATCACATTACTTATCCGCTGCTGGTCTAAGCCTCGCTGAGTGGAATGAAGGCGGCGGCTGCGCATAGGAGAGGGACTGAGAGCGAGAGCTTAGAGGCGGCGACGACGGTGAATGAAGGAGGCGCCGATAGGTTTCGTCTCTTCTCTCTCATCCCGAAGACGACTCCTCCAGGGACCAGAGAACTGAGATGCTGCGCGTCCAGAGAAGCTGCTAGGGGTGCGTCTCACGGTCTCAGTGGGTAAGGGCCGAAAATGAGTTTTGAATTGGGCTGGGCCTGGGCGCATGGGCTGAATTAAATCGTTCTTTGTACTTTGAATGAGTACAACGGGTACCCATATTACCCAAACGGGTATTCGCGGGTAACCCGCGGGTACCCATATTAGGACTGTACAATCCCAAGTCCCATCCGTTTAAAATATTACGGGTAATATGGGTACCCATAACCCTTAAAAAACGGGACGGGTACGGGTATACCAAATTACCCGTTTCCCGTTGCCCACCCCTAACTACATGCTTGTTTTCCTCTTTAGAACTACTGATTTAAACATTTCGAACTAGTTTAGCATTTGTATATTTATTTCTTCGCTCTAATTATTTGCTTTAGTGTGATCACCCTGGTGCATGAATAGCTTGACAATCGAAAATATTCAATCTAAGGGAGATAATAGGTTAAGGGGGAGCATTGATGCTTCCATCGCTATTGAATACACGTTTCATTATATGAAAAACATGGTATTGAAGAAAAGAAAAGTAGGGGGAGATTGTTGAGAAAAAATTTTCCCTTTCTGCAAAGGTACAACAACATAAATTATTACTTGTCATTTTTTTTTTTTAATATTTGATTACAGTAAAGAATTTCTAAAGTTAAAGTAAGATCAACAGAAGACAACTACCTCAAAACGAAGTATAAATAGAAGGAAGTAACAAGAAAAGCCTCACAGAATGTGGCAGAGCATTCATACACAAAACAAGATCAAACACTCTGTGATTTACAATAGGTGCAATAATTGATAGGTGTTCACTGTTTATATTGCTTGAGTGGTTGTGTAGTTCCTGTCTTTAGCTAGTGAGAGCGCTTGTGAGGAAGGAGAATGAGGTATATTTCTCTATTCTTGTGAAGAGTTTGAGTTCCACCCAAAGGGGACTCAACTTGGAGCTAGATCCAAATAAGATAAAAACCTAGACACTAGGTCTCAAAGGGGGAGCCACCTTCGAGCCGAGACATAATTAATAGGTTGAAGTCGGTTAACAAAATAACAAGTGTACATGTTTCTCTCCTTGCTTTCCTCTATCTTGTGTTTGCTTCTCAATAGGTACACAACCTTGTTGGTCTAAGGTTGAAGACAATCAAATAATGGCCAAAGCCCATCTCGTTAAACTCCTTGGCTTTAGCAACGGATCAAGCCCAACCCACAACTCAAGATGACCGATCCATAACTAATATGATTTCATTTCTCGTATTTACAAAATAATTTATGTTCTACACGTGTCCTACAATTGGTATCAGAGCATGTCTCTCATGAGGAACAAGATCCAAGGATGGAAGCTACAAGCTCATCAACCAGAATGATGAGTCGTCTGCCTCCAATCACGCATGCTGAAGGATAGTTTGCAACATGACCACCAAAACTCGACGACAATAGCTATGCCTTTTGGAAAGGTTGCATGGAAGATTTCCTACAAGCCTATGACTTGAAGGTCCGGATCAATATCAAAAGAAGACAAGAGAAAGTTGAAAACGATGACAAAAGTTGGTCAGAAAAAGATCTGGTAAGTTTACAAATCAACGTCAAAGCCAAGCACATCCTTAAATGTGATATTGGAAGAGAAGAGTACAGCGAAGTAACAATGTGCAAAACCTCAAAAGCGATCTAGGACAGTGTGGAGGCTACATATGAAAGTAGGTATCAAATTAAAGACACCAGGAATAGAATGCTAGTAAGAGAATATGAATTATTCAAAATGAATGAAAATGAAAACATTATTGAAATGTAGGAAATGTTCACAAATATAGTAAGTGGCTTAATGACTTATGGAAAAATTTGGCTTAATTGCAAGTTTGGTCACTCGAATTGCTATAAAATTTCACGTTTGCCACTCAAATTAATTTATTCCATTTATAGTCACTCGAATTAGTTGAACAGTTCAAGTTCGGTCACTCTCCGTTAACCTCTGTTAACTTTGACTGACGTGGCGGTCAACTTTGACAGTTGACCGTTAAATGTGTGACGGACAAATCAAATAATACTAAATACCACAAACCAAAACACATGCAGCATGCATAAACTAATTACAATCAGTAATAAAAATAAAAATAAAAAATCGTCAATTCATGATGAAGCTTGCAACGAGTAAAATAACAAAAGGTTTTCCGTAGCGTCTCTCTCGGAGGAATCAACTCGGGGCCCAGCCTCGTAATGCACACTAATAACGGCACCATGAGACACCAAATAATGCAGCAATGGTGCGTCGACCTCCCCTAGCATCGTGCCATCGAAGAACAACTCTATGTCGAACCTGGAGTGGCCAGAAAACCTGGCGAGGATGCGCTTCCTCAGCTCGCCAACCGTATCGGTTTCCTTGCAAGTGAGGGTCTTGACCCTCGACTGAGTCGGGAAAGAGAGGGAACGGAGGGTGACAGTGATGATCGTTTCTTCGCCGCCGTCGTCGTCATTGGCGATCTCGAGGTGGGCGATTGCCGGTACTGCGGGATGGATTTTGTAGGATGCCAGAGTCCTGTGGTTACGCATCAACTTGGGACCCAACCACAGAGCCTGTCTCCGGATGGCTATTCCGTATTTAGCTTCGATTCTGCCCTTCACTTCTCCGACGGTTTCAGAGGGCCGGCAGTCGTCGTAGTGCACGATCTTTTGCGCCGCAGATCTATGGCGCGTGGCTATGTATAACTCCACCGCCATCTCTGCACTAGCCTGCACCTCCTCCATCATTAATGCTACTAGCTAGCTAGCTAATGAATAGTTAGCGTGCGTGCGTGGTATAAATACTCTTGACGCGTAAAATGTCCTATTTGCATGGCTGGTACGTGGTCAGAGTTTGTTGCCTAACAGAGCGGAGATCATCTAGGTCCTATACTACGTTGTTAAATTGTAATATTAATTTGTACGTCGTCAAAGTTAGTTGCCCACCTCGATCGTGTCGTGTAACAGCGCGGAGATTATTTAGGTCATTGGATCGGGTAAGTAGCAAGGATTTCAGGCAGAAATATATATATAGATTTAGAGGTACGTACGTGCTGCTATATAATTAGCTTGCATGTGTGCATATATTAGCTATACAAAATTCTACAATGGAGGAGGAGGAGGCGTGTGTTGTAGAGCTGTACGTAGGGCTAAAACAACCCAGATATCTGATGATGGAGAGGCTTTTGCACTATAAGCTCCACGCCGGCACAACAGTGGAACAAGTGAAGGCGATGATCAGGTCTGACTATGGAATCGGGATCGAAAGGCAAGAGCTACGGCTCGGGAAAAGGAAGATGGACAACCAACGGAGCCTGAAATTTTACGAGATCCAGGCCGGTGTGCCGGCGATAGCCCACTTGGAGTTCCCGCCGATGATCGGCTCCCCGATCACTATCACCGTCCTTGTAAAGGCTGTTTGTATTAATATTCATGACGATTCCAACATCATCTCATCCTTAATTACCAACATCACTTGCACAGAGATGGATTGGATTGGGAAGCTGAAGAAGCGGATCGAGACCATTGCCGCCGCCGCCATGGGCCCGTCGATGTATCCAAGGTACAAGATGGATTTGTATTTCCGCGGTACGAGGCTGGCCAACGAACACATACGTTTGTACTGTCTTCTGGTCACTGAGGGCGCGGTTATTGTCGCCCTCTACTCACCGGCGATGGCGGATGATTGGCCCACCTGCCGCCTCTGAAGGGTTATCGCATCGGCCTCCGTCGTGAACTGCCTTGTCCGACCGTGAACTACGGTTGTTTCTTAGACGCCTTCACTTCACTGTTATTAGGCAATTGTCACGGACTTCGGACTTTTCTTCGGTTTTTTGTACTTTTTGGCCTCCAATTATCCTAAAACTCGTCCTCAACCCTTCCACACGTGCTAGGACCTGAAATGTATCAAAACAAGCACAACCTAGCGTGAAATATGTCGAGGAACGATGAAATATTAAGCTAAACGAATAAGAAATGAGGGGTAAAATGTGTACATTTGGGCCCGAATCACTCCCCCACACTTAAACGTTTGCTTGTCCCCAAGCAAACCATTCTCAACCTAGGTAATATTTCAACCTAAAAATAGCTAGGGGACATTGCAAAAGGCACAAGGCTATGAATCTCAAATGACTATTTGGGCATCGACACTCGAACCGTCTCAAACAATTTCGACATCCACCACAAATGACATTCAATTGCATAAAAATGGGCAAATAAAAAGTTCTCATTCTATCCACAATCAATGCAAGTCTCAACAAGGCCACTAATCAATCACAAACGACCATGCTTAGAACTCAAGTCAAAGGAACACACAACAGGGCAACATAGGTCCCCACCAGCATAGATAAGAACCTGCAAGAACAAGCATGAATCACTCACTCTCTTTAGGGGTGTACATGTGTCGGTTGGTTCAGGTTTAACCATTTTAATCTCCCGACCCATGCACTACGGTTTGGGAATTATCAAACCCAAACCCATCCAAAAAAATTTAAACCCTACGGTTTGTTTCTAATTGGGTTGGGTCGGGTTGACAATATTTTTAAGTAAAAACCCAACCCTACATAAAAAATATATAATTATTATACATCATAAAAATATTTTATAACTAATTAAAATGGCATCCCACCCTCGACCTAACTAGCACAACCGTCCGACACCAACGTATCATGAACATAACCTCCTCATCTACGAGGAGTAACATGACATACTCTCCCCATCTACAAGGAGTAGTGGTGACCGCGTCCGACACCGATCGTGACATACACGATATTGCGTGCTATCTAAGCAACGGTCCGGTATGTCATACATATATTTCGAGAACACCCCATGAATGTGGTACAAATCCAAATATCATATGTAATTAATATCCAAACAAATTATTTAGTATTTGAAAATCCAAATCCTTCTATCCAAACACACACTAAGGATTTTCAGGATGTCACCATTACTCATGGCAGAATTTCTACTCGTTACTGCTCATTGTCTTTGTTGAGTACAATCTTTATACTCAAATGCTCATTTGGGTGTTGGACTCGACTCAACTCAAATTAAACAAATTATTATTATTTGGATTATTTGAATCCAACTCAATACTCATACATGTCAAGACATTTTGATCAAAATACCCACAAAAGCCCATGGAAAGTGGTCCGAGTTGGAAATCCATCATCACTTACGGGCCCCCACTTTCCTCCTTATCTCTGTTTTCCCCTGCACTCCGCTCCACCTCCAGCGAACTTGTTCCCTCAAACATCACCATGCCACGTGTCCATCCAAATATCCCCATCCCATTCCATTCCCCCGAGTGTGAAAAGCTGAAAACCAAATTAGTGTGTACTCTTTTTTTCACTCTTCCAGATTCACTGTTACGGTCCGCACATGATTATAAAACTCCACATAAAGACGCCTTAAATTCATCAACGTTGACGTGTCCTTCCAACCTCTGGAAGGGAGCAATTTGGCTCCTGATTTTATTGAAGAGGTGTCGACGATGGAGAATGGTATAAAAAATGAAGGGGTTTGCGTTGTAGCGGCAAGGGACGGAGAAGGGAGGTGGTGCAGCGGATTCGTTTCCCTTGTCTTTTTAGAGGTCTTTTGTTTATTGGCAAAATACACTTCCATAACCACAACTATCACGTTTGTGATACTTAGCAAAATCTATCAAAATCCAATAAATGTCCATTTCCGTCCAATGTTCTACTGGCGTCAAGTAACAGTCTGACTGGACTGATGAAATTGCTGAGTTGGCAATATGTTGTCCCCACCATTTCCATAGATTAACGGAAAAATATAAAAACATAAAATATTAGAAAAACAATTGGTCTTCCTCTCCATCTCTCTTCCTTTGGTACTCTCCCATCTCTCTTCGTATTCCTCTGCTACTCTCCCCTCCTTGCTCCGCCGAACCCAGAAAGATGATGAAGAGAAGCAACAGATCCAGATTCCCCTTTTTCTTGGAAGCTGTGGTTTGTGGATCCCTCATTTTGCAGGCCGATTGATGGAAGAGCAGCAGCTGCTGCTAAATTCCTATTTCCTCCGGTGAATCGATGGGAGAGAGCAGCATTGTCATTCTTGTTGTTCGATGGTTGTCGTCGTCACTTTGCACGGTCACTCCCTCCTTCCTTTGCGACCTTCCATCGACCGCTTCCCCAAATTGAAGAAGGGATTTGTGAAGATATGGTCTTCTGAGTTTCCAAAGTCGTAACGCAACTGGGTTTGTTGGGACGAAATTGTGGATGTATAGGCTTTGCATCTGTTGAATAAGGGTATATAATTGGAGGTGGAGCCGGAGGTACTGAAGCGGGGTTCAGGGAATGGATCTCAAAAAGATTTGGGGCATCTCGACCACTCGATTTTTGTTGGCGCATGGAAAGGAAGGATAAATGATTGCAACATTGCGACAAAAAGATTTGGGGTTTGGGTTGGCGAAAATCCAGCCAATGGCGCTGTAGATCTCAGGCCGAGCAGATGGCCTGCTCTAATTGATGATGGGCAACGACGAGTGGTGGGAGGGGAGAGAGGAAGGAGGAATTAATATATTACTTTATTTATTTTTAAATTAAATTATGACATGGCACCTACGCGGCAAATGTGGTTGATGTGTCGCTGACGTGTGTCACAAGGAGTAGATGTGGACAATTGCTACAAGGAACTGAGGTGCTCCAGATTCATAGCTAGCTTAAGATTCAAGAGGAGGCACCAGAGTCACCCCTGCATCCTTTCCTTCAGTTTCCACTCAACAGGTTATAGTCCAAAGAAGATAGAGAAGTGGAGATACGTACTTGGGGATCCACATGAACAGCTTGATTGGTCGGATTTTGGCCAATACCAAGCATGGGGAGCAACAATGAGATATAGGCTAGATAATGTTGGTCACTTGTCATAGTTCAACATTCGATGAGAGAGGCATGATGTGCTCATGAGGGAGTTCCTTGCCACATTGACAGTATCCTCAGCAAGTAGCTAGAGCTAGCTTTGCATCTCATATAGATTGGCTGGAAGACACTTCATAGAGAGTTATTATGGTTGTGTCAGGAAGCTAAGGATTCCTGCCTACACATGAGAGGAACACTCTCTGATGCTATCCTTGTAGATTACTGAGATCCATCAGAGCAAGCAGAAATCTTCCATGAGTTATGGAAGACCATCACAAGGAATCAAGGGGCTCAGCTTTTTGTGGGACATTCGACACCAACCTCCATCTGTCATCCATTTATGAGGTTCGTGCACTACTTCGAATGAAATGGTTTTCACATGAGGTAGAGCGGCGATGTATGCAAGTTGACCATCTGTGACATGATTCCATATCATGCTCTTCTTCACAACTGGTGGCTACATCTAGCATGGTTGATATTGGATAACTTTCTCGGGTTTACCATCGTTACTTCTCCGAGGGGACTTCCAGATGGTGGCTATATTCTTACTATAGTCTAGCACATCGAAGATCATCGAGAGGAGTATGGTTTTTCTCTTGGTGACGCTCTATAGACACATGGGCTGATATTGTCGGCATTCATTTTTGGAGTGGATCTGGCTAGAGATGATTGCCCTTACTACTCATCATGGACGGGGGCATGGAGACTAGCAGAGCATTTAAAAAGAAGTCATGGGCAGCAAGGATATAGAGTTGGCCACCCACCAGTAGCAGCATACCACGATATGGGAGCTATGTAGTTGAGATACCATCTTTGAGAGCAGTTGTGGAGAGACAGGAGGAGAATTTACTTGCATACAATAGCCTGAAAGAGCGTCACTGAGATGCCCTCGAGTAGGAGAGATAGACATAGCATGAGGAGACTCAAGCTTGGGGACAGAGAGTAGAGGCAGAGCAACAATGGGGCCATTTTTGGATGGTAGGAAGTTCAAAATCCTATTTCCATTCAATGGACCCGGAGAAGTAGCAAATAGATATGCCTCTATTTGAGCTATATGTTTTTCTCTATATTTTATTTGACATTTCGAGTCTTCGTATGCAATCAAGGAAAACTAGCTACTTCCTATGAACTTGAATTAAGTAAGACAACCAAGCTAACCCACTCCAAACCTTCCCATATCTCACTATTATTTTCTCCATTGAAGACAATGTGCATTTTAAAGTTTGGGGTGGAAATGTGTTGAGATGATTTACCTTGTTATGCTTTATACTTGCTATTTGATTAGTCGTTCAAATTTGAAAATTTTCCCAATGCTAAATAATTGTGGTACTTGTCTAAATTTTTGGGAATTACTAAAGATGTTTTTCCATCTAATGACTTTTAACCATCCCCTACAAGCATGATACTTCTCATCTTACTTTGGATCATCACTTGGTATAGGAAGGATAGTGTAGTGACTATGAAGGATGTGATAGTCAAAGGGACGAAATGACCATTTGATATGTTTGGGTAATATGTTGTTTGATCTATTCATGGATTTCTGATTATGCATAGTAGTTTCCCTTTTAAAAGTTTTTTCAATAGGGTGAACTGTATCTTCTATGGATGCAAAGATCTAACCATCAAGACATTGTATTTTTTGAAAAATTGGCATGTTATGCTGAGAAATTATGTGTGGGTAAGCCCAGCATGTGATGAATTTTTTTATTGCAATAATTCGGGTTTTGGACAAGATAAAAATTGAGCTTTAGTGAGGAAATCCTACAAGGTGATGCTAGTTCCTCTATAGTACAAGTAAAATCTCCACTCGTCTAATTGATAGAAAACTTGAGGATGTGTTCTTAAGGGAATGGATTGAGCTTTCGAAACCCCTTATTTAATTGATCCTCCGCTCAAATTGCGGTGTAGGAGCTTAGAGTTCTTTCTCAACTAATAAAGGTCTAATACTTTAGTGAGCTCTCCACACAGAGAAGTCTAGAAAATGAGAAAAAATTATGTTTGCAAGATAAGAAAATGAGTATGTTTTTGAAGAAGGCAAAAGTGCTTAAAGGAATGTCAAGTTGATGGTAGAAGCATTCAAAGATAAAAACGTTTTTCAAAAACTTCACCCTATTGTTTTGAGAGGAGTCTCTCATGCTATTATTGACGTTGTAAGTTTACTTTTGATCCACAACCTAAGATTGTGGTTGAGTAATAATTGTCGGGTTTTCATTGAGTTGTACGATCATGAGTAGTATTTGCTTGGGGAGAAACAAAGTTCAGGTGTGGGGTATTTCTGATGACACTCAATTTATAGTGTTTATCACTCTCATATTTGATACTGATGTCATTGATTGCTGCACATACCAAATTTAGGTGGCCCAAAATCCAGGATCATATTTTCCCTAGGGCCTCTCGCATAAACCTTACTTTGGTAGTGAGGTACGGTTCCAGTTTATTTAGAAAAAATAATGTAGGGGGTTGAGGTGCCTCTAGTTTTGGAAAACAAAAAAAAAAGGAAAAGAGTGCACATAAAAGTGAACATATAGCTAAGTTGGATGGACCAGATAGCATAGAAGGAAGAAATTGCATAGGAAAGCTCCATCTAGATCGCATAGTCGCGTATCCCTCAATAATTGGCAACATATAAGCTTCCAATTTTGTATTCTATTCGATATCACCTTGTGTCAAAGCATTTACCCGAATTAATGGGAGATAAGGACCCTATGGATTCCTCCCTTGAGGCATCACGTCGTTGGATTGAAGGATCGATCGAATAGGACCGCCATGTCTTGTCTAATCCAACACGACTAGGATTTCGATCCTTGCACCTCGAAGATTTCAAGGTTGACCAAGCATTCATCCAAATGGACAAATAACAAAATAGAGGAAATCAAGAATCAGCACATATGAAAAAAAAACAATCGCATTAAACCAGACATCGAGTTTTAAATGACTATAACCCCTAGGGTTCACATACCTACGCACCTAAAGAACTAGTAAGCCATGGGTAAGGGTTTCTAGGCTATCATTGATCAAAACAAAGTCCCCAAAATACCACAGGAATCGGCAGCCACAATAGAGAAAACAGGGCCTGTGTAGTCATTTTTAGTGTCGATTCCTCCCTTCTGGTTGGTTTCTGTAACAACCTAACACGGTCAGGTACTGCTTTTTACCAAAATTCCCTTAATCATAAATCATTATTGAAATACGTTGAACAACAACAGAGGTGATAAATACAAAATAACATTGAAACATGAACATACTTGAAAATTTTGACTTTGAAACATCCATCTGAAAAATCACATAAAGTCTTATGTCCCACCAAGTACTGAACTTTACTAATTTCATCTTGGAGTCCTCTGGATCCACTAATCCTTGTTGTGAAATGATGAATCCCTATTATACTCTAGTGCTTCTTCAAATCCTGAGTGCGAGCAAAAGGGTCAGTCCTACTCTTAAAACCATTCTTCCATAACATAAAAACTGAACCAACATGCATAACGAGTAAATATGATCATGTGGTGCCTTAGTATGTTATTGAGTACATTATAAGGAATTCCAGAGCACAGTGGCGGACCCAGGATTGTCGGAAAGGTGTGTCGCCGATAAAATCCAATAATAATTAAATTAAATTAATTAATTAAATTAATTAAGTAGAAATTAAAAGAAATTAATTCATAAATTTCATAAGGTCATATTTAAAACGAACCACGACGACTTTTCATCTATTGAAATGTCTCTAAAATACATTCATCACTTATGTTGCAAAGCAAATCTTTTTCAATATACACACCTAAACAATCATTCATAAATTGGTCACTCAACCGATTTCGAAGATCGTTCTTGATTATCTTCATAGCTGAAAATGCTCTTTCGCAACTTGCAGTTGCAACAGGTAAAGTCAACATCAACTTCAACAACAAGTAAACTAAACGATAAAGAGTGTCCGCCTGGGCTATTGGCCATTTGGCTTGTGATTTTTTTTTTCTCTTTTAATTATAGGTCCAGACCCAACACACATCAACATATATATTATATGGGCTGAGAGTCTTTTTTTTTAATATGAAGTGATAGGATTATGATTTATGAGTTATTTTAAACAAAATTAAAATGGATTATGATTAAGATTGATTCGTTTGGATAATAAATTCTTCGACTATAATGAAGGTGTGTCGGCTATAATTATTGAAGGTGTGTCGGCTATTCCGAAGTAAAAAAATTTGTACAAAAAATATATAGGTTTTTCACAAAATTCTCGAGCGAGGGTGTGTCGGACGACACACCCTTACTAGCCTTAGGTCCGCCGCTGCCAGAGCATATACATCTTGTTTACTTTCTGAGTATCTAATATCTTTTATCTTACAATGAGTTCCCTACCACGTCAAACGGCAAGCAAATTTGGTCACATCACGAAGAAATCTTCATGAGAGGTTGCTTATGGGCAAAAGAGCTCAAACCACGAAGAAAACATGTGTCAGCCAGAACCGTCACCCCGCTGCCACTTAGGCCCAAGCTCAAATAAAGATCCAAAAGGCCTTGTTTCATCCCTAAGTGAGAGAAATTGTGTCCTAGTAGGTTTAGGAAGGTTTTGGGCGAGACTCATTAGTTCAATATGAATTCTTTCTTATCGATGCTTGTGATTATATAGTATATTACTATATACATTGTGCTTAGTATAATATAGGTTGTTAAGAAATTACATTCTAGTGATACCCCCATTGATGCTACACAAGTGTAGAGAAAATTATTAACCATTGGCGCGTGATAGAATTCACGCGTCGTGAATCGCTAAATTATTTTAATTCTACTCCTAAGCGACTATGATAATTACTGGAATAATCTTCTTCTTATTCATAACTGAACCACAAAGTACATATTTATAGGGAAACACAAGAAAACCTAATAGCTAACCTTATCCCACTCTAATAAGGTAACTAATAACTTACTCAACAAGACACAATAAACTAATACGAATATCCCTAAATAATCACAATAACATAACAATTAACCAATAATAATAATACCCCAACGACTAAGCCCAACTCGGCATAAGGCCCATCGGGAGTTATAATGCACCAACCATATATAGCTCAAGTAGTATCAATGCTTGACTCTTAGATCATCGATGCTATAGACCATCAATTATGTCTCAAGAGGCCCACTCTTAATCATGTTTTATCTTCAGTTCAATGTTCTTCATTGATTAGGTTATGGCATGAAGCGAAAGCACGTATCAGCTAGTCAAGGTTCTATGGCATGTTGCGAAGCTAGAGTATGATGACCTTAACTCCCAGCTGTCAACCGTAACTCTTTCCTTACGGATTGAAGGGACGGCATCGTTTGAAGAGTCACGGGCGGATTTGAGAAGTTACGGTCGTGACTTAGGTTATAACTCGTTTGGAGAGTCACGAGCTGATTTGAAACCACCTAGGACCATTGGAGCTTGATTCCTCCCCCTCGGATTATCGATTGCTGATTTGGAGAAGATTTCACTCATTCACACAATGATGTCCGTCTCCAGCCTTGCATTTATCCCTTTCTCCATGGATTAAGCACATCTTCCGTCTTGGTATGAAGAAACCTAGATCTGTATGCTAGGAGCAATTGTATGAACCCACATACATGACATTTGATTATTTATATTCAATTGGGGCATTAATCAGAATTATATGAGTCTTGATCACATTTGTATGATTCTTGCTTTGACCTAGAATGATAGTCTGTGAATAGGTCAATAGAGCAACTTGATTTGGAAGTAGTAAATCGATTCATTGCTTTGTACTGGAACCAAAAGCCAATAGAGGAAGGCTTACCGAATTGTGTTTGTAGTTTATTCAAGAGGTTCTTGGTCTGGTCTGCTTTAGTCGAGATTCCAAACTCTTTCGGGACGTTTCGCAATATAAATATCGATTGAAACGAATTGGAGGAGTTACAACTTGGCCTAACTGCAGACTAGGGGGGCGGTTACATGAGTGGTCTTTCTCACAGTTGAAAATCATAACATTTACCTGCTTTCTTTTATACTTTGCATACAAACAACTCCTCTATATGTTGATCGCTAGATAATAAATAATTTGCTGAGTAGTCCGTACATATAGGACCTGGGTTGATAATTAAAACTGAACTCACTATACTGTATTGTTGAGTTACAATTATACTGGGTCGTTTCTTAGTGTGCTGGCATTGGCAAGTCAAAGTTTGAGAGTTAAGAAATTGATGCGGCCACATATATCTTTTGATTTTTGGATAGTGCTAATGATTGAGTTTGAGAGTTGCGAGCTTTTATTTGGATGATTGTATGGGTTAAGCCTCTTTATGTGAATATTGTGCTTCTACTCTATTTTGTCTTGGGACAGGTTAGGTGTTCTAGTGCTTTTTTTCTAACTATATTTTATTTCACAATGAAAAAGAGAACACATGAGCCATGAGTACATAAATCACCAACTTCTCACTACCCCCGATTTTCATAAACTAAACCCAACATTGACTCAAACTAACTCAAAATACCCCTTAACTTGACTCTCTTTTGCCACACAAACAACAAATACAAGAAATGCTCAAACCAAACACAACCTCCTAACGACACACGACACACTAATTATTGACTCCATGGATCAGCCGCCAAAGCTCATCCTCACGTACCGGCCTTCGGTGACCAGGTAGTACAGCAGAGGTGATGCAAAGTTAGCGCTCCGCCACCGCCACCGTCACCATCACGTCCCTCAACTTCTCACGGATCTTGTCCTTGAGCTGTGCTACGGTGGTAGCCTCCGTGACATTGACGCGCACGGTATGACCGTCAACACCAGACTCAGACACCCACAAGAAGAAGGGGGTGTTCTGTATTAGTGTTGTAGTATATGATCTACGATTGAACTTCTCCCAACAACTCGAGTTATTGATATCAACTGGTTCTTGACATGGTATCAGAGCCTTCTGCCGCTGCTCCGCCACCCTCATGTGGTAGACGTGGTGACGGTGTTTGGTGAAGCCGTAGTAAGCCATCGTCCGGCGGTCATCCATCAGATCCCCATCTTCCGCGGCGGCGTGGGATTCCTGGTAGAGCTTGATCCGGCTTGTCGGCACTCCGTAGTGTTCATTGACCCACTCTTTCAGTTCGGCAGCGGACATGTTGAGGGAGGCGTTGCAGTAACTGAGGCTGTAGTCGCCCAGGTTGAGGAAAAGGAACCCAGTTGCTGCTTCATCGTCGCTGTCGCTGCCGCTGCCGCTACCGCTGTGGCCACTGTTGGAACGGCTTCCTCCTCCGCCGGAGCTTGACCCGCCGTTCATGGCTAGCTTAGCTTCTGTAACTTGATTTCTCTATCTCTCTCTGTCTGTCTCACTCTCTCTCTTTTCTTTTGTTTGCCTTTAACTGTAGCTTAGGTTCGGCTACTCACCATCAACAAAATCCTGCCTACACACCTAGACTCAACCATGACAATGGTCTGCTTTAGAGAAAATTGGTGAGTTTTCTTCCATGCACCAATTTAACTTGGGTTTGCACTTTGCAGTTGGGGGAGCACTGTGTTGGTCTTGCGGCATTTACTTCTTCAGTCTTCTGAATTAAATGTCATAAACTGCAACTGTAAAACAGTAAAAGTAAAAAATAGTACAAAAGAATGGGCCATAGGGGTGAATGAAAATAGTTGAGAAGCAGTAGTAAATAGTAACTGTTTGTGCCCATACAATTCGCCTTACTGGTCACACCTTAGGCTCCTTACCTTGGAGCCTGATCTTCTGAGCGCCCGATTCCTACTTAACGCCCTGTAGGCGCCTCACCTTGAAGCCCGCTCCTTGGGGCGCCTTGGTCCTGCTGGTCAATCCTTAGGCGCCTGACCTACACACACGCACTTGGAGCCTGATCTTCTGAGCGCCCGATTCCTACTTAACGCCCTGTAGGCGCCTCACCTTGAAGCCCGCTCCTTGGGGCGCCTTGGTCCTGCTAGCCAATCCTTAGGCGCCTGACCTACACACACGCACTTGAAGCCCGCTCCTTGGTGCGCCTTAGTCCTACTAGCCAATCCTTAGGCGCCTGACCTACACACACACTGAGGGGGGCGCCTGGGCCCATTAATCCTCCGACGCCCAAGTTAGTTCCAATTATAGAGAGAGAAGTATGAAACTATAAGTTTTAGTGAGAGAGTCCAACCTGTGTAAATGCTACCAATTGCCCATATTTATACTCACCGAGCTCGAGGTGGATCTCCTCCACGTCACCATCTCATTAAATGCTTTGTACCTTCACTTCTGTCAGAAGCCCCAACCACCTTGTCAGGCTTCTGTCGGCTGGCAGGCGCCCACAGGCGGGGGACCACTTGCCAGCCTGGACCTCTTTGGCCCTTAGTGCTTTGTCTCCATGCCTATGCTGCCTGGAGTGCAATGGGCTTTGCCGGCTTCTTCTCCTGGCCCATTGCCTTGGGATACTTTCACCTAACTAGGCTCTTCTTGAGCCCCTTTAGTAATGCCCTCAACAATTCCGGGCTTCTTCTCCTGGCCCATGGCCTTGGGCTACCTTCACCTAAATGGGCTCTTCTTGGGCCCCTTTAGTAATACCCCCAACAATTGCCCCCCAGTTAGGCGCTCATAGTCCCTTACTTGAGTGCCTAACTGATCTCTTGGCTTGGACGCTTAGTATGCACCACTAATTCTTGGCGGGCGCTCAATTATCCGCCTGAGTTTAACTTTTGACCCCCGAGTCCTTGTCATCAATCTACGCTCGTCTTGCGCTCGGGCGCCCGCTCGTGTGACCAAATGGGCCCTCTTTGTAATATCCCCAACAATTGCCCCCCAGTTAGGCTCTCAAGTTCCCAAAGCTTGAGGGTCTGACTATATTGTCTCGTCTTACCACTAGAATAAGGCTCCCACTGTGTCTCGTGGCAGGCGCTTGGTTCTGTCAAGGTGGGGCGCTTTCTCCTGAGCAACTTTTCCGTACTTAGGCACTTCACGCATCTTCGCTCAGTGGGATGCCTCGTCCTTACGCAGTAAATGCCCCCCCTTTCCTTGTTACAGGCGCCTCGTCTTATTGAATCATGCGCCTGTTAATTATTGATTTTCCTCCTTCTGGACCTAGGCGCCTGGGTTGCGTGCTCTCCTTGCTACCCAAATTCGACCTACCCACCTTTCTGGGCCCAAATGTGGGGTTTGCTTTCCACTGCCCCAATGAGCTACATTGAGTTTTTACTTGAACTTGTTCCTTTGTAATACCCCCCAACAATTACCCCCCCCCCCTCGTTTATCGTCACATTCATGACAGGCGCCTGACCGTTGCATACGTTGCTCGTTTATGACAGACGCCTCCCTTTGCAAGGCACACGCCCCATATCCTTACTTTTGAAACAGGCGCCTGCAAAATACCCCCTCTCGTTCATCGTCACATTCATGACAGGCGCCCGACCGTTGCATACGTTACTCGTTCATGACAGGCGCCTCCTTTTGCAAGGCACATGCCCCACATCCTTACTTTCGAAATAGGCGCCTGCAAAATGCCTTTTCTCGTTCATCGTCACATTCATGACAGGCGCCTGACTGTTGCATACGTTGCTCGTTCATGACAGGCGCCTCCCTTTGCAAGGCACACGCCCCACATCCTTACTTTCGAAACAGGCGCCTGCAAATACCCCCTCTCGTTCATCGTCACATTCATGACAGGCGCCCGACCGTTGCATACGTTGCTCGTTCATGACAGACGCCTCCCTTTGCAAGGCACACGCCCCACATCCTTACTTTCGAAACAGGCGCCTGCAAAATGCCTTCTCTCGTTCATCGTCACATTCATGACATGCGCCTGACTGTTGCATACGTTGCTCGTTCATGACAGGCGCCTCCCTTTGCAAGGCACACACCCCACATCCTTACTTTCGAAACAGGCGCCTGCAAAATGTCTCCTCTCGTTCATCGTCACATTCATGACAGGCGCCTGACCGTTGCATACGTTGCTCGTTCATGACAGGCGCCTCCCTTTGCAAGGCACACGCCCCACATCCTTACTTTCGAAGTAGGCGCCTGTAAAATGCCTCCTCTCGTTCATCGTCACATTTGTGACAGGCGCCTGACCGTTGCATACATTGCTAACTCATGACAGGCGCCTCCTTTTGCAAGACACACGACCCAACATCTTTACTCTCGAAACAGACGCCTATAAAATGCCTCCCTTCAATTGTGTAAACTTGAGGCTTGGAGTGCCACGTAACATTCTATCTCGACAACTTTGATATTCCGGGCGCTTTGAGTATTTCGGGCGCTTTAGGTATTGCGGGGCGCTTTGTGTATTACGGGCGCTTTACATCTCCCTTAGAGATCTTTCAAATATTAGGACGCTAGATTTGGGCGTGGAGAGTATTTCCAATCAAGGGCGCTATATTTCGGGCGCTTTATGTATTACGAACAAAAGATTTTATTTGGGTGCACCAAACATTTCAAAACAAAGCGATATATCATGGAGGTAACACCAAATTTCACAAAAAAACAAAGTACTTAGCTTGTTTTGAGTGTGTTGAAGCTCATGCCAACCGCGGCGAAGCCCATGCTAACGCTTGCGAGGCTCCTAAGTGAAATAATGACGCATACGAATAGATGACAACAACTTGTAACTTAGCCTGATGGCGTAGGCGCCCGTTCTTCTTTAGAAGGTATGAGGTGCAAAGCTTCACTCAGGCATTTTATTAACCCTTTGTTTTAAACTGAGCATCTGGGCTTTAATAAGTCGTGTCAACCTCTCTTGGGCTTCGGACCGAGCTCCTGGGCTTAACGAGCCTCTCTGTTTTGGGCTTTAAACTTGCTCCCAAATTTCAAGATAAAAATAGGAGAAGACATCTGGCTCATAGATGAAATGGGCACCTCAATGAAATTAGGCGCTTAGGGCCTCTTTTAAACCAGATAGGGAGGCGTCGAGCCCAAATAGGAGATGGGTGCCCAGACGTTAGCCTAGTTTGAAATGCTCTTTTAATTATAGGTGTCTCCGGTGAAATGAGAATTTTATAGTAGTCCACTAGTATAGGCGCCTGATTCAATGTTGAAGCCCATGTTGGGTTAGAGTCGCCTGTCATGATGCGACGAATATAGTGCTTCTTGTGTCGAGTAGATGGACTCGGTGCCTTTTTTTTTCTTCTTTCTAAATGTCCCTCTATTGCGCCTCTAGCTTTGCGACGCCAATCAGTCGTTGCACAAAGCCTTCTCTTTCTTAATTTTGAAAGCGCCTCTTTTTCCTTCTTTATTTTGTGTCATGCGCTTCCTCTTCCTCTCCCACTTGTAGGCGCCTCCTTACTCATGATTCTTGGTTATATTCCCCTTCCTGGCGCGCCAATTGTTTGTGCCCATACAATTCGCCTTACTGGTCACACCTTAGGCTCCTTACCTTGGAGCCTGATCTTCTGAGCGCCCGATTCCTACTTAACGCCCTGTAGGCGCCTCACCTTGAAGCCCGCTCCTTGGGGCGCCTTGGTCCTACTGGTCAATCCTTAGGCGCCTGACCTACACACACGCACTTGGAGCCTGATCTTCTGAGCGCCCGATTCCTACTTAACGCCCTGTAGGCGCCTCACCTTGAAGCCCGCTCCTTGGGGCGCCTTGGTCCTGCTAGCCAATCCTTAGGCGCCTGACCTACACACACGCACTTGAAGCCCGCTCCTTGGTGCGCCTTAGTCCTACTAGCCAATCCTTAGGCGCCTGACCTACACACACACTGAGGGGGGCGCCTGGGCCCATTAATCCTCCGACGCCCAAGTTAGTTCCAATTATAGAGAGAGAAGTATGAAACTATAAGTTTTAGTGAGAGAGTCCAACCTGTGTAAATGCTACCAACTGCCCATATTTATACTCACCGAGCTCGAGGTGGATCTCCTCCACGTCACCATCTCATTAAATGCTTTGTACCTTCACTTCTGTCAGAAGCCCCAACCACCTTGTCAGGCTTCTGTCGGCTGGCAGGCGCCCACAGGCGGGGGACCACTTGCCAGCCTGGACCTCTTTGGCCCTTAGTGCTTTGTCTCCATGCCTATGCTGCCTGGAGTGCAATGGGCTTTGCCGGCTTCTTCTCCTGGCCCATTGCCTTGGGATACTTTCACCTAACTGGGCTCTTCTTGAGCCCCTTTAGTAATGCCCTCAACAATTCCGGGCTTCTTCTCCTGGCCCATGGCCTTGGGCTACCTTCACCTAAATGGGCTCTTCTTGGGCCCCTTTAGTAATACCCCCAACAGTAACAACTGCTCTCTTCCACCAACTACACATCAATGAGACAAATCCATTTTAATTTTGTACTTGTGAAAGTTGGGCTAGCATAGAGAGAAATATGGCTCATCATGCAAAGATGAAAATTAAAGCCAACATTTTCCATAAAATAAATCGGTGTTTGCGAAACTGTAGCAATCCGACTGAAAAAAATCTCTCACAAGTTTCTAAATTGGTAGGTGGCTGTTAGAGGTATAAAACAATTGAACTACGGTTTAAGCACAAAATATCTGACTGTTAATTTTTTTAGTACATATAACTCTCTATATAATTTCACAATCCTTGATCCTTACACGTACGATCCGTAATTAGAACTATTTGATCCAATTTTGGTTAAAATCGTATAAGTAATAGTCCATTTTTATGTTTACATTTTCGTCGGAAATGAAAATCTAAATCGAGTTAATCCTCTACCGTTTAACCGGATAGGATCTCTTTCCACCTCTAGCAGTTAGGTTGGTGGAGTGGAGCTAGAACATTTTCCAGCCACCTACCTCTAACAGCCACCTTTAATACATAAGATTTAGAGAATTAAGATCGTTAGAGAAAACGGTTGACCAAACGGTGATTAAAGCAATGTTAACTTTTGTTGAAGTGGTAGAAAATGTGGCATCCATATAGATGCCACGTCTTTAACACATAAATTTTATAATTAAAAATACTAAAAACGGTTAATATATTTGCCGTTGCCCAATCCTATATCAACTTAATTTCACAATTCTTGGAGGCATGATTAATTTTGTGGTCCATCATATTATTTTGATGCAACAGTTTTATTCTCGCCTATATAATTGATCACGCGTCTGACAGATAGCTAGCTAGTGATATCAAAGATTTGATTCTTTGATTATTACAAGGGTCGGGGGCGGTAAGGTTTGTACGTGTAAGCAGGCGTGTCCATTCGGGTTCGGTTTTTTGGGTTTACCCGAAACAGACCCGATTATATACATTTTCGGTTTTTCAGGTTCGTTTCGGGTTATGGGTTTTTCAGTTTTGGGTTCGGTTTTGCTTATTGGTTTTTCGGGTTCCGGCTAATAACCTCCAATGAATAGAACTCAGCCCGTATTTTAAGGTGTTTGGGTTTTTGGGTTTCGGTTTTGCTTTAACCGAACCCGAACCCAATAAGGAATTTTTGGCTTTCGGGTAACCGAAACCCACAAGTCCTTATCGGGTTCGGGTTCGGTTTTAGTGAATTTTGGTTTCGGGTTTTTTCGGGTTTCGGTTTGGGTAACCGAACCCGACCCGAACTGACACCCCTTACGTGTAAGGATTGAAATCGTATCGAGAGTACATTGTACAAAAAAAAAACATGCATGCATTTTGTGTTTAAGTCGTAGTTTAACCTTTTTAAGTCGTTAACAACTGTCGATTAATCTAGACTTTGAAAGGAGATTTTTTGGGATAAAATCGTTGTAGTTTCACAAACACCGATTTATGTGATGGAAAATGTTCGCTTTCAACCTTTTCATGTAGTGCTCTGTTCCCTTTGCCAAAATGTTGCAATATTCCATACCCGTCTTGCGTCTTTCTTTTTATGCTAGACAATTTTTTTAATATAATAAGGATGGTATTAGTTTTTTGTGTAAATACAATTTAAGAGATTCGAATCTAAAATCTTCAAGTTCGAAACTAGTGGTGTTATCACTAGACCAAACCTTGATTCGTTATGGTAGCTCAACTTTCACAAGTACAAAGATAGGGCTTATTGGAAGGGTGGGATGCATTGATGGTGGTCCATTGTTTGTTGGCAATGGCATGCAAAGAAAGATAAGAGAGACATTGAAGGGGCTTTGTACCAACTATGGAGTAGAAAAAGAATCTTTGATCTCAGCTTTGCAGGTTCTATTATATGCAATGTTTGAAGGGGTCTTGAAGCAACTAAAGAGTAAGGGAGAGGAGATGACAGAGTTGAAATTTAATTCAATAAAGGAAATCAAAGGAATTGCTAAGGGCACTCCAAGTTCTAGCTCCACTCCACCAACCTAACTGCTAGAGGTGGAAATAGAATTAAGATCTTAATTCTCTAATCACCGTTTGGTCAACCGTTTTAGTATTTTTAATTATAAAATTTATGTGTTAAAGACGTGGCATCTATATGGATGCCACATTTTCTACCACTTCAACAAAAGTTAACATTGCTTTAATCACCGTTTGGTCAACCGTTTGGTCACCGTTTGATCAAAATCTACATCTTAATTCTCTAAATTTTATACTCCAATATCAATTTAATTAGAAACAATAATCAACGGTTATTATTCATCCAAATATAGGCAAAATAATCAATGCACCATCTTAGGGTTTATAGTTTATGATTTAGATAATTAGAACCTAGGGTTCACTCATTAAGGGTTAGGGTATAGTATCATGGCAAAAAATCCTGCTAATTCGAGGTCTAGATAGTGTTTTCATACTCAAGGTATGCGGTACCCAGGATTTCACCCGGGGTACCGTAGAAGGCATCATATATATATATATATATATATATATATATATATATATATGTCTCTTGGGATTTTCTTTATAGTTTTCTTGTCAAGAACTTTCAAAGCATGAGCACACGAAATTCCCACAAAGTCAAACTTCTTGCAACTGCATTTAAGTATTTGTTGAGATGACTCAAATTGAACACGATGCTTTGTACTCTACCACCATATTTTATTTTTATTCTACTTAACCTTCAGTTTTGTTGATCTTATCAATCGTGCAATCCCCTGCTTTGACCCCCTAACTACAACTCATTCGATGCTTCTTCAACATCAGTCGGTTCGGACCTCCACTCAGTTTCACCTACATATTCTTCTTCGAACATTTTGTACACTTTAGGAGTGTGAACATCTGACACGTGCCTTAACATCTCGACATCTGCTTTTAACACTGGGATAGTATTCCTCAAGCCACGCAATTTGAAATGGGAGAATTACAACCCATGTTTTGCCTTTATGTATGTAGACTTGCACGATTGGGGGTGGACTAAACATTTTTGAACGATTTTGCATGGATAACCACCCAGGTTTGACAGTTCCACTAGATCATCATTTTAACTACAAAATAAAAATAATAATAAAAGCAAACCTATATCACCCTCATCTAAAAAAAATTGACATAAACTAAGATCGTCCATTATGAATTAATACATTACTTTTTGCTTCCTCTTCTTCGTTTTCCTAAACTCCTTATTGACTTTACGTAGTTCACTAGGGATTGCCACCATAATTACTAACTTGAATTTAATAACGAAGTTATGTGTTATTTTGTGAGATAGTTTAAATGATTTGTTCGAACTTTTGGTGATGGACGATATGAATTTGAAATTATTTATGGTTAGTTATAAATATATTCATAAATTAGTCTATTATATATGTATTTTATATCATAGCGCATGAACGATTTTATCAACGTTTCTATAATGATTAGCCATTGGACCATAATCACTAAATTTTTTATTGAATATCATATCCAATTATAAAAACAGAGCAATGGTTGTTACAATTGGATCGAGCCGGTCGGGTGGATTGATAGAATGAGACACAATCATCATGTCGGTTCAAAACTATCATTTAGCGTTAGCCACCTGCTTTGAACCGCACGGTAGATTAGCGGTTCAAAACTATCATCATGTCGGTTGTTAAAAAATTGAAGAAAATTGAAATAAACCAAAAACGTCGGGCTCTCAAACTGAATCCTTATTTCCATTTCACAATTTCGAAGGAAAGAGACGAGCTCTGATTAAGAAATGTCCACTATTTATACGGATAACGTTTATTAGGTACCGGTTTTCTAACGATTGTTAAACGGTCTAATGCCGGTTGGACCACTAAAGTGCGAGCCGTTCGCATTATCGGGTCATGCTTCGATTCGGTTCTGACAACATTGAATTTTAGCCACCTGCTTTGAACCGCACGGTAGATTAGCGGTTCAAACGATTAACCGTTCGAACCGAAGAAAGCCGGCCAGTCAGCTCAAAGCTTTCCAGCCGCTCCCTCTTGTTCCGATTGCCTCCAGTGTCCATCTACTCATTTCTTGAGGCCGAAGCCCGACGACGGACCAAAGAAAGAAGGGTGGGCTGAGGCAGGGTGTACGTGGGTTTATATTTGGGCTACGGGAGGCAAGGGCATGTGGGCTTGTGGGGCCTATTTGTGGGCTTTGGGTTTTAACTTTATTACTTGGTAAACAAATAGTTTTCATCTTGCCTTTCGGCGCTGTCGTCCAATTCCGTCCAAATCTAATATTGCTTTCATGGATCCTTCGGTTTGGAATTGGATTTGGGGAAGGAAAGTTCCGCCGAAGTTACACTTCTTCTTATGGCAATGTGTTCACAGAATCCTCCCGACTCGTGAAGCTTTAGTAACGCGAGGGATGGATATCATTCCCATTTGCCCGGTGTGTGTTAAGAAAGAAGAAACAATTGAGCATTTGTTTTTTCGTTGTCCGGCTGCTCGACGTTTATGGAGGATGGTGGGTATGCATAGGTATCTAGGTCGTTGGGAAAAAAGATCTTTCATAGGTTTCATCCGGTACTCGTTGTTCAAGGAGATTGGTGAAGATTTTGACTACCTCTACATGCAGGTAATTTGTTTGTTATGGAGGATATGGAAAAATCGTTATAAAGTTGTTTTTGAGTTCAAGCAGGTCCGTGTGGAAGAGCTTGCTGCACAATGGAGGCACCAAGTACAGTAGAATGACCAGGCCCTTCTGCAGAATCACAGTACTGTGACTTCAGCAGCAACAACTCACTCCAATACTCCTCAAGTGCCGCCAAATGTGCTTTTTGTGGGCTCTTTTGATGCAGGTACTAGACAGGGAGAGGACGGATCAGCAGCTTTTGTCGTTCGTCACATCTCTGGCGATATCATCACTGCTAAAGCGACTCGGTATACTGCCTGCAGTGATCCATATGTTCTTGAAGCTCTGGCCTTGCGTGATTGTCTAGTGCATTGTACTCGGGCTCAACTTCAGAATATCCACATTCAAGGTGATGCTAAAGTTATTTTGGACAAATGTCGAGCTGGCGACACGTGCGATTCCAAGATCGGGATTTTGCTCGAGGAAATTGTTTTGCTTCTTCAAGTTCTTTCCTCAGTCTCCCTCCAATTTGTTGGACGTTTGAACAACAGAGTAGCTCATTCGGTAGCAAAGCATGCTCTGGGTTTGTCGCCTCGTCAGATAGCGAGGTTCGACTATGTTGCTTGGTTACGTAGTAGATAGGTTTCTTGTATCTGTGAACTTTGTTCGCCCTCTTTTTCAGAGGAATCTAATAGCAAAAAAAAAACAAATAGTTTTTGGGCATTTTGTGGTTTAAGTAACGGAAGCCACATCAGAATCTAATGCTTGGTGGTTTAAAATTTTCGGTCATTTTAATATTTTGTGGTTTAAATTTGTTTAAGACTATATACTCTATTTTGGGTATATGTTTTAAAGTGTTGTTATGTATCGAGTACTTATATTGTTCCTATGAGGTATCAGTTCATTAACAAATTTTTAACGATTGAATATCGGTCAAGTCAATAACTTGTGGTCGTTTGTTATATCAATTCATACTTTGGTTTTATTTCGACGACGTTGGAGATTTCTATGTATTAATTGCTGTTGTCGGAGTGGTCAATAGCACTGATGAGTAGCTCTCTAGTCTAATATCATTTTTTTTTAATTCACATAATTAATATAACATTCCAACCATTTTTCTAACCAAAATATTGTCCGCTTTGAGTCTATTTTCGCGTGGTTTTTACTTTTAGGTTGCATCATAATGACTTCTTAGGTTGCCGCCCATCTTTACACTTGCTTTGCACTAAGCATGTTTAACTTCGAAGTTGTTACAAAAACTCTTGCATATCGCTCCAAAAATCGTCTTGTCAGTTAATATTGAATTAAGTTCTTACTAAATCATTTGTAGAATATTAGAAATCCATGTTTATGAATGATCATTATGCTTAATCATTATGTAACTTGCATTTCTGTATATATCATGCTTGCTCACATGGTTATTAACTTATTATGATAAGTTGCAACTTGCAAAGGGGATTTGATAATGTACCCTCGATTTCATTTTGTGATCAATGGTTTGTGTAGGTTCTTATTTGGTGAACTTGGGATTGTGTGTAACGCAGTAACGGTGTAAAGTAGGTTGTTCCGTCTCAAATTTCAATGTCCAGCTTGAGCAGTCTCAATATCTTCTCTCTTGCTTCTTAATCTGTATGGGATAATTAAGCTCTTCTATAGTTCTATTGACCAAGAATTATTAGGCAGTCCTTTACACTTGTTCTGTAATAGAATTTTGACTTGCGCACATTATAAGGGTGCGTTTTGGAATTTAAATATGGGTTTGTTTGGATAGGTGTATTTCAAATGTAAGGAATTTGAAATAAATGTAATTAAAATGCATGTATTTGAAATACTAGCATTTGAAATATATGTAGGGGTCGTTTGGAAGTTGAGATTCTTCAAATATGTGTATTTGATGAATACATCTGTTGTAAATACAAAGATTGTAACAATTAGATGATTGAAAGAATGTCTTATTTGTTTGTGGCAATTTAAAATTTTTAAAGAAAAAAAAATCACTTTATGAGCTAAAAGCCTAAAAGTAGAACAAACTAAAGCCCACAATCTCAAAGGGAGAATCTCACTTTTTTGTTGAGATTTAAAATGAGTGATTGTTGATGATATGAGACTTGAAAGCCCAACTCAAATCCATGTATTGAACAAAGTTTTGAGACAAAAAAATGATGGATTCTCCAGAATACATGAATTCAAAGAATCATTCATATAGAATCATAACTTCCAAAGGACCCCTAAAATCTCCACTCGTCTAGTTGATAGAAAACTTGAAGATGTGTTCCTAAGAGAATGGATAGAGGTTTTGAAACCCCTTAATTTATTTGATCCTTTATATCTTTTCCCTCACACTATAGCAACTAAACTTCTAAAATTTTACAAATATATCCAATCTTTTGTTAGGAGGTATTTCAAATCACTAGTGGTTGAAATGTATTTGAAGTTGACAAGTAATACACTAGACATGTATTTGGAAATCACCCCATGAATTTGGCACAAATTCAAATACCAAATGTGATTTATATCCAAACAAATGATTTGACATTTAGAAATCCAAATCACAAATATCAAATCAAAATCATTCTATCCAAACACACCCATGTATCTTAAATACAATGTATTTGAAATGAATGTGTTTTAAATACTTGTATTTGAAATCCATGTACTTCAAAATGTTTTTTAGAAACTGACATTTCCAAAATCTATTGTATTTGAAATCCTGAGAAATAAAATGGGAGACAAAACTGACATTTTCGCTCACATTTGCCGATGTCGGTTCGTCTAAATCTCGGTTCAACCATGATTGACGATTTTTTCAATGAAAATTTTAACAGAAGGGCATGTTTGATAATTTTTTCAAAGTACAGGAGCATATATGATGTAAAAAATAATAGAGGGGCATGTTTGATAAAACATCATAGTATAGTGACATATTATACCTATAACCCTAAGGGGTCGTTTGGATCCAGAAAAGTGGGCAGGGATTTGGCCCCAATTCCGGCCCATCCAGGAATTTAATAAATTCTCTTGTTTGGATAGCTCTAAAAACATCAGAGATTTGGGCCACTAGAAATTTTAAATTCGGCCTAGTCCGGAATTGGGAATACCTAGGAGCCCCCAAGTATTTTTAAAATCCGGCATTAATTTATGGTTTGTTCCCAGCGTGTCCCTTCGCAGCGTACTGGAGCCAATCTCGTCGGAATTGGACGCGGGAGAGAAGGAGCTCAGAGAAGATGACCGACGACGCAAACTCTCCAACCACCACCACATTCTCCTCCACCGCCGCCCCCGACTCATCTCCTTTCTCATCTTCCTCCGCCGCACTCTGCTCTTCTTCCCCTGCGCCGGTCACCAAAGGATTCAGATTTGAAACCCAATGTACAGTCAACAATACCCAATCAGATCTAATCGACCGCCAACTTCCTAGTTTGTATCTCCTGGCGAAGGGGAAGAGAGCTAG
This sequence comes from Linum trigynum, assembly GCA_964030455.1. Lineage (NCBI taxonomy): Eukaryota > Viridiplantae > Streptophyta > Magnoliopsida > Malpighiales > Linaceae > Linum > Linum trigynum. The sequence continues at coordinate 41,343,473 of OZ034815.1, read as the reverse complement.
GGATTCTTTTCCCTGTTCCGAAAGATTGAGACTCCGTCGTAGAGTGAGAGGATGATGGAGACTGGCGAGGAATCAGAAGGCTCGCGAGGTCGCCGGAGAACCCAGGAGAAGATGTATATAATTCTCCCGTTCTGGGTTCTTTTATGGAATAATCGCTAGCAAATCGATGCATTGTTCTACCACTGCGCTCTGATTCTTCCTTCTTTCGGCGAATCTGGGTTCGCAAGAGGCTGGATCCACTACCATCAAGTCGTCGCCGTTGCCATCTGCACCAAATCAAGCTTTCGGGGTTAGCAGAGAGTTGGTGTCTGAATGTATTTGTTTCATCCAAGAGAGGGGAAGGGATCATTCTGCTAGGCGATTTTTTTTTAGGGCAGGGTGGGTGATTTTTGTCAGTGTCAGACAAGGGGATAAGGGGCCGGCGACGAGCCAAGGCGGTGGACCGACGACGATTGATCCGTGAAGGGTATAACTGTAATTTCACAATTGCTGTTAGAATTAAATTCCCTAACTAATAAATCCCCATTCACAAACAAACAAAATATTTAACACAAAAATTGGGTTTAAAATACTAGGTATTTTAATTGAGTGATTGTGGCCAAATCTCTACTTAACTAAATTCTTATTCCAAACGACCCCTAAGTGAAATGCATTCCTTCTGCCATATTAAAACGGAGTCGTGCAAAGTCCTGAAGCATGAAGATTGAGGAAGGCAGTACCTGGGCCCTGGTGGTAACTGGTAAGTCCACAAAAGCCCATGGAAAGTGGTCCGAGTTGGAAATCCATCATCACTTACGGGCCCCCACTTTCCTCCTTATCTCCGTTTTCCCCTGCACTCCGCTCCACCTCCAGCGAACTTGTTCCCTCAAACATCACCATGCCACGTGTCCCTCCAAAATATCCCCATCCCATTCCCCGAGTGTGAAAAGCTGAAACCCAAATTAGTGTGTACTCTTTTTTTCTCTCTTCCAGATTCACTGTTACGGTCCGCACATGATTATAAAACTCCACATAAAGACGCCTTAAATTCATCAACGTTGACGTGTCCTTCCAACCCCCCCCCCCCCCCCCCCCCCCCCTTCTTCTAATCTGGCTGGCGACCACCTTCCCTTTCTCCAGGCACCATAGAAATCCAAACAAAAAAAAAAAAAAAAAGAGTTTTGATTGATCAAATCTCCTCTCCCCGCCACCGCCAAGCGGTTGCGGAAACGATGACCATCACCGCGGCCGCCCCTTCCCCCCACGGCCATCACCACCACCACCACCACTTCCACCGAGCACCATCACCTTCCCCATCCTCCTCTCCTGCCGCGTCTTCCTCAGGACAATCATCGTCGTCCTCCTTCTCTCTGCCGCCGGACTGGGGAGCTGCTTCTTCGCTACCGTCGTCTTCTTCCTCTTCCTCCCCGTACTCGTCGAAGTTGACCGTTGACTTGAGCCCGCCGCTGATCGCAATGGTCGTCGTGGTGGCCACGGCTCTGCTGTTGATCACCTACTCCCGCCTCATTTCCCGCTACCTCATCCTCTTCCTCCGCCGCTACCGCCGCAGGCGCGGCCGCCGACGGAGATCCTACCTGCCGAATTCCCCGCCGTCCACCAACGGAGCCGGCGATTACCTCGACTCGCCCCCGCCGCTCTTCGACTCCCCCGACGGATTCCACCACATCTACGCCGGCGCCTCTCCCTACGGTCTCGACGAGTCGGTGATCAAGACGATTCCAATCTCCCTCTACAGCAGCGGCAGCAGCTTCCGTAAATTGCCCTCCCCTGCCGCCGCCGCCGCCTGCAGAGACTGCGCCGTCTGCCTGCTGGAATTCGAAGACGGAGATTACGTCCGCAAGCTTCCCGTCTGCTCTCACGCCTTCCACGTCGATTGCATCGACATCTGGCTTAGGTCTCACGCCAACTGCCCGCTCTGCCGCGCCAGGATTTTCCTCCGGCCTCCGGAATTCGTGCCGCTCATGGCGGCGCGAATTCGGCCCAGTCTCATCGACGACACGAATCTCTTCCTTCTCCGCAATCACAACAACAACGACGATACAATTATTAGTTCTCCAACTACCGTAGCCAGTCGTACGGAGCCGGCGGGAGGAATGAGAGATTCTCCACCGCCGCGGCAGCTGTCCGAGATCACGCCGTGCGCTGAGGAGGAAGGAATTAGGGATTGCAATTTGGAAGATCGAGCCGCCGAGGGAGGAGGAGGGAGCAGCAGCAGCAACAACTTCATCCGGCTGAAGCGGTCCTACTCGTTCGGATTCGAGCGGTCGGAGAGGATGCTGGTGACGGAGCCGGCGACGGTGTCGCCGTGGAGATCGAGCAGGAGATCATCGGCGTGGAGCAAGCGGCCGTCCCCGTTCGGATCGTACCTGTCGAATTCTTCCAAGCCTAGATTGTTCTCGTCGTTCAGGTACTACTACAGATCGGGGATCAAATCGCCCTTCTTCCGACGGAGATCTGGAGGCGGAGGCGGTTTCTTCCCTCTCTCGGAGCGATTCCCCGCGCACCACCACCACCACCACGGCGGCGGCGGTTCCTCGCGACGGAGCAAGTCCATGACGAGTCCGATGTTCCTGAGACCGTCGTCGGTGTTCTCGTCGAGCCGGCTGAGGTGTGGGGATCCGGAGGCCCTAATTTCTCCGGACAGATTCAGCCACAGCATGAGGTGAAATGCGACGTGGAGGATACAATTCGCCGTCGTTCGTTGAAAGCGGCGGGGTTTCTGTAGGAAGTACGGCGGCGGGCGGGGTGTTGGAATTTCTTTTTCTTTTCTTCTTTTCTCTGACGGAGAGAGAGAGAGGGAGAAGAATTAATAGAGGTGGGGGAGAGGCATTTAATGAAAAAAATTGACCAGAGAGGGAAGGGAAAAGAAAGATTCAGAAATCAAGCTTTTAATGGAGGTGCGTTGGGTTCGTAAAACCGGGCCATTAATTTGCTGCAGAAGATGGTAGTCAATTAATGAGGGTGGTGGTGGGTGTGCAGAAGAGTAAATGAGTAGTTGGAGTATTTTTGGGAAGGAAAAAAAAAAACAATTTTGATGACTGGATAAAAAAAAAATTTGTACAACCTCATTGTTGAATTTTTACGGTTTAAACTAGTTGATATGATGTCGTTAACGAATTGTTTTGTTGCGATGATTTGGAGTCTGTGTATATGTAGTTGATTAGAAGTCATGTGTTTTCTTATTATCTGATCATCGAGTCGAGATTCAAAAATGAAGTGCCCAATTTAGGAGATTGGTGCTATGATAAAAACATACTAAATTGGTGCTATGATAAAAACATACTAATGGAGAAAGTGTGCGTTCACCGGCTAGAGAGAGCGCTCTGTTGGGCTTGTTGTCTGTGATGTTAACGACTCATTGTTCTAGTTTTTGCGAGCTTAAATCGAGATGCTCGAGCCAAAAGAATTTTTAACAAGCTTTGTGTAGATAGACTTAAAGATGGAAATGGCAATGGACATGTGTCGGGGAGGGTGGATATCTCGATATACGTATCCGTCTCGTGGCATGTCTAGTTTAGGTCGGAATACTTATCATGTGGTGGGGGTCGAGGGCAGACCGGTCTATATGGGTATTGTAAAGAAAAACATTAGAAATATGTATTTGTTTCATTAAATACTCGAGAAACAAAAACTATTACGATAAATGTAATAAAATTATTCGAGAAATTGAGATTCTCACATGTTTACAACTGTGTTGTAACTAAAATATGAGATAGTAAAAGTACAATCCTAAGTAGTTTGAGTACAATTACATGTAATTTAAACAAAATTTAATCGGGAATGGAGGTGATAGGCCAAGTCGAGAATAATACCCATACCTGCCCTGTCTATACCCACCGCAAAACAAATCAATCAAATCGTGTAAAACATGTTAGTCCAAAATTACCATCCCTACTAAAACATCTTAAAATGTTGCTAAAACATCTTAAAATGTTGCTTCATTTGTGGTATTATTGAGTGAAAGGAGAGTAATGAAGTTGTTGTATGCATGTATGTATGATTTTCTTTTTATCCCTCCTTAGACTGCCTTGATATACTTGACTTCATCATTCATCAATCATCACCGTCGTCTGTATTTCTCATGGGCCTTGGGCCTTGGGCTTAGGCTAGATTCACAAGCAAGTCCAGTCCAGGTTTTATTCGGGAAAGAGCCCCATCGTCCAAAATCCAAATATACATTTCCCCCTTCATGTCCAACGAAAAAAAGGAATAGAGAATTGTTTGGAACCAAATTTGATGCTCTAATATTTGACAGTACAGATCACTTCACGACCAATACCGCAATTGCAGAATGCAGACAGCTGAGCTTACTATGCTCTTAAGTCTTAACCGTCAGCCCAATTTCCCCACTTCACTTGCATTTTATTCTTTTTGTCAACGAAATATATTCGCTGTTGAAATTCAAATAAATATCAAGTACTGTTTATCACAGAGATGAATGAAGTGATTTTTTTTTTCTTCTGACGAAGGAAGAATATAGATAAAGCACCAAGTTTTAATTCAAAGAGAGAGAATTTAAGGAAGAATTTTGATTATTTTATTATCATACTGGTTCTAGTGGAAATGTGATTTATAGTAATTATTTTTAGCATTTAATTAATGTTTCTTTCAATGAGAAAAATGGAATTCAAGTGGTAAAAGGGAAAGAAGTCATGGTTGTCATGCCGGCCGGCGTGCCACCGGTTGGGTTCAACCGGTACAGGTCATAAAACCGGCGTGACACCACCGGTATGACCAGTATGATCGATATATGAATCTCCAAATAAAATGACCTTGTTTTAGTGAATTTAATTGATAAAAATTATTTTATTGTTTATTTTATGAGTATAAAAGTTAAATATTAATGTTATTTGTTGGATTCAAGCATAAATGTTTAGGTATTGATGTTAAACGTCATGTTTAAATATGAGTATTTATAATTTTATTTGGAATATTGACTGGCATGAACCGGCACAAGCCGATATGTGCCACCGGTCGAACCATTCCACTTGCTAAACCGGCATAAACCGGTTTGACAACCTTGGAAAGAAGAGAGGTGGCTACTGGTTCCGTATGAAAAGCACTATAACTTCAACGTCGGCTGCATCATTGGTTGAGGACGTTCGAGCGGGTGATGTGTATGGTAGAAAAACAATGCTAACATTGGTCGCCAGAGATTACTGGGAGAGGGGTCCTCCTCACCACTTGAACGAGCTTCTAAATTACTCCATGTGGATCTTAGAGCATCTCCGTCCCTTGCAATTAGCAATTGTTAAGGTGATGTGGAGTTTATGTGGCAAACTAGTTAGCAATTGTTAGGGATGTGTGGATGTTTGCTGAATTAGAAGTCCACTAGCAATGTCACCTGGACAAATGAGACCTTTTTTTAGTCAAAAGATCATTCGTATTACCGAATAAACAACCTGATGCACAAGATTCAAGAGGTCGAAAACAACCAGGAAACAAATTCAAACCCAACGAAAGGGCTTTGCGTGCCATCAAATGGACAATCTTGTTACACTGACGCCCAATAAATCTAATATATATATGATCAAAACCCCTCCTCAAGGCCAAGACCAAGGATTGCTCTCCCACCAACGTGATTCCATTGATCCTCTCGGAGCTGGTCAACCACAACCTTTACATCAGAAGCAAACACCATCGATTGCAAACCCCTATCCAAACACCACTGCATTTCTTCCTATAAGGAGAGCAACTCAGTTAGAAACGTATCAAACGCACCCTCATACAACGCTATCTTTGTTGCCATCGTCGCACCCCACTCATCCTGCAAGACCCATCCACCTGCCCCGTGAGACCCCCAAGAAGTTGCCCCGTCGACATACATGACCAAACCACCAGGTACAGAAGGAACCCCACCACCCTGACCACCATCATGCAGACCACCACCAACCATTCGTGAGCCCAATTAAATGGGAGTCTGAGGCAACGCATCCCACTCCGCCACCTGCAAACGAAACTGACATAATAACACCCAAAGAGTGTACTGCGTGGGCTAAAAAACCACTCATTCCTACACCGCCAAATCCGCCAAAACAAGACCACGACTCTCATCAACCCGCCACGGTCCAAGCCCTTTGCCTCAAGTAGCCTCCTACATAAGGTGCCCATATGGTGGCAAATCCACACGCACCCCCTTGCCCCCCCCCCCCGATCCCTCCCACAACCATCGAGCAATCCAACATAAGAAAAAGTGGTGCTCAAGAGTTTCCTCTTCCTCCCCACACACCGGACACTAAGCAGCCCCTCCCAGCCCTTGATTAGCAATGCCTCACCCGTCGATAAGAAATGCCGAACGAGCTGCCATAAGAAATATCGCAACCTGAGAGGGATTGGGGCTTCCCATATGCAGATCCATAACCCCGTATCCCACAGAAATTTGCAAGACCGCACCACTAACTCTCGTTTCCTCCTCTGATCCACGACCATATGATACCTCGAATTCACCGTGTATTATCCAGATGGATTACCTATTCAAATCAGTCTATCCGGAATCAGCGAAATCGGCAAAGGAATGGCCAAATTGCCCTCATAATACCATCCTCAAACATCTGTCTTAAGCAGTCCATACACCATCTTGCTTGCCCAGGATGAATCAGAGACGCCACCGAACCCTGAATCCCCACAATCCCTGGCCGCGATTTAGGTGGCTGCAGATGTATAGTAGGTACCCAATTATCAGCGAGCACATCAACAGCAGAACCAACAAATTTAGAACATCCCTACCATGTAGAATACCCCTCCAGCCCACGAAGGAAGGCCCTTACTTAATATCTCCCTTTATAAAGCTGGACCAACAAAGAATCTGGATCTTTCCATATCCGCCATGCCAATTTACCCAAAAAGCCTGATTTACTTCCTCTAACCTCCTGAAACCCAATCCACCCTCATGTTTACTAAGGCATAAAGATTTCCAGGCTACCCAATGAATACGACGCTCCCCATGTTGTACCCCCCACCAAAACCTAGTCAGATGACGATCGAGTGTACGGCATAAGGTCAAGGGAAATATAAAGCATGACATACCATGAATTGGTAAGGCATTGGCTATCAATTTAACTAAAACCTCCTTTGCAGCCCATGAAAGACATCTTCGCTTCCAACCCTGAAGGCTAGATAGGACCTTCTCCTCCATAAACCAAAAGGTGTGCATCTTAAACCTACCAATCAATAAGGAAAACCCAAGTACTGATCATTAACCCCCATCGAACCAACTCTCAAAATCCTTCCCATAGCTTTCCCTTCCTCATCCTTAACATTCCTGCTAAAACAAACTGCAGATTTAGGCAAATTGACCTTTAGCCCACTCAATGCCTGATACTGGTGTAGAACTCCATCAGTAGAAATTTCTAAAGACAAGGGGATGGAGGTGGTTAGAAATTGTTAGATGATCTAATTGCTAAACTTGATGATGTGGCAGTGGAGACCATATTAAAAATTGCTAAACGATTTCTATGACGAAGATGGTCCCGGGATGTACATTGATAGGGGAGAAGCCGAGAACGGGGAAATTAAAAGATGTCACCTTGAATTCTGGGAAAGGACAACATGGAAGGTAGTGTGGGTACCTGGGAACGGGTTACTTATTATTGGAGTTGTTGGTATTAGGTGCTTCGATCAAATGCCTCGGCAAATTAAAAGTATCATAAACGTGAACGAAATCATCAAACATTCATTAATGTTTATTGCAAGGTTAGAGGAAACTTCTTCCACATCGATTCAGGTTGAAGCAAGAATGGTCGTCCTGCGAATATTGGAGACAATGTTCTTTTAAAGGATGAATGATGTTACGAGATCGAGCCTACATGACAACCCAAAGAATTAGATTTTGGTACCTTCATTAGTACTTGGTTATTATTTGTAATTATTTAGATTATTTTATTATTATATTTATTCTAGTTTGAATATGATTTACAATAATGATTGTTTAGTATTTAATTAATTTTTCTTGTGAGGGAAGGAGGAGACTTCAAGTATGAAAAGAAAAAGGAGAGATGTCAAAGCCTAGAATAAGAATTAAAGAGATTTGGAAGTGTAACTCTATAAATATGAGTTTTGTCTATGGTTAATAAAATGAAAAAATTGGACGCACTTTATGTTTCTGGCTTTTTTATTTGATTAGTAGTTTCTTACCTATTTTTGGGTTGTTCACCTTGTCAAGGAGACATCTACTCGATAGTTTCTAGCAAGCAATCCCAAAGTTCGAAGATAAAGATTCAGTATCTAGAAGTCAGCCCCGAAGGCTTATCTACTTAACAGAAAGAGAAGCATCAACAAGATTGAAAGAACTACTGAAACTTCGGATTGAACAAAGCTTATTCTACAAAGACATTTTTTTTCCTTAAATTGTAAGATAAAGAAAAAAAATAGAGAACCCTAAAAATCTCCCAAGGGATAATCCCACATATAGTTACCTAGAGTATACCCATTAACTTTATAAATAATGTAAAAATGAATCAAATTGGACCGGATTAAACCGGGCCAAATCAAATCGAATACAATGTTAATTCTTGATTCTAATTTTTTTTTCCACAATTAAACCGCATTTTTCATGAATTTGACTCGACCTGATGCACATTCCTAATTATACGTCCAAACCTCTGTCATCAAATAGTATAAAAATTTTTGCAAAAAAATTTTCACCTTATATATTAGATTCCAAATGTTGCATTTCAATTTTCCGACACAAAAACCAGCTTTCTGGATTTGCCTTGTTATCTTCTCATTTCCAATCAATATAAAAAAGGAAAAATCCACCACCAGAGCAGGAGAGACGTGAGAGATAGAAATGGAGAGAGAAGAAGAAGACCTTCTCCTTCTCAATAATTCAAATTTGCACAGTAAAACCCAACTCTCCGTTCAGCTGCCACTCCACTCTCCCAGCCTACGGCCACGTTCCCCCACCCTTCTTCTCCGACACCTCGATTTCCCCACTCCGCACCCAACCAAGTTCAAAATTCTCACACTTTCCCACCTCAACAACAACAACGCTCCTTCTTCTTCTTCTTCCTCCTCTTCTTCGTCGTTTTCTCATTCCAAGCTAAACCAGCTCCTCGCTGCATTTTCATTTTTCAACTTCCCCCAGCTTCCCAAATGACCCCATGAATCTTACATAGCAAGCGAAATTCAAAATTATTGATCATCAAAAGATGCAGCCATCATTGCTTTCCCCTGTTCCTTTCACTCTCCTCCTCCTCCTCCTTCTCATCTTTCCCCAATGCATCATCTCCCTCACAACAGACGGCCTAGCGCTGCTCGCACTCAAAGCCGCAATCACTTCCGACCCGACCCGTTCCCTCTCCACCTGGTCCGAATCCGACCCGACCCCTTGCCACTGGCGCGGCGTCGTCTGCAACATTGACCGCCGCGTCACTTCCCTCTCCTTACCGGACAAGCAGCTCGCCGGGTACATCCCTTCCGAGCTCGGCCTCCTCGATTCCCTCACCCGCCTCACCCTCTTCGGCAACGATTTCGCCGGGTTCATCCCTTCCCCGCTCTTCAACGCCGCCGCGCTCCGCTACCTCGATTTGTCCCGCAACCGCCTCTCGGGCCCCGTCCCTCCCCGAATCGGGTCGCTCCAGTTGCTCGCCCATCTCGATCTGTCCTCCAATCGGCTCAACGGCTCCCTCCCGGAGTCCCTCATCGAGCTCAGGAGCCTGTCGGGTACGCTCAATCTGTCGTTCAATTCGTTCTCCGGCGAGATTCCCGAGTCCTACGGCCGGTTCCCGGTTCGGGTCAGCTTGGATTTGAGGCACAATAATCTGACCGGGAAGGTCCCGTTGGTCGGGTCGCTCGTGAACCAGGGGCCCACTGCCTTTTCGGGTAACCCGACCCTCTGCGGGTTCCCGCTCCAAACTCCCTGCCCCGAAGCTGTCAACATCCCCGACCCGGAAACCCGCCGTCGAGATCCCGACGGCGGCAACAACAGCCGCCTCCAAAGCGGCGGCGGCGCGGAGAAATCAAAGGCGAGCAGCGGCTTCGTCACCGTCCCGCTGATTTCAGGGGTCACGGTGGTGATCGGCGCGATCACGGTGTCCGCGTGGCTGGTGCGGAAGAAAATTGTGGGGACTGAGAAGGGCAAAATGGGGAAAGTCGATGAAGAAAGCAATCGCCACCACAAGGAAACAAACGGCAGCGGTTCAAACGGCGCCGTTTGTACGGACATCGTGGAGGAGGAAGGGCAGAAGGGTAAATTCGTGGTGATGGACGAAGGGTTTAATTTGGAATTGGAAGATCTGCTGAGGGCGTCGGCTTACGTGGCCGGGAAGGGGAGGAGCGGGATACTGTACAAAGTGGTGGTAGGAGGGAGAGGCGGAGCGGGGGCGGTGGTCGCCGTGAGAAGGCTGACCGAAAGCAGCGACGGCGGCGGCGGCGGGTGGCGGCTGAAGGAGTTCGAATCGGAAGTGGAGGCGATCGGGAAGGTCCAGCATCCCAACATCGTACGGCTGAGGGCGTATTACTATGCCAGCGATGAGAAATTGGTGGTCTCTGATTTCATCCGCAACGGAAGCCTCTACGCCGCGCTGCATGGTATGGTTGCTTCTCTGAATCTTGGCCGCAGTTTAGTTTATATCAATTGGGGTTTTGATTTGTCTTAATCGCTCCCCACTAAAATTTGTTTAATGGGTTTCCAATTTGTTTAGTGAAAATCTTAGTTTGGCTGGATTAGGCTGATGGGTGTTATGTGTTGCTAATGGCTTAAGAAATGTTCAAAAATTTATCTTTTTTCTAACAGGTTGCTGGGATGTTCTCTGGCAGACAAACATGATCCTTGAATAATTAAACTAATCTAACTTTTGGATATAACAAAAGTGACAAAATGGTTTTGATTGGCATGTGTCTCTGTTGATTCCCTATTTATTATTGCTCATCTTGGTATCTAGTTACGAGGCGTTTCCCAGACAATTCGAGTTATTGAAATAAACGGATTATCGTGATTAGTATCTCAGAAGGTAGCTGGTAGATGGGGCAGATTTGGGTGATAACTTTTTCAAACAGTCTACCAGCATCATTTGGAAAGATACCAGAAAGGCACAGAGTTTTTGAAACATAATTTGCAGGTGATAAAGTTTCTTGGTGTTGGTATCTTTTGATCTTCAAGTCCACTTATTCCACTGGGCTAGTGAATCCTTTAGGGGGTTGTCATTTAGGGATGGATACAAAAAACTGCGTTTGGAGTTTTTAGTGCTTCTTGTTTTCTTCTCCACTTCCTTCCTGGTCTCTTTCTGAAAGTAATGAGATAAGTTGCAGGAAAATCTTTTTAGCTGTAGATTTAGTGGTCCTCGCAACATGCAATTTCTGCTTTCAAGCGGGTTCCTGTCATGACCTTTAATGTGGGATGCATGTTGTTTGAACCTGTCACTATGAGCAATGATGGGAATTTGGTAATGGAAATGGACCACTTTGATAGATAGCTAATATGGTCTCGAGCGCATGAATATTTTTGTCAGCTGAATGATCCAACTAGGTATCTGCGGGTGATAATCGGTATGACATATTATGTGTTTATTGAATTCATCCCTGCCAGGATAGATGGGTCATCAAGAAGTTTGATGCTCTTTCATGGTTTTGAATAACTTAAAGATATTGTTTGATTGTCCTGGCATGCAAAGAAACCACTGCTCATCCTCTTTATATGATGTTTGTCTGTTCTCTCTAGGTGGGCCTGGGAATCTTCAGCCACCACTTCCATGGGCAGCAAGGCTAAGAATCGCACAAGGAACAGCTCGGGGGTTAATGTACATACACGAGTACAGCCCGCGGAAAAGCATTCATGGCAACATGAAGTCTACAAAAATCCTCCTAGATGAAGAGCTCCAGCCTTACATCTCCGGCTTCGGAATCACACGCCTGGTTTCTTCTGCCTCTAAGCTCACAACTTCAGCATCCAAGAAGCAGTATCTCAATAACCAGACGACGATCATGACCTCCAAACTTGGGTCAATCATTCCACCACCCTCCAACGCCTACCTGGCACCAGAGGCCCGAGCATATGGAGCCAAGCTGAGCCAGAAGTCCGATGTCTATGCATTTGGGATCGTGTTGATGGAGCTTCTCACAGGCCAGCTGCCTGATGCAGGACCGGAGAACGATGGCAAGGGATTGGAGAGTTTGGTGAGGAAAGCGTTCCGAGAGGAAGGGTCCCTGTCTGAGATTGTCGACCCTAAGCTGCTCGGCGAGGTGGATAACAGGACGCAAGTTCTCGCAGTGTTCCATATTGCGTTGAACTGTACCGAATTGGACCCTGAGCTGCGTCCGAGGATGAAGTTTGTGTCCGAGAGCCTGGACCGAATCAAAACTGCGGTGAAGTAGTAGAAGTCTGTGTTGTGTGCAGTGTAAAGTGTTTTGAGGCTAGCTGCTTGCTAACTCATGGTAGTGGTTTTGTGATTGCTGAATGTGTTGCAGATGTCTGCTGGTTTAGAGGAAGTAGTTTCCTAGGTCTTTTAGGTTTGGTTTGTGCGTTTCGGGCAGTTAGGTGGATGATGTATGTATCCTATTGTTGCAAGGAAGTGTATTTGATGTGATATTTCTCTGGTTTTTCGTCTCATCATCTTCTACCAGTTATTTTGTATTCGGGTGGAAAAGAAATCTGGAGGCAAAGGCAGAGCCTTTTCTTTCAAACGGCCTCTCTGCAAAAAACAGTTGTTATAAAACGAAATGGTTAGCTGTTTCTTCGCCGACTTTGAGGTTTGAATCGAGGACTACAACGCTAAGAGCCTTGCACTCTATAGCTAAATGGGGTTCCCTTGCAACACTATTTGGTCCAGGCTTTGTGTTTTTAACCGAGACCGGACCATATAATCTGGATTGGGATCGGATAGCAAACAATTCAATCCCTTCTTCGAGCTTAGATTTGAGGTAAAACACCGTTCGGGACCCGGCCGAAATCCGGATAAAGACCGAATAAGAGAACCCAACACCCAAAATTTAACCAACTCCTCACCCTTTCATGCCTCAGGTCAATCAAAAATCAAGATCGAATTGGGACTGTATAGGTTCAAGACCGGTCCGAATCAAGACCGGATTGTATCCAATCCAATCTTTGGTCCTTATATTTTCGAAAAGACCGGACCGGGACCAAATCAATTCAAGCCAATTTAACCGGACCGGACTGTATAGCCACCCCTACTTACAACAATTAGGAATTGCAAAAATACCCCGTGTAAAATTTTTTAATACTTCAAATATTGGAGGTAATGGATGAAATTGGTTTTTTTTACTATTCAACCGATCGATTATACACATGAATATGTATTTTGTTTAATAATAATGATTTTCTCTAATATATTGTCTAAGATTTGAACTTGCAACGTATGAGTCTATTGTATTAATATGGTTACACATTTAACCAACAGGCCAAGTTTTATTTGATGATACTAAGTCCAACAATATTAATAGTCATGTTATGATATTAGTTTAAAATCCAACATCTTATCAATATCTTTTTACCTTATCACTTAACCTCACACTTCATTTTAAAAATGTTGACTTTAATTTCTACATAAATTATACTAGGAAAAACTCATGGATAAGTTGTGTATACAATTTTCTTTCACCATAATAAATTACTAACCACTAAATATATATGTTCAATAATTACTATCCATTATCCAAATCCAAAATTTTAATTAATTTTCATTTGAAATTGAAAATGATAAATTAAATAAATGGGTTTTCAAAGCTTGTGTCCGTTAATAGATCTGTACAATATTTCTGGGTTAATTGCAAGATTGGTCACTGAGATTACTAAAAATGTTCATGTTTAGTCACTAAAAATATTTAATTTCATTCATGGTCACTAAAATCAATAAAACATTTCAAGTTCGGTCACTCTCCGTCCAACTCCGTTAACTTTGGCTGATGTGGCAGTCAACTCTTAAAGTTGACCGTTAAATGTGTGATGTGGCACTTAAAAAATAATAAGAAATTAAAATTTTATATTTTAAATATTCCACCTAATTATTATCATCACTAAAAAATAAAAATAGAAACCTAATTCTTCCGAGGAATTACAACAGCAGCAGAGGAGAAAACAGAGAAAAATTGCACACGATTCCGATTGCGCCTCCACCAGCGGTGGAGCCGGAGAGGAGAAGCCGAGGAGATGGAGGACGGAGGCGGAGCACCGGATCTATTCCACCAAGCTGCTCGAAGCTCTGCGGAGCTCTCGGGGGAGCTCCTCCTCCGCTGCCGCCAGCGGTACGCTGGTGAGGGACGCGGCTGATAAAGTGTTGGCCGCCGCAGCGCGGCTCGACGCGCGATTCTCGCGAGCCACCGGAGGCTGACCAGAGTCAGGAAGGTGAGGCGGGCGCGAGTGATCGGGGAGGCGAGGTCGATGGATAGGCGGAAGCAGAAGCTATTTGCGGCGGCGGAGGAGGAGGAGAAGAATAAATCCTCGTCGTCATCGCATCCTCCGCTGGCTGTGGAGAAGCGAATCCGGACGTTGAGCCGGCTGGTTCCTGGCTGCCGGATGGCGCCGCTGCCGAATCTGTTGGAGGAAGTCGGGGATTACATCGCGGCGCTGGAGATGCAGGTGAAAGCCATGGCGGCGGGTGGAGTCGGGGAGGAGAAAGCGGGTTTGGCGGAGGTAGTAGAAGAATTAGGTTTCTATTTTTATTTTTTTAGTGATAATAATAATTAGGTGGAATATTTAAAATATAAATTTTTTTGTTTTTTTATTTTTTAAGTGCCACGTCACACATTTAATGGTCAACTTTAAGAGTTGACTGCCACATCAGTCAAAGTTAACGGAGTTGGACGGAGAGTGACCGAACTTGAAATGTTTTACTAATTTTAGTGACCATGAATGAAATTAAATATTTTTAGTGACTAAACATGAACCCTTTTAGAAATCTCAGTGACCAATCTTGCAATTAACCCCAATATTTCTTCTGGTATATATGTAATCCCTCCCTAGATCTGGCCATTTCCAAAACGAGCAAGTAATGAAGATGATCAAGATCTCTAGACTTGAATTGACTACTAAAATGTTTTTTCAAGGTTTGCATACCAGCGCTATCATCACTAGCAATGATGATATCATCAATATTGACCAGAAGAATAAATGTCTAAGATTTAGAGTGGTGTAGAAACATAGAATAGTCAATATGTAACTGAGTATAACCAAGGGAGAGAAGAAGTGAAGTCAGTTTAGCAAGCCACTACCTAGATGCTTGCTTGAGGTCCTACAAGGATTTTCTTCATATGCAAACATAACCAGCTTTGGTGATGCCGAGGAAAGTTCCATATACACCTCTTCATCAAGATCATCATTGAGGAAAGCATCATCAAGTTGAAACATGTCCCAATTCTGCAATCGCTAAAAGTGTCTTTACTGAGTTTAATTTAGCAAATGGAGAGTAAGTATCTAGGAAATCAATTGCATAGATTTGAGTAAACCCTTTAGCTACCAGTCTAGCTTTGTATATTTTCACAAATCCATCAACGTGAACAATGACATACACCCATCTCTTACCAATTATCTTCTTGTGATAAGGTTTTGGTACAATCTCCCAAGTTCTGTTGGCATCTTGTGCTTCCAGCTCTGAATCCATGGCTTTTCTCCAAAATTCTTCTCTCACTGCTTATTCAAAGGAGCTAGGAAGAATAGAAGAATCCACAACCTTCATCTTTTCCTATTGTTGTTAGAAAACCATCCAAAAATCCTATGAAACCTATCGAGTACAATGATTATGTGACGCATCTAGGAGCCACACATACTGAAACTGTGTATCCTATGGTTGCTTGTTTGTCATCTGATCAACTGTCCATGGTTTTTTAACAGCAATAGGAAGATAGACTGTGGTGAGATTGATATTGGAGAATCAGGTAAAGGTTGAGGAGGTGGAGTAGAAGGAGAAGAGGAAGAGGTTGAGGAGTATGGAGTTGGTAAAAGAGATGTTAGAAAAGGTTGATTTGGTAATGATGGAGTACAACCTAGTGAGGTAGGCATTGGAGGAGAAGGTGTAGGAAATGGGAAAGGTGGAAAAATGGGTACTGGTGGATTATATGTACTCTAATTGGGAAGAGCAACTTCAACACACGAGATAGGGGAAGAGGCTCGATCCAATTAAGGTGCAACTCGTCCACGATTGATGGGGCGAATCAATCGATGCTAAGTTTATATTGTAGAGAGCTCGATTGAAGTTTTATATTGTAGATAGCTCGATTTGTGGTGTTCTTCAACTCATCTTTATTCTAATTTATGTCAAAGACAATTGAGATTTAATTGCTCTAGTAACATTTAGGATATGTTGATGTTTCCTCTCAACCCTTACATTTTGTTGGGGTATCTTAACACAGAACATTTGATGAATTATATCATATTGGGAATACAATTCTGGTATATAAATTTCTGCTCCTTGATAAGATCTAATCATTTTCACTTTCTTATTAAACTGTGTTTGTATCATGACACAAAAGTCTTGTAAGAGCTTCCTGGCCTCACTTTTAAATTTCATGAGGTATGTCCAAAGACGCCTAGATCTATCATCAAGAATGGTAAGGAAGTAATGAAAATCATTTGATAAGCTCCAAACCTCTAAGCTTGATAATCCGATCTTGCAATTCCTCACAAGCGTCCTTGAAGGAAGAACTAGGGAAGAACACAAACAAAACAGAGGCAAAGGCGGAGTTGGGAAGAGCAACTTCAACACACGAAATAGGGGAAGAGGCTCGATCCAATTAAGGTGCAACTCGTCCACGATTGATGGGGTGAATCAATCGATGCTAAGTTTATATTGTAGAGAGTTCGATTGAAGTTTTATATTGTAGATAACTCGATTTGTGGTGTTCTACAACTCATCTTTATTCTAATTTATGTCAAAGACAATTGAGATTTTGATTGTATACATATTTTCATTTTCTGTATGTTTTGTTTATCATTAGTTTGCTTTAATCTACAACTACACAAAAGCTAAATAAGTCAATGACAACAAAAACTTCTTCCATATCAACATCATTGATAAATCTCCACCCTATAAACTTTGTATGGCTATTGTGTATTTTATGTGGCACTCGCAACAAAACTTATTATTTGCTTAAATAACGAGAGAGAGAATTATCCAAAAAGCAAAAAAAAAAAAAAAACTGGAAAATATATTAATGTGAAATATAATAAAATGAATCATGAAAAAATATAATAAAATATAAAAATAAGAATATAAACTACACCAATATTGATCAAAGTACAAAATGTATAAATCGAAATGTAAGTCTGGAGAACAATATGAAAAATTTGAATTTTAATTTTTAAGAACGATAAGTATTATGAATTTAAACAATGATTAATTTGTCAATTATATTAACCAAAAAGTGAAAAACATTTTTGTATGAACAAAAAGTGAAACCTGGTTAATGCGAGTCCCGCAGAGGTCGTTGGCAGTTATTTGGGTCCCCCATCTCCGTTTTTTGCTTTCACCTCCAAACCAAAAAAAAAAAAAAAAAACACATTTCTCTTTGTCGTCCGTCCAAACAATTTCCGATTCATTTCTTCTCACCACGCTCAATCTCAAACATTCAATTCAATTCCATTCCCCGCGCCGGCTGTCTCCCACCCTGACATTCTCCGACCGCGATTATGTCAGGTTCTCCATGGTCGCGTCCTGAATCTTCAATCCATCGTCACACCCAGATCTCATCTTGAAAAAAAATTGCGTTAGCAGTAATTAATAATGTCGAATTATGTAGATTTCAACCAGAAGATAGATTACGTGTTCAAGGTCGTGTTGATTGGGGATTCAGCAGTAGGGAAATCGCAGCTCTTGGCCCGTTTCGCCAGGAACGAATTCAGCATCGATTCCAAGGCCACCATTGGCGTGGAGTTCCAGACCAAGACCCTCAGCATTGACAACAAGACCGTCAAAGCCCAGATTTGGGACACCGCTGGCCAAGAAAGGTAACCTCTTTTTTTCTTTCCTCTCTCTCTGTATCTTAGATCACTAATTAATCACAATAAAGATTGAAACTTGATTCGATAACAGGGGATTCTTATTTGTTTCTATGTAATCCGTAAGATTATATGAGCTTTTTTTCGGGGTTATCGCAGCAATTGATGATATTCCTCTGTTTTTGTTTTCAGGTACAGGGCAGTGACGAGCGCGTACTACAGGGGAGCGGTGGGGGCGATGTTGGTATACGACATGACGAAACGGCAGTCGTTCGACCACATGGCGCGGTGGCTGGAGGAACTCCGGGGGCACGCCGACAAGAACATCGTGATCATGCTGATCGGGAACAAGTGCGACCTGGGGAGTCTCCGGGCGGTGCCGCAGGAAGACGCCCAGGAGTTTGCGCAGAGAGAGAACCTCTTCTTCATGGAGACGTCGGCGCTGGAGTCCACCAACGTCGAGACCGCATTCTTGACCGTGTTGACGGAGATTTACCGGATCATCGGCAAGAAAACCTTGACCGCCAACGACGACTTCGACCCCAATTCCGGGCTGTTGAAAGGGACGAGGATTATTGTCCCCGGCCAGGATACCGACGCCGGCAAGAGAGGCGGCTGTTGTGGCTAGTTAGTTCCTCTAGCTGACCAATTGATTTGTTGTTGGTTTCTTTTTTTCTGGGTAGGGAATTAAGGATACAATTTGTGACTTGATGATCAATTTCTTCGTCTTGAAGGAGCCGAATTAGAAAAGTGGTTAATTAGTAATGAATTTGTCGATGTTAATGTTGTTGGATCGCGTTAGGAAGATAATTGGGGGTGGATGTAATTTTTTTATTTACAGGTATGTTTTGTATTCATACCCATTGATTACATTACACACAAGTGGATTTTTAGATGATATTCATAGTATTTTTTTTCATTCTTCAAACAGGGGATTTTCGTCGACCAAAACAGGGGATTTTCATTCTTCAAACAACTCCGCAGTAGTCCTGAATGGCAGAGTCGTAGTTTTTGGCCTCTCCTGATCGGATGAATTGAAGTAACCCAAAATGGTCAAACGCCCTGCAGCGAAAGGGCTTGCCGGATTCTTCTTCTTCTACTTCGCCGTCGTCGTCATTACTACTACTATAATACCCTAACTCCGTCGGAATATGGACCACGCCGTTGATCACCGAGCTCAACCCCACCGAGTATCTGGTCTCCTTCTCACTCATGATTACTTGATGCCTGCAGCTTTTGATCCTCCCGTTACTCCATGCCTAAAAAAACACCAAACAAATTAATGGAATTAGCGTATGCAGTCCATAAACTCATTTTTGCATAACCATGGGTAACATCAATCAATCGTTTAAGAGAGACATAATTTCTTATGAATGATATCTATTGCGTTTTAAGTTGTAATTCAAAAAAAAAAAAAGATAAAGATAAATAAG
Source organism: Linum trigynum (assembly GCA_964030455.1). Taxonomy (NCBI): domain Eukaryota; kingdom Viridiplantae; phylum Streptophyta; class Magnoliopsida; order Malpighiales; family Linaceae; genus Linum; species Linum trigynum. The sequence goes on along the minus strand of OZ034815.1, from coordinate 41,324,153 downwards.
ATTAATTGTCTTATTCAAAATTACATCCACATTGATATGTTTTTGAATTTTTCTAGACAAATATTACTAGCTTATACCATAAAGATACTTGTTAGCACATAAGATTATACAATGGTCGTATGAATATATCTTAGCATAGAATGATAGTAGGAATATACTAATCATCATTCACCACTTTTTTTTTTTACAATGTCATTCACCACTATTAATCTCCCTTTGGTCCTAAAATTCTTCCTCCATAAATTTGTAGATCACGATGAATTCGTCCTCTTTGAATAAAATGTTCCGAAATTTGAGTTAAAAACGAAGATGATACATAATGATATCAGGTGGTAAGTGGTAACGAGTAGTACTATTGAGTGGTATGAAAAATATTTTTATCGAAATATATTGAAAATTAGTATTATTTCGTAGATCACACATCAGTGCCAACCTGGAATCCATGTTTAAACAAAGAAGATACAGATAAATTAAAACATAAAAAAAAGTTTTCCTTTTTTTCTCACCCCTTAAATCTAGTCTCGGTCACGATTAAGGGGGTAAATAAATAACAATACGCATGAATAAACACCAGGTTGCATTAATAATTGATTATCTATTCTCACCCATCAGTACTACTACACAGTAGTTAAGCTAGTTTAAGTATTAAAATTGATCAAATGACATGATGATTAGTGTAGTTTAAATCAAATTGATTACGTACCATCAGCGCGTCGCCGGCCATGACAAGGAAAGACGAAGGCGACATCTCATCAACTTCCACCCAGCTGTCGTCATCCGGAGCCTTGATCTGCAAGCCTCTGATGCTCTGGCGAAGGATGGAGATCATGGACTTATCGGCGTGAGCGCCCAGCCCGACGTTGCTCTCGCCGGCCGTCTTGGGCACCGTGTATCGGTAGAAACGGAGCACGTAATTCGCGGCCTCAAGGTAATACTCGTAATGCCCACCGTCGACGCCGTAGCTCTCGCATATAATTCTCATCACCGTTTGATCTAGTTCCGCCGTCACCTTCGAGAACGAGATCGTGCTTTCGCTGGACCAAAATCGCACAGGATCAACAAGTTTTTTTTACGGGAAGTTGAATCGAAAAAGTTAGTAATTTATAGTTAAAACAGTTAACTAATATAGGATCGTAGGTTAATTGTTGATAGTAAATAAATAAAAAAAAGTTGTAACAATTTCAAAATCCATCTCATCTACGGATCAAAAGTTTTAACAAATAATTCAAACTATATTTCACGAAATAAATAAAAAGTTTCAATTCAAGATAGTAATTTCGGTGACCTGGAGCATATAAGGGGCGGACATGGACACGAAGAAACAAAGAAAAGAAAGTATAAATAAAATTAGCAATTTAAATTGGATTATCTTCGTTTACGGGTTAAAACACTAAACCAGTAGATCATCAGTCGAGGGGGAGGGGGGGGGGGTGTTATATGGTTTCATGTCAAATTGTTAAAAAATCATTCCGTTCATCCCTAACTCTCCAAGCAAACGAACCGATATCTCTAACTATTGCAACTGCAGGTTTGATGATTCTAGTGATCCATCTGATGATCGGTTCGGTTCTTATTACGATATTATTAAACAAAATTTACTATTGATGGATAAATTATTATATCAATAACAACAACATTAACAGAGCTATTCTTAAATCTACCTATGGAAAAAAAAGAACTTTAAATAATTTTCTCTATAATAATAATAATATAAACATATGCGTAGTTACCAGAAGCTGAGGTTTCCGGCGGGCCACATGACGTCGGCGAAGCTCCGAGTGGCGAGAGAGCTGGTGGGATGGTCGACGGCGAGGGATTCGGTGAGCGGGAAGAGTTGGCTCTGCCCGAAGTAGTCGAAGTAAGGCTTGCTGCTGGTGTTCCTCTGCTTGGTCTCCGTCGGCAGGCTGAATAGTTCTCCAGCTGCGGCGAATATGTCGTTGTGGAGTTGTGTGCTGCTGGAAGAATCGCCGCCGCCGCCGTAGAAGATGGCTTTGAAGCAGCCATGTTGTTCCATAGCCTTGCGGACGTCGTTGCAAGCGGAAACCCAAGTCGGGGTTCCATGGATCAGATTTTTGCTGGACAAGTCAACCACAGGGATGGTTTCTGTTACCATCGCCCTTCTTTCTTTCTTACCTTTTGTTGTTGTTGTTGTTGTTGTTTTCGGTGCTAACAATTGATAACTTTGGGCTTCTTGCTTGCCAGTGGGAACTAACTGACTTTTATTCTATTTTAGACTGTACCATTTCGTTAATTATTAGTTTAATAGCTAATGATATTGTCTAATTTCGGTTAGGTTTGGGGATGACAATAGGTTGAGTTAGTTAGGGTTTTGTTTAAACTCAAACTCAACTCAGTAGATTTACTCACTAAAAAATTAGTTGAATACCAATAGTGTTTTAGAAGTAAAAATCCAATTTAATAGGTAATCACGGGTGTATGAGTATCGTAAGTTCACAAACATAACCGTACATATATTTTTTTTATATAGATAAGTTTGATATAGGTTCATTTTCAGACCAAACTCTTTTTCATATATCCATACATATTTCTTATATAACACATCACAATGTTATTAAAAAGTTCTCTATAAATATATCTCCACAAACACTGCTAACATGCATAAATTATCCACTTCATTAAGTTTATATTACCATAAAAACTAATTACATTCATAAATTATTCATATTATTCCGATTAGATTCAAGTGAGTCATTTTGCTTTTATGAATGTGAATTGAATGGAAACAGTGGCGGATCTAGGGGGTGGCCACCCCGGGCCCTGGCCCAGCCCTCCTTTGGATCCGACATTAATATAGTCCTTATGAATTTTTTGATATTAGACATCCGGCTCAATGTTATTTTATAATAAGATTGGGTATAATAGGAAAATAATTTAAATTAACATTTTTCAATCATTATTCTATTTAGACTAGAAATTCTAGTCCCAAAGATTATTCGTCTAAAAACCCAATGAAATCTAAAATTCTAAAAGTCTAAAACGTAAAAGACTAGAAGAAATATGAGGTTTTTCCCTCGAAAATTTACTAGAGTAGTTGGTGAATCTAATGATGGACACACAATGCACGATTGATTTGTCTAGTGTTGACGCTGCTCGTTTCAACAGCTACTACCGGGAGAACTTTTTCAAAAATGAAACATGTGTAAAAACCTATTTGCGCAACAAAATGAGCGATGAATTTCTCGTCGATTGCTCAAGTATTTTATTTGAAACGGTTTATACTATTGGTATGGATGTGGACTCCATTATTGTTGCAATCGCTAAATTAAAATACGATAGTGTATAATTTATATTGCAAAAAATCGTTATATTTGTTTACGATTTTAATTTTTTAATGAAATGCGGCCCAGTGCTCTTTTGTGTTCTGAATCCGCCGCTGAATGGAAAGTGAGTCCAACCCATCAATTTCATAAGTGGGCATAAATCACACCAAACTCAAAATTCATAGACACTCAATTTTACCCACTTTAACCGAATTGGCTACTACCTATACCCATACCCATAATTCGGATACAATTGCCAATTTGGCAATTTGCGATCCCTACTTTGTATAACACGAAATCTCATTTAAACGTAAAATTTTATGATTATATTAGTGGGCCGCAGGACGGTTAACAATGGGCCCAAATGTAAAAATGTACTGCTTGGAAATCGAAGAAGAGCTCCGTCCGTGCCCATGGTCCATCCATCATATTATTTTTATTTACTTATTTTACTCTATTCGTCGACGTCAATTCCGAGCTGGTCTTCCCCCATCGACTCAACTCCCTCCATCTCTCTCTTTCTCTCCTTCCGTGTTTCTTCTGGTCGTCTCCACAGGTATGCTCTCGCACTCTCCGGCCGGCGGCCATATCCTTTTATGTCTTGGAAAACGAAGAATTCAGACTTCTCGTTGCTCCAATTGCTTCACTTCGTTCCAAATGATTGGATTCTTTTCTTGCAATTACGCGATCAATCCATCGAATTGATCGCATTTCCCACTCCTCACATGATGAACGCTTCGCTTCGTACTAGGGTTTATGATTCACATGGGTGTTCTTTAGGGATTTTGCGTAGGATTGATGTCAACGCAGAGCGGCGGGAAAATTTGAAAAATAGGATTCGATAATCATGCGTCGAACTTAGCGGATTTTCATTTCCATTTCGTTTTCTTTTTTATGCAGGTTAGCAGGTTGATTGGTTGAGAAATTCAGTTTGGTAATTGGTGGAGGGGTGTGCAAGGGAAGTTAATAAAGATGGGAGTGAAACAGGCTATTAAGAGCCTGGATGCCTTCCCTCGTGCAGAAGAACACTTGTTGCAGAAAACGCGTTCTGGAGCACTTGGTAACCAGACTCTTTCCACTCTCTTTTTTCTTTGAATCAAAACATAAATGATTGCTGGTTCTCTGTGGTTAACTGTTTATACTCAAATCCTTTATCCAAAAAATTGTTCCCCATTTGAACTATTTGTTAATTAGTTAGTCTGGAGTAGTGGATGATATACTATGGACATAATCATTCCTATTCAAGTTGCTTACTAAGATATGTTCATCTGTGCGGCTAGGGAATTAGTGAATGAACAAGCTAGTTTCTTTTCCCATGCGTGGCCCCTTTTCTGTTCATTTTTCAGTTTGATTGAGAAGAAAAACAATGTTCTTAAAGAAACACCTATGGCTTAGGACCCTGCGGTAAATTTTTTTTTTTTTTTTTGCACTCCTATCTTCAGCAACGAACATCTTTCTGTCTCAGATCCGGGATACTTTCTTATTTCCATTTGGTCTTTTGCAGTTTCTGTTATTGGTCTTGGGATAATGGCTACATTGTTTCTGCACGAGCTCACTTACTACCTCCACACGTATACAGTTCATCAGGTGAGTAGCATACATCTTTATCAGTTCACTGCCCTTTTCATTACATCCCACAGAAAGGTCCATTCTGCCCCAGGAAGTGAGAAACTAAATGCTTTGGTGATGTAATAGGCTATAGGCTCTCTTAATCCTGGAAAAGTAATTTGAACTCCCTCTTAAGCTAGATCCACTTAGGATATAGTACATTGTGCTAGAAGCTAAGCAATTCTTATACTCCAATGTATTAGGTGCTCTTAAATGTTAAATGTAAATTCGTATCCTCATCTATGCTGTATTTTCATTCCTCGTGCTAATGGATTCTTTGATTGTGTATTTCTGGCAGATGTCTGTTGACCTGACACGTGGACAAACTCTTCCAATTCATATAAATGTCACATTTCCTTCACTAGCTTGTGATGGTTAGTCATGCTGCTACTTTGTTCAGGAGTTTCCATCTTCTTCTATCTGCGTCCTGTCGTTTTATACAAAGATTCAGTTATTAACTTATTATGGTTTCCTAATTAAGTTATTATTACCTTTTCCTCTTAGTCTTAAGTGTGGATGCGATTGACATGTCTGGCAAGCATGAAGTGGATCTTGATACAAACATATGGAAAGTAAGATCATATTCCTTTCTCTTGAAGAATATTTTAGATGCAAAGTTGTAATGTGCGTTTTTATTCCATAATAGAAAGTTGAAACGGCCATATTTTCTGAACCAAATTCAATGTCAATGAAACCGTTTGCTCTAGTCACTATACACAGACATTATTGTTTGGAGAGCTGGAATGTAATTAGTAATTCTGAAGCATATCTTCATGTATTGTGGATGTTCCTACTTTGGTGCTCTTCATATGAAATGGCATTTGCTTCTTTATATCAGAATTGTTTGTCTTCTCTGAAATTGTATGAAAAGCTTGAGTGAGTTGGTGGTTCTTGATCGAGAAATACTAAGCAAAAAGTACTACTGCTACCTTTTCCGGTGAAGGGCTGAAATGAGAGTTAAACAATCGACACGATGAAACATCATGTTATGAAATTAGTGGCTTGAATCTTTGTATTGTTTCTTATGGTTTCACGCTTCCCTTAATTGAAATTAATATGCTTTGGATGAGAAGAATTCGATCAGTGATTTATTTGAAAATTTGAATTTTTGTTATTATATAGGCATCCTGGATGTTCTCATTGATAAATGACGAGGGTTGACTAATGTTTAGTAATTTATTTTTATAAATATTTAGGCCTGATTCATGAATTGGGACGTGGCATTAAGTCTCCCTTTTATGTTCTATCAACTATTTCTTATGGCATGGATTTCGAGTTTAAGCCATTGATACGAAGCCTGAACTTTTGCATCTGTTTCTTGCTTCTGAGTTTCTGGAATGCTTTGGTTGAATCACTTGGAGACAACCATATTAAATTCTAATGAAAATGGACTTTTGCAGCTTCGACTGAACAGTCATGGCCAGATTATTGGTACTGAATATTTGTCGGACCTCGTAGAAAAGGAGCACTCTCACAATCATGGTAAGATTCCTTCACAGAAATAAAACACCTTATCTGTTGAAGAACTGACATCCGAGCTGTATGGTAGTTCATACATAGTTTACAATATTGAACCTCAATATAGGTTAGATTCTTCTCTCTACTTAGGTAGATGATAAAGATGCTATCATCCTTTTTGCAGCTTAGACATAGCATCAAAAGAGCGGTAGGGGCAAGTCAGTGTCTCAGTGATAGCAGCATTACGTAAAGATATTAGATCCTATCATTGCAATTGCTGCATAGTTTTCAAATATGACAATTTTGTCAACTCACATTATCATTCCGTGTATTTTAACTGGCGTATACACTATGCAAAGTTGGCATCTTTGAATTGAAATATTTCCTGTTCAAAGAAAAGCAAATTTAAATTGTTAGGTTAACTACCACCAATCTATTTGTGCAGATGATAAAGACCATAATCATGATCCTGAACAAAAACTTCACAGTCATGGCTTTGATGAAGATGCTGAAAATTTGATTAAGAAGGTGAAGCAAGCTTTGACAGATGGAGAAGGATGCCGGGTATTCCACTTTGGTGACTCATTTTTTTACTGCCCTGAAACGTACATACAAGAGTTTCTTATTTGTTGAATTTGACGTATCTGCAGGTATATGGTGTCTTAGATGTTCAACGTGTAGCCGGGAACTTCCACATTTCAGTTCATGGGTTGAACATTATGGTTGCACAAATGGTTAGTGTTTAATGTTTTTCTTTACAATATTCCTATGTTGATCGTATCATTTAGCTGATATCTGGAAAAGTTCACCATGTCAACTGTTTGAACAAGTAACATATGTTTAACTTCCACCAAACTGTTGGATGTAAAGTTTTCTCCTGAATGCATAGCATTTTGTATCATTGCAGATTTTTGAAGGAGCTAAGCATGTCAATGTCAGTCACATCATTCACGACCTATCATTTGGGCCGAAATATCCTGGTATTCACAACCCTCTTGATGGGACGGCGAGGATTCTACATGAGTCGAGTGGAATATTCAAATACTATATCAAGGTTGGGGCTTTCTCTACTTATGAATCATTGCAGTTATGACATATGACCAGAGCATTTTGAGCTTATTGGTTCTGTGAAAAAAAGGAGGTTCACGCAATGATGGAAAGAGTATTAGATCTAATGTTTAGAGCTTTAGACGCTTCCATCGCTAATGACTAAAGCCTTTTGAGCTTATTGGTTCTGTGAAAATGAATTCAAATAGCACGAAAAGATGGAAATATTTGATCTAACGTTTAGGCCCTTCCATCACTATCCCTGCTATATAACCTGCAACTAAGAGATCCCTGTATTTATAAATAATTCGCTTCCGTGTGCATTTCTGTTTGCCTACTTTGTTCAGACCATCACCAACCTTTATGATTAATAATCAATCTGCTCTGCATACTACATTTGTAGTAAGATTCTGAGCTTTTTTAATTGTGGTAGACCAGTAGGTTCAGAGTAAAAGCTGCTTCAAGAGTTAGTTTACAGCTGAAACTGAACATCTCTCGGGCCTCAATTCATAGACAATGTATATAGCTTGTTCTTATGTGCTTATCTAAGCTCCTTGTTCAGGTAGATGTGTGCAATATGTCAGTGAATATCTGCTTGTCATTTTACCTGCTAGTTTATTCGTGTTCATTTTATTATATTATCACAATATAAGGGTTCGGATAGAGTTTAATATGTTCTTATGGAGGTCATTGAACTTGGAGGTTACTTTATTCGATACGAGAACGGCACAATTACACTATAAGGAGAAATGTCTGTCTGCGGACAGCCTTAATCTTGAAATTTTCACTGCTCCGCCGAGTGATATTTCCTTAGTAGTAATTGGGGATCCCTTTCTTTGTGTGTTATTTTGCCTTGGTGTTTTGTAATGAAAATTTATTGGTGTAAGTTTCTGCAGTTACAAGGTTTTGCCCTTAAAATCTTGCAGATTGTTCCAACGGAGTACAGATACATATCTAAAGAAGTTTTACCAACTAATCAATTCTCAGTTACAGAATACTTCTCACCAATGAACGACTTTGATAGATCATGGCCAGGTTCGTTGAATCACATCCAGTCTTATGAACAAGGATAGAGGAGAGAGGAGAAGAGCTGGAATATGTTTTTTTCCTGGTTGTTTATTGAGACTAATATTTTGGTTGCAGCTGTTTACTTTCTGTACGATTTATCACCCATCACCGTGACTATCAAGGAAGAAAAGCATAGCTTCCTCCATTTCATAACTCGCCTTTGTGCAGTTTTAGGCGGTACATTTGCAGTAACAGGTCTGTACTCTTTTTTGTCTCCTAAAATTACGCCTAGCTTGCATTTATATAGTTGTGGTGGTATGAATTTGAAAGTTCAGAAAGAGTGATTAGTTTGCAAGTCTCTCACTGGATTTTTAGGCAACCAAACTCGGACGAATTTTGTGATAGTGCATTGTTGCGTAGAGGCATTCCACGTCTGCTTGCTCTTCGTATACCTTTTCTTCAGTTTGGTAGTCTAAAACTAAAAGCTTACCTCCGTAATTTCAGGAATGCTTGATAGGTGGATGTTCAGGATCATGGAAGCTGTAACAAAACCAAGCGCTAGAAGCATGCGATGATGAGAAGCTATGAATCACACAATCATATAGTTTCCTAATTCGCAGACATCAATGCTCACGGGAGATTGAGCTCTTAGCGACCGGGTTCAAAAATACAAGAGATGATGGATGGATATGGAAGGCTGGTAAACTGTTGAACTTCTGTTCCCTTCTTTGTTGGGAATCTGACTGGTGGTAGAATATCTGGTTCTGGTCGAATGGTCTCTACTACCTCTTTTTACATGCTGAATGTGATATTGTAGCTCTTGGAAAGTAACGTTTTGATGTTGTAATAGAAACAGTCAGTACACTGACCCGGAATTTTGATTTGGTCGAACCGAAATGGACTCTTTTAGCTCGACCTTGTGATACCGTACCAACTGCCCATACCGGCTGAACCCATGTAGAAGATCAATTTGATACGGTTTTGTTACCTCTTATTCTGGTTCTCTCGTGATTTTGCTGCAAGATGTTGAAACTCTTAGCCAATCGATTCTGCACTGTGTTCGTTCTTCGATTTCTTCTCATTATGTAGCCAAAACAGTTCGTTTCGACATTATAGTTTATCCTGTATAAGAGTTCAACAACATAGCCGTGATCACTGTACCTTCTAACCTAATTTCTGTTCTTAATTCGATGGATCAGTCTGTCTGTATTAGATATAGAATCATATAACAGGAACATGAAAATTTGAGAACGGTGAAATTAGGGTAATGGTTGACAAGAAATTAATTTGTGACATAATTCTTCATTTTGGTTCATGAGCCTTTCTTCCTACCTTCTAGTGATTTTGCTTCATGCACAAGTTGTTCTCGTATTTGTCAAACTGATTTTTTTCGTTTCACAAACTTATTTCATGATGCTCCATTAACTAGATTGCAAATGTTTTTCAGTTGTTGCCTCATACCTTATGATTCAACATCGGATGCATTTGCGTATCTCTCGGTACTTAATAGTTAGTTGTCGCCCTAATAGTTGATAGTAACTAGTGAAGATTTTTTAAGGGAAATATGCCTGCTTTCACCATAAGAGAAGAATATAAGATTCATTGATAATTGTACCAGTTATCGAATATCCGAAGATTTTGCATCCAGCTTCATTTGTGCATCTCTTATTCATAGTGCCACTGCTTTATACGAGTCTCGTCTCTGATCTCAATTGCAACTTTCAAGAGTTCAGGAGAAAAAGAAAAAAAAAAACATTCGGCCGTAGTCTACATTATTTACTAATTCATGTCAACACCGTTATTTGAATCAAGTTGGGATAGATCAAGTTATAAGTGAATCATTCATTGTATTACAAGTTAGTCACATTCACGAGCTGATCGTAGTGAGTTCGACCAGATTAATTGATTAAATTTGTAGCGCGCTCTAGCCTAGCCCCGTTATACAACCCCTATTTCCTAGTCCATATATTCTTTGTGTACTCTCATTTAACTTGTTACGATTGATAGAGTCAATCATTGTACCCATTAATAAAAAGAAAGTCATCTTGAGCCAAAAAAAAAAAAACACCCCATAATGACGGCAATTGTCCAAAGTGATTGACTTCGTTACATGATAATCCGGCGATGTGGGATCAAAATTTTCCCCAAATGATTCCAAATTGAGGCTCTTGAGCCAAATCTATCATTCTCCATTGTCCCAGAGCCGGCAGTAACCTTATATATATATATAGCAAAGGCTAGCGTACGTCAGTCGGACGTATGTGTGTGTATATATATATATATATATATATATATCGCTTTTCCGCTATGAATCTCTCAGTTAATTCTAACATCCCATGGCTCCTCCAACTGAGAATTACTTTCTGCTCATCGCGCCACTTCTTCTTCTACTTCTAGCTTATACAAGCTTTCTTTTCATATCGGGGAAATCCCCGTCCCTCAAACGCCGCCGTATCGAAGCCCAAACTCCTCCGCCGGGCCCGCCGGCCCTGCCCATCATCGGCCACCTCCACCTCGTCGGCAAAATCCTGCCCACATCTTTCCAGGCCCTGGCCCAACGCCACGGCCCACTACTCACCCTCCGCCTCGGATTCTCCACCTGCGTCCTGGCCTCCGACGCCTCCACCGCGAAGCAAATCTTCAAGGCCCACGAGCTCAACTTCTCGTCCAGGCCCGAGTTCGGCTCGGCCCAGTACTCCATCTACCGCGGGTCCAACTTCGCCATGGCCCCCCACGGCGACTACTGGCGGTTCATGAAGAAGCTGACCGTCACCAGGCTCCTCTCCCCCGCCCGGCTCCGCCTCCTCGCCGGCGTGGTGGACGACGAGAGGGTCCGGCTTCTGAGATCCGTCGCCGGCAGCGACGGGAAGGTATGCGATCTGGGGAGCGAGCTGACGGCAATGACGAACAACGTGATCTGCCGGATGGCGATGAGCACGAGGTGCTCCGGCGAGAGTGAGGAGGCGGAGAGGGTCAGAGGGGTGGTGGCGGAGTGTTTGGATCTCGCCGGGAAGTTGAGCTGCGGGGACGCGTTGGGCCCGCTTTTTTCGGTGCTGGATTTTTCGGGGAATGGGCCGAAGCTGGTTCGGGTGCTGACCGAGTTCGATGGGCTGGTGGAGAGGATTATAAAGGAGCACGAGGAGGAGGAAGAGACGGAAAGAAGAAGGGAGGATTTGTTGGATATCTTGCTGGAGATTTATAACGATCCGCTTGCTGAGATCAGGCTTTCCAAGACCGATATCAAGTCTTTCTTGCTCGTAAGTATATACCATAATCAACTATTTTCTTCAATCAATCGTTAGTAGTCAAAAGCGTGTTTCTACGGAGAAGTGTTTTGGTGATTTAGAAGCGTAAAACCGCGTTTTTAACTACATAAATTATAAAAACGAAGATTTTGCGTAAAAGCATTTTGGTGACATAAAAGTGTAAAAACGTAAGTTTTTAAGTTTTAAAGCGCCATTTTAACTACATTTCATGCATGCGCTTGCCAATTAATGCATGGAAGACGGTCCGTGCCCACCAATTAAATTAATTATTATTACTAGAGTGATGAAAGTACAGTAATATTGATGTGTTGAAAAAATATTAAAAAATGGTATAGGATGAAGGTTAGTACTCCTACTCCTCCAACATTTATATTTAATCATGAAAAGCTGTTGTAATTTGTTAATTTCAGCACCTATTCACTACAAGCCCTGGATTCTTCATTGTAGAATTTGATGATGCGAAAGACCTAATACTAACACGGTTTCAGTAACAGCAACATTCATTGATGTTATATGGATTTAGAAAACTAATTCGTTTCGAAGAAGAGTGCTCTAGTGCTCTAGTTGTTTGAGGTGTTTAAAATGCATCTTATATTATTTACTTACACATTGAAAGGAGTCATAATGATTGAAACAGGGTAACTTCATGATCAATTATTTGATTGTAATTATTGTTGTCATAAATCAGTTGGTCCTAATAATTTGAGTTGTTGGGAAAAAGTTAGGGAAAAAAATCAACAAATAAGCACTAATCACACCATGATTTTTCATTGATGGTACTACCAGGACATATTCATCGCCGGGACAGACACAACATCAACCGCAATGCAATGGGCGATGGCAGAACTGATCAACCACCCAGCCGCGTTCAAAAACCTCAGGGACGAAATCAACACCGTCGTCGGCCCAAACCAGCTCATCAAAAACTCCGACGTCCCAAACCTGCCTTACCTCCGAGCCGTGATCCACGAGACCCTCCGCCTCCACCCTCCCGCGCCGTTGATCATCAGAGAATCCGCCGACGACTGCCAAGTGAACAGTTTCACCATCAAGCGCAAGACCCGAGTCCTAACCAATGTCTACGCCGTCATGAGGGATCCGCAAAGCTGGAAGAACCCAGACGAGTTTATTCCGGAGAGATTCTTGGAAGATAATTCGGATGAGAAAATTGAGGGTGGGAATTTTGATTTTCGATACCTTCCTTTTGGGAGCGGGAGGAGAGGGTGCCCCGGCGCTTCGCTGGCGATGATGGTGATGCACGCGACCGTGGGAGCTCTGGTGCAGTGCTTTGATTGGGAGGTTGAGGACGGGGAGAAGTTGGATATGAGGCTTGGTTCAGGGTTTGGGGGAGAAATGGCTCGACCTCTGTTGTGTTATCCTGTGTCACGCTTATCACCACATTATTTTTAACATGCTATAGATTGAAAAGAAGAGGCAAATAGATTGTTGAGAGTTCATGTGATTTCAAACCAAACAAAAGGTTGTTATGCTCGTCAACTTTGTTGATGGTCGATTTTCATGTTTTGCCAAGGGTTTGATGGTATGCTTGAACTGGAGTTTTTTTTTACTATGTAACTCTTAGTTTTTGGTAGGGGTGGCTATACGGTCCGGTCCGGTTAAATTGGCCCAAATTGATTCGGTCCAGTCCGGTCTTTTTAAAAATATAAGGACCAAAGATTAGATTGGATACAGTCCGGTCTTGATCCGGTCCGGTCCCAATTCGGTCTTGATTTTATATTGAGCTTGTGGGGATTTGTGTGGCCTAAGGCCTGAAAGGGTGATGAGTTGGTTAAGTTTTGTACTAAGTGCAAAGGTTTTTGACCATTTAAGACAATTATCCTTAAGTTTTGGGTGTTGAGCTCTCTTATCCGATCTTTATCCAATTTTCGATCCGGTCCCGAACGGTTTTTTACCTCAAATCTAAGCCCAAAGATTGGATTGGATTGTTTACTATCCGGTCCAAGTCCGGGTTATACGGTCCGATTTCGGGTAAATCCTCAAACTCAACTTCGTGAGTGGATCGATGAGACTATAGACACAACAATCCCTTACTATCGATCTTCAATCGATCAAAGTACCGTGTCGACTTCCTCGAAGGAGACACTCGCGTAGAGTCCAAATCGTTTCATATTAGTCCGGGTACATACCACGACACATGTTAGGGATAAAACCTAACAAGGATGTTGCCGGTTTTCAAAGTTACGAGTCAGAGGAACTCTAAGTGGATCGAGCTTATGCAACAACTTCCCTCCTGTGCTTCCTTTCACCATCCAATAGTATAGTTTTGCTTTTCCAACATTGTTTATCTTCTTTCGTTTTTTAAAACCAAGAGGAACATCAACTCCGAGGCACCTCAACCTCCACTTTATTAGCTTTTAGAACCTCATAGAACTCCGCATTTGCCACCTTAGTAAGTGATTGTTAGAGATCCTAACAAATATGATCTTGGTCTTTGGACCAGATAGATAAATTTGCATACACAATCTACACGAGCGATCGATCAATTCAAGAGAGACAAGATTTGGAAATATTATAAAGAAAATCAACCCTCTTGAATATAGCTACCTTCCCACTATATATAGTCCAAAGCCCACATACATATTTTCTATACGGTAGTTGATGGGCTGCTGTCACAATATAATAAATTGTACCCCTCTTATCTTATCATCTTAAACTACCACTTTTCTTGCTAATTAGTACGGCACCCTACGTCAATTCCCGTTTTAATTTTTAAAAAAAAAACCACCTTAATTCTTCAATCACTTGAAACAATTTTTCACTTCAAACTTCGCTTTATATATACGAGTAGCAACCCTTCTTTCTTCTTCTTCCCACTCTCCAACTTAATCAAATTAAACGTTGCACTAATCAAATCCGCCATGCCGCCGTCCGATATCTTTCAAAGCTACTCCGATTCGCCACCACCACTCCTCCTCCACCTCCTCCTCCTCATCATCATCGCCGTTTCGTCCGTCATCTTTCTAGTAACCAATTTCCGCGGCGGCGGAGGAGGGAAGCTGCCGCCGAGCCCAAGATCCCTCCCACTCATCGGCCACATGCACCACCTGGGCCCAACCCTCCACCGCCACCTCCACACCCTCTCGGCCCAACACGGCCCGCTCGTCCACTTCCGCATCGGCCCAAAGCCCTGCCTCCTCGCCTCCACCCCGGACCTGGCCCACGAGATCCTCAAGACCAACGAGCCGGCCTTCCTCAACCGGCCCAAGGTGGCCAACCTCCACTACCTCACCTACGGCTCGGCCGACTTCGCCACGGCCCAGTACGGCCCGTACTGGAAGTTCATGAAGCACCTCCTCATGAACCGCCTCCTCGGCCCACAAACCCTCGACCGGTTCGTCCCGGTCCGACGCGACGAGACGAACCGGTTTCTGAACCGGGCCCTGAGCAGGGCCCGGGCAGGGGAAGCGATGGACGTCGGAGCCGAGCTCACGAGGCTGACCAACAACGCGATCTCGAGGATGATGCTGCGGACGAGGTGCTCCGGCGACGACGAGGAGGAGGCCGACGAGGTGAGGCGGCTCGTGAGGGAGATGACGGAGCTCGGGAGGCAGTTCAATGTGTCGGATACGTTTTGGGTTTTGAAGAATTGGGACTTGCAAGGGTTTGAGAAGAGGCTCGTGGATGTGCGAGGAAGGTACGATGTTCTGATGGAGAGGATCATGAAGGAGCACGAGGATTTGAGGAGGGAGAGGAAAATGAAGGATGGTGATGATTGTGGCTTGGAGGATTGTAAGGATGTGCTTGACATTTTGCTTGATATATATGAAGATGAGGAAGCGGAGATGAAATTGACGAGGGAGAACATCAAAGCTTTTATCATGGTAAGAAAGTCCCTTTTTCCTTTGTTGATTTTGTAATTTTCAGTACTTGGATATTCGAAGTATTTGAGCAGGATATAACCAAATCAATGGGTTGATTAGATAAATCATGAACCGGATACTTTGTTATAGGCAGAGGAGACTAGAAACTAATTGGACCTCAATGAAGGATGATATATGTAGCATATTTTTTACTTCTTATATATGGAATTATTATGATTTTAAAGTTTAAACAAAAAAGGAAAAAAAACTAGTGTATTGTCCAAACCCATCTTAGTAAGAATCAAATTAGATTTGAGTAATTTCGATTTTTTCGGTACATAGATTTTAGTTCGAGTTTAAATTGGATCCGTGATATGGAATACTCTTAATAAAATGAATAATCTATTCTAATGTATTTTTTTCTTCTTATGAAACAAATAAAAGGTGGAAAACCCAAAATTAAATGTGTAATTAGATTGAAGGTAGATAATAAGATGGTCAATATTGTCTTATTTTTGTGTACAATCATCTGGACCCAAATGAATTCATTTGGGTTGGACACAAATCAATTCACCTAAATTATATCCAAATCAAACACAATTCAAATCCAAAACCATTAAAAGGGCTCGTATGAATCTCTTTGGATCCCACCCAATTCACATATGGGCCATGACAATTAGGCCAAATTACGAATTACCCTAATGAGTCTACTAATTGACATTCCTATGTTTAACTACTTCTAGAGTTTTCAAATTGAAAGTGTAGTTAACAAAATATTTTCTTAGCATATTTTCAAGAGTTACGAGTTCACTATGTACGAGAAAAAAGTAAAAAAATATTTACTCAACGCAATACTCGCATTCATAAAAAAAAAGTGAATACAAATAACTCATACGACGATATACAAAGTGGCATATGATAATCCCGTCGAAATCAACTTCGATTTACAGAACATATTCGGAGCTGGAACGGACACGTCTTCGATTCTCATCGAGTGGGGGCTCTCGGAACTCATAAATCATCCAGACGTGACGAGCAAGGTAAGGCAGGAGATGGAACTAGTTGTAGGAAATGACAGGTTGGTCCAAGAATCAGACATCCCAAACCTTCCCTACCTCCAAGCCATCCTAAAAGAGCTACTCCGTCTCCACCCAACCGGTCCGTTGATCGTCCGAGAATCATCCCAAGAATGCACGATCGCCGGCTACAAAATCCCGGCGAAGACGAGGCTGTTCGTCAACATCTGGTCCCTGGGGAGAGATCCAAGCCATTGGAAGGATCCTGAGGAGTTTAGCCCTGAAAGATTCATGGGAACAGAGTGGAAGAAGAAGAATAACATGTTGGATGTGAGGGGACAACATTTTCATCTGTTGCCCTTTGGCAGCGGAAGGAGGAGCTGCCCCGGTGCCTCGTTGGCCCTGCGGTTCGTGCCGACGACTCTGGCGGCGATGATTCAGTGCTTTGATTGGACGGCGGTTGGGGATGGTGGTGGTGGAGGTGAAGTGGACATGGAAGAGGGTGGAGCTGGGCTCACGCTTTCTAGGGCTCGTCCTTTGGTTTGTGTTCCAATTGCTAGGCGAGGTGCCGGCGACCTTTTATCTACGACGACGATGTGACAAAAGTGTGTGTGCTTTAGTGAATTGGGTAAGGTTAATTTCAAGAATGTGTGTATTTGGTTGTGAGGATCTATTGAAATTGGAATTTTATGTGGAGAAGATTGTTGTACATGAAGTAAGGAAAACGCATGTATTTTGGAACTTTGATTTGAAAAATGGGATTCCCCTACCTTTTTGCATCCAATATGTTATCATCATCATTGGAGTATGTAGAAATTTATGTTTTGTGAAATACATGTACATGATCATTTTGCATAGAATGTTAAAGTACTAGGAGTCTTGCTATAGGATTAGTTTGTATAGTTGGAATATTTTAGACACTATATATGTCGCGTATGTTGAACATTTAGGTTTTTAGTAAAAACGGTTACGGTTTCCTGTCCTTTCTCTTTCTCTCTTCATCCTCTAAATTTTGTAAGGGTCATATACACATCAATAAAATACCTTCAAATGATCATCGAATTTGGGAAAGGATATGGTACAAACCATTTTCTATAAAATCCTACAGAACTCTGTGTCATACCACCATGGTACGATAATATAATGGGTGGTACGATTCATATAAGGAGTGGTAACACATGCATTTTTTTGTAGATTTCGTAATTCTGAGTTTTGTATCGTAACTTAAACTTAAATTTGTGGTCATAATAAGCTTCCAGAAACATAACAACACATATTTTTTTCTCCTGAAATTTATATATTTTTGCAACTAAAAAAAGTTGGACTTTGCTACAGTGACTTGCAACAAACGCGCGACTGATAAGTGTATGTGGTAGACTGAATACAGTGTTGACTGTTTTGCTACGTTCAACAAGCGATCAACCACTTCTACAAACTGGTCGACCTCGCGTCAGCTTTTTGTATTTCTTCCCTCTTGATTGTAATTATTGCTTAACTTGCTTTTGTAAATTGATATTAGATTTTAAGTCCAATTTTGCAGGATGGATAATGAAGAAACAAACATGACAACAAATCGAATTGAAGAAAATGAAGAAAATGTTTCTCGTAAGTATAGATATGGCAACAAACCAAATGAAGAAAATGTTTCCCGTAAGTATCGAGATGGCAACAAATCGAATTGAGATGGATAATGCACATACATTACCTTGAAATATAGTTCGGTTTTTGTTCACATTCATATCAACAACAATAATCGGGTATAATATGAAAATCATAGCCACACTCAATCAAATTTCAAGTATCTACAATTATCCATGTGTAATAATGGTTCTTTATAACTTCAACCAACATGTTAACAATTACATGTATACTAACAATACATAAATGAAAAGATATAACAATAAATTACAATAACGAAATAAATTAGTTAAAGATAACATAATTTCATAAAAAATATTACATATGTATAATTAATATAATATATGTTGAGAACGTACATGAGCGTTGGGCCGGCACGGCACGGGCACGCTTCGGGCCCATTTATTTCGTGTCGTGCTTGGCACGGCTCGTCAGTTTTCGTGCCGTGCCATGCAAGCCCATTTGTCAACTTTGCTAGGCCCGACCCAGGCTCTGGCACGGTTCGAATCATGCCGTGCCTATTCGTGCTCGTGCCATGCTCGTATTCGTGTTTAATGAAAAGGAAGAAAACAAAAGAGAGAATGAAAAAGAAGGTGAAAATTGGACGGGGGAAGATAGTATTAACCGATAATGTTTGAGAAAAGTAACAAATAGGGGGGAATAGAAAATTGAAAGTATAGCGAGTGTGATTTGGCTTTGTTTAATTCTTTGTCCATTTTTTACTTATGTTAGTAATTACGTATATATCTTTATGACACTTCTAATAACAACAAATAATTATTTTCTACTTGTGTTTTGTAATATTTGAACCTATAATTCTTTTTATACTTATTTTCTATCAAATAAATATTATTTTCGTGCCATGTCCGTTCTTATACTCAATAAAGTCTCAATAATATTAGGCCCGACACAGCCCACTTATATACCGTCCCGTGCCCGTGCTCGTGCCTGTGCCCGTGAAGTTTAGGCCTGGCACGACCCATAAATTATTCGTGCTCGTGCCGGGCTGGCCCATTTATTTTGTGTCTGTGCTCGTGCCGTGCTCTAACCGTGCCGTGTCGTGCTAGCCCGTGGACGGCACGTCCCGTTGCCCACGTACAATTGAGAAACATAATGCTCATTTTAAACAAAATACATATGCATGTATACAATCGATCAGGTTCAAGTTGGATATCGAAAAAAAACATCAGTCCATTACCCATAATTTTCGGGCTCGAGATCTACCCCTACCCATTAAAGATCAGTCGATTTTGAAATTTACCCTGTCCGACTAGGTCATACTCGATATTCACGATTATTTTTGCAATAATTGTTTTTCTGATATATAGTAATTTGAATAAGAGGCAAAATTTT
Source organism: Linum trigynum (assembly GCA_964030455.1). NCBI lineage: Eukaryota > Viridiplantae > Streptophyta > Magnoliopsida > Malpighiales > Linaceae > Linum > Linum trigynum. The sequence continues at coordinate 41,304,657 of OZ034815.1, read as the reverse complement.
GAGGTTTGACAACTCGAAATGAGAGACTGAAAATGCAAATATATTTGAAAAATAAGATCTTGATTTACGGTTTACCAAGAAAGGAGAAGGTCAGAGGCTGCTAGCTAGGTTTCAATTTTACACTCGGAAAAGAAAGAAAGACGCCGTTTCTGATGTGTCATCCTTGGTGGATAGGGGTGTTCAAACGGATTGGTTATCGTGGTAATCATATTAATCGATAGTGTTCGGTAAATTTGGTTTGGTTAATTTTGATAATTGGTTTGGTTAAACAATTTAGCTTATTTGGTTTAGGTGGTTTGGTTTCAACACTGCTAACCAATGAAACCAATTAATGATATACATAATATACAAAATTATTTATACTTCCATGCAACCAACCAAACCAAACTTTCATGATTCCCTATTTTATTTCCATGTGCACAACAAACCAAAGCATTATGGGTAAAAAATTAAATGTGCATGCCTATTTACTAAACCAAAATATTTTGGACAACTACTAGACTTTAGGATTACGTTTTTTTTTTTTTGCATAAAGGGAGGCAAAAGCCAAGAAGAAGTTACATGGGGGGTTGAGGGGAAGAGGAGTTACATTGGCGGGGCACAATCCGCCTCTCAAACGAAACTCCTTGAATATCGTCCTGAAGACAAGTCGCTAATCCTTCCGGCGGGTGTGCGAGCTCCTGTACACCGTAGGGATAGACGAGACTGTGCTTCGAGAGCCAGTCTGCGACTCTATTCCCTTCCCGGTATACATGACCTACGCGCACCAGCCAGTCTCGGCTAAGCCTCCTGCGAATGGCAGCAAGTAAGGTGGCATAAGGGTGAACAGGGTCATGTCTATCCTCAATAAGCTGAATGGCCAATTGCGAGTCAGATTCAACCACAATTTAGCGGTAGCCAGATTTCCAAGCTATATCCAAACCATGATAGAAAGCCCAAAGCTCTGCCAAGGCTGCAGAAGCTTCTCCTATCATGGCAACAAAACCGCCTATCCATCTCCCAAGCTCATCCCTCAAAACGCCTCCTGCCCCAGCAGGACCAGGGTTCCCATTAGAAGCACCGTCAATGTTAAGCTTCACCCACCCCTCAGGGGGCGGTTTCCACGAGATGTTGGCCATCACTCGGACCGTCGCAGCTCTCCTTCCATTCGGCAACAGAGAAGGCGCTCGCCAAGCCTCGCTCCACAACTTGGCTTTAGCTGCAATCGAGTGAGTCAAGGAAGGAGGAGTGAGACTGGAAGAAATACCTTTAAAATACATGTCATTCATGTTCTTCCACAACAACCAAATAGAAATGCTGAAGAAAGAAGGCCACTGGATCCCCAAATGCTCAGCCTCCCCCGCTGCAAGGTTCATCCGCAACCAGTCCGCCGTGTTCGCCGAGAAGAAAGTATGTTGTCTTTCACTTGGCACTTGCCTAACCCAGAAGTATACAGCCGGGGGGCAGTCCCGGAGGATGTGCAGAATAGTTTCAGCCTGCCCGATACATCTCCCACAGTCCACCGAATCAGAGATCTTTCTGGAGTGCTGGAGGGCATTGGTAGCAATTCTGCCAAGGCTCACAAGCCAAACGAAACAACGGACCCTCTCCGGAACTGGGAGGCTCCAAATAATCTTCCAAAACTTGGCATCCGGATCGTTTCCTTCTGGAAAAAGGGACTGGTAAGCAGTCTTCGTGGTGAAGCGACCGTTCGAAGACAGAGCCCAGAAGAGGGTGTCCTCCTCGTTGGAAAGCTTATCCACTGCCACGCTAGTAATCTTCATCTGGATATCCAGTGGTAAAAGGCCCTCGAATAGCTCTGTGCGCCACTCGCCATCATCAGAGATCAACTCCGCCACTGTCTCATCCCTTCGCGAGTTGGGGATCTCCTCCTCCGCCAGATTTAAGAGGGGTTCCTGCACAATCCAAGGGTCATGCCAAAACTTAGTAGTTTTTCCATTCTTAATATTCCACGCACAACCTCCCTTTAGGAGGGTAGAAGCCTTATTAAGACTTCTCCAGGTAAAGGAACTTCCCTGAATAGGACGAAAAATATCCAAGTTCTCCTTGTCCCGACCATACTTATCCCTGATCACCTGGGTCCACAGAGCATCTTTCTCTTTGAGGAGTCTCCATCCACTTTTGGCGAGCATGGCCAGGTTGGCATTCCTTACCGAACGGAGGCCGGCCCCCCCTTGGTCCTTTGGCAAGATCATCTTTTCCCAACCAACTAAATGGAGCTTGTATTTCCCATCCTCCTCACCCCACACAAAATCCCTGTTAATACGATCAATAGAGGCGCAAACTCCTTTAGGCAGTAACTCTGTATGCATATGATAAGTGGGAAGAGAGGAAATAATAGACCTGGATACAGTGAGGCGAGCTGCCAAGGACAGGCGTTTTGCTTTCCACGGAGCTAACTTCTTCTTAATGCGCAGAAGAAGGCTCTGATATCTCCCCGCCGTCACCCGACCATGAAGACCGTGTATGCCAAGATATCTTCCCAACTCCTTCTTCAGGGGAATCTCCGCTCTGGCGCTCAGAGTGCTAGCCTTCGATCTATCCACATTTGGGGACACAAAAAGCAATGATTTGGCGTAGTTGACTCGCTGCCCGGAGCTGGAGCAGAAGTCGTCGAGGCACTGCTTGATGATCCTGATCTGTCTCGTTTCTGCTTCTGCGAAGAGCAAGAGGTCATCTGCAAAGAAAAGATGGGTGAGAGGCGGTCCATTCTTAGTGAGCCTAATGGGCTTCCATTGACCACTATGAAGGACCGCGTCGATCCTGTGAGATAATAAACGCTCCATGCATAAGACAAAAAGATAAGGCGAAAGAGGATCTCCCTGGCGAACTCCACGAGTGGGGGTGATGGATGGGGAGAGGTTGCCATTCCAAAGAACCCGCATATTGTTCTGCTCCATGCAATACATGATACAACTGATCCAAGAGCTTGGAAGACCCACTTCTTTCAGGGTATCACGAAGGAAATCCCACCGCAACATGTCATAGGCCTTCTCGAGATCAATCTTAAGAATCATGCCTCCTTTCTTCCCTTTTCGCTTTCCCAGAGAGTGGAGCACTTCCTGCACTACCATGACATTGTCTGTAGTCTGGCGGCCAGGAATGAAGCTGCTCTGCCGAGGAGAAATGAGTTTCCTCATGATCGGCTTCAACCTGCTAGTGATCGCTTTTGTAATAGCCTTGAGGCTTACGTTGTTGAGTGAGATGGGTCGTAGTTGGGTCACCAGTTCGGGGTGATCGACTTTGGGAATGAGCACGACCGTAGACTCTGAGACCTTGTCAGGCAGAAACCCCGTGTTGAAGAAAGCCAAGGCCATATCTGTTAAAGACTTCCCTACCACGTTCCATGCTTGTTGATAAAAGGCCGCATGAAACCCATCTGGACCTGGTGCTTGAAACGACTTCATCTCGAAGACAGCTTTGTGAATGTCCATAATGGTGAAAGGCCTTAGAAGCGCAAGGAGATCCTCCTGAGCAAGCCTGGGAAAAGCATTCTTTGGCATTCTGTCCTCATAAGCCGAGTTGTCCTGCAAATAGAGGTTAGTATAGAAATTGAACACCATATCTGCCAGCTCCTGGGGATCATCGATCCACGCTCCTGCCTGGTCCCGAAGGGCGGTGATCATGTTCTTGCGTCTCCTGATATTCGCTTGCTGGTGAAAATAGCTGGTATTGCGCTCCCCAAACTTAACCCAGTGCTCTCTCGATCGTTGATACCATATCAGCTCCTCCTGCTCAAGAACAGTATCTAGATCGGCCTCCAGCTTGGAATGCAGCTTGGCCAGAACAGGGGAGAAGCTCTGTGAGAGGCGCCTTTCAACTCCTTGGATCCGCCCTAGAAGCCGCCTCTTCCTCTGTTGCACATTCCCGAAAACCTCCCTATTCCAGTCTTGCAGAGCAGTGCTTAGGGACTGCAAAGCGATCGGCAAAGGTCTGGTAGGGTCCCAAACACCTGTAATGGTATCCAAAAAGTCCTTGTGAGTAAGCTAAGTTGCTTCAAATTTGAAAGTACGAGGAGGGTGAAGAGATTGCCCCTGAGAAGCAAAGGAGGTAAGGATGGGGTTATGATCGGATCTGAGACGTGGCAAATGGCGGACAACAGTATTTGGGAAGGCCGAATTCCACGAAGTATTGCACAAGCTCCTGTCAATCCTGCTGGCCTTGTAAGTATCAGAGTTCTCCCCCCTAGTCCAGGTGAAATTTGGGCCAGAGTAGCCGAGATCCACCAAGTCAGCCCCATTAATCCTGTCGTTGAAGAGGTGACATCTCCGAAGGGTCGCCATAGAGGCAGTCCTAGACTTTTCAGACGGTGATCTGATGGCGTTGAAATCCCCAGTAAGAATCCAAGGCACGCTGATCACTTTGCTCTGAGCAGTAAGACGATCCCAAAGAGGTTGTTGCTCAGCGGGGCGGGGAGAGGCGTAGACTGCAGTAAGAAACCATTCAGTCATGTGGCTCTGGGAGACGCGGATAGTGACATGCTGCGAGCACACCGAAGTTATTTGAACATTGTACCGCCGCGCATCCCAAAAGACCCAAATGCCACCTTTTCTCCCTTCAGCTTCAACCCGAATCACATCCGGAAAACCCAATCTGTCACAAACAGCATTGGCCGCGTTACCACTGATCTGCGGTTCAAGAAGGATCACAAAATCAGGCCTGTACGATTGAATAACAAGCTTGAGAGCACGAGAAAAGCATTTACTCCCAGCGCCTCCCACATTCCAAGCGAGGATATTGATATTATCAGAATATAACATAGTCATAAGAAGAAATAAAACAAGAACAAGGAAAAAAGAAATGCCAGGAAAAGAAGGCAAGGAACGAAATCACCGGGAAAGAATTAGTTCAGTGGGACAGCAGCCACGATCGCATCCTCGACCGCACCTCGTTGATCGGGAAGCCCAACGGTATCCCCCTCCTTGGCTGTTTTCCGATCATCTTTCCCCGCCGCAGCTTCGGTCCACGCATTAATCTCCTGCAGAGTCAGGGATGCCAACCGAGCCTTAGATTTGGCCTTTCTGTCCTTCACCGGAGACTAGACTTGCAGGGCCTTGGACGCTTGAAGCTTCACCGGGGTTCCCTTCTTTGACTGCCGCCGACCCCCTTTTTTGCTCTTCGTCCGCTCGGCCGCCGATGGAGGACTCCCTTCCGCCTGTCGAAGTCTCTTTGGAGAGGAAGGCAACGCAACCACCTGCATTCTGGTCTCGTTAGGCCCAATTATGGCTTCAACTGAGTGAGGGACAGAGGAGCCAGAGGTCTGGCCCACTGAAGAGAGACCGCCCAGGGGCGGAGATGGGCTTGAGTGGTTGATGGTCCCATAGACCGAAGCATCGGGCCTGTTTGCATGTCCTAAGCTGGAGGTGCAGTTAATTTCGGAAGTGGGCCTAGCCCCATTAAACCTGTTGGTATCTTGAGATGGGCCTGAGCCCAAAACCCCCTTGCCCCAAGTCGTTTTTTCTGCCAAGACCTCTTTTCCCTTGTGAGCCTCCTTGGCAGCGGAAGAGGCAGCCGACGCCTCCTTCCGATAGATACTCCCTTTCCTTTCCTGAGGTAGAGGTCGTTGGCTATCCTCCCGGTTTGTCGCCGTGGTCGCCGCCCCGAGATCCTCTTTTCCTTTCTCCATTATTCTGATCCCGCCTTTCCCATTTTTATTGCTCAACCCTTTGATCCCGTCCCCTAAACCTTGCTCCGTCTTTCCTTTCTTGATGTGATCCCCAGAATTACGCCGACTTCTTTTGGAAACAAGCATCCATGGCCCAAATCCTGGATTCACCTCATCTGCAACGGTCACTGGTGTGGCCACTCTGTGATCGCCGGCGAGTGGTGGTTGATTCGGTGAGACCGCCGGTCGGATTTTGTGGCAGTTGTCGGCTTTGTGACCCACCTTCCCGCACTCGAAGCACACGACAGGGAGGTTCTCATATTCCACTTTTTGCCAATGATCGTCCAGATAGATCCGAGGAACCAAAGGTTTCGACATGTCGATCTCCACCGCCAGGCGAGCAAATTTCCTCCGCTGCCGATTCATCGTATGAAAGTCCAATTTAATTGTGCGCCCGATGAGATTCCCCAGTGAAGTCAGAACTTCTCGGTGATAAAAATGGACCTTTAACGCCGCTAACTGAATCCAAACTATCATGGTTTTTGGCAGAGGGTCTTGTACTCCAAAACTTGGCGTCCATTGCTGCACCGCGAGATAATGATCGTAAATTACCCATGGTCCATATGTGAGAGCTTTGAAGTAACCCTAAATCCTGTACCAGATAGGTGGCGTCATCCAGATCCATGATCTCCATCGCCCCTATGGGTCGCCATAGTCCTCGAAGTCGAGAGCAGAAAGCGGTGAAGCTGATGCGGAGCCCCAGCAGGCGCACGACCAAAGTTTTTTGCCACGGAGCGCATAGCCGACCTTTGAATCCAGCAGAGATACTCAAGGACGGTTCTCCATTGATCTGTCCAGGAACCAGATCGTTCTCCCCAACAGGGGTCCATTTCTGAGCAGCTAACGCCCCTTGTGGCTCTGCTCCAGCCAGAGCGCGAGCGTAGGAGATTGGTGATCGTGCGGTAGCGCTCGGGACAATGCAGTCGGCTTTCGGGGAAAGGGTTTCCACCGCCATTGGCGACGAATCTGAAGTCGTAGACGTCGTTGTTGGCACATCCGTCGCCATCAGAGCTGTTCTCGTACTTTCGGTGTCCGGCGGCCGCCCAGAAGGGGTAAGCGCCGGAGCAACTGTCGAAGTTTCAGCGAGAGCGTTCAGAGCGTTCATTGTATATCAAATGCGGACAAAATAAACATAACCCAGACTTTAGGATTCCGTACAATACCATGAAAGTCACCACAAATATGTATACTTTAAGTGTTTTGTAGGAGAGCTTTAACTTTCGGATGAGTGGTATTGGTATGTATTTAATATTTATGAATCATGGATGGTTAGCCATATTATTATTGCTTATATATAATGATAGTTTATGATAGTAATAACATATGATTATGTTTTATTCATTAACATGATAATTATTTTCATGTAAAGTTATGTTATTTGGTTAATCCGATTATCTGATTAACCAAACCAATTAAAATTTGGTTTGGTTAATTTGGTTTTTGTGTTAATTTGGAAGGTTTGATTAAAATATTTTATTCCATGGTTAATGAAATTCAAGCGTAATTGATTTGGTTATTACCACGGTAACCATTTGAACACCCCTATAATAAATGGTGGATAAGGTTCCGGGAGCCGTTTTCCCCGTCCTCAATGGCGCTGTCTTGGTCTTGGGCCCCTAGTTTCCTTTGATCTTAGAAAAGCGGTTTTCCGTTTCAACTCGGTACAGCTTGGACTTGGCGGAAAAGAAAAGATTCTCAGGGCAATCAATCTCCTCACCCAGATACAGAGCAAAACAAATACAATGCCGGGGTATTTTTAAATAATTCCAGCTCCCTCCCAACTAATTATCATCTTTCTCCAGCCTTTTTTCGGATTGGAATATTCGATTGTTCGACGGTATCTTCGATTATTTCTCTCGAGCTCCCGCATTCGTCGAGTAGGTCTCGGAGATATTCGTCGAGGATTACAACTCAATTGATCGCTTGGCAGATGTCTGTTCGTATGTTGGTAGCTATCCTCGAAAATTTTGAGCAGGAGAAGATGGATTCAGCAGCAGTTCTTTTCTGAATGTTGAATTGTTGTTGAACAATTCATGTTAGCGCATAGCCCCCCTTAGGTTTCCATCAAATTCTCTTTGTTGGGGATTTCTGGGTTTTCCATAAAGTGCCGAGCTTTCGTGTGATTGATTGCAGCTCGCCTTGATTGGGGTTGTGTGAGTTAGGTCTGGTTGGTGGTTTATCGGTGTCATCACACAGAAGGAAGGGATGGTAAGTGTTAATCTGGGGATGCTCCATTATGTGCTAGACCACATCTATGGAGCGGTGATGCACAGGAGCAGGCTGGGCACCCCATTCTTCTCGAAAGGATGGGGTGGTACGCAACTTGCTCTCTTGGAGAGAATGGTTCATGATTTGTTCCCTGAACTGGAGGCCCGAGCCCAGCCTCCGAGTATGATTCAGCCGATTTGGAGAACGATTTGGGAGAGCAGAACTGCTTGTTTAAGGGAAGGCGTCTTTAAAACGCCTTGTGATGAGCAGCTCATTAGTGCATTGCCCCCTGAAAGTCACACCGCAAGGGTCGCCTTTCTTGCTCCGAAACTGGGGGATCCACAAAGGATGGCTTGTGTGGTTCATCTTGCTGGTAAGGGAGTGTAATCTTTGTCTGTGAAGGGAAGAAGTTATATTTAGGGATAGTTCAGGAACATGTTAGATGCAGAAGCTAGATGTTGCTTGTGGAGTTTGTTATTATGTTCCTGTGCCGTGTTGATGTGTAAATTCTCATGTTTAGGAAACATATGGATAAAATATGTGCCTGAAGTTGCCCGATTCTCTAAAGCAGGTCTCAATAAGGTTTAGGTGAATTTGACAGAAGAATTGCAAATCACTAGATTTGAACCAATGCCTACATGATGTCTTTGATTGTCAAGTTAAATGTTAATGATTCTAACTTTGCGGCTGTTCTGTGCCTATTCTTTACTGATGCATCAACTCAAACATTAAGGATTTAGCAGTCATAATTCTACCAGGAACAGTTCCCTATATGCCCGCATTGCACGTCTCTGAAGTAGGATTCAACTGATTCTCCAATATGAGTACGTGATGACTGTTAAGTCTTGCAATTGTCAAAATGCTATTGGTTTTTTATCTGGTTCAAGAAAACATTTGCTAGAGCTTTGATGTAGCGGTGATCTTGCTAGTTACTTTATGCTTGTTGCAATTACATTATTTTCTGCGCTACAGAAAATGCCAATGTAATAGAAAGTTACAGCATTTCAATGAATCCCTTCAGGAACTGGAGATCACACCTATGAGCGCCGCTTGCGCCTTGCCGGACCATTGCTGAAGGAGAATATTGCCACCATGGTATTGGAAAGGTTAGAGATTCTATCTTGAGTACCTGCTGAGTTGAAAAGTTACAGAGTCCTTATCATCATGTTCTCATGTATCGAAAACCATCCGAATAAAATTTTGTATTTTCAGCCCTTTTTATGGACAAAGGCGGCCGATGATGCAGCAGGGTGCCAAACTCTTGTGTGTTAGTGACTTGCTTCTACTGGGTAGGGCAACAATTGAGGAGGCACGTAGTCTCTTGTACTGGTTAGACTCTGAAGCAGGTTTTGGCAAGCTGGGTATTTGCGGGCTTAGCATGGGTAAGAAACCAATTGACTTTAGATGTAGTTTATCTTTAGCACAACTACTGAAACCTCCAGTTTTATCTGTTTTAGTTTCATGCTTAAAAGATTAATTTCTATTGAATCTTAGGTGGTGTTCATGCTGCGATGGTGGGATCATTGCACCCAACACCTGTTGCAACTCTGCCTTTCCTTTCTCCGCACTCTGCTGTTGTGGCTTTCTGTGAGGGTATACTACAACATGGCACTGCTTGGGAGGCACTGAGAGAGGACCTAGCAGCACAAAAGGTTGCAATGACTCTCGAGGAAGTGAGAGAAAGGATGCGCAATGTGCTTTCTCTCACTGATGTCACGCGCTTTCCAATCCCCAAAAATCCCAAGGCTGTCATTTTTGTCGCTGCAACTGTAAGTAACTGAGCTTAAAAACTGAATTTTGTATTCGTCATATTCTGAATCCTGTTTTGTTGAAATATAATTCTGCCGACTCATGGAGGTGGTTTACAGCAAGAATTTCAAAGTTTGGCATCTTTGAATCATTGCCCTAGTATGCAGTCGTCTCTTAAAACAAGCGAAAAATGATATTCATGGCAAATTTGTGATCATCCGCTGATCCCTTCCTGAATACTGGTGTTCGTACTTTTGATTCTAGCGATTCTGATTTCTTTGTGGCAATTACTTCTTGGGTTTTTTCACCATCCTCTGAGTAACCATGTTCATTATCTGCTTTCCTTTAGGATGATGGTTATATTCCAAACTACTCGGTTATGGAGCTTCAAAATGCTTGGCCCGGGTCAGAGTTGAGGTGGGTGAAGGGCGGTCACGTTTCATCGTTCCTTCTTCACAACAGCGAGTTCCGAAGAGCGATTAAAGACGGTCTAGACAGATTAGAGTGGAAAGAATCCGCATTGTGACATTGACTAACATCGAAGAAGTTAACAACTTTATTTGTCCCTCCTTGACCTGCATCCCTGCCCTGCACATAGAACGGTCCATCGGACCCCTCAAAGATACCCTCTGAAGATTGCAGTTTAAGTGATGATGCTCAGTGTCTTGTGACTGTTACTTGATTCATTGTTGTACAACCTTTTCATTTCAAAGGAATACAGATACTGGGTTGTATCCCACTGTTGATCTAAGAACAATTGTCTGTGTTCACTGGATATTTGTTCTTGTTGAGTTTCAAGTTGAGATGTGCGATTCTGATCATTTGCCAAAGCTAAAATTTTCTTTTTTTTTGGTAGAAAGGTCGACGCAAGTGCGCCTAATTCATTAATGAGATATTTCGATCTTGGGACACGCCCAAAACATCATGGAACAGCCAGTGCCTGAGCCCTGGGTCGCATACATCGAAGAGATGTGTGCCAAAAGGATAGGAGAAGCCCAAATTGGCTAGAAAATCAGCCGCACAGTTTGCTTCCCTATAAACATGGGATACATTCACTTCCCAACTAAGATTAAAAAGATCTCTGAAGGTAGAAGCCATGTGTCCATGTCTGTGATCTTCATCATCGCAGTTGCGAATGATTGCAATGGCCGTCGTCGAATCCATTTTCAGCTCGACTTTTCTGTAACCTGCATTCCACGCAAGCCTAAGGCCTTCAGCTGCGGCTTTGAGCTCTGCAGCCGTGATAGAGCACGATCCGAGGTTACAAGTGAAAGCATTGATGCATCTTCCTAGGTGATCACGGATGAGCCCGCCTGCTGCTGCTCTTCCCGTGAGTGGCATGAAAGAACCGTCAGATTGAACTTGAACCCAGCCTTCATCAGGGGGTTTCCAGGCAATCTGCATCCTAGTCTTGATGTTCTTGGCAGCGATCGTAGTCATCTGGACCCATTTTTCAGCTTCTTCCACAATTTTGAACCAAGCATGGATCCTGCACGAGAGGCTAATAAGATTGAAACTCTTTTTTTCCATGACTTCTTCGTTGCGTTGCTTCCAGAGGTTCCAACAGACGATTCCAAAGTGAACGCCTTTATCCTCATTCAGCAGGTTGTTCAGCATCCAATCCTTGAGGGGCAAGAGGGGATTTTTGTCCTTGATCGTGTCCTTGAAGTTGTTCCAAACAGCCCTCGCTTTCCCACATCCACGCAAGATATGGTCGATTGATTCTTCAGTATCCTTACAGATGTTGCGCTGCTATTCTCAGTGATTCTCCTCCTTGCCCTTTCCTGGTTAGTCATCAGTCTGTTGTGCAGAACCAGCCAAAGAAAGTGCTTGATTCTGCTCGGGCCCTTCCACTTCCAAAGTTTTGCCCAGCATTGATCCGATTCCAGCTCGTCGCTTTCTTCGTTCTCTGCTGCAAGTGCATAGGCTGACTTTAGGCGAAATCTTCCATCCCGTTCAATTCCCCATATGGTTCTGTCATCCCCCAGGTGAGCTTTTGGTGGGTCAGTTCCTGCAATCAAATTGAGACAAAAGTCAGGGAGAAGACAGTTCAGTCTGTGCCAGTCCCACTCTCCCCTATCTGTAACCCACTCAGCAACAGGGGATTCTCTTTCAGATTCAGAGATGTTAGAGGAGAGAAAATCAATCAAGACAAAATCATTATCAAGCCAAGGGTGTGTCCAGAAGCTTGTTGATTCTCCGTTTCTGATGCTCCAGCAGCAGCCACTCTTCATAAGTGGCATGGCTCGCAGGATGGCTCTCCAAAGACTTGAATGGTTGCTCGTCTTCATGGATGTGATAGCTCCCTCCTTGTGGTTAAAGTATTTGCCCTGGATAACCTGCACCCACAAATCTTTTTCGTTATTGAAAATCTGCCACGCTAGCTTGATCATGTAAGCCATGTTCAAACTGCGGGCAGTGCGCAGGCCAAGGCCTCCCTGATTTTTCGGTTTGCAAATAGTTGCCCAAGAGACTAAATGAGCTTTCTTTTTCCCATCCTGTGACCCCCAAACGAAGCCCCTAATTTTCCTATCTATGGCATCACAAACAGACGCAGGAAGGTAGGTTGTTTGCATTGCATAGTTAGGGATAGCATTAAGGACAGCAAGGGCGAGAGTAACTCTTCCTGCCAGAGAAAGGGACCTAGCTTTCCATGAGCTAAGCTTGTTGTCCATTCTCTCAAGGATATATCTATAAGTCTGCTTGGTCATTCTACCATGTAAGACAGGCACCCCTAGGTACCTCCCAAGGTCAGAGGTTGCTTGGATTCCTAACCTACTGCAAATGAAATCTCTAGTTGAGGGATTGGTGTTCTTAGAGAAGAAAACTCTCGATTTCTCCCTACTGACCATTTCCCCCGAGGAATAGCAAAAGCGATCAAGACAGGAGACAACAACATCAGCATGCTTAATGTTAGCTTCAGCAAAAAGGACAAGATCATCAGCGAAAAAGAGGTGGGACAGGTCAGGACCACCCACTGAAAGTCTCAAGGGTTTCCAGTTTCCACTTTTAACCTCATGCAAAATACAATGACTGAGGCGCTCAATGCATAATGTAAAGAGATAGGGAGACAGGGGACACCCTTGGCGAAGACCACGTGTTGGGAGAAAGCTATCAGTTTCCCCTCCATTCCACATCACTTGGAAACTTGTTGTGGTGACACAGGCCATAACAAGAGTGATGAAATCAGTTGGCAAATGGGCTTCCTTGAGGGTTTCCTCCAAGAACTTCCAGCTGATGCGATCGTAAGCCTTAGCAAGGTCAACCTTGAGGAGCATCGAACCTTTCTTTCCAGTTTTCTTCGCCATGGAGTGGACAGTTTCCTGCAATATGATGATATTGTCAGTAATATGTCTTTTGGGAACAAAACTAGACTGGTTAGGGTGAAAAAGATGTGGCATGATAGTCTTTAGCCTGTTGGCCAAACACTTCGCCACCACCTTGTAAGTCACATTGCAAAGGCTAATGGGACGGAATTGACTCATGGAACATGGCCCTTCCACTTTTGGGATGAGGACAAGAAGTGTCTCGTTCACAACTTGGATCTTGTTGTGGTTCCTGAAACACATCTGGATAAAATAAGTAAGGTCAGATCCAACATGATTCCAGCATTTTTGAAAGAAAAGCGCGTGGAATCCGTCCTTTCCTGGGGCTTTAAGACCATTCATTCCCATAATGATGGATCTGATCTCCTCTTGGCTAGGCATTGAACTCAGCTTGGTCAAAGCATTTTGTTCCACAAGTGGAAAGTCAGCAGGGACAGGTGTAGGGGCCTCGTTGCCATCACTTGTAAAGGTCAAGACAAAGTGATTCCGAGCCAAAGCTTGCAGCAGGTCGGGGTCGTTGATCCACTGTCCAGCATCATCTTTAAGACTGAGGATTCTGTTGTGTTTTCGTCTGCTGAGGGTGCTGGTGTGGAAAAAGCGTGTGTTCATGTCTCCAAAAATCACCCAGTTTGATCTTGACTTTTGTATCCACAGGAGCTGTTCTTGCCAAAGGGTATTTTCAAGGTCTTCTCTTGTGTCCTGTTCTTTCTTCAAGGATCTTTGTGTTGGGGCTTTTTCATTGATCATCTCCAAAGAGTTGAGGGCGTTTAACAGCTCTCTTTTTCGTTTGAAGATGTTGCCAAAAGTATCTTTGTTCCATGCCTGAAGCTTCTTAGAGAGGCCCTGCAGAGAAAGATGGAGACCAGAACAGACCGCTAGGAAGAACCAAAGCCAAGAAACTAGCGGGCTAATTTCAAGTCCACGCACTAGCGGGCTAGGCCTCAGGCCGAGACGATAGACCGGAGCCCATAAACTAATAATAAGGCCCATAAAAGTATCGCCAGGGTTTTACGATGAAATAAATAGCTGGCTAGGGTTTCCACGCTATAAAATTTTCAGCATCCGAGAATTAGGAGAGTGTTGTTGAGGCGGCAGTGGAGCTCGCTAAGGTAAGCGACTGCCGATGGTTGCTCTGTGTTCAACCTAAATCGCACGAAGCCGCAGTTCTTTCATCTTTGAGATCTGAATCAAGCGTTTTCTGTTTGCAGCTTGATCGATAGAGAAAGGACTCGCAGGAGCTAATCACCAAGAGCCAGGGGAAAAAAAATGTCAGGGTATGTATAATGATTCCGCTCTAGAACCTGCTTTGATCTTTCCCCTGTTTCTCGTTTCCGATTCGTTCATTTTCAATGGGTTCTGCAATTTTCTTCGATCTCTGCTTTTTCGCTGCATCTGATTCCTATTGGGTTTGGTACCTCAGAGAGAATTGTTTCCCGTACATCTATTGCATAACTGTTTTTTGGTGAAGATAGATAAGTCTTAGCCTCTTAAGTCTTTAAGGGTTATTCAATTCTCTTGTCGGACAATCATGCCTATTTGTCGTCTAAATTTACCGAGTTCGTGGTGATTTTGCAGAGAAGAAGTTGCTGTCGAACAGCCTGAGGCTGTTGCAGCCCCTGTTGCCCCTGCTGTGGGCGAGCCTATGGACTTGATGTCAGGCTTGCAGCTGGTGCTGAAGAAGTCTCTTGCACATGGTGGTCTTTCAAGGGGACTTCACGAGGGTGCAAAAGTGATTGAGAAGCACGCTGCTCAGCTTTGCGTGTTGGCCGAGGACTGCAACCAAGCTGACTATGTCAAGTTGGTGAAGGCTCTCTGCGCTGACCACAACGTTAACTTGGTGACTGTGCCTAGTGCCAAGACCCTTGGTGAATGGGCCGGGGTAAGTGTCTCATCTCAGTCTTGGTTCCTGTCGTCGTTTCCCACTTGTTAAGTGAATTCAAGTGGCAATCCAGTTGTTAATCGTGGCATCAAGAATTAGGTTCTCTTTCTAAAACTATGATGGCATTTTTTATGAGTTGTCTGTATTGCTCTGCAATCATTCCAGTATGTATCGGTTATGTTACTGTATCTTGAAATTGCTAGAGTTCTTGTTAACTTTGCTAATAGAGGCCTTAGAGAAGAATGCAGTAAGATAGTTTGGAGCATCAAAACTTGAAGTACCCATTACCCAATGCTCTTTGCTGCCAGTTTGGGTCAAAAAGTCTTTCCATTTTTATGTACTGCTTGCTCCTTTACCATGCTGTTGAAGGGTATCTCGTGTTGCCATCTATCTGTATCTTGATGTTTATTATAAGTGTCTTTTGTGACTATATCCTAGTGTGTTAAATGGGTTGTTGTGAATACTGCGATGCAGCTCTGCAAAATTGATTCAGAGGGCAATGCAAGGAAAGTTGTTGGATGCTCATGCGTTGTTGTCAGGGTGAGGCCTCCTTTCTTCTTCAGACCAAATGTTTTGTGATCTTCATTACCATTCACATTCTAATTAATCATCCTCTGCTTTCCATTTTCAGGATTATGGCGAGGAAAGCGAGGGCCTCAACGTTGTTCAAGAGCATTTGAAATCCAACTAGATGGCACTTGATGGAAGAGCGTAATGATTCTACAGGAGCTTGCACCGAGTTGTTTTTATCCGTTGTTGCTATGAAGTTAGAGTAAAGACCCTATCTTAGATTATGCCTCTGAACTTTGTTCTCTTGTCTTGAATTTTTATTTTTTGTTTCTGCCTTCTGGTGTATGCTACTGTATTCCTTGGAAGCGAGAGTATCAAGCGTTTTTGGTGGTTGAAGATTGGTTGACTTTTAAACTATAGGCTGTTTCGAGAGCTTCCTGGTAAATTTTGTTGAACCTATGAATTTTATGTTGTTACAAGGCCAACTTGGCAAGCATTTGGTTGCTGGTTACTGCCTGGTTATAAGGCAAACTGCCAGTCTCTTACATGTTATGTGATTGTGCCTAGTGCCAAGACCCTTGGTGAATGGGCCGGGGTAAGTGTCTCTCATCTCATTCTTCGTCCCAAACTCCCAATTGTTAAGCGGTTGCGGTTCATGTGAAATTCTAGCTATTTGTTAATCGTGGTGTCAAGAATTTAGGTTCGGTTAACCGAAAAATCGAGATAATTGAAGTTTAAATCTCTATTTTGGTCGGTTGTTGGTAAGGGTGGCCGGTAGTTTGGTTAACCGATAATCGACCGCGATCGATTACCGGTTTATAACCGACACTAACCGACTGCCAACCCTACTCTCAACTAAGCAGATGCCCCTTGGGTGACCCACTTTTGTGGGAGAGGGGGGACCCCCTTGGGTGACCCACTTTTGTGGGAGAGGGGGGACCTAACTGACCATCACACATGCACGTGTCGTTCAATAGACCGGTCGACCGCACGGGTGGATGGATCAACCATGGACTGACTTATGAGTTAATTATTTTCTATCCTTAACCGATAATGAAGATAATTAACTCAATGGAATATCCACCAGATGCATTTTAATTAAGAAAATAATTATCTTCCTAATTAACGCGACTTACTCCCCAAGCCAGAGGGTATATTCTTGTGGGTCTCGGCTCCTGTAAATAGCCGTCCGTTGAGCACCCACGAGGATCTGTTTTATCCTGGAGACGACTAGTTGATAGCCCGTCGTGAGCAACAAAAGCAGTGCTGCGAACGTTTTAAAGAAAGCCACCTAAGTCCACGACTCAGCTCCAGATTTGGTAACCGTTCTCTCTTTGTTGTTCCGTTACTAACACTAGTTAACTTTGCTAACAGATTGATTCCAAGGAAAGTTGTTGGATGCGCATGCGTCGTTGTCAGGGTGAGGATTCTTTCTACTCAAGACCAAAATGCGTTGAAATCTCTGCTGCAATTCACATTCTAATTAATGATCTCCTCTGCTCCCATTTTCCAGGATTATGGAGAGGAAAGTGAGGGCCTCAACGTTGTTCAAGAGTATTTGAATCCAACTAGAAAGTATCGATGGAAAAGGCGTGATGATGTTCCTGGAGCATGCGCCGAGTCGTTTCTTTCCGCTCTTGCTATGAAGTTAGAGTCGAGACCCTATATTTGATTATTAATGGACTTTGTTCTCTTGTATCGAATTGTTTTTTTTTTTGTTTGTTTCTGGTGTATGCTACTGTATGACGCGTGCACGGATTTACGCATGGGTTTCGAATTATTCTATGAAGTACTAAGTAAAATACAATAAAGATATCTACATTACTACTAATTTACTTGACTCTTATTCATCAATAATAATGTTGAGGCAACGTAAATATCTATAGAACTAATCTCACAAACCCTTTTTGTCTTAAACAAGGTAAATTAATCCTATCCCAACAAGTAAATAATAACTTACATAACAAAACACAATAAACTAATACGAATATCTTAAATAACCACAATAATCAAATAATTAACTAATAATAAATTATTACTAAATTCAAACTCGGCCACAAGGCCCACGCATGCTATAATGCATCAATCCTCCCCCTCCCCCCCCAACCTTTGAGGAATTTCACTCCTGAAGTTCAGGCGACATCTCAACCTGGATCAATAAGGAATAAATTCCTCTCGTAGCTTACGGTATTCGACATTCCATACATTGGTTGTGGTCGCAGCGTATGACTCCCCAGAGCTTGGCTTCACTCCATAAAGAAGGCCTCCCGTCAAGCCGACCATGCTCGGCCAATCACATCCACAAATTGGCTCACACACGAACGCCTCATGTGAGAGCTATTTAGCCGAACAAAGGTCTGATAGATCTAACACACGTGTCGTCCCCTTAACCAACAACCAATTGTCGAGTTGAATGTCCAGCCCTAAATAATCCGTGGATGGTAAAACAAAGGTAATGTACCCAGACGAGCAGGAAGAAGACTGTGTCGGATTTCAATACACAGAAAGAGTATATCTTGCAAAACTTCTAAGAAAACCAGCCGAATAGAATGGGGAGTTGCTTACGGTGTAGGTTTTGCATTCTTGTTCTCGTCCTTTCGTTTTTTGAATATCCCGTGGTTTACCCGCGCCTAGTAGTACATCCAACTCATGACTTTACATGTAATCAATACAAAGAAATTTAAAAAAATGTTAATTTTGAGTTAAAATATTAAATGGACCTAACGAATGATGAATTCAATAAAGAGAAATTCTAACGTTTGAAAAATCCTCTTTATCATAAGTGAAATCCGTAGGCGGTATTTAGCGGTACAAAATATTGACACACGCTATAAAACTACAGTTTTAACATAAAATAATCTATCGTTGTTTTTGTCGCGCGCGATACAACCACTGATACGATTTTTTTCAATAACCAAATCATTCCCTTTACGAATTTATTTATCTTACTCACACTTAAAAACATCATAAAAATATACAATTAGTTTCTAATGAAAGCGCTCCACGAATTACATGAACAGCATTTCCCGTTAGGACGCAGAGTAGTAGCATCAATTGTGCATCCCAATTCCCAACAAAACAAAACCACCAAAAATTCATGAAAAGAAAAGACACGTAATACATATTTAAACGTAATAAATTGTAAACGATTGGAACTCATCATTGTAGCATGATTAGTTTAATCGTGGATCTAATCCAATCCAATCCAATCAGGTTGACTTGTCCACTCCAGATTCACACAATACTAAATTAATGCGCAGCAACCATTGACAATTGACACAACAAAGGAAGCAAATTCAAACTTCCCTCCCTCTCCTATTGTTGTTATTTGTACTATAAAAATACAAAACCTTGCATCCACATCCATTCACCAACACAACCGGAAAAACAAAAAAAATGAGAGCAGCAACCTGTCTTCTCTTGTGCCTCTTCCTTTCCGTCGTCGACGGAGCGGTGCAACTCGCACGACAAGGCCGCGCTGTTCAAGATCAAGCAAAGCTTCGGCAACCCTTACCTCCTCGCCTCCTGGCTGCCGGACGCCGACTGCTGCACCAGCTGGTACCAGGTCGAGTGCGACCGAACCACGAACCGCATCACCTCGCTCACCGTCTTCGCGGGCGAGCTCTCCGGCCAGCTCCCCGCCGCGATCGGCGACCTCCCTTACCTCCAGACCCTCACCTTCCGCAAGCTCACCAACGTGACCGGTCCGGTCCAGCCCGCGATCGCGAAACTCAACCACCTCAAGTCCCTCCGGCTCGACCACCTCAACCTAACCGGTTCGGTCCCCGTCTGGCTGTCGACCCTGAAAAACCTAACCTATCTGGACCTCTCGTTCAACTCGCTCACCGGTTCGATCCCCGGACAGCTCGCCGACCTGCCCAACCTCGACGCGCTCCACCTCGACCGGAACGGTCTGACCGGCCCGATCCCGGACTCGTTCGGCCGGTTCGGGGGGAAATTCCCGTCTCTGTTCCTCTCCCACAACCGGCTCTCCGGCCAGATCCCGGCCTCCATGGCGAATTACAACACCGATTTCTCGATCGATCTGTCGAGGAACCAGCTGCAGGGCGACGCGTCGGTGCTGTTCGGGGCGGAGAAGAGCGTGCTGTTTGTGGACATCTCGAGGAATCTGTTCGAATTCGATTTTTCTAAGATCGCGGTGTTTCCGCCAAACATGACGAATCTGGATGTGAATCACAACAGGATCTACGGGAGCATACCGGCGGCGATGGCGGAGCTCGATCTGCAGTTCTTGAATGTGAGCTACAATCGGCTCTGTGGGGAGATTCCGACCGGCGGGAAGTTGCAGGGCTTCGATTCGTCGGCTTACTTCCATAATCGGTGCTTGTGCGGCGCCCCGCTCGATAGCTGCAAGTGAAATGCGGATCTGAATTGTTGGCTGCTCTGCTTTACTAAATGAGAATGGATTTGCATTCTTGTTTGGCTATTGGCTGTTTGATTAAATTATAAATGTAGCGACTTGATGATTATAAAAATAAAAAAATGTAGCGACTTCTTGATGAAGTTGAAGTGAAGATAAACTCGTTACTCACTTACTCGTGTATAATAATAATTTGGGTCACTGTGAGATCCACTCTGAAGTTGATATTTGATACCGAAAGTTGTACCGGGAAAGTAATTAGTAGAATATTTTGTGATTTAACAGTGATTTAATAGCGATGTAATTATTTCATACCGCAAAAATCTTATACTAACTTTGGCTCTGATAACCAATTTCTTTTCCGGATCAGACTACTTGTACGATTTATCGAAACACTATTATTAGACAGTTTGTGTAATTAGATAGGTTTAAAATATAAGTATCTTCTTAATAATTAAAGAAAGTTCTTAAAAATTGGATTGACAACTAAGACATAGCTCTATCCAATAGTTTTCATTAGCAAATATTTTTTTATTAAATCAAAATTCAAAGTAAAAACAATGAATAACAAGTTTGTCTCTTTAGACAATCATCAATGATCAAACCATTTTCTAGGTCAAACCTAAAAGGAAAAACAAATACCGACTAGTAGCAAATTTCAAGTATATTTTAACACCATCCAACCTGCAAGGTGGGCATCGATCTTATCGATGAGATTAATGTACGTTGCTTTGGAAACTTGATCGTAGATGACAGGAACTCCAAGATAGCGGCCCAAATTATGAGCTTCCGAATGTCGAGCATCGCGCAAATGGGAGATCGCAGCGAGGTGGTGACATTTCTGGCGAAGAAAACTCAGAACTTCGATTTGGTCACTTGTTGACCCGAGGCCTGACCAAAGTCCTCAAAGCAATTGGTGATAGTGGTGGCCTGCTCCATGGAGGCCTCCCCGAACATTATCGACTCATCTGCAAAAAAGAAGTGAGATAGAGAGGGACCTGCTCTGGTCAGCCTGATAGGATGCCATGACTCATTCTCTACACAAGCATTAGTAATATGGCTAAGGTGCTCCATACACAAAATAAAGATATAGGGTGAGAGCGGGCACCTCTTGCACAAACCCTGAGATGGGGCGAACTCCTTGATGAGTCCTCCACTCCATTGTAGTCGCATATTCGGTGAAGAGATACATTCCTCGGTAAGATTGACGAATTGTCGTGGAACACCCCACAACTTTCAATGTATCTCGCACAAACTCCCACTTAATCGGTTGTACGCTTTGGCAAAGTCGACTTTCAGTACCATCCACCATGTTTTCCCTGCTTTGGCACGAATGGAGTGGACCACTTCTTGTTTGGGTATTGGTTGTTTTCTTAAATGTAGCGACTCTAACATGGTTTAAATAACTCGAGTTGTTGGGACAAGATTATTATTGATCTTATAACACTCTTTTAAAGCGATTTGATTAAAAGAAGTGAATATAAACTTGTGCATAATATGTTGGGTCACTGTGAGATCCACTCGAGAGTAGATACCTACACTCTTCTAAGATAAGGCAATATTATGCAGGATTGTGATATTGTACCGCAAATTGTACTGAAAATGTAGTCATAGTCATAGTTGTAATTTTGAAGTTTTCACTGAACCTCCATAGGATAGAGTTAATTTTGATTTAGCTTTGTCTCCTACATAATAAAAAACATCAAACACCCTTATTTGAATTTTTGTTTAAAGAGATGCGAACTGTGTTTGTTTAATCAATGTTCAATAAGTCTAGGTGCAATCAATTTCATTTCAATACAAGTGTTTGTATCCGAAAAAAAAACTATTTATCCATGTGATTTTCCCTCCTCTTTTTCCATTGTTGGTATCGTTCTATTAGTAATATATATTTATGTATTCAATGACCATTTTGTGGGATATTAAAATTTTGGTCCATTACTTTGTTGGCTTCAACTTTGAACTCAGAGACCAATGAAAATTACCAGAGTAGTGGATATTATTCATATAGAAGATTAAAAACACGGTTACAGGCGAGCACCACGAACCCTAGCAAACCAGATTCTAACTCTTTTGTTGTCGGCTGGCCGCTTTGCAGAATACGCGGTTTTCCACTTTCATGAGTCAGTTTAGTTAATGCTTGCCATCCTTCTTTTTCCAATAACAGCAGTGCATAAGCATATGGTTTTGGACCAGTCAATAATGGAAGCCCCCCGCCCATGGAAATTTAGGGAAAACATAACAAAGAACGAGTTGATCGTTATCTATAAATTTTTTGTTGTGAAAATTTTCGTATCAAACATACCACCTTATACGCCATCCTGGTATGGAGTGGTAGCTAGTGGTTAATTAGTGATTAAACGTGATAAATGACAATTAGTATATTCCTACTATTGTATGCATACAACATTTTTTGGCTATGATATATTCATATCACAATATATCACCATGGTACATTTTCCTATCACCATAGCATAATCTTATGTAGTGTCACAACATTTCTACACTACGATATATCCATACCACCACCATGTGGTGGTGCATTTCGCTACTACCATGGTATAATCTTATGTACTACCAAGCATTACCATCATGAACCATGATACAGACTAATGATATATGTCTCTCTTTTTTTTTTTCCAAAATATATCAAATTAAATATCATTTTAAAGATCACGATTAATTTGATATTTCTATGAAAAAATCGAATTACAACTTAAAAAATGAGATATAGCCCGCTAAAACAATTGAAGCAAAAAATTATTTGTCTCACATGTATTATCAATGAAGTCTGCTGAAGGTTATGCAAAACTGAGTTATTGACCAGATCTACTTATCGACGGGTGCCAGGGTGTACATGGGTCGGTTGGTTCGGGTTTAACCATTTTAATCACCCGACTCATGCACTACGGTTTGGGAATTATCAAACCCAAACCCATCAAAAAATATTTAAACCCTACGGTTTACTTCAACATATGTCTAGTTTTTTTCATGATATTTGTTGAAATAGGCTAAAAAGGTTATAAACAAACGCATCCATAATATATTATTCTATTAAAATTGTATACAAGAGAAAAATGATTATGTGAATCATAACTATATTCAATTTATGTCTAAACTTTTAATCGAAGAATGCATTAGATTAGGGAGACCATGATAGGAAAACATGGCGAAATATCTTAATTTTCTCACAAGTATGGCTATATACGACATAAATATTTTTAGATACGAACTCATACTAATAGTTGGAACACGGGTTGGGTCGGGTTCTACGGGTTGTGTAATCCAAAATCCAAACCCAACCCAAAAGAGGCGGGTTATACAAAAGAAAACTCTCACCCAACCCAAAACCTTCGCTTTAGCGATAAATACGGGTGGGTTTGATCGGGTTGGACGGATGGGTCGGTTTGCGGGTGTGTTTGTTCACCCCTAGGTGGGACAAGGACTAAAAATTTGGGGAAACAAAATTATGCAACAGATTCTAATATGCTTAATTGAGAAATTATGGAACAAAAATTCTCTCTTTACTCCTCTCCCATGAGTCCCAAATGCAACATATATGATTTGCTTCGCCATGATGATATCAATCACCCACTAATCTAATGAACCCTAATAACAACTGCATCAGAGCCATTCATCAACTGCAACAACAAAAAGAAGGAAGCAGAAAGGCATTGCAGAGTTCTCAACTGTGAACCACTCCAAAGTGGACCTTAGAAAAAAGAAGAAGAAAGAAAAAAACAACTTCTGGCATCTCACATCTGTAAGTAAATCTTTGAGAGCATATATGGATGAGAAAAGACAGAAAGCAGTAATCTTTTGAAATGATGAACGAAAGGAGGCGAATAAAGATGAAGCTGAGAATATGAAGATAAAGCTTCTTTATCTGAAATTCCATATGAACAAACAACACTCTCAAACTTTGAGATTCTGTTTGCTTTCTTCAAGCTCACGCCCACCACCCACATTTCAAGCTGTTTTTCACTGCACACTCAAAACCCAGAAGAAGAGAAAAAAAGAAAGTAGAAAACTGTCCACACATTCTGCACTGCAGCCTTTGCTTGCTTGTTCAATGGCTGTCCACGCCTTACAAAAGCAGTCTTTTCTTGGACATAGCAGGCAACCAATGGACCATAAACATGGAAAAGCAAAATGATCCCCAAGGAATCTCAAACCAACAACTTTTTGAAACTACCAAGTTCTAAGCTTTTTTCAGTAATGGTTAATCTTTTTTCTATAGCTTTACTCAACTGCTTGTGTCTGTCTTATACACCGACAAATTCATGAGAACAGATGATTCACGCTTAGTAGCCGCAGAATTAGAGTTGTTATTTTTTACTTGTATGTAGGAGACTTGAGTGCCTAACCAGAAAGAATAAGTACCCTATTTCCCCAAGTTCCAACTTTTGCAACAGAACAATCTGCAGTAGCATTTGTGCCTTTTTGCCCCTAATTTTCAATTGTTACCATGATCATCATATTTCCCCAACTTTTTTACTTACAAAAAACTGAGATTCATTTTGCATTCAGTCCAACCAAAAAGCCATTATGCAGCTGGTAGTGGAACTGGAAGATGCTTCTTACAGACTACAGATAGCAGAGAATCATAATAATGAAAGCTATAAGCAGAAGGCACCTGGTTTCAGAGTCCCCATTTTAGCTCATCTGAAACTGGAAGGCCTCACCTTTCATCATCACACTTATCAGTCCACCTTCAAATTCCCCACCAATTAGCTCCTCTGAAAAAGCTCAAATTGTCATTCAACCCAAAACACAAATGAATCCAGCAGGTTCCAATACTCAAAAGGAAGACTTCAAGCTCAAGGACACCAAGCCACAGCTCGGCGAACGATGGCCCCACGGAGGCTCACGAGGCGGAGGAGGATGGATCAGCAGCGAGCGAGCCACCAGCACGTACGATCTCGTCGAGCAGATGTTCTACCTGTACGTCCGAGTAGTCAAGGCTCGAGACCTCCCACCGAACCCCGTCTCAGGAAGCTGCGACCCTTACGTGGAAGTCAAGCTAGGGAACTACAAAGGCAAAACACAGCACTTCGAGAAGAAACCCAATCCGCTATGGAACCAAGTCTTCGCATTCTCCAAAGACAAGCTTCAATCCTCCATCCTCGAGGTGTTTCTCCGAGACAGGGAAATGGTGGGGAGGGATGACTACATAGGGAAAGTGATCTTCGACATGCACGAGGTCCCGACACGAGTCCCTCCTGACAGTCCCTTAGCTCCTCAATGGTACCGGCTAGAGGACCGACGAGGCGAGACCAAGCTGAAAGGTGAAGTCATGTTGGCTGTCTGGATGGGAACACAAGCCGACGAGGCTTTCCCCGACTCGTGGCACTCTGACGCTGCATCGGTCCATGGCGAGGGCGTGTACAATGTCCGGTCCAAAGTTTACGTCTCCCCCAAGCTATGGTACCTTAGGGTGAACGTCATCGAAGCACAGGATGTCGAGCCACATGACAAAACTCAGCAGCCGCAGGTTTTTGTGAAAGCTCAAGTTGGGAACCAGGTACTCAAAACCAAGCTGTGCCCAACAAAGACTCCGAATCCGTTGTGGAATGAGGACCTGCTGTTTGTAGCTGCTGAGCCGTTTGAAGAGCAGCTGGTGCTGACACTGGAGAACAGAGTGGCTCCTTCGAAAGACGAGACCGTGGGGCGAATCGTGCTGCCGCTCCACACGTTCGAGAAGCGGATGGACCATCGAACGATCCATTCGAAGTGGTTCAACATGGAGAAGTTTGGGTTTGGAGTTCTGGAGGCGGACAAGAGGCACGAGCAGAAGTTCTCCAGCAGGATTCATTTGAGGGTCTGCCTGGAAGGAGGTTACCATGTGATGGATGAATCGACCATGTACATAAGCGATCAGCGGCCGACTTCCAAGCAGCTGTGGAAGCAGCCGATTGGGCTACTCGAAGTCGGGATACTGAGCGCGCAAGGAGTTCAGCAAATGAAAACCAAAGATGGGAGAGGTGCAACGGATGCATACTGTGTAGCCAAGTACGGGCTCAAGTGGGTGAGAACTCGAACGATACTCGACAGCTTTAATCCGAAATGGAACGAGCAGTATACCTGGGAGGTTTACGATCCTTCCACTGTGATCACGCTCGGAGTGTTCGACAACAACCATCTGGGAAGCAACGATGGAGGGAAGAACGATGCCAGAATCGGGAAAGTGAGGATCCGACTGTCAACCCTCGAAACGGATCGAATCTACACGAATTCGTACCCTCTCCTCGTCCTGCAACCATCCGGGCTGAAGAAAATGGGGGAGCTTCACCTCGCGGTTCGATTCACCTGCTTGTCATTAGCCCATATGATCTACCTCTACGGCCAGCCTCTGCTTCCCAAGATGCATTACCTGCATCCCTTCACGGTGAACCAGGTGGACAGCTTGAGGTTCCAGGCGATGCGAATTGTGGCGACTCGGCTTGGGAGAGCCGAGCCACCGCTGAGAAAGGAAGTGGTAGAGTACATGATCGATGTGGATTCACACATGTGGAGCATGAGGAGGAGCAAGGCGAACTTCTTCAGGGTCGTTTCGCTCTTCTCCGGAATGATGTCTATCAGCAAGTGGATCGGCGAGGTCTGTCAGTGGAAGAATCCGGTGACCACGGTGCTGGTTCACGTGCTGTTCTTCATCCTGGTGTGCTACCCCGAGCTGATTCTCCCCACGGTGTTCTTGTACATGTTCTTGATTGGGGTTTGGAACTTCCGGTTTCGCCCCAGGAACCCGCCTCACATGGACACCAAGCTGTCGTGGGCAGAGGCGGTTGCAGCGGACGAGCTGGACGAGGAGTTCGACACTTTCCCGACCACCAAGGCGCAGGACGTGGTGCGGATGAGGTACGATAGGCTGAGGAGCGTTGCAGGGAGGATTCAGACCGTGGTCGGAGACATTGCGACACAAGGGGAGAGGTTTCAGGGTCTGCTGAGCTGGAGGGATCCTCGAGCTACGAGCTTGTTCGTGATGTTCTGCTTCGTTGTGGCTGTGGCGCTCTACATTACGCCATTTAAGATGGTGGCTCTGGTTGCAGGGTTGCTTTGGCTGAGGCATCCCAAGTTCCGAAGCAAGTTGCCTTCTGTTCCAAGTAATTTCTTCAGGAGGCTGCCGTCCAAAGCTGATAGCATGCTGTGATTAAACAAAAATAAAACGCAAATGTTACAGGTTCATTGTTCCTTTCGATAGTTTGGTTACCAGCTTCCTGAAAGAAGACCACCCATCTGAAATCCTACAAGCATGCTGGGGCATTTTCTACCCATTTTAACTAAGCAAGAACGAATTTAAGGTGAAAGGTTATCTTGGTTTAATAAACTTTTGGTTAGAATTTGTGCAAGCAACTCCGGCGATACAAAGAAGCTGCCACACAGCAGCACAAATTCACAAATTAAACTCGCAGAATGTCCATCCCAAATCCGAAGTTACTACAACGTTCCTCCTAATCTAACTTGACCAGAGTTGGGAAATGGGTTTCCCAACTTTGCATGCCAGAATATTGTCCAGCACAATGCTCTGCAGCTGTTTCTCAATTTCCTCCATTGGCCGACAGGCGTCGATGATCTGCAACAAGTTGATGCAAGAAATGAAGTGATCAGACCAGTCTCTCGCTAAAACAAAAATAAACTCTGGATTACTGTTGAATATGCAGACAATTGACGAAATCCATAAAGACTCGGCAATTAACTCCAGACTTGTTATGTATATCTGAACCGCTTTACTAGGCAACCTACTTTGTTTCAGTTCATAAAGAATTGTGGACATAATCTGAACGACAAAGCACGCAATGTCCTTGCTTGCTTACCTACCAGTATCAGGACACCTAATGGAACCACAGCAAACTACGACACTAAGCTAAAGTAGTCGTTCAACTTAGCACGTACGATATGATCCAGATTCTTCAATATTGTTTGAAGTATTAACCATAGTTACCTTCCAAGAAGAATCACGAAGGGCATGATAGCATTCGGCAACCTTCTTTTGAAACTCAAGTTGCTCATATCGTTCACCTCCATAACCTCCTCTTTCTGCAGCTTTCTGATGATTAAGAACAACATAATGGCTTGAGGAACTCTTTTAGGGAACCAAAAGCTAATGCCCAAAAACCTATACTCCTAAGTGAACTCTTAGCAGCAAGTCAATGGAGAAACAATTGCAGTCATCAAGTCGAGACAATCCAAAGTTGGGTGATCTTGCATGATGAAATCACAACAAATGGTTCACTCTTGTGGGCTATTGGCATCTCTCAAATGACAGATCAAGCATCACATATTAATATAAACGTCTGACGTCAAGGGATGAAGCCTGCTCAAGTTTCAACTAGGTTGGGTAGCGTGCTTTGAATCAACCTTAGACGTCTATAGTGCACTTTCTTTTCACCTTAGATGTCTAATGCACTTTCTTTTCGCCTTAGATGTCTATAATGCACTTTCTTTTCATCTTAGACAGAGAAGAAATTACCTCTGGTGGTATGTCAAGGTACAGAACCAGATCTGGAGCGGGCAACCCAAATTCAGGAGCCTGCAAAAGATTATTCTATTCAACAATAACCCCACAAAAGATGTGATCCTAAGTTTCTGATGGTTTCGAGCAAGTATTTACCTTACACCAGTGGAGATCAAGTCCTTTGGCTGCTGAAAATGCCACGCCAGAATATGAGTAACGGTCTACGATCAGAGTGGTTCCACTCATCAATTTAGTTTCCATTAGTGACCTGGAAAAAGAGTTTAAATGTTAAGCACTTTGTAAGAGAAACAAAATAGAAGCAAACATCATTTGCATCACATCGAAACTCATTCGAAAAATGGCCATGAAAGGTTCAGCAGCATGAAGAAGTAATGAGTATTATCAACAGTAGATATATATGTTACTGGAAAAAAGTGAATATGATAATCAATGCAGTTCATAGAGTAACAGGTAGTCATAAGGAGCATATGCTAAACTATGTAAACAAATGAAATCACATTGTAGAACATGATCAGACCTTCAGCGGAGATGCATAATAAATTGCAATTTTCTAGAATTCGATTATACATTTTAGATTCCCATTCATTTTAGCAGAACATAATGCACAAGGCTATCATATGATTGTCAATTGGGTGAGCAAGATCATCAACATTCACTAACATTAGTCCTGCAAAACCCCAATGACAAGAAAAGAACAGATTATGTACCTTTTCTCCCATCGATTGGCGCTGAAAAGGAGGTGGATGGTGTGATCATCCAGTTGAGATTTATTCGAAAGATAAGCAGAAATCATCTGCCCAACACTAGTTGTCCTATCAGGAAATCGCCATAACTCTGCAGAATGACCAATTCCCTCCAAGTAAGAAACCAATCTTGCAGACTGCGAACTCTTCCCACTTCGATCCAAGCCTTCCAGAACTATCAATGCACCTCTTGGATCATTGCTTCCACCAACATTCTTTAAACTGACCTTGTTGGCTTTACTACTGTCACCCTCCATTCGAACTGACCTAAACGAACACCTCCAAGGACTAGTATTCAGACTAACAATCCGCGACCTTCCCGCCAGCAAAGTACCGAAATTTCTATAACCCAAAGAACTTGGCATCAGGAGGTGGGCAGCAGAATCAAACTTACAGCGCTTCAGAACATGTGGAAGAGCATGTACCTAGCTTGTCACTTTGAAATTACGACCAGTGCACACCAAAACCACCAGTCCCCCATAAATTTGTCACAAACCTTCACAAAACAGCATGCCAGAAGCCCATGTAAGTCCGAAATCCAGCGCAATAATCAGCAGGCAAGCAGCTACGGGCAATAATTAACCAATAATTTTTCCGAAGAAGCAGAGGAAGCAACATTAAAGCGAGAAAAGGGCCGATAGAAGACTGAAATCTCGGAGCAAGGTGAACCCTAGGCATTAAAAGTAAAACCCAGCAATGCAGGCGAGCATAATAAAGAGGAGAGGAGACGTCGAAGATGGAAGATTTAAAGATCGATGAACATTCTCGAGATGTTGAGGGGAACTTACTGGAGTGAATTAGGTGAAGGAATTCGGTAGCCACACTCCTTATTTGCTGCTGACTTGCTGACGAGAATACGACGGCGGCGGAGCAATAGCAAGAAGCCAAAAAAAAATGGTCCCAAAAAAAAAATGCTTTTCAGAGAAACCAGAAGGAACGAAAGGGGAAGAAGAGAGGACGAAACAGAGAGATGGTTTTGGTCGTCTTTCTTCTGGGCAAGAAATGGGCTTGAAAATAGACTTTGGCCCAAAAGTTATAAAACCTACAAAATGAAAGGCAAGAACGAAAATGAAAAGATTGGGCTGATTAGTAGGTGTTCGGTTGGGACTTTATTCGACCCATATCGTAATATTTTGATAAAGTACCCGTGGGTCGAATAATTTGCCTATATCGTAATATTATAACACATTCTTTTTGTATAAAAAGTCCCAACCGTAATATAAGATTTACCTGAAATACAAATAATATTCATAAATTATTAATACTATTCATGTTATATACAAATTTATAACAAAATTCACGTAGTTTTGCTTTTTAGGTGGGATCGGGTCGGGTGGGAAGCAGGTTGGGTTTTGGAAAAAAATATTCGACCCACTGGTACTTTAATTATTTGATCATATCATAATATTATCAAAATTTTCCCTAAAAATATATTTCTATAAAGACTATAAAATTCATAAATTATTCATAATATAAGATTAACTTAAATACAAATAATATCCATAAATTATTCATATTGTTCATTTTATATACAAATTTATTTGTGGGGTTAATGATCCTTTCCATGCAGAGTTGCTTGCTCTCCGTGATACTGTGCGCTAGTGTTTATCTCGAGGATTGCGGTCGGTATGCTTTGTTGGTGATGCAAAATTGGTCCCGGATAAGGTGTATGCTGAGCAAACTACAGATGTTGTTGGTGGAGTCGTCCTGGAAGAGATCTTGCTCTTGCGGCGAGAGTTTTTGTCCTTTTCATATTCAGTTTGTAGGAAGAAATTTTAACAAGGTAGCCCACTTGGTGGCTCGTAAAACCCTTTCATTGTTTCCTTGGTTGGGAGGGTTCGATTTTACTTCTTGGCTATTTTGGTCATGTGACATTCTTGTATCTGTTTGTTTTTTCGTTAATACGAGTGATCTTTTGTCAAAAAAATGTTATATACAAATTTAGGCTCTAGATAGGGTGCATAACTAAATCTAGACTTTTTTTTAAGTGGGTCCAGAAAATCCAGATCTAATGGTTGAGAATTAAAAACATTTTATTTTCCATAGTTTTCTTAATTGACTCTTATCTTGTTCGTTCTAACTCGGATTTCAAATTTTTTTTCACAGATGGAACGACTTCATTGTGCTCTACAAAATGATATCCATTTTCAATATTTTTTTAAAAAACAAATTTCATACATCTCGTTACCAACTTCATACCATATAGTATCTCCTTCGTTTTTAAGTCGATTTTGAAAAATTTTGCACAGAAAGAATGAGTTCATCATGATCTATTGGATCTTAAAATCTCTGGGTGAAAAAAATACAGGACCAAAAAATACCACACTATACCACCCTGGTGTGGGGGTGACATCTTGTCGTACACAATGTTGGAAGTCATAAATGACTGTTGGTATACTTCTAGTATCATGTATTCAACCATCCTACAGTCTTGGTATGTTCATATAATCATGGTACGCTTTTTATACTATATTGTATGCTTTAATATCAATCAATACCACCATGGTATAGACTTGTAAAAAATGTCACAATTTTTTTTGTTTCAAAAATATATCAAAGTAAATATTATTTTGAAGAGCACAACTAATGTGATTTATCTGTGCAAAAAAAAAAATGAATTCCAACTTAAAATGAGAGAGAAATCATCCGTTAAATGTTAAAGGGGAAAAATTAAAGGTTAATATTTCTAAGAAAGAGGGGACGCTGATATGGCGGATTCTGGTTGGGTTATGCATGGTTATTAACCTGTAGGTTATTGACGGGATCCGTTTCCCAAATTTATAACAAAATTGATGTAATTTTGATTTTTAGGCAAAATTTTGATAATATTATGATATGGGTATTCGGAGAAATGACGTATAGTCATGGACAAATCAAACCTCGCGGTTTGGTTCAAACCGTAGATTGTTAAAAATGGTAGTTTTGGCCCATGGTCTATATTATGTAATGTTTTGATCTCTTGGTCAGGTATAGTCGGGGTTCACCGAACCCAATCGTGCACCAAGCTGACTTTCCCAGTACATGTTAGCAGCCCAGTCGACCACTCCCAACCCCCCCCCCCCCCCCCCCCCCCCCCCCCAACCAATGAGACACAAGTCTCAACCCTAATTTTGAGAATCCTGTCTCCTCCTTCATTCACAACCACATTTCACTAGAGTAGAGTAGGGCTGGAGGTTCGATTATCGATTGTCGGTTAACCGGCCGGTTAAACCGATAATCGGCGGTTACCGGTTAACCGACTAACCAAAAATTAAGGCCTCGGGCGGAGTACGGTAGAGGGGTTGGAGAGGCCGGTTAACCGGCTAACCGACAGTAATAACCGTCGGTTAAACCGACTAACCGGGGCATCCTAACCCTAGTAAAACGACGCCGCTCCACATTCACCCTAACCCTAATCCGCCTAAATCTATCCGAGTCCGTCATTCCTCTACTGCCTGCTGCTTTGCGTCGCGACTCGCGAGACGGCGAGACCTCCCTCTCCCCGACTCTCCCTGCAGCCGCCTTCACTCTCCCCTGCCGCCGTCGCCTGCCCTCACTCTCCCCTGTCGCAGCCCTCTTCCCATTTGCATAAAGGAGCCAGCTGCCCTGCAGGCCGCCTGCTTACTCACACACACAGAAAGAAAGAAAACACCACCACCACTGCTACTTCTTCTTCCTCTGCAACTAGCAGTACAACTTGCTTTCTGGGTTTCCATTCTCTGATGAGAGAAGAAAGCTTTAATTTCTGCTACCCTATTTAACAAACTAACTCTTCCTTCTCTCCATTATTCCCTCATACTCCCTTTTCTTAAGCTGCATTTAAGCTGCATATGTTCTTTCTTTGTTTAATGTTGTTGGGTTGGGGATCAAAACCTAATTCTGTTTCTCATCCCCCAATTCTCCCCATCCAATCCAAACCCCTTTTTCCTCTTTGCTTGATTCCCTCCCTATTAATCTTTGTTCGTGTAGGGTGACTGTCCGATTCGGTTACTGATTCAGTCAGTCGGTTACAATCAAACCGTCTGTTCTGTCGGTTTTCTCGGCTAACCGACCAACTAACCGGTAATCGACCGGTCGGTTGTCGGATAATTGAGGAGGGTGGTCGGTCGGTTGGCGGTATCTATTCCTTGCGCTGCGGTTAACCGGTAACCGACCGTTCGGTTACCGGTTATAACCGAAAAAACCGAATCTCCAGCCCTAGAGTAGAGTAGAGATGATTGTGTTATGACGTTATGGTGCAAGTTGAGATGTTTTGACTTTGTATCTTTGTTATTTATTGAAGTTTAGAGTGTCAAAATTATTCATCTATGTTGGAATTAATGTTTTAAGGCAAAAACAAATTTTCCAGTTATTGGTTCAATTTTTTGTGTGGTTGATTAAATAAATTGTTCACTTTTCATTTAATATGGTCTATATGGAACATACCGTACCGGACTGCACGGGCGTGGAATGATCTGAACCGTTTAGTATGTGGTATGGTCTCTAGTCTATACTCCAGCCTCTCGGTAGGATTGTAGATCGTATATATGATCCGGTTTAGACTAAACTGCAACGTTTCCCCAGCCCTACCTAAGAAAGGTTTGAATTTTCATATCACTCAATCATGTTTGAGTGACCAATATTATGAATATGTAATTCTGAGTCCAAAGTTAGATGTTATACTCGTAGTGGTTTGGGTGAGATTTTGCTCAACTTTTTCGTTATGTCGAATTTTGCTCAAATTCATAATTTGCAAAAGGGATTAAATTTGAGAGATTTTGAAATCGGAGAATTTCAAAACCTTCATATGTCGGATTTCGAAACAGCTAACTCCCCAACTATTTCAAAATCCCTCATTATTGATTTTTCATCTCAATTTATCCCTTTTAATTTAAGTAAATCCAAACTTGTCTTCACCCACACAAGTCTCATTTCTTATTCATCCTCCACCTAAGAACGGAATTCTGGCCAATCTTTATCTCCCTGTCGGAGGGTGCCGCCGGTAAGCTCTCTCCCTCTGCCACAGCTCATCAATGACATCTTATGGGTTTGTGTTCTACCCAGCCAAAAGAAGATGAAACGAGGAAGACAATGACAAAATTGAAATTAGGTTTTTGTATAACTTAATCCACAAATAAAAATAATTTTGGGCCAAATCCCACATACAAATTACCTAGGCGTCGTTTGAACGGAACATTCTCAAAATGAGGCAATTTGGGACAAAAGTCTCATTTTAGAAAATGAACTAATTGTATGAGGAAATGTTTACATAATTGTCTTGTTTGGCTTGTGATTTGACATGAGACAATTGTGATTAGGCATTTTATGAAAATACACATTTGCTTTCATTCTTTTACCCTTCTCCATCTTGAGATGGGAAGAAAGAAAAAAGAAAGTAAATAAAAGGGTTAGATTGGGAAAAGTGACCCACAAAATTGAGTAATGTAGATTACCTCCCTCCCACTCAAGTTATTGACATTGACCCCATAATGAAGCAATTTCAATTGTCTCATATCCAATTGCCTCATTCTTACTTTTTGCAGCCAAAACGCCAAACGTGATAATTTGGCCCAATTATCTCATTTTGAGTCAATTGGGGCACATTGACTCATCGCTTTGATCTATCCAAAATGTAGTTGAGAAATTTGAGCTTAAATCCCTCAACAGTCAAATCACACATCCAAACGACTCCATACTATGTAACTGGCTATGATTATGTCCGTTTTTGTTTACCTAATGCATGTACTTAATAATTTAATCGCGATTTAAATTATTAAGTACAATTAATAATCTTTAAAACGCTTTTGAGAATGAGGATTATGATGCAATCAATAGATTAGTATCATGATTCTTCACGTACGTAACTCAAAACTAGGATCGCACACAACCTAGAGTCCAAATGGATTGGACTTTCAAATCGGACAAAAGTCACAAAACCAAAGAATTTGCAAACCTTGGCTAGTTCGGAAAAAAACACAAATATTTATCATTTGGCACATACAAGAAGCCAATAACTAATCATGCACGCTCTACTTCTCTAACTTAATTAGTTTATGGTTCATATATGGGAGTTTGAGTTACAACTACAAGAGGCTCCTCGCTCTTTTTGGTCAACTTGTTTAAGCGGGGTTCAGTCATAGGAGTTTGAGAAAACTAATAAATACATTGTAGAAAATAATTATTGGTGCAAAACTAATCGGGTCAAACTGGTTTGGAATTGCGCTGACCAAATTGGTTTTGGGATAGACTTATCGAATCAAATATTCTAAATATGTAAAAGGGCACGTCCCTTTGATTATGAATAGAATACATGGTTTCTACTCATGTTCATTTACAGCCGCATTGAAAATATCATATTACAACCCAACTATCATCTTTGGGATCATTTGGAAGTTGAGATTACATATGATGTATTTAGCCAATACATGTAATCAGAAGAATTCAACATTTTTTTTGGTTATAAAATGAAACAGAATGCTTGTATTTTAATAGCAGATGAGACCACCAGAATCATTGTTTGCAGTTAAAACACAATGATATGTTTTTATTATAATTCGAAACCAAATTTTAGCACTTAAAATGACTTTGTCTTGAACCTCTAAAGTAGCATTATTGCCTTAGGTTATCGATTCAAATACCGGTACTCAATGCATGTGTGGTTTCTTCTCTTTAGTGATGACAATTTCTGACTAACTATGCGTGGTCATAGAGTTGGCAATTAGAATCCAAATCCACGAATCCAACTAAATCCATCCACCAAATTATCCATCTAATCCAATCAATTTAAATCCAATCCATTTGATCCAATCCAGTTGGATTGTTGGATTCATAAATCCAAATGACAAATTACGATTTAGTACCTATACTTTTTAAATTTTACAGTTTGACACCTTAAATTTATTTTTATACAAAAACAACGTTTTGGTGCCTAAAAATTTTCATTATGACATTTAGTACCTAGACTTTTCAAATTTTTACAAAATGGTCCAAGACTTGGATGTCATTGATTCACGGATCAATCAACCAATCTATTTGATCCACTCCATGTATCCACTAATCCATTGGATCCAATCGATTTGATCCATGAACCCACTAATCCATGAATCCAATCCAATCCAATCCAATTGTCACCTCTACGTGGCCTGACTAACCCAACCTGTTTGATGTAAGTATTACCCGACTCGTAATAGCATGAGACTGAAATAATGACTTACCCAACCCTGTTTTACTTTAATTTTTCACCGATATCTACTTGTATTCCCTTTTTTTTTACTTTTCTTAAATCATATTTTTGCCCCAACCAAACCTTGAATAAGTGCAAGATTTGCTATTTTATTTCTTAGTCTCACTTATTCAATCAACTAAGTGTTTTCACTTTGTTTTCTCATAAAAAAGTTAAATATATACATTATTTTCTACAAAATAACTTATAAAAACGATTGACCTCATCTTATACTCGTTTACATATTACCCAACCTAATTCGCAGTTAATACAAAACATACATCAACATTGAGGTACCACCAGGTCCCACCATTATCATCACTCCTCTCTTTTACTTGCTGGAATAATTGTGTACTTTAGTTTCTATTTATTGGAAAACAAGCTTTAATTAAATACTCAAATATGGAGAAAATATAGCAAAAGGGGGAAAGAATGATTGAGGAGAAGGTTTGGACATTTGGAGAGGAAGAGTCATCATTCTCATGCCATTTGTCATCAGCCAAACCTCTGATTCTAACATGAAACGTGTCAACTATTGATTCGTTTATAGTTTGCTACCAGAAGCAATGACGTGCAGCCATGATAGCTTATTTCGTGCACCTGCCCGTACCGGATCCCGATCTCCCTCACTCAACTCTCCTCCCTTCCCCTTCTCTTTCTCAGACAAAAAAAAACGCCATTTCATCGTCTCTCTCGAAGATCTGCAAGAGAAAAAACTACACCGAAAGGAGAAGCGACTCTCCCTCCCATTTTCCCTCCCTCAAATTCTCCCCCTCCCATCTCTCTCTCGTTCCTTCTGTCTGGGCATGGCGGACGCCGCCGAGCCACCGTCGACGTCGACGAGCGACCCGAATCCCTCGGCGAGCCCTGTGTCCCCGAGCTCCCAAATCCACCCGCGACGGGAGCCCTTCGAGCACGGTCTCCTTCCAATCCCGAAGCTCATCTTCCCGGACCCCACGCAGACCCTGGGTCAACTCCGGCAGAAGCTCGCGTCCCAGCCGCGGGTCGACGCCGCCGCCCTCGCCGAGGCGCTGCAGATCTCGACCGACCACGCGAGGCTCGTGCTCGACACCCTCGCCTCCGTGCTCCACTCCGAGTCCGACCCGCTCGTCAGGGCTCCCCCCGGGGAGATTGATTCCGTCGGGGCGGATTCGCGTGATCTGATACTCTTCCTGTACATACAATCGTATAAGAAGCTGCTGCCCAGGACGCACAAGGACTCCGCTGCCGTGGCCGATGTTTGGCCCTCCACGTCAGCGTTCGACGGTTACTTGTCCGCTCTCTCGCCGCTTCAGGTGAATTTGTGGCTCTATTCTAGACGTTCAATTGTGTAAATGGTTGATCCTTTAGGAGGATAACTCTGCGAATTGATAAGTTCGTTGTTTCAATTGGGGGCATTGCCTTGCTTATCTTGGAAATGTGTGGGTTATCTGTGCTTTATCGTTAATTTACAATGGCAGTCTCTGCAATTGTTGAGGATTTTGAAAGAGTTGTGGCGTCTTTGTTGACTGAGTTATTTGCTCCGTGATATTGGATCTTTCTGGTAGCTAGTGTTGTAATTGGGAACTTGGTATTAGTTAGGTTTCATATTGATGAATTGTAGTGGAAGCTATTATTGTAGTTGAGTAGGGATCAATTAGCTTGGGAGAAGGCCTGTATTTTGCTGACAGTAATTTCAATGGGAGTGAGTGTTGAAGAACACTAGCTTAACTTACCCTGGCTGGTTGATGGCTTCTGAGAAGGTTAGTTTCAGTTGGAGGTCATCTTACGAAGTCGTGATTTTACTCAAATTAATTTATGAACCTTGCACAGACCTATAGGGTGTTGTTTAGACAATAAGTATGGCAACATCATTAATGGTTGGGAAATTTTGTAAGTCTACGAAATTTATGACCGATCGATTAAATAGGTTGTTGCTTGATTTACATTTTGACTTCATACGATCCGTCTTAATGCCAACTCCATTTTTTCCCGTCTTCTGAATCTTCATGTTCTTGTTTGTAACCTGATTCAAGTGAACCCCCATGTCCTCTTAATTGGCCATTTGGTCTTTAGATTTAAGTGCTCTTTTTTATCCCTTACGAATGAAGTTCTTATAGCCGGTATAATGTTGGGCCAAGACAACACAAAGAAATGTTTGGCCACTGTATCTAAGACCTGTTTACATTTGAATCTAAATGTTTCATGTATACTATCATTTGAGGAGCTGGAATGGAATGATCTTTCTCAACTTTGCTCTTCTACCAACATCTTGGGGATTTTTAGGAGTTGTCAAGTTCATATATATACATTCAGAAGCAAAATGAACTAAGATTCTGAAATTTGGAGTATATCCTAGTTACCAATGTTTGTCCTGGAGTTCTTATGGTTGTTTGTCCACTTGTGCTTATGTGGTATTTGCACAATGACTTCTCCCAATGGTTCCGTTGTCTTGTAGCTTGTACGCAGCAACAGCCGCCGTTTCATGCCATCACAGGCTGATGAAGAGGCTCATCAGCTATCATATTTACAAAAGCACATGGGTAACATTCTTTCTTTGCTGGCGGAACCTGTTGAAGGAGAAGGAGAAAGCGAAGAGTCCCTGGTTTGTAAAATCAGACTGCTCTGTATCTTATGCAGCTTACTTCTGTGACTTTTCATGTGAAAACTGCTGGCTTATGAATGTGATAAGATTATCCAGCATAGTTATTATTTTCTGTTCCCTTTTTTGTGTTTTTTTTTTTGTTTTATCATCCTCACATTGTTCTGTTTTTCATGGTTGAAGCTTTGGCTTGATTCTCTGCTGTACTTATGCAAATTGCTACATCATTGCTAATCTGACAGTTGCAACCACTTTGTCTCAGGTTTTGACCATGGAGGGATTTGAGCACCTTGGATTTCTTATCCAAGTTGGCGAAAAGAGTTCCGAAGGAGTTTCACTAGGCCAAGCTGCTCCGTTCTTTGCCAATTCAGATCCTGACATGCCGGCTGTTCCTGTCCCTGCTGCTGAAGTCCTTGACTGGGTATCACAAAATATTTCCTCCGCGCTGGAGGCTATTACTGAAAGAATATCTGCTAAAGAGAATGGTCCGTCAAGTGCATCTGATCAAGATGTAGCCATGGCTGATAGCTGCAATAACTCTGGCAAGACTGCTCCCAGTTCCAGAGGTACAAGCTTCATTGAGGGTATCTCCAAATCGTCGTATGTAAAACAGGCATCGGATCTTAAAGGCTCCTCGGTAAAGGTAGGAATTGGAACCATAATCTCCTGTTATCCCCCCTCAAGCAATGCAGCTACAATAATTCTTGCTAGCATGCCTTGATTTTGATTCTACCCAAATTGAACTTAGTTCTATGCTTGCCGTGCTCTAATACTTTTCTGAGCATTTGAATAGCTTGTCTGCTCTCAATCGAGTGAATCATGAGACTAATCCTATAGATTATGCTGGTATATTATCAGAACTATTGATGGCCAGCACTCTTCCAGTTATTGTTTGTCTTCACGCTTGGAATTTATGCCATGTACGGCCTTATGGATAGTTTTTAATAATTTCTTCGGTATGCAGATTTCATGCTGTTATAATGGTTGCAGTTACAAGTTGTGTTTTGCATGCACTGATTGTATCTATTTCATGTTAGATGGAGATAGATGTTATTTAGGTGATGACTTGGTGTACCCTCTGGATACAAAATTTATCCAAATTTATCCAGGGCAATGATTGAACTATATAATTCTGAAGAAGTGGAGCTGATTTTCCTTATTATAGCTTTCTGAAATAGCATTATATCCTTGAGTGGTATTAGCTAACTGATTTGGCTATCTTGTCATCCAAACCATATTATGGTTCTTGGATATTCCGATACGGAAAATGCATCTCCATCCTAAAATTGTGTTTATGGAAATGGGATTATCCTTTACCCTTGTGAGTCTTCTTTTAAACTAAGAGGCTTGGTTTCCTTCATTGAGACCTAGCATTTTATGCTACAATTCATGATTTAAATGTATGAAACCTCGTCATAAATTAGGGGCGCACAATGTCCTCATAGCCCAGAGGTATCTAGTCTTTATATTATTGTTTCCTGAAGTGATGCATGTGACTGCTGAACTGGTATTCAAGCACTTCTAGGAATACATAGCTGTTTAATCTTATGTTTGTGATTATCCCATCTCATTATAGATGGTTTACCAGGAACTATCACCACTACCAACCTCTTTCCTTAATTGCTTATTTGTGGAATTGTAAGAACTTGGACTGGTCATCAAAGTTTGCTTCAGTTAACCTGGTTTTTCAAATTGTTTGGATGATTGCAGGTTTTAAATTGTCATGATTCCGTCATTTATATCTTAGCACCATTGAGATATGCCACAGTCTATGGATGCTCTGACTCTACTATCGTTCTTGGAGCTGTCGGAAAGGTAAGGTCCATTTGACCAACTATCGTGTCTTACAATTGCTGCCTGGTTTCAGTGCTTTGCATTTGATGATGTTCCAACTTAATTCTAGTCCTGAGCTGAAATTTCCATTTAGTGCTTCTACCCTTCTGTTCCGGTTGTCTGTTGATAGTCCTGTTGGATGACACTGAAGGCTATGTTCCTCTTATATATATTCTCTTTTTTTTTTTTTTTTTTTTCCAGGCTGTAAGGATTGAACACTGCGAGCGAGTTCATGTGATTACAGCTGCAAAAAGAGTATGTATTGCTAATTGTCGAGAGTGTGTATTCTTTCTTGGTGTAAACCAGCGGCCACTCATGGTTGGGGATAACCATAAGCTACAAGTAAGTATTTATCGATTTGTTGTTGGTTGTTTTGCAAGTAAGATGTTAAGAGCAATTCAACTGGTCGTTGAACGATACTTAATACACTTACATTTCGAGCGGGATAGCTATAGCTGTCTTTACAATAGTGTTTTCTATTTCTTTTCCTGTGATTTTAAGCATAAAGTCAACAGAAAATAGTTCTAATAGTATTTGACAATCTAATCCAGGTGGCACCATACAATACATTTTATGCTGATTTGGAAGCACACATGGCTGAAGCTGGTATTGAAGCAAAGATCAACAAGTGGGATAAGCTGCTGGCCTTGGGAGTTGTTGATCCTCACGATTCATTATCACATCCTGCGGGTGTCTCTGATGTTCAAGCCGAGACTGCCACACGAATAGATCCCGACCTTTTCACAAACTTCCTGGTATTGCATTATCTTTATGCATCTGTAATAATTAATTTTCATCCTGCCATCAGTTGGTAATATTTTCCCATCACAGTGCGGTATCTAAATTTGTATAGTTTTGCCTTGAGAATCTAAGCCTTAGCAGATATGTCGTGTACTTGTTCTTTTTTGATACAGATTCCAAACTGGTTTGGAGGCGAATCATCAGGGATGACAAAAGATAATCCGTTCCCATTGCCGGACAATTATATGGAATCCCGTCAGAAAAATGTAGGCATTCCATTCTATTATCTCAACTCTGCGGAATATTCATTTGGCATAGCCGTTTTTCAAACTGATGAGTCAACTCATGGGAGTTCTTTTTCTCTGTTCCTTCAGCTAAAAAGCTTGGATGAGATGAAACAGCTATTGAGGGACACTCCACTCGAAGACAGCCGGAAGCGGGAACTGTCATGCGCACTCCACGTGCTGTTCAAAGATTGGTTATACGGTAATGATCTGTATCATTTTACTCTGGTGTTTCGCTCAAATTGGGGACTATGCAGTTTATTTTTCTCCGACTTTTCCTTTCAAGGATGTAAATGAGATGATGAATTTCATGTTTTGATGATACTGCAGCTTCAGGTAATATCCGCCAACTTTACTGCCTACAAGGCGACTAAGGCCGGTCCAACCCTCAAGGAAATGGAGGAACGCGTTTTTGTAGCAATGCTGGGAATCTGTTTCTGTTTTTTTTTTTGGTTGCAACCATCATCGAAAGGCACGGAGAAGCTCAAACGTGTACTCATTGAATAAACGGTACAACCGACAATGTCGATTAGCCTGTTTGACAATGGTGCACAGAATATACATGCCATGCCATGCCGCCTCCTACTCTAATCTCACTGTAATATTATTTTTTTGGTCTTTGAGTCTTCTGTTCTTTAAGAGAAGGAAAGGAAAAGTTCTTACTGTAATATTTGTTTACACCCTCCTGGCTAGGTTCCCAGTTTTCTTGTGAATTCCATTTTCAACGTTTGGCTTTTTTTAACTATCGGAATTGATTCCTTTTCTTCCTTTCAGTTAAGCCAATGCATTGGTTGGTCATTGATTTTTATACCTGGGCAGGATTGTTCATTTGTAGTTGTTTTTTTTTTACTTTGGATGGATAATAAACGACGATAGTTTAAGATTCGAGGAACTGTTTCGAGATTATGGCAACCGCACTCGTTAGGTACAATACTGTGGTAGTCTAGCTAGCAGGCACAAGTGCTAAAAGCTGCTCTGCTTGGTCCGGAAAGAATGTGATGAACAGAAATGCACCTGCATACC
The DNA here is from genome assembly GCA_964030455.1 of Linum trigynum. NCBI lineage: Eukaryota > Viridiplantae > Streptophyta > Magnoliopsida > Malpighiales > Linaceae > Linum > Linum trigynum. The sequence goes on along the minus strand of OZ034815.1, from coordinate 41,262,078 downwards.
AATGACGTTAATTAGGCTAACAATTAAGTCAATGTGGCTGAATACATCGTGTTTGGCCTCGACTTACAGATGAGTACGGTTCCAAGAACAGCTGAGATCTTGCCTTGAACTGTGACCAAACCGGCTTTACCAGCATCTTTTAGCTCAGTCTTACCTTCCGAATCAAATGTACCTATGTTCGTTCGGACGAAGCTGTTACTTTGGGTATGGAGATAACGAGATAAATGGCGTAATGAGAGTGGACGAAGTTTGTGTATCAGAATCTAACCTGGTGAAACGGATTGAAGACCAGATGTTATACATGCAATGTTCTCAAAACCGGCACTCTCTAACTTGTTCGCTGCCGCGGCAGACCTGCAATAAGCTTTATGTGAATTCACTTGAAGGTATTGACGGAGCCCAAGAACACAACGAACTGGTGTAAAAGAATAAGGCACATCTCATCAAATGGCTGGGGAAGAAACGAATCAACGGCTAAGAGCAAGATATGGCGCGCCAGACAAGAGTAAAAAACTAACAGATGGCATCGCCCAGATTTGAACTGGAGACCTTCAGTGTGTTAGACTGACGTGATAACCAACTACACCACGACACCAGAATTGAAAGTAATCTTTTGTCATTGCTACGGATACAGTAAATACATTCCAAATGAAACCATAATCCCAAATTCACAATCAGTTCATATCATCGTCAGCAACTCAGCACAGCAAGCATTCAAGATAACAAAGTGGGTTGGAGATTGGTGAGTCAGCTCACCTCAGTCCTTCCTGGCACACGAGTAAAAGTTTGCTTCCGGCTGAAAACTGGGTTTTGACCGAGTCAATGAACTCAGGGTTAGGCTTAGTGAAAGGTAGTCCAAAGAACAAACCCGAGAAGTTGTTGTGCACTGTCCTTAAAACAAAGGTACCTGCACAACCACAAGTTAACTGAGGATCCTCAAATCATATCATTCCGGATTAAAAAATCTGGAAGAACTATCCAATACTGTATTGAAACAAGACTTACCAATGTCATTATCTTTGTTCTCTATGAAAAGAGGAACGTGGTAACACGACTTTATACGAGCTCTCTCAAATTGCGTTATGTCCCTTACATCAACCACCGCATACCCTTCTTCTGATACCAGCTTTTTTGCTTCATCTGCCTTCACAAACTTCACCTCAGCTCTAATCCCGTATGCATTTCTCCTTCGTCTCGGTTTCCACAGTGTTTTTATTCCATTGTGATGACCCTGGAATTCTAACCAGGACACAGCAACATGGCTGAAACCAAACACACGAGGTAACTTCATTAGTTTCACTAATTCAAAGTTACCAGGTTTCCATATACATACAAATGCATTGCTGAAGCCTCAAAAATCAGTGTCCAGCCAGGTGGAAGTACAGTAACTAGTCGCTGGACGTTGAAACCAATGCCATACTGGGACAGAAACCATCATTTCATTTTAGCAAGTTTTCGGTTACACAACGACATGAGATCTGGGAATATGTTTGGTATGGACTCATAACAAATGTATCAGTGAAGCTCATAATGGAATTTACAAAGCAAGCACAGTCAAATGGCATTGGCTATTCTGTGTTCACGAAATGACAAGGAGATGGATGCAATGTTGGTTTCTGAAATTGGAACAACACCATTGTCTACTAGAGTTTGAGTTCGGTATATAAAGTTTCTTCCTTTTCAGTTAGCTGAGCAATTGGGAACTGGGGAAAAAGTCCAGAAACCCATTCAAAATGCAGCAACGAGGATAAGATTTTGAACAAAATTATCCCCCATATAATCATAAGAGGGAATCCCAGATCAACACTCATCTAAATCTGTCACCAAATTGATTCTCAACAGAAAAAGACTTCTGCCCAGGAAGAATCCCACCTCTCCACACAAGCAGTAAGCTTAGTAATAAGAAAACAAACGGCAGAACGCTCCAGAACCAGAAAAGCATGCAAATTGAAGTAAAAGATAGAACTGCACGGGAGCAAATTGAGTGAAACAGAAACTAAATGCTTTGGTTTACCTTGCGGAAGAAAGAGTGGAACAACAAGTACCCAAACCAGCCATTAATATCTGAAAGAGAAGAGCGCTGGAATCCAGTCGCTGCTCCGTCCCTCTACCTCTACAGCTCTTCTTCTTTGTTTGTTGTCTCTTTCTCTTGCTGGCGCGGCCTTGGAGGGAGATTATGCGCCTGATTTCAACGGGGCCATGAAATTTGAGACCCTCAATGGGTTATTGACACGTGGCACCTCCAACTGGATATATTTGGCAATGCCTTGGAATGATGCCTTTTTCTTTGGATACATTTCAACCTTCTAATTAGAATTCTTTGCTGAGAAATATATTGCTTTGCTTATCTGGTAAATTAGACAGTGAGCAACAAAACTTGCAAATTGAAACACATTCCTGCTTAATTCCAAACCCCTTCTGTTTGTCTACAACAGGATAAACTTACAATTCACCACAAAGAGAATTCATCTCTCCACAATCCTTCTCATTGACTACGTATTTATTGAAACGAAAGAAAAACCAAAATGATTACACGTTCTGAGACCAGACGGCAAAAAACCAAAAAAATAAAATAAACTCAACCATACGAGCTCAGCAGTAGGGTTGCCCTGCATTTGAACAAGGGGTGTGAAGAATTATGCCTCGACAGTGGATCTTTTCTTCGTGGTGTAAGGGTAATACTCCTTGCCATTGTCTACTCTGGTAGTCTGGCCTCCAGCATCAATGAGTGACGAGGTAACGGCTAGAGCTGCTCCGGCAGAAAGAGCCGTTGGGATGCTCCTAGCTGTTTTTATCCACAAAAAGTAGTCATTTTCAGCTGCTGATGGATCTAAAGTTTGCTTGTTAGCATAAGTTCAGACTTAAAAGGTAGTGAGAAATGTGATTCCATGGCCTAATTGCATGGTTAGGCTTGCTAAAGAGAGTTATTACCAGAATCTGTCAGATGATAACGGAGACACAGTGCTAAAGGGATGGGATTACATATATGTTGAACATGATCTTGTACTCAAATAAGGACACCATGCAAAGCAGAAAATGATAGACTCTACATATCAGTCAGACCAAAGCAGAATCCGTCTCCTCGCTTGTTTTTCTAGCAAGCATGGACATTGACCAACTTTATTATTTCCTTATGAGCAAATGAGATTTTATCATACTGACTGTGCTTATATCTGGCATGTTTCACGCAAATATACTGCTAGCACATTTGGTTATTCTCAGTTGAAGTGTGCACATTGGGAAAGAATCCAGCACGCAAATGCAATCCTAGGTGCAGAATACATCATTTAGAACCAGTTTCCCCACTATCACCTAGGAGCTCACTCATGTGTCACGTTAAAAAATATTTTACTGCATATTTAAGACACTACTAGTTTCGAAAGCGCATCAAATCGACCAAAAGTCTCCCTCAAATTTGATCAACTATCTAATGAGAGTGACGAGCAGCATTACCGAAAGAAAGTGTCGCCCCCCACTAATACAGCAAGTAGTATATGTTTCCCATTACACAAAGTTTCCAAAACACCAAACACCAATGTTTGGGAAGAAGAAACACAGTTCAGAGGGCAGGAATTAAAACCAATTATTTATGCAAAAACGTCAACAAGACACTGCCTCCCTAGTATAAGATGGTAAGAGCACTGAACCCACAAAAAGAGAAAAGAAAAAGAGATCATTTTTACCTTTGAAGCCTAGAACTGAAGCCCCAGCAACAAAACCACCAACAGCTCCATTAACGAAATCTCTCTTCGTTCTTTGATGTTGCAGAAGCTGCTCAATACCAATGTAGACACCACCAATGGCAGCAAAGGTCATCCCATAATTGCCCATCATCTTCAGAGTTCTTATCAGCCCTGGAAGTGCAACGTGCTTCTCAACACGAGGCACATCATGCCAAGTGGCCACAATGGTACCGAAAATAGTTCCAGTAACCAATCCTGTGGTTGCGCCTTTTAAAACTTTCATCTTTGGGGTGTCATCATCCTCCAAGTACCTCATCTCCGCTGAATCCATTGCTGCCTTATAACTCCTATCTGGTGAACACAAAAGTGGGCAAAGAAAAAAAAGAAAGTAAGCATCTTTACAGGAGTCATCAACCCCTCTGAAATGGGATTGCTTCATCCATGCCAAAATCGTTTCCTTAATCATCAAAATTGTACAAGGGGAGTATCAGCAAAATGGTCCTAATCACCTAAACCGAAAAACATTTGCCATAAGTATTACCCGGTTTCCCCACAACCGAGGGAAGACTCGAGGACACAGACTACAAAGAATACAAGCGACGAACTAGGCTTCACCAGAGTGATTTTCCACAAGGCAATCCTTTCATTTAAGGGAAGAGAAATTTCTCCCTGGAAGGTAGGCCAAGAAATGTGGAAACTGGACACGGGGAGCAGAATCCACCATATCAATCAGCACCAAAAGAGAAAAGAGATGAACAGAGCTTCGCTCCATCTACCAATGGCACGCTCGATCGATAAACAAGTTACAAAAGGAGGGCATACCCAGGAGCAAGGGCAGTAGCCCGGGTATGAAGCGAGATCAGAATGATTCAGAAACCCTAACGTGAACGTATAATTCCACGATGCTGGGCCGAAAACAGGATAGAATTCGAATCAATCGAGGCAGAGAAATTACCTGTCGCTACTGCGGCGGGGAGAAGGAGGCGACTTTACAAAGGCACGGGGATCTTTGAGAGTGAACTTCGAATGCCTGATCGGAGCTAAGTTACTCTTGTTTCCACTGTAAATCTAACCAAGTCTTGCGAGGACGTCACTACCCTCGTCCTCTTGTATATATTACAGCGAAAAAGTAGACATAGAGGCGAGCCTTGAGATGCATTTCGGTAATTGAACTTTAGTCACCCGTCTTCACCAACCGGGAACTGTTCAACCCGACCCGAAATCATTACAAAACGCAGAAACCAACCCCAACGCACAGTGGAAGAGAAGGAAGAAAAAACGTTCGTAGTAAGCTCGGAAGTTGTTTTCAGTCGATTTGATTCTCCAAATTCTCCCGGCGGCGAAAGAAATGCAGAATCAGGAGGATATCCGGAATCTCCCTATCGACATCACCTTCTCTCGTCTCGGAGGTTGCCATCTTGCCGTTTCCCAGCTCTCCTTCAATTCCCTCGTTATTTTTGTACTTATTTTTTTTTTCTTCTTGTAATTCCTGTTTGTTAATTTAGTTCGTTTGAGTTCTCAAATTGATCGAATTTTCGTGGTCATGATTTTTGGCTTGATTGTTTGTTTCTCCACTTGGAACTGTTGAAGAATGGCTGGTTGATCGGAAGAGGATTCCGGCGGATTGGAGGAAGAAAATTGCGGCGATCAGAGCTCGAATTTCCAAGGAGTTCTCCTCCCTGCCGAAGGACTTGGATCCTTATTTCCAAACTCTGGACCCTGAAGGTTTGCCGTCTTCTTTCTCATCTGTTGCTTGCATGCTCGGGCTTGAATCGGTTCATATACTTTCTGTCCAACCAATAATAACCAGAATCTGTTTAAGTTTGGTGGGATGCGGAGAAAACTGAAATGGGAGGCTAAAGCTTTGTGCTTTATGCTTCTATTGAATTTTTGCATTTGATTGAATATCTGGGTTGGCAGCTGCAAGCTAGTAAATAAATCGACCCTTACAATTTGATTGAATATCTCACTTTGTCATGTGAACCTGGTTCAAAGATTTGGTCATGTGTGTTCCAGGAGGAGGCTTGAGGGTATGAACCAAGTTTAAAGCTTTCTGTTCTCCACTATAGGTTCTATAGAATCAGAAAGAAAATCAGGGTGTATCTGCTGTGTGGAAGTTGATAGGTAGAAATGTTGTCAATGCTTGTAATAGTGAATATAGGATGTTCGAGAGACTCCCTTGGGCATAGAGAGAGGTTCTTAGGAGTTAACTAATGCTTTGATATTGGCATTGGTGAGCTGTTGGTGAAGGAGTGAAGGAGATAGTTAACATTGTGAAACATGTATGAAAATGTACTGGTATGCCTTTACTGAAGCGAAGGAAGTGGACATTAGCGTTCATAACATGGATTTCAGGATCATATCTTGTGATGCATTTCGGCTATGGATGGTAGTTAAATCTTAAAGGCTGTCATGCATGTTAAGTTTGTGGGTAGCATAATATCGTATAACTATACCATTACGGATCTTCACTTTTTAGCCACTGAAGCCCTTTAGATCACTTATCATTTGCTTTTCACATTTCAGAGATTGGTTACTTGGAGGTGAAAAAGATATACGAAATCCTCTCCAAGTCCACTCCAGAGAGCCGAAATATATTTGGGCGGCTATCAGGTCCTGCTGTAAGGCACTCTTGTTTCTGCTACTCTCTCTCTTTCTCGGCCTTCTCAATTGCAGTGATGAGTGATGGTTCTTATTCATTGTGCTGCTTTTGTAGGGTGCTTGGGAAGCAATTGTGCAATCTCTTGAAAAGGACCATATATTCCTTGGCGAGGCTGCCCAAACAATAATACAAAATGTGACTTACGAGATGTAAGTGTACAACCTTCTGCTCCCAATTTGGTGAAGAAGAATATTTAGAATCTTTATGTTTATGGTCCACATGACTGATTACTTCTGTTCTAAACTATGATGAAGCCCTTATCAGAGAAAGCAGGTGCAGAAGATTCAGCAACAGCTAGCAGAACTGGAGCGCAAAGAAACTGATATAAAAAGGAGTGCAGCTTTGTCAGCAGCTAAATATGTTGAGGCTTGTCAAGAGCTTGGATTGCAGGTCCTGCAATAGATAGCCTAAACGTTGCCTATTTTTTTATTCACAATGGACTGAATTGTTAAATCTTGATTTGGCAGGGAAACAATGTGAGGTTTGAACTTCTAGAGACTGCAAAATCTCTCCCAAGCACATTCAGCAAGGTTTTGGAAGTTATAAATGGTGAAAATATGTCAAGAGCAATCGATTATTATTCTGATTTTGTCAGGGATGTTCATACTGAAAAGGATGTAAGCAACTGCTCTCATTTCTTTTTTCAATTATGGCATAGGGATTCATCTACTGGATACTCTGGTCGAGTTTGTAGCATGCTAATATAAATTAATTTAATATTGCCTTAGGTAAAGAGTAATTTAGCTCTGACTTGTGCCTTGCAGAAATCTTCAGCAGCAGTCTTGTCAAGCTTGAGGGATATCCGTGACAATCCTCCCTCCCTGAATGTCTCTGCTTCCCATGAGACTTCGTTGTCTGGAAACCCTCAGTTGAATGCTAATATACTGACAGATGCAGGAGGAGAAATTGATGGTGGCGCGGCAGATAACATTAACTGGGATATTTCTGTTGATAGTACTCAGATTGACTGGGATATTGGCACTGTAGAAGAGACATCATATGATGGTGGAAACGGTTTGGGTCCTTATGAAATAGTAGATGCCAGTGAAATATTGCAGGATCCTTCAAGAAATGAAGATGCAGAATCTGGTCAACATCCGGATATGACTGTATCAGAAATCTCTTGGGATGTTAGTGTGGAAACACCTGAGGTTGATGTCATAGACGATGATAATCCTTCCAACTTGGGCACAGGCCATCAGATATATGCTGCAGATGACTCTACTGACACTCTAACTCGAAAGGAAGACAGGAGTCTGCTCTTAGAGACTGAATACAGAAATAGAATTCTTGATGATTTGAATGAGGTATGATGACATATTTCTTCCCATTTGGTGTCTCTTATTTCCCATGAAAACTTCACAAGCTCCCACCTTACTTTTTTGCTTTTTGAGCTTGATAGGTGAAAGCATTTTTGAGACAACGGGTGTCGGAGTTGAGGACTGGAGAGACTCAGTCACTGCAACACCAAGTCCAGTCAGTTTCCCCCTTGGTGCTGCAGCAGTATACCCCTGATGCCATTGAGATGATGCTATCTGACATTTCTTCAACCATTTCATTGCTTACCAATAGGAAAACAAGAGACTTGATTATGATTCTCAACTCCAAAAGGTGCTGCACTGAACTGCATACTTTTCGTTTGATCGTACTCTTTTTCACCCTCTTCAATAAAAGTTCAAATGTTTTCGGACAAAGAAAACTGAAACAGCTGAAGATATTTTGGCAGGGTGACCTGATTGGACTTGTAATCACTAGTCTAGGAGGTCTATAGTGTCTGCCCTGGTTGTAACTCAAATTTGGTGGTGGGTGGTTGGGAAATTTCAGGTTTTTGGACAGACTGGTTACCAGTTTGGAAGAGAAGAAGCATCACGAGTCCAAGCTAAAAGAAGGACTGAAAGACTTGGCTATTAAACGCATGGAGCTTCACAATTCTTTGTCCTCTTCATGGCCAAAGCAGGTAAACAGTTTATTCGGAAACTTGTAGTAAAGGTAGGAGAAATGATCAAATTCCCGAAATATACCGAGAGCATATTTTTGTCTTCTTTTCTGTTTATGCAGGAAACGGCTCTTGCCAAAACAAAGGAGTTGAAGAAGCTCTGCGAAAGCACGCTGTCCTCCATGTTTGATGGGAGACCAGTTCATATAATCGGAGAGATCAACGCGTTATTATTGAGCAGCGGCGTTGGGGCATAGTTGTAGCAAGGGAATCAATGGTTGGACTAAATGTAGACGAACTTTAGGTTTCACTTATATCAGAAGAACACACATTTTGTGGCTCGTTTGTTTCAAGTAGGATGATGACAATCTTGTGTTGGATCTCCAAATCCATTTCCCCAGCTACTGTAATCCAACCATGACAGGGGATTTTAAAACTTTGCAGAACTTTTTGCTTCGACCATAGATGAAACTTTACAGAAAACATCACAGTGCTCAGAAAATTTATGCATTTGTGTGTTGCAGTAACAGTAGCAGGTATTCTCATTTACAGGTGAGGATCAAAACTTTGACTAACGGTGGTTAGTATCAGAGAGGGTTTAGAGGGCACCTATGCTCAGCAGCTAGGGAGAGTAGTAGCTGACTGTGGGGGAGCTGACGAATCCTGTAACGGTGGAACGGAACGATCTATCGAATGGGTCATCGATCCCTTCACCAGCAGCTGCGATCCCGCTTTTCTGAACCAGACGACTGAGAGATTCTGCGATCTCACTCATTGGAGGCCTGAACAGCATCTCTGGCTGTTGAGGAACAGGATCCACCATAGTCAAATTAGAAACAGCATTACATTTACTTCCGAGTTTCTGGTAAGCGTAATAGATATAAACTACCTGAGTACAGAGGGAGACTATGTCTGCAAATCCAGATAAAGACTTCAAAGACAGGCTTCTCCTGTTGAGGCATGGATCAACCATCTGCACCAGCCATTCACTGTCGTGAAGTCGGCGGGAAGCCCATTTCACCAGAAACTGCTCCTTCCTTGGTCTCGAGCTAAAACAAAGAAAGGAAGACGACCACAAAGATCAACTAATAAGCTCTTAGAAAGGGAAAGACTCTGAAGATAGACGAGACCCAGTTTGTAAATTCACCTGTCGAAAGGTTTCCTTCCAGTCAGCAGTTCCAGGAGCAACACTCCAAACGCAAACACGTCGCTCTTGGTACTGTCAATCCCTGGCTCCCCATGTTCTGGCGCAATGTATCCTGTTTCCTCCAGCGCTATTTCAGAAGCCTTAACTTTGACGCTGTTGCAAGTCAGGGGCCTCAGGATAGCCAGTCCAGCGTCACAGAGACGAGGCACCAGTTCTTCATCGAGCAACACGTTCGAGGCTTTCACGTTGCCATGAGCAACCGGAGGGCAGAAAGTGCAATGCAAGTACTCCAGTGAGCGAGCAACGCCTAGTGCAACGTTCAGGCGGACCATCCAAGGTAGTGGTTTGTAACCCTGGCCATGAAGTACCTCATCGAGAGGCAAGCTTCTGACGTGTTCATACACAAGGAGATGCTGGCCGTCTTCAACGCAGTAGCCTAGCAGGGCTAAGATATTTGGGTGCCGAAGTCGGGATACAGTCCATATCACCTCCATCAATCGTTCTTCTTCCTCGAAAGACAGCGACACTGTGTTCACGTTCTTCACTGCCAACACCTGAATGAAAAAGAGCAAGTAATTTTGCGAGTAAAATCACGTCCAACAACCCAATAGCTGACTTCTGGAATGATTAGGGAATTGAAAAAATGGATTACTTGGCCGTCAGGAAACTCAGCTCTGTACACCCCACCAAGAGATCCTTCTCCAAGAAGGTTATCTTCACTGAAGCTGTTGGTTGCATACTGGAGCTCTTCCACTGTGTAAATTCTTGCGCTGGCTGGAGCCCTGTTGTTCCTACCTAAACTCTTTCCCCCAGACAATCTTTTGGTTCTCGATCGCCCACTAAGTGGCGTACGGCTTCGACCCAGAAAGGTGGGTGGGCTAGCTTCATATGCTGTTCCAACCATGAGAATGACAAAATTGAATTAATATCTCGTTTTCAAATTGCATAATGTTAAAAAGGAAATTGAAGTTTGGTTTCTTACCATTGTTTGTCTCGGCTGGAAAGGCATCAGATTGCTTCAGACGCACTGCAATGAAAATTGCTGCACCAGTGACCACCAGAGTTAATCCTCCAACAATAAAAACGACTCCTCCCAGGCTCAGCAATTTCTTCTTCTGTTTAGCCACCCTGAAAGATGGATGGTTCTCCACTATGGCGGCAGGATGATTCTCGACTATGGCACTTGACTCCGTCGTCGGACGAGTGCTGAAATTCTGCGTAATAATTGTTGGATTCTCCCTTGGAAAGCTCCAAGGTGGATAACCAGGTGCCTGATGGAATTGATTGCCGTCCATCCTAGCCAGGGAGGAACAGATAAAGAAGGGGAGTCAATGAATCATGCATGGCAGATAAGTCGAGGACTATTAGAATTTAGAAAGCAGCAACATTTGAAACAAATATGTACCACAAATCTGGTATTGTCTGAAAGTTAGTTGGAATAACACCACTGAAGTTATTGGACTGGATGTTCCTGAATAAGCAAACATGCAACAAACGGATTAGTGAAGATGAAGGTTAACAAGGAATGGAGTATGAGGAAAGAGGTGAGGGACGAAAAAAACCAACAGGTCAGAAAGAGGAAGATCAGCGAGGTAAACAACTGATCCAGTGAACTGGTTTTTCTGCAGGAACCTGCAGATACATCTCAAAGGATAAGGATTCTGAGCCTAGTTGGTACTTAATATATGTTGAACTGTGGATTTCATGAAAACTCACAATCTGGTTAGATTTGTCAGAGATCCAAATGAACTAGGAAGGTCTCCAGTGAAGCTATTGTATGATAGATCCCTGTTACATAAAGAAGAAACAAAGTTAAGCCCTACTTTGATTGAGTCACTACCAATTTCTGAAACTGAGAGAGCCCAAATTCATACATCTCTTTCAGACTTTGCAGACCAGCAAACACATTCCCAATTGGACCTGACAGCATGTTATGGCTTAGATTCCTGCAGGATAACAATCAAAGATCGCTTGTTACATACACACCAACAGAAGGGTAACAGGATCTGAAAAGATAAAATACAACAGGTGGGGAAAATTACAGATTTCTGAGGAGTTTAAAATTGGGCAAAGATTGAGGTATATTCTGCTCTAAGCTGTTGCATGCTAAGTTTCTGCAGAAGTAAAACATCAGCAGGAGTCTCAAGCATTCGTATTTGTTCAAATTCAGAATCTGAAAATATGAGAAATGAAGAAACTCACAAGTGGGTGACATTAGGGGGTAAGCTGTAAGGAATTTCACCAGTGATGTTATTGTAGCTAAGATCCCTAAGAACAGAACGAGAGAAGATTAATCCAGGGAAGTTCCATTATCTGAACTCAAGCTAAGAAGGAGTTAACTCACAGTTGCCTCAACCCATGGAGCAGATGGAGCAGGCTCCCCATGTATCCACTCAAGTTCAAACCCTCAAGCTTACTGCAACAGTGAATGATATTAGCAAGAGCACCGAGAACCCCAGACGCAGCTTTAAAATGTTAATGGAAGCTAGTTGAAGGAAATCAGAAACAGGTAAAGAGAAAGGGCAATTACAGGCGGATAACAGAAGATCCAGAGCACGAGACGCCCATCCATGACTCTCCACATGGATCTCCTCCATCCAATCTCCAGCGCTTAAGTTGTGGCGGGTTATTCAAAGCCCTGTATTGATCTTCAAGGGCTAGCACTGCCACAGAGAAGCCATTTCAATCAAACACTCACCAGAAGCCCAAGAAAGTAAGGGATTCCGATCGATTCGATTCAATCAACAGGTATCTTCAATACAAGAGCTGATGGAGTGATAATACTAAAATCAAAGACTCTGATTCTTGAACCGGTTGTTTTCGTTCTTGCTTTACTTAACCTGAGCTCTAGAACACATTCGATTTTCCCGCATTTTCTCGGCGCCCAAATAGGAAAATTCAGATCAAATTCTACTGAGAAACTATACCTCAATTGCAGTAAACAAGCCTAACTACTGACGATTAATTCAATTAAACTATACCATCTGGTGGATCCGTAATCGCCCAAACTCGTGCAGCCAGAATCATCCAGAGAGCAATCACTACGCAGAAGAAGGTATGTGGCCCTTGTTTCCTCATTTTCTCTCTGTTTCCCTGGAAAAAGAGGGAGAAAATGCGTTCAGTACCGAGAATCATTCCTTCAAAGTTTGGATTCGCAGAGAATCAAGAGATCGAACGAGGAAAACAAGATTCAGAGCTTCTCAATCCGTCGAGCTGTAGCTACCTAGGAGTCCAAGGACTGAATTGGCTTTGACGATGAGATGACCAGAATCTTTCTTCAGTTTTCCCCTTCCACTTTCCTGGGAACCAAACAGTCGTTCGTAGCCTTCAAGAAGCGGAGAGGAGAAGGAAAAAACGAAAGAACTCTCCACTCAGGCAGACGTCAGAAAGATCGGGTCACTAGCAGGAGCAGAAATGGAGGAAAGAGATGAAAGAGAAAGAAAATGAACTCAGAGAGAGAGAGGGAGGGGGGAATTAGGTTTTCGTGGAACTAACTTGTGAAGAAGATTTTGATTTTCCCTTCTGCCTCGAGAGATGGAGAGAGCTAGAGAATGAGGGCGGGAAGAATGTGATGCAATTTTCAGAAGCTCACTCCAAGTGACGGAGAGAGAGGGAAAAAGAGCGAGGAAGAAGACGGTCAATGGCTATTTATACGGTGCGCCACGTCAGCGTAAGCCCATTATGGTTGTTATAAGGCCGACTTCCCCGTGATCCAGATTACGAAGCCCGGCCCAATAGCGGCCCATTCATTCCGTGTTTTTTCTTCTTCTTCTTCTCTCGAAGGTCTGAAACAATGGCGGAATCGCCCGAAACCGTCGGTCTGGGAGCTGCCGGACGACGAGAGGAAGGTGAAGAAGAAGACTACCTGGAGACTTCTCTCAGTTCCTTCCCCCGGAGGCATTCAACACCCCCCGAAATCAAAGTTAACGAACAAAAAGGTCCATGATGTTCCAATTCCGTGCTCAGGCTTCCCTTGCTTCGCAGTGTATCAGCATTGTGAGATCTTCCATGGAAATTGAGAAAGAAAAAAGTCATCCAAAGTTCCAATTTGGGTGCTGTTCAGCTATTGGGTAATTATGCCTGGCGAGCAAAACCCTAGCTCAAGTTTGATTTGGTGCTGCAATGCGATTTGCCTAGTGTTACAGATTGCTAAGCATCGAATCCCAAGCACTTCTTCAATCGTCGAAGAAGAACTCGAAATCAGCAGTAAGCGGGCATGAGAAACGCAGGATTGAAAGGGAGAGAAAGCAAAAGGAAGAGGAAGAAGAAATGCTTGCAAGAAGGATGAAAAATGAGGAAGATGAGCAGGGCGAGGAAGAAGAAGCGGTGACAGGACAAAAGAGGTATACTTGTTTTACTGTGCAGACACAGAATCTTGCATTACAAGTTTTATCCCGCAATTTTTCCAGCTCCCTGATGGGCAGAACAGTATGTTGGTGGCTGATAGAACTGGCTTGTGAAAATGTATATCCATCGTCGAACAGCTGCAAGCTCATGAGGAGTGAAAGCTCATTGCAAGTGCAGTCTATGGCCTTCCCCAGGTTTATGAAGGGATTCTCGGCTCATTTCTGCATCTTATGCGACACGATCACCGACGATAGATTAGCTAATGACGAATACATTAGTCAATAGCAAATGTAGCATCCATTATCCTGGTACATCATTTTAGCAAATACAGGCGAACAAGTTATGCCATACTTCAAAGCCAAGTTCTTCCGCGAGCCGTTGTCCCTTAACATGGTTGCAGAAAAACTAGATGGAGATTCATTCCCATCGTTGGAAAAAACTTTAACAAGTACACAAACCGGCAGAGGCTGTTTAAAGCGACCAGTTGATGTGCTGATTGTCGGAGGAGCCATATGGTGGTCTGGAATGCTCCTCCATATCCATAAACTGCCTCCGAGAGAAAAGCGACATGTCGAGCTCACTCGACAGCTGAGTGCTGGTACCCGAAGGCGGTGGAACATGACCGAGGCCGAGATCAGAATGCATCATCCCGTGCGAACTGCTAACACCACCATCACTGCCGCCCTTGAAACCCCAGGTGTTATGGTAAGGAGGAGTAGTACCACCGGGAGGAGTTGTGATGGGTGCTCCTTCCACATCCACCACCAAGTTGCTGCCGCTGATGGCGTGACTTGACGAAGATGCGCTGCTTCTAGAGCTCCATTGTTGCTGATTTGACAGAAGAGAGAGAGCACAGCTCGAGTCCACGATGCTGCCGACCCCTGTGTTGTTGTAACATTCTCCCGAACCTGGAAACCCTGTCCCACCGTGGTATACATTCGGCGGGGGATTCTGCTGCCAGAGATGGGGAACCGACCTTCCCGCTGCAGTTTCAGATGATCGCCCAGACGGCGGCCATGCTTCTCTACCGGGTGACCTGGGGAATGCACTGAAGTCGAGAAGAAAGCCGCCTCTGCCACTTCCACCATCATCTGGTCGACATTGAGACGACAGACAGGGAAGATGTGAGGGCAAAGTTGCCTTGGAAGAGTTAAAACAAAGGATTAGAGGCACAATGCTATCTTACCGAAAAGACTCGACGACAGTCTGCCATAGCGAGATGACAACAACGAGCCAGATGGGGGCTTCCTCCGGCGCTCGTTATGCCCAGCCAGCCGCCTGCGACAACTCCTTTTCCCTTGGTCGAATTCCGAGAGCTGATGAAACCTGAAAAATAATACAAGGGGCCGTTAGCCATTGACAGAGATGAATAGAGAATTATGATCGGTAAATGATGATCGAGAATCAGGGTTACAAGCTATGAGTTGAAACCTAGATACTCCTCAGTAGCCTCCACAATCAGCCCCATGGAATTCAGCTATACCTAGTATGGAGAAACTGAACTCTGATAAACAGAGCATTAGCGCACTCAAGAGCACCTGTTCTGTGCATTAGCTGATTGCTACGCGGAGCAGACGATTAAACCATCCGCGAAGAGTAAAGCATTATGATCGGCAAAAATGGAGGAAGAACACAAAGCAAGAGGCTTTACAACAATCCAACGCAAACCCACAAGATTGGAGACAAACCTTGCTTGAGATCAGCAATCAACGGCAGACAAAAGAAGGCTACCAAAAAGATAAAAAAGAAGCACAAGAAACAGAGAGCCATGGAAAGCTACCGTTCAGCAAAGCTAAAACTAAACCCAAAGCCAGGTGGTAGCTCGTAGCTGCAAGATTAACCTAAATACTACAAAATCTCCTCCACAATATCAAAAAAGAAGTAAATTTTAACAGTACGAACAAGGATATCCTAGCATATAGATTACGAAACTGAAGAGCAATCCAGCAGTGATCAAGAAAACCCACATAACAAGGGAGAGACAGAGTGAGAGAGAGAGTGTGAAAATGGTAACCTGCTACACTGCTGGCAGAACCTCTGCTGCAAGCCAGCAACAATGACGGTAGGGGTCTTGGAGTGAGTCCCGCAGACTTTGTGCCTGGAGTAGTAAGGCTTGGCATCGCTCAGATCCAGGCTGCAACCTTCAACTTGGCACCTTGGGATAATCTGCTGCTGCGGCGGCGGCGGCGGCGGCTGTGGACCCTTCCTGGCGGCGGCGCCGGAAGGCGGCCTGGCGGCGGGTGGAGAAGTGGAGAGCAGACCCACATGATCCCCGAAATAGATCTTCTGCCCAAATTGCAACCCATTGATGCTGTTCGACTCGGCAGCCGAAGTAACAGAAGAAGAAGAGGACGAATTGGGAGGAGAGAAGGAAGAAACAGAGTGGTGGGAGGGGAAAGTGTTTCCCCCTGAACCCCCAATGTCCATAATTGGTGCCTGCAAGCAAACCCACGAACCAAATCTCTCTCTCTCTCTCTCTCTCTCTCTCTCTCTCTCTCTCTCTCTCTCTCTCTCTTTCTCTCTCTGCCTACACAGCTTCTGATTCTCCCATGGGGGATTGTTGGGAGGGATAAACAAGTTGCAAACACCAACAGGAGCAACAACAGCGATAATCAGTCAAGCTAAAGAGGGGAAGCACAGAGAAAGAGGGGAGAAGTAAGTACAAAAGGCAAAGTTCGCAATATATTATTGTTGATATTGAATGGAGAAGGAGGGAGAGAGAGAAAACCAGGGGAATGATGGTTTGGTTAGTTGGGTTAATAGCTGCGGGGCAGGGGAAGCTGTTAATAATAATAAGTAGCTTCACTGTAAAAAGAAAAGATGGGGAAAAGCAGAGCAAATGCTGACGATGGATGGGCCATTTATATAAATTTGGGAATGGCAGCCAGCCAGAGCTACCAGACTGACTCAGAAAGACAGAGAGAGAGAGAGAGGATATTTGGTTGCTTGCTTGCTCTTTTGTTTATTTTATTTTGTTGAAGGGGGTGGAAGATAAGTAAGTTTGTCAAATCGATTTATGTCGTTTAGTTGGTTTGATAAGTGGTATGTTTGGAGTATGACTAGTGTTTCAATAAGTTTATTTTTGTTCATGTCTGGCTTAGCAGCATGTATTCAAGGAGACAGAGCGAATACCAAGTTCGAACAGGTGACCAATGGGTTCGACCTGGACACCGAGTCGGGTTGGGACCTAGTGTTAATGTTCGGGTCATGTTGGGTTGGCTAATTTTGGGTCAAATATTGCCCCAAATTCATCGGATTTTGGGTCGGGTTAAAGATTGTTTTCAGTTATGAGCGCTCTCAGAAACAATATCAAACATGTTTCATATTTTTTTAACGAACACAAATCTTCA
Source organism: Linum trigynum (assembly GCA_964030455.1). NCBI lineage: Eukaryota > Viridiplantae > Streptophyta > Magnoliopsida > Malpighiales > Linaceae > Linum > Linum trigynum. The sequence goes on along the minus strand of OZ034815.1, from coordinate 41,244,953 downwards.
CATGTACATGACAATAGTTTACCTAACACATGTCACTTAACAGATTCTCAAATCCTCCCGTGCTAATGAAATGAAATACAAATTGTACAAATCGTAAAAAAAAAATAATCACTAGAGTAATATTGCTACAAGAAATACATGATATATGATTATCCTTAAACTCCGAACATGTTTTTCAAATCCTTGTGATTTTTTTTTTTAAAATCTCATCAATTTATGAGTCATTTTATCATTTCGGGAGTGACATATGAAATGGAACGTGTCTAACAATTCGATCCGCTAACCCACTCAACCCGATACAAAAAATCATGGGTTAATCTGGTTTGGGTCATTCGGATTTCGAGTTATAAAATTTTCTACTTTTCGGGCGGTTTCGGGTCGGGTCAACGGGTCAGGTTATAATTTGTCAGATCTATAAGTGATGATTGACATTATTTTGACATAAATCACATGTTTAAAATGACGGTTATGAAGCAAGTGCATTGAATGCACCCAAAAAAGTAAGTGCATAAAAAACGCCAATATATATATATATAATATTTGAAAACAATTTTTCCAAAATCTATATTCATATTTAAATAAAATTCAAAATTTCAAACAAAATAAAAAATCTTCATATTTAATGCCAACATTCAAACTTTTATACTTGAATACAACAAAATTACATAATAATCTAAACATTCGTACTTGAATCGAGCAAATAATATAAACACTTATCTTTCAAATTCAACAAATAAATCTTCTTCATTTTTTTTAATTGAACTCACTAAAACGATATCATTTTGTATAGCTGTCAACAATCAATTACATGGTTGACATGCCAACCGGTTACCCGGCTCAATCCGGTTCTAGGGGCTGGCATGACACAGGTTTGACAACCATGGAAGCACCTCCACAATGCACTGACTCACTACTCACTGAAAGCGACAGTCTTTCTCGCTCCACTTTCTCTGTGGCTCTCTCTCTCTCCCAAATAATGGAGGAGGCACAGTCGCTATTTTCAATGTGACTATGACTGTGATGTAACATTACTTACTATTTTCGTTTGGGGGATTATTAACAAAAAAAGCAACACTTTTTCAGTTTTCAACTAAATTGGAGGTTGTTGGGGATGCTCGGTTTCATTTTGGACTCCAAATTAGTTGTTGTCGCCTTCAACCGCTAAGTTTGTGTCCATAATATTGGATAAACTGAGTAAAATTTGATTCTACTTGTGCTGGAAATTGATGGATTGGAACTCTGGATATTTACACTTTGTTCGGTTAGAACGAGATAGGGAAAGAGTGTAAATTAGAGGGGTAAACACAATTTAAAAAAAAATTGCAATTGTTTGGTTAATTTGTAAGTTGTAATAGTAGGGATGCAAAAGGGGATGCAAATTTATTATTGCTATCAAGGGAATGAATGATGGGGAGGCGAGGAGCGGCAGAGAAATTATGGATAAAAGTCACTACTTTTATCAAAATACCCTTGATATTAGTCAAATAAGACATGCATAAAAGTCACAAAAACATTATTCGAAAATACAATGGAAATCCTTCTTAAAGTAGTATTCAAACATAATCCTCATTAACTCTCAAGTCCACCAACAATGTATAAACTTAAATCAGTTCCGATGGAAGCTATTCGGGGCACTTATAACCCTTGTGATGACATCTTGGGCAACAACTATGTCCCTACCATTTATCTTGATGCTCTTGAATCTTGATTCCCTGCAGCACCTAAATGCGGGCGTGGAGTCAGTTTTAATCATAGTTTTGCTTTAATGGTGGAGCAATTCACAATAACATGCTTGAATAAATAAATAAATAAATATGCTCGTGCAATGCATAGTACATCATTCGTATTGTTTTATACAAAAGGGGGTCTCAAACTCTACTAAACTAGCACACTGACCGACATCAATCAGTATGTGTGAGCTTCCACCTAATGAGAAGACACATCAAGATCATAAACTTTCACCTAGTAGGAAGTAAGGTAACTATTTGCTATCTAAGCAATTGACCGGTACCAACATAACTTATCATATGCATAAACCTTGTGCCACTACTATGGCTTCGTGCCAGTCAAGAGTGCCATCAAAATGAATCTTCACCGTAAAAACCCACCAACTACCAATGACCGAGAATTGATGTGGAGGTGGAGGAGGACAACGCAGTGGAAGAGCTCTCATGAAACCCATCCTTATGATGCCCATTGGCATCAAACTGAGGTAAAAAAGAAGTGAGAAAAAATCCAAGGAACCAGTACTATTGGGTAATTCTTCTAGGGTCATGGAATAGTACATTACTTGCTCCAGAAAACATGGCACGAAATTCACATACAACGATCCACGGGGTCATACCACAAGTACCCTTTATGTTTAGCACTATAACCCACAAACACACAACAAGTCGTCTTCGGTTGAAGCTTATGACATTCTCTGCGAGGTAACAAGACAAAACACACACCCCTGAAAAACACGCTGAGCTAAATAACCTGGTGACTTGCCAAACAAAATATGATACGACGAACACTGTCCCAACAAAGGCGTAAGATATCATTAATTAAATACACAATAGTGCTTCGACCCAAACACGATTTAGAACTTGAGAGTGAAATAGAAGAGCTCTAGTGAGTTCCAAAACATGTCTATGTTTGCGTTCTACAAGATCATTCTAATGTGAAACACCAGGGAAGGATTCCTAAGGCAAAATTCCTTTGATTTGTAGAATGCAAGAAGCTTTGTAGGCATAAACTCTCCTCCAGGATCGGATCGAAGCACCTAAATGGTCTTAGCAAACTGCTGTCTTCACCATTTGAACAAAATCTTTGGCTAAAGATGCCAACTTAGACTTATGCTTGAAGAAAATACACCCACGCAAACTCGTAGCATGATCTATGAATAGTACAAAATATCGAATTAAATAGTGACCATGAAATATTACAAACTTGTGAGTTGATTTTTCTTTTTGTTAAGTGTTAAATACTGAACACGCTTAGGCAACTTTTAAACACGTTTATTCGACACCTAAGTATTAGACAAGATCCAATACCCGCTTAAAACCTTCGTAAGCTTTGGTATTTATTGCTTCCACCCAATCATGTTATATCCACGTGAAAAGAAAGGGGTAAATGTCACATTTGATCACTGAGATTACTAAATCGTGTCATGTTTAGTCACCAGAAATATTTAATATCAATTTTGGTCACTCGAGTACTGAAACAGGTCACATTTAGTCACTCTTCCGTTAGCCTCCGTCCAACTCTGGTCACTCGAACGGGAGAGTGACCAAATGCGACATGTTTGAGTAATTCGAGTGATCAAAATTGATATTAAATTTTACTAGTGATTAAACATGACACGATTTAGTAATCCTAATGACCAAATGTGGCATCTACCTACCCGAAAAGAAAGTAAGGAATTGAGAGAAGAGAAGACATGTACTTTTGCCGCCTCCTGATTTGGTCATTTGATGGCTGCGAATATGGGAACTGTTACACATTTATTCTTTTGATAATCCACTTTTCCTGAAATTTTCACTATACTTATTTGATGGCTCTCATCCTCCAGTCTGCTCACCTTTTTGCATTGGGGATACCACATGAGTACAAATGGTCGCTTAATTTTTTTCTCAACAAGTTATTTTATCACATACATATAGTATACAACATAAAATCAGTTATTGCTTACTACTATACTTAGGGATTTTCATTTGGTTTTGGTTTAACCGAAACCAAATCAATTAGAAAGCTAATGGTTTCATTTTTTCGGTTTCAAACCAATAAGCAACTTAATGGATTTTATTCGGTTAAAACCGAAAAACTAATAAGAATAAAATTATTTATCAATAAATAATATTTTTTTGTTTCTTTTGACATGCATGCCAACCAATAATTTGTAATGGTCATTTACCATTATAATGACGTTTATTAAATACAAAGGAGGAAAATGAGAATAAATATGAGTGTATGAGTCTGTGTTGGTTTTTTGGTTATCCAAACCAAAACCAAAACCCTTAAGGCTCTTATTGGTTTTCGACAACCAAAAACCAATAAGGACCTTTTTGGTTTTGGTTTTTGGGATTTGATTTTTTGTTTTGGTTTTTCATACTTAATGGTTTGGTTAACCAAATCAAACCAAATTGACAGCACTAACTGTACTCGAACATCCAATTGAAGAATTTCAATACATGTCATTAATTATAAGCGCACCTCAATTAGCGGTTTGAAAAATAAAAATGAGTGAACTACGACGGGGCATCAACGTCATAGAGAAGTTGGAGACAATAATTGAGTAAATCATCTACATTGCGAGGGGGAAAAAAGTTTAAAACATTATACATTTGAAATTATCAAATTACCGACCACGAGTAAAAATACCTCCAAAATAACCTATCAATACCGATAAAACAACCACGTAGAGAAAAATTAACGCTAGTAAAAGTTCTTCACTCAAGTCCTCACAACTTTTTTTCTATGGATGCCTCAACATGAAAGGGGAAAAGAGGAAGGTTGCATGTCTTGCACCACAAGTCTACAAAGTACAATCACTCCAATAAAATACGATAATTAATTGAAATCGAAAAGTAGATCACATTTAATTGATAATAGTATTCTTGTGTTTGAATCCAATACGGTATACATATTTGTGCAAACTTCAATTTCGTATAAGTTGATTTTCTTATGAGGGAGCATGTTAGTAAATGGTATCATATATATTATTTAATCTCTTCCAACAACTCGATTTGTTGATACTAATTTTTTTTTACAAAGAACATTAATCGAAAGCTAAATCATGAATTATTGATTGGTTTAGGATTTATTATTAAACCTCTATCAACAACTCGATTTATTGATACCGACGGTTATTAACAAAGAAGACCATTTGAAACAGTACGAGTGTACGACTAACTAAATCAATAATTGTTTGGTACGCAGAATGATATTCTTGATATTTTTTTTACTACTAATGTATTTTAATTTACCAAAAAATTTCAATTTAAGATTATATTAACAAAAACTATTTTATCATATGTATTTTTTTTATTAGGTGGACTCACCCTTAAACGAAATCCTGGCTACGCCACTGATAGTATACAACAATAAAATCAGCTGTTGCTTACTGACTTACTGTACTCGGACATCCAATTGAAGAATTTCAATATATATGTCATTATATAAGGGCACCTCAATTAGCGGTTTGAAAAATAAAAATGAAAGAACTACGACGGGGCATCAACGCCTGAGAGAAGTTGGAGATACAATAATTAAGTAAATCATCTACATTGTGAGGGGGAAAAAATTAAATCATTATACATTTGAAATTATCAAATTACCGATCACCCGAAAATAACCGATCGATAGCAATGAAACAACCAATAAAATTAACGCTACAAAGTACAATCACTCCAATAAAAAAAAAATATTGTCCTGAATCCTATAATTTGAAACAATTAAGGTATTGATAATAACTTGAATTGGATTATCTATGGTGTATGACTGTATACACATTTGAGTTTTTGTATTTGATTCGGTCTGTAATCTTTATTCCTTACTAGATTGGAATATGGTTAGACCGTATAGAGAAGTACTATCTATACTTCTCAATAGTATTATATATACTTCTCACAATCCCTTTGTAGTCTGTAATCTCCTCAAATATAGTGAAACAAGATGTCTCTTGCCCGTAGACTAACTAATGCAACCACGTAAATTCATGTGTTTTCTTTCTTTCTTGTACTGTTAATTATCCCGATCCTTTCTTTAACGCGAAGAAATGATGAGGAACATTAAACTAAACATATTTTACAATTTCCCATTACATGGTCCCATTAGATTTTGGAGGATGTACTTTGGCAACACAACTATACTATACAAGTCAAGATGCTCCTCCTCCTCACCGGTCCAAAAAGAGAAAGGAATTCGTTATCATGTTTGTTTGTTTGTTTGGTTTTTTTTTTTTATAATATCAAAAGGCAAAGCGTGCGCACGACACAAGCATAGTTAGTGCTCCATTAATCAAATGGCTTTTGCCTCTTCGCCACCATGATTTGCTCGGAGCTTCCCAGGTATAAATTTGAAGTGGTCCAGTCTCCAGATAGTCATCCACATTATTTGAAGTACACATTTATGCGTTTAAAAAAAAAAAAATTAAACATGATGATGGGCTTATCTGTACCACACATCAAAAGCCAAAATCTCCTTTATCAATAATTAATTAATCACCAATGTTTCTATTTCATTATCTTGGTTAGCAGATGGTTTAGATTAACATCCTACCTTAATCACGTTACTATGAATTTATGATATAATAACAGCCCAAGTGGGCGGGCTTAATTTTTTATATAATTTTTGTTAATTAAGAAGCCCATGGTTTTTAGTTTTTACACTTTATAGTTTACTTCACACCAAGAATGTTATGGAACAATCCAAGTACCACATCGAAAATACAAGGGAAGGAAATCTTGTATATTAGAGTCCACCTAACCCAATTAGTTCGAAGCCTTTTGGGGAGGACACCCAAAAGTAAAACCGTGCGAGCTTGGCCCAAAGCGAACAATATCATACTAATGAGCAGCCCCGTTATGACAAGTGGTATCGGAGCCTGGTTCGGCGGATCCGGGGCGGTGGACGTCAGTTCGGTGGGAGACCCTCGTTCGGTGACCTCAAGATTTGAGATCTGCGTCTGGTTTGGTGGATCCACGAGAGATTTCGGTTTGGCGGATCAAAAAGAGTTCCGCGTTTGGTGGATCCAAGAGAGATCCACGTCTGGTAGGCGGATCAAAGAGAGTTCCGCGTCTGGAAAATCTTTGTAGCAAGAAGCCCATCGATACAAGGTGTCTGGCGGATCAAGATAATCGCTAAGGTGAGGACACGATGTTCGTGGTCCTTAGCTTGACGGGAGGATTGTTATGGGACAATCCAAGTACCACATCGAAAATACAAGGGAAGGAACCCTTGTATATTAGAGTCCACCTAGCCCAATTAGTATGAGGCCTTTTGGGGAGGACACCCAAAAGTAAAACCGTGTAGGCTTGTCCCAAAGCGGACAATATCATATAATGAGCAGCCCCGTTATGACAAGTGGTATCAGAGTCTGGTTCGGCGGATCCGCGGAGGTGGACGTCAGTTCGGTGGGACCCTCGTTCGGTGACCTCAAGATTTGAGATCTGCGTCTGATTTGGTGGATCCACGATAGCCCAATTAGTACAAGGCCTTTTGGGGAGGACACCCAAAAGTAAAACCGTGTAGGCTTGACCCAAAGCGGACAATATCATAATAATGAGCAGCCCTGTTATGACAAGTGGTATCAGATCCTGGTTCGGCGGATCCGCGGCGGTGGACGTCAGTTCGGTGGGACCCTCGTTCGGTGACCTCAAGATTTGAGATCTGCGTCTGATTTGGTGGATCCACGAGAGCCCAATTAGTACGAGGCCTTTTGGGGAGGACACCCAAAAGTAAAACCGTGTAGGCTTGGCCCAAAGCGGACAATATCTTAATAATGAGCAGCCCCGTTATGACAAGTGGTATCAGAGCCTGGTTCGGCGGATCCGCGGCGGTGGACGTCAGTTCGGTGGGACCCTCGTTCGGTGACCTCAAGATTTGAGATCTGCGTCTGATTTGGTGGATCCACGAGAGATCCACGTTTGAGCTACATCTGACGGATCGAGGGAGGTTTGGCAGATCAAAGAGAGTTCCGCGTCTGGGAAAATCCTTGTACCGAGAAGCCCATCGATACAAGGTGTCTAGCGGATCAAGATAATCGCTGAGGTGAGGACACGATGTTCGTGGTCCTTGTCTTAAGGGGAGGATTGTTATGAGACAATTCAAGTTCCACATCGTAAATACAAGGGAAGGAACCCTTGTATATAAGTGTCCACCTAGCCCAATTAGTACGATGCCTTTTGGGGAGGATACCCAAAAGTAAATTTAAGTACCACATCGTAAATACAAGGGAAGGAACCCTTGTATATAAGTGTCCACCTAGCCCAATTAGAACGAGGCCTTTTGGGGAGGATACCCAAAAGTAAATCCGTGCGGGCTTAACCCAAAGCGGACAATATCGTAATAATCGAACAGCCTGGTTTGACAAAGAACATGGAAGCACACCTCATGAGGTGGAATTAACTAGTAGGTTCTTGTAGCACAGATAGCTAGGATGCATAACCAGATGAAATGAGTTTATATTGTTTTCACAAAGAAATTGACTTTTGATATATTTTGACGAAAATTTTTTGTGCCACCCATTACCGTCATTGTATCACTATGTGCCACCTTTGTTTTTAACCCAAATGTCAAGAAAATTTGCACAGAAGGAACGAGTTTATCGTGGGTTATTGTGATTGATCCATAGATTTTCAGGGGAAAAAATTAGTCCAAAATTTAACACCTTATACCAACATAGTCGATGGTGGTAAATTGGTTAGTATATTTCTATTATCATGTATACGCTGAGATATATTCTTACACTAAGATATATTCATACTATCATTGTAATTATTGTAATTTTTATGTACTATCATATGTTACCAGCATGGTATAGAGTGATATTGTGGTAATATATGTTTTTTTCCAAAATATATAAAAATAATTTTTTTATAGATCACAATTAATATAATTAAAAATTAAATAAAAAAGATATAATACGTTAAATTTGATGGTAGAAAATTTATACACAGATTAGTAACCACATCAGGACCTTCTACCTTATTTTAAAAAAAAAACAAATGCAATAATTTGAATTATGCAAAATCATGCCGAAAGTCCATTTAGTTTTATTGTTATACCGAATTGAAAAATGGAGTACTAAAAGTTGAATTGAAGTGTATTTATAATTTAATTAAAAAAAGGTCCAGTGCTGTTCAGTAGCTCGCTGTAGTTGAGAGTTGACAGTAGACCAGGCCAGCCCAGAAGGATATTGCTGCAGTCTGCACCCTCAACTAAGATTTGTTCAGAAAACGGATCCACGCCAAGATATTTATTCCTCAAATTTTTTTTATCAGAAACAAAGAAGAAAAGATGCTTGTTCATGTTGACAGAATGCCAATTCAACTGTGAGATAATAGTACACAAAACAAAAAGAAAAAGAAGAGAAGAGATTTCCCTAAAACAAAGCAATAACTCATTTGGAAGTTGAGATGATTAAATAGATGTATTGTTGTGGGTTAATTCTCTAAATATATTTTTTTAATTTACCACGTATATTGTGTTTTTAAAAGTATTTACAAGAATATTGTGTTTTGATGGAGGGAAGTTGGCGACGACGCCCGAGACTCAGAAAATACAGTTTTTAAAGATAAAGCCAGCAACGGCGCCCCAGTCTCAGGCTTTGGCGCTATCTGAAATTTTGCAAAACCTGAGACTGGGGCGCCGTCGCTGGCTTCCTTTGTTTTTTTAATTCCCCTCCTCGCCCTCTCGCACAGACCCAATCCTCCCTCCCCCATCCACCTCCTTCATCCTCCTCCTCCATCCCGACCCCTCCTTCACCCTACCAGCGCCGACGCCGAGAACAGAGCGGCAGCGCCTCAGACCCAGCTCCGACGCCGAGAACAGAGCGACAGCGCCTCAGACACAGGCGGCGGCGCGAGGGAGAAAGCGACAGCGCCGCGGGATGTCCGACGACGAGCAGCAGGCCCCCGGCGGCAGAGGAAGAGGCCGAGGGCGGCGTGGCGGCGGCGGTGGCGAACGCTGCAGGGGTGAGTCGTGGATTCTCGCCGGCGGCCACTTTTTTTTCGGCGACATTTTTTTTTATGTTCTAATATTTTTTTTTCCAGTTCCTAGGCTTATCGATCCTTGTTCGATGAGACCACCACCTGCCACGATCGATACTGCTCCGATGGATCCGGAACTTCTTTGGGGGCATGGTCACCATCGGATTGACGCAGTTTGGGCAAATGAGGTAAGTTTTTTTCAAACTAGGTTCACCAAGAGGTGCGAAACTTGTCCCATAACAAGCCATCACTGTTTTCAGCTTGTAGACATTGTTGACAAACCTATACGCATTAACACCCATTCGGTTGCAAGCTGCAATGGCATGAGAGCAAGGAATTTTATTTCCTTGAAATTTACCACAGGTGCAAAATCCCGTCCGGTTGGGGTCGTCAAAGTGCACTGTGAGTGTGTTTGACCCCGTCATGTTGAAATTGTTGGGAGGAGTCTGAACTACATAGATGCCTTGACTTCGATCAAGAGCTGTCACAGAATGTCCAACTGCCTTTTGTGACCACGCCTTCATCAGCTCTTCGCACTTGGTGGAGAATTGTGAAGGACCACTCCTAATTTTTGCTCCTGTCTCCAACCTGTACTTATCGAATTTCTCCACCAATCGCCAATAGGTATGTTGCACAAGAGAAGCTATAGGAAGTGCACGAATACCTTTGAAAATACCATTGACGCTTTCTGCCATGTTGGATGTCAGGATAGACCAACGACGCCCACCATTGTAGTTATCGTGTGCTAAACTCCAACGAATCTGATGTTGATCCACCCAGTTATCACATGAAATATTTCTATCAGCGGCCACCTTCTTAAATTGCTCAACTTGACGATCAAACTTCTCCAACCGTTTTTCTCCGGCTAACAAAATAAAATAAACCACCACACGGGTTAGATAAATTCATGACAAAATTACATGAAACAAGTAACAAAATTATATGAAGAAAGCTTACCGACTCGAAATAGTTGATTATACATAATTCTGCTTTTAGTCTTCCTTTGCAAATTGCTTGCATAGTGTCGCATGCACCACCTCCACTCCCAACCTCTTCCGATGTTATTCATGGCTTCATAGAGTCCTGCATGTCTATCTGAGATGATGCATACATCATTTCGATCAGTCAAACCCTGAACGTGACTTATGAACCATGGCCAACTATCAGTATTCTCACTCTCGACTATGGCAAATGCAATTGGAAAAATCTTCTTCCGTCCATCAAATGAGCTCGCCATGAGTAGCACTCCTTTATACTTCCCAGTAAGAAATGTTCCATCAACAACCACAACGCCTGGACAATTCTTGAATCCATCTATACAAGGTCCATAAGCCCAGAATACTCGCTGAAATATTGAATGACCTGGTTGAGTCGAAGGAACTCTTACCCAATGAATCACCGATGTTGGCATTTTTCTCTTGACCACCCGCAAGAATGTTTGCAAAAAATCATAGGATTCTTCCCAATTTCCATGCAACTTCTCCAATGCTCTTTGTTTCCCATACCAAGCCTTCTTGTAAGTAACTTGCATATTAAACTTATCTTTCAACTCGGCCTGAACAGTTAGAACACTCAGATTTGGTTGGGCACGTACCAAGTGTTTGACGGCCTCAGATATCACGTCGACATCAAGATGGCGATGATCCGTCGGTTGAGTCGTATTGCTACAAGTATGCACCAACTCGACCTTTCTCACGCTCCAATCGCCTCCTATTTCTCGACATCCAAACCGCACCATCCAAGGACATTTGTCCTCCTTGTGCATCAAACATCTGATCTTCCAGATGGAAGGTGACGACTCCACCATGTTATACTGAAAGTTGCGTTGTAGTGCATAGTGTTTCATCGCCACCTGTGCAGCTTGTTTCGAGTGAAATATTTGTCCCTTGTAGAATTCCCCATCAAAACCACCAACAGTAGACCCTGGAATTACGCCATATGAATCAGCATATGATAATTCCTCGTCCTCTTCATTACCCTGCAAGTAAAAATATGGAGGAAAATTAGGTTGTTCTCCTCCCTCCCCGTCGTCGTCGTCGTCCTCCTCCTCCTCCTCATCATCGTCTTCCTCATCTCCGTCATCACCGTCATCATAATCATGATCAGATGGCATGCTCCATGTGTCATCACCGTCATCATCGTCTTCCTCTCCACCCCGATCCTCACTGAGCTCAGCATGTATCTCAGCACCCAAACAATAAGGATTTTGTGCCATAAAATTCCAAAGCACATTTAAGCTATCATCATCGACAATAGGCATTGCATAATGAAATAAAACACCATTCTGCCATTCTGGAAGACAGTAGGTGAAACCTGTAATCACAACACTATCTTGTACTGTTTCGTCTCTAATCCGTATTCTCCGAATTAGATGATCACAAAGTTTCTGATAGTTCACCCTGGATGGAATAGTCATCTGGAAACTTAGACCACCAACAAAATGGACACCCAAATTGTCTTCTACTTTCTCTGATCGCCACCGAACAGCTAGTTCAAATCTTCTAAAACCACTACATAAAAAACAAACTCACTAATTACTAACTAGACAAAATCATTATGATGAATACATGAAAAAAAAAATACGACTCTTACCTGTTATTAGCCATCTTCCCAGCAACCAGACAGCAACACCAGAGCTTCTTTCAGAACTTCTTTCAGTTTTTTGGTGATGAAGAACCGAAGGAAAGGTGCAGTATATATGGTGAGGGGTGGTGCTGGAGTGGAACAAAATGGCAGCGACAAAGCCCCAGTCTGGGGCGCCGACGCTATTACCTTCTTAAAAGCGACAAAGCCCCAGTCTGGGGCGCCGTCGCTGTGTTTTGTTTGTTTAAAATGCATCCAGAGGCAACGCCTGAGTCTAAGGCGTCGGCGCTTTAGACATATAAAAAAACACAATATTGTTGTAAATACTTTTAAAAACACTATATACGTGGTAAATTAAAAAAAAAACAATATTTAGGGAATTAACCCTATTGTTGTGACTTGTGAAAGCAAGTCATAATATTATACATGTATTGTTTAAATTTGATGCATTGTAGAATACATAGTTTGATATGTGTGATTGTGTATGTCATATCAGCTAAAAGCTGAGACAAAACAATCTCAACTCAACAATCTCAACAATCACAACTAAAAGTTGAAATATTACTATCACTCAAATTGAGTGATTGTTTCTGTAACATCGCATAAACAATCCATGTATTGTTTCTCCTAAAAAATAATAATAATGCATTCTAAAAACTTCCAAACGAATTCCTACCTTTCCCTAGTCCAACGTTGATAATAATCCTAGTCCAACTTTCCTTCAATGACAATCAAAAAATCATTGTTAATAAGGTGTATGATTAACTAAAAGAAGTAAAATTATTTTGGAAGCTACGTTCTTGAAATCCAAGTTACATGCTAGTTCAAAATTGTAGTAGACTCCGTCCGCAATTTATCGGAGGAGGGGAAAAAAACATTTGGGTAGAGAGTTAACAAGTCAACTTTGATGATTGAGTATATATATAAAAGATCTCATCAAATTCAAATTTAAACAAATACATGTTCGTTCAAGTGATTATTTTCTATTTAATTTATTATTCTTGTACATTTTTTTATCTCTCTATTTTTAACAATAAAAAACAATTTTCACGTTAACAAGGTGGGTTAAAGGGTTGGGGGTCATTTCAAAAAGAGATTTCAAGCTCCAATCCACCCTTACTTCTCTCTAATGTTGGTTTCAATGTCGTCTTTCACTCTAGAGAAGTTGACTTCCATAATACTAGACATTTTCACGGACTTTGTAGCTTAAACTAGAAAGAGTTTTCCTAGAAACCTCGAGGGAGAAAAAATGGTGCTCTTTAGAGCGGTAAATGAGCCAACCTGCTTCCAAGCATCTCGACATTCGAATCGAAAAAAAATTGTTTGACATTCGTAGCTAGCCGATTAGTTAGTAAATGAGTCAAGTTTGAGCTAGGTCATGCTCAGCTTGATATGCTCGTGAGCTAGTTTGACTCGGTGTCTTGTTGATCTAAGCTCGCGAGCTGTATTGTTTAGAGCTTGTGGGATGCTTAATTACTCTACTGAACATGGACATTATCTTGTTAGTATGAATGTGTATGGAAGATTGTTGTTATTTTTAGTTTCTAGTATTATTTTATCATTTAAATTTTTATATTTACAAATTTTTTAGCAAAAAATATTTTCAATCGAGCTCATCTTGAGCTAAGTTTGTACTCAGCTTGACAAGCTATGTTAATGAGCATTTATCGAGCTCTATCGAGTCGTGCTCGAGCTAGATTATTTTTATTCAAGCTGAGCACAAGTATGAGCTGGATTATCAAAATTCGAGCTCGAGCTGAAAAATTTATAAACGAGTCGAGCTCAAGCTAAGTAAAAACTCGACTCGACTCGTTTGCAGCCCTAGTTATTAGACATACAAGTTTGCACATTTTTGTATCTTTTTTCTTCATAAAACCGAATTCAAATACTCAAGTATGTTCTTTTTTCTTCATAAAACCGAATTCAAATTGGTTTAGCGGGAAAATTCAACAGATGTTATCTTTGGGTGGGTTTTCCCAGAATCCCAAAATTAGGGTAATGAGTTTGGTGCGATTTTGATATTTTAAATATCCGCACCAAATCCATCCAAATAAGTGGTATAACAATGTTCTAGACTCATTGGAATAGGGGTATAAATTGGTGCAGTTTGGGTTACCCTCCCATATTTTGTGGTCAACAACATTCACAAAGTTATGGTTATGTTAATCACAAACCACATCGCAGTGGTGAGTTGGTTATCACTACCCACTGCGGTTTAGTTGTGGTAAATTCATCTTTGCCGACATGGAGTTGCAACCACCACCAACGAATCCACAATTCACGATTAGACTATAATGATATACTGTCATGTTGTTTATGGAGATGAAATTTTGTATATCTTACTAAGCGTGGAGGTTTTGCGTTTTCGAGTTTGTTATTTAACTTTTATGTTGTAGAGAAGAAAGAGACGAAAGTTTTTTGCTTTATAAAATGCAAATTAGTCCCAGACGAAACATGCTTTAACTTTTTTGTTTTGACAACGAGTTTTTTTTTTAAAATCTTTTACGGAATCAACCATTGTTCTTTATATTATAAAAGATTATCAATAAGTATGGTGGACTTAAAGATAAATAAAAAATTTGTTAGACTAATCTAGTTACAGTGAGTTTTGTGGGTTAACCGTTAACGACTAATCACAAAATTCAAGATTTTACTAACCACAAGCAACCCATTGCCGATAAATCACGGGTATAATTACCCTCAATATGTATGATTTGGTACGATATATGCGTTATCCACAAACCTCAAACCAAACTTCCACTCGTACTTTGGACCGTCAAAGGGTCGCCACAAAATTTTACTTGGATGAGATGCGGGGACTCGTTGTAGTAATGGATTGCAGCATAACCAACCCAACAGCATACTGAACTTTGACCACCGACCTTTTTATCGAGGCCAAAATTTATGGACAGGGAAGGAGACGTGCATATCGATCCAAATCTGAAACTGGCTTGCAATTGGGTGGATCAATTTGCTAAGATTAAGGTTGTCTTTGTCTGCCAAATAGTTAAGTAAGAAAGAACGACAGTTCAGTAGTAAGTATAATAGTTTTGCTTTTGGCAGCTGCGTTTTCAAGGCGGATGTAGTGGTGCTAGTGAGCTGCAGCCCTGCTCTGCTGTGTCGTCCCTTTCCTGTACGAAATTAACCCGAACTTGTTTAACATTCGGAGTAATAAAAATAAGGCATTACGAGCTACCAAATGGATTGATATCTTGCGATTTCGACCCCTGAACAAGAGGCAGAGATAACATCGATTCATCCAATGAATCCCAAATTCTTCCAAGATCACACTGCGTTTCGAGATGAACATGCTGCCATTGATACTCTCTGAAGTGAACACAACCTCTTTAAGCTTTTTATCTTGTGTGTAAAATTTTGACATTGGGCCTGCCTCTTTGTGAAAATTCTGGGCTGGTCTCTGTCTCTATCAGTAATTTTCCATTTCCTTACCTGTTGGGCCCAGCATAGAGACCAATAAGAGCCCAAAGCCTGGAACCCGACGACCATTCCTGCTGACACTACACTGCAATGACAGCCATAACGAATGCTAAGCTACATACAATGATACAGCACAACTCCGGCGCAAAAAATGCAATGCCAAGAACAGATTCTACACGTTATCATCCCCATAAATCTTGTTCCTCAAATCCTGCCAAACATCAGGCCCTCTTCTATGCTTTTCTACGTATCGCCCGAAGAAGACAGAATCCGAGGAGGCAATCATATTGCTCAGGGAGAGACCAGGTTTAACCACTCCTTCATCTTTCAGCCAACCATACATCAGCAACCGAAGCTTGATTCTCTCTACCTTGAAGTTCAGCAAGGATGGAAATCCAACTACGCACGATATCGGATAACCAAACTCCTTCACCAGAAAATCGATCTTCATCGCGGTGACATCCTTCGACTGGTTAAGAATATGTGGGGATACCTTCACCATCCCCAGGACGGCTTCCCTGTCCAACCCGGCTTCTATGAGGTAATCAAACCTCTCCTGAAGCTCACTCCCTCTGCCGCGGAAAACCTTCAACGCTTTCGCCATTTCAGTGGAATTCTCCACATATCCCAGGCCCAACAAGAACTCGGTTTTACAATCCAATCTTTGCCCTCTTCGACTCTGCATCGGTTGAACTCCAACGCCCAGAACCCAGTTCTTCATTGTCCGGGGGTCCTCCCGGATGAGCTCACGAAGTCTCTTCTTCCCAATGTTCAAACGGTAGAGCAATGTCTTGGTCTTCTTCAGAGTACATGAACCGAGCAGCAACGCGTGAGAGTGAACGATCTCTGCAATCTCACATGGTTCCATTTTGATCTCGTCCAGCATGTGAATTCCCTGCCTCAAGTTTGAAACAAATTTCCCAACCTCCATTTTTGGGAATTGTTGCAAGATAGAGACTATCTTGGCCATTGAAGATCCTGTTTTGAGTAGTACACCGATTAGCAATACTGACTGCTCTGCGCCAAAAAGAATCTCTGGATGCTCGATCAAGAGCTGGCTTAGCTTCTTCTCGTCGCTATAACCTGCCCTGGTTATAGATTTCAGCAGCAGCAAAGACTGCTTCCAGTTACAGGAAGAATTCCTCTCTGATAATTGATCTTCAATCCATTGGAAGTCAATCCCTATTCTCTTCAATATCTCCATTACTCGAACGAAATCAATATTCACTTCCCCAGTCAATAGGTAAGGAAAGCAAGAAACAACTCTAGCCACGAAAGAAGTGCTAAGGCCTAATTCCTCATAAGCTGAAAGTTTTGCTGATAACACTCCCTTGCCATACCTGAATACTTCTGTGGCATCCCTGTAGATGATTCCGATACTGTTCCTCTCGATCCCGTAGGTAGCTAGAATGCGGTAATTCTCAAGCAGCAATTCGTCATCAGCCAAGAACATCAATTTGCGTGGCAGAAATGGGGAGTACTCACAAGGTTTCAATCCTAGGCTTTCGAAGAAAGGTTCGAATTCATTGATCGGATGGTAACAGATGAACCGAGTGATTGCCAGCGCAATATCACCTTCGGTGTTGACCTTTCTGATTAATTCACCGAGGAAATGATGCGAATGTCGACTCATATTCTCAGCGAAGTTGAACTCGAACCCTCTAGTGATATGCAAGTAGTCCAATAGAGCAGCTTGGGCCTCTTTTCTCATGGAAGGAGTGATTCTGCCGACCTTGTGGTCATTCTCGGAAGAAACCTTGCCTAGATCATCATGCATTTCAAGTTCATTCACTCTGTAAAACCTAGGAAAGGAACCCACCACCGGCAAAAATGGAGTTCTCTGAATATCCGCAAAATTGGGCGAGAACCATTTGACAACAGAGCTTACTCTAAATTTCAGCAAATGGGTCATGGGAAAACTACGCGCATAACTTCGGAAACGATAACCAGAAGATGTCGAAGCAAAGCATGAACTGACGGGGGAGCAAGCGAAGCAGGAAAAAATTGAAGCTTCTACTGAAGAGTTCTATCACCTTGGGTTCTGGTTGCGGCTTTTCTCAGGTCACTAAGCGGTTGTGTTGGCCATGAAAGATTTGAACATCACGCTTTAAGCCTTGTATCAATGGCTGGCATGCCATGGAATTATATTCTGTAAACTCTGATTCTCAAGAGAGGGGTTTTGGTTTGGGAAGAAATTGGGGCGAGGGTTTTACAACAGTGCATACGAGGAGGAAGGAAAGCGCCGAGGGCCTTTTCGTCCACACAGGGCTTTTTCTATATCCTGTTCCTCTAACTGTAAGCAAGGTTGTCAACTCTATTTAGCTTGTTAGCTCAACCAATTAAGTGGGTTTAGGCTTAATGATTCAACCATTTTAATTTGGTTTAATCCAGTCATTATCTTATTCATAAATTTATAAATTTTATCAAATTTCACTTAACATATAAGAAATAACATATAACATTACTCAGCCTATGGTAAGACAACCTAGTTGGTAAAAGGGCGAGTTTCGAGTTTGGGATGTGACAAGGTCCCAGGTTCGAATCTTAGTACCACCTTTTTGGTGTTCCCGGAGGCACCCTTGGTACAACGCTGGGCACTGCGCCGGGACAAAGTCCTTGATGGTTAGTATGCAGGTACCCCCAGGCCCCAGCCTCAGGTTTTGGGTTGCTGATGTTCCTGGGTTATCAAATAGGAAAAAACGCCGTCACGTGATCTGCAACTCAGTAACCTTGCAGAGGGTTGACTTGATGGGTGTGGGTGCCCGTTTCTCTCACCGGTTCAGGTTCAAAACAGGTCGACCCACGGGTTGACAACCTTGTGTATAAGTGAGTAGACAGTAGTGTGCTAACCAAGGTTGTCAACTCAATTAAACCATTAACCCATTCAAACAAGTAGCTAAGAGTCGTTGGTCCAATCGATTTAACCCGGTTTCCACATGATTATGTGGAGAAAATTTATTAATATTACATATTTGTATAAAGTTATTTCAATTTATATTCAGACAAAATATATAATATTTAGAGTACGCCTATTGTGACTTGCAAGTCAACATAACTTGCACCAAACAGTTGATCTAAACAACATAGAGATCGAACGGTTTCACCAACGTAGGCATTCTGGTAAAAAATAGAGGTCGACCTCAAACCTGCGAAGGTCGACCATTTTAAGGGACTCATAAACAAAAATTTCAACCATTCTCCTAACAAGAACGACCATATCAGCAAAGAGGTCGAACATTTACATGGAAAGGTTGACAGAAAAGAAGAATTCACTTGAACGAAGAGAGGTGAATAAGATGAATGTTGGCTAGGTGCCTAGGTCGACCTTTATAAATAATAGATTGATCGCTTGTTGGAAGATGAATGTTAGTATGCAGGTACCCTCAGGCCCCAGCCCCAGCCTCAGGTTTTGGGTTGCTGATGTTCCTGGGTTATCAAATAGGAAAAAACGCCGTCACGTGATCTGCAACTCAGTAACCTTGCAGAGGGTTGACTTGATGGGTGTGGGTGCCCGTTTCTCTCACCGGTTCAGGTTCAAAACAGGTCGACCCACGGGTTGACAACCTTGTGTATAAGTGAGTAGACAGTAGTGTACTAACCAAGGTTGTCAACTCAATTAAACCATTAACCCATTCAAACAAGTAGCTAAGAGTCGTTGGTCCAATCGATTTAACTCGGTTTCCACATGATCATGCGGAGAAAATTTATTAATATTACATATTTGTATAAAGTTATTTCAATTTATATTCAGACAAAATATATAATATTTAGAGTACGCCTATTGTGACTTGCAAGTCAACATAACTTGCACCAAACAGTTGATCGAAACAACATAGAGATCGAACGGTTTCACCAACGTAGGCATTCTGGTAAAAAATAGAGGTCAACCTCAAACCTGCGAAGGTCGACCATTTTAAGGGACTCATAAACAAAAATTTCAACCATTCTCCTAACAAGAACGACCATATCAGCAAAGAGGTCAAACATTTACATGGAAAGGTCGACAAAAAAGAAGAATTCACTTGAACGAAGAGAGGTGAATAAGATGAATGTTGGCTAGGTGCCTAGGTCGACCTTTATAAATAATAGATTGATCGCTTGTTGGAAAATGAGACGACAATCTTTTGAGATGTTGCGTATTTAAGTCGACCTCTACATTTTGACCAGTCGTCCTCATTTCACCCATAATGTCATGTACCTACTGAAATCTAACTAACTACCATAAAAATTTACAAATTCAATGCATAATAGATGATACCGTATTGAGCACAATAGTGAATGACACTATCAATTGGTTTAAATGAAGCAAATTAACTAGATTGAGTTGATATTTGGTGTATGAAGAGTAAATTTGAGAATGGATTGTTGTGGATGTTGGATTAAAACGTTGTTGGTATTGTTATCAATGATAAAGAGTTAAATTTTAGTGTAACCACCAGAAGAAATTGTCGTTGTACGGTTGAACCATTGGTTCAACCTATTAGTTTTAGGGTGGGGTGTTACAGCTGCACCAATGTTGTGAGTCTTGATGTAGTCAGCAAGGAGAGACTGAGTACCATTAAGCATCCACTACCTTAGAAACTTCAGTGGTTGAACGACTATACAGTCAACAAGGTGAACAAGAAGGTCAAGGTTCGATTTTAGATTGGTGAGTATGCAAATGAAGTATGGCGTGATGTTGCCCCATTGCAGGCTACTCATCTCTTATTGGGTCGTCCATGACAATTTGATCATGGATTTATTCACGACGAAAGACATAATAGCTACCGGTTCAAGCAAGGAGATCGAAAGTTTCTGCTCAAACCATTGTCGTCAACTAAAATCCGAGAAGATCAACAACATATGGAGATGAATTGGGAAAGGGAGAGAGGAAATGCAATTGGCTCGAAGTTGGAGGACCAAATTGGAACCCATCTTATGGCTCGAAGACACATGTTGACTGCGCTAAGAAGAATTTAGGCGGGAAGTTTTGATGATGTCTCTCTTGCAGGAACACACAAGTTTTGAGGGTAAAGCTTCTTCAACAGGGAGGGACTGATGTGATTCCCCGACCGACCGAGAATCAGAACGCAGTGATCGGGGTTGGCAGGCGGAAGGACGCCAACCAGAAGGGATCAAATCCCCGACTGGGGATCAGAAGGAGCGACTGGGGAATAGGAGCAAGAGACACCCCCGATCAGGAGGATTACATTCACTGATCGGGGATATGAAGGCACGCGACCGGGGATCGGGCGCTGACGAGTTCAAATTACTTTTTGTGTTTAGAATTCTCTTCCTTTTTCGGGTTTTTATTAGTTTTTGTTTCTATGGCCTTTTTAAAGGCTTAGACTCGAGTTTTAGAGTAGACTTTGAAGATTTTGGATGACTAAAAGTTTATTCTTGGTTTATTGAGCTTTTAGCTTGTGAATTGTGCTTTGTATTCCAGGTGGTCGAGCTTCTACCCTATATTGATAGAGTCTTCTCCCAGGTATGAAATTGCATTTCAATTCCGTTTTATCCTTAATCATAAACCATGTTCTTTATCGTGCGACTTTGATAACTACGCACACCGGTTTGCTCATGCCTCATATTATCCGTAGTGGACCACATAAAGCCGACATAAAAACTAAAAAACGAATGAAAAGAAACATATATAAAATTAACAATTGCACATGAATTGGGTATTAGATTCACTGAACCATACTTTCTTATCTTTTCTTCAGCAGAATCATTGAGCGGTACAACGACAAAAGGCAACACAAATGAAAGTACACACGACACATGGACCAACCAACCTGCCAAACGATAAAGAAGAATCCCATTTGAAGAACATTTCACAAGAGCCAATCACCCAATACCACATTTCAATTGCATGAAATTTATGTATAGTGTTGTAATGGAAGAATACAAATCCTCTCTTTTCTTTATCTATTCTCTTTACAAAGCATTGATTCTCTTTTTGAGATGGATTGAGCAAAGCATGGATTCTGCTTCTATCTGTGAAGCTCCAACCTCCAACTGAATTTTCCTTGTGCAGTAAGGTTTTTTTTTTTTTTACACATGTATGTATATTATATATGTATGTGCAAGGTAAATGTGCAAGTTTGAGAAAAGGGAAGAGCTTAAATGTGAAAGAAAGGTTTAAAAGTAGTAATGTATCTAACTTATTTTTGATGGGAAGTTGCCATTTTCAGACCCTTGTTGTGGAGCAATGGAGACTTCAGCATCTTGTAGAGTACTGTAAATTGTCTCCTGATGATCATCTTCTTGGGGATGGGATAATGTGGTCACATTGAAACTGTCCAAACTGTGGTTGCTGTTATTAGTGTTATTCCTTTTCTGTTGTTGATCAAACATCATCTTCAGCTGCTTTCCTTGCTCTTCAATCCTCAACTGCAAATTTCTTTGAATCTGTAGTACCCAAAAAGAAGAAAAAAAACATAATAGTCATTTATAAGCAGGTGTACAAGCCTAAGATTCTTATTTGTTACTACCTCCAGTTGTTCATGAAGACGCCTCTGAACATCTAGTTGTAGTTGAAGTGCCTCCCGGATTTGAAATCCACTGCAACACCATTATTAAGTAGAATCTGATCACTGTAGTTACTTGAAAGAACAGATCAGAAGATTAAAAAAAAAAAAAAAAGAGAGGAAAAAGATCTTAAAACTGATACCAACATGATAAAAGGGATCAAAGAAGGATCAAAGGATGAGGTTTTGTTTCAAGTTATAAGCTTGGCTTATAGGGATTGTTATAAACCAGAAGGAAACCCAGAAAGAGGAACTGGAAATCGATTTGAGGCGTACGCTTTCATGTCAAGCTGTGATACATCATTAATGCAACTTCTTGTTTCAGCCTTTCCTGCAATACCATCACCAACTTCCTCAAAGCAATTCTCAATTGGATGCATTATGACCCCTTTTTTTCTTCTTCTTTTGCTGTTCTGGGAAATACCCATATCCCTTTTTTTTGTTTTGTTCCCATAAAACAAATGGGTGGGGGTTTCTATTTCTTTTCTTTTCTTGTTGATGTTCATAGGACAATGGGACTCATTGTCATCACAAGATAGCAGGAAAAAGTTAAAATCCATTCAAAAGAGATGCTAAGGCTTAGTTTGGGAAATTTCACCTTCAGAAGATTCTGGCATGTACTTGGCAATCCTGTACTTCTGCAGATGACTTTTGACATGGAAGATGGTGAGTCCTTCTGAATCCATCAGCTTCAGAATGGCCTTGGGAGTTGCTTCTGCAAATCAAAATCGATCACCAATGTCATTTTCTCAGCTTTTCTTCAAACAAACTAACAACCACAACATTTCAGTTCCAAAAGTCACTCACTTTCTGCACCTCCAAGGCGATTGACACACTCAACAAACTTCTCATGGAGAGCTTGAGTCCATCGGATCCGGGTCTTATTCGATAAACCCGCTGCACCAGAACCACCTCCAGCTGAACCATACGACGATGATGATCCTGGGGACAGCTTCTCATGCCTCCCTCCACCAAATCCCATCTGTGAATATGGCACACCAACCTGCAGCTGCAGTAGCAACAATTACACAAACCCAGAATCAAAACCACTACCCAATTGAAGCAATTTCACAAAAAAACCCACCAACCAACTAACTAATTTTACATTGTGATCCTGATTTCCCTGGAAAGGAACCAGCTGATGCTGCTGCTGCTGCTGAGCCCCCATCTGAAGCTGCTTGTAAGACAAACTTCTCTGAAATCCAGGCTTGTAGTCAATAAGCTGCTGCTGCTGCTGCTGCTGCTGCAGCTGATTACTGGTGAAGAATTGCGATTTGGCCATATCCTGAAACGAGGAGGCGCGGTGCAGCAGCTTGAGCTCCTGCCGCTGCTCCCCTGAAGTGATACTGGAAGAAGGGGAGGAAAAGCTCTGGCGGCCGATGATGACGTCGGAATCCTGATACGATTTCGAGTAGCGATTGCAATCCTGATAATCCGGCAGCCCCATCATGTACCTCTCCGTCGCGTAGAAAGCCGACGCCGGCGACTCGAACCTGCTCACCATGCTGCTCGACGCCTTGTTACTTCGATCATCATCATGACTCTGGCTCCCACCCGCCGCCGCCGCCTCAATCATCGCCGATTCCAGCCGAACCCCCCAAGTTTCCTGCTGCCCGAGGAACAGATTGTTGCTGTGAGGGCCGA
Organism: Linum trigynum; assembly: GCA_964030455.1. Lineage (NCBI taxonomy): Eukaryota > Viridiplantae > Streptophyta > Magnoliopsida > Malpighiales > Linaceae > Linum > Linum trigynum. The sequence goes on along the minus strand of OZ034815.1, from coordinate 41,221,087 downwards.
ACTCTGTCCTGTCCTGGAAATCGATCTTGGGGGAGTTCATCATTTCACAGAAAGACGATTAGCTAGTTTTAGTGAGCATCAGAAGAAGTTCGGAGTGTCACAGGAATTGGGTTTCCCCCCCTGACTGGTATTTAACGTTTTATCAGTGGAGATTCTTGTACCCCCAAAAGAAAGGAAGAAGAAAGTGATGCAGATTGCTCAGATGAGAGAATGAGAGAACATGGGCATTATGATGAATTGAACATATTCGTCTGGAGAGGCTTGAAGGAGAAGATATAAGTGTGGTGGAATGAACGAGGTAGGGGGGAAAATGGGGTTGTTTTCAGTTATTTATCCATGGAAAAAGGATTGGAAGGAATGGGACAGTGATGATCATAGACATTAACGAAGGGGGAAGAGGACAAAAAATGTTCTTAAGAATAAACAAACAAAAAGGCCGCCAGTCAATCGGGTTTTGTCGTCGAGTGGAGGGGGAAAAAAAAGTGGTGGAAAAAGAGAGGCGCGGGCGAAGAAAATGTAATAATTAAATGCCAAAATGGAATGAGGGATTCTGGAGGTCGATTGGGCCAAACTGGAGCACTTACTATTTTGTGGGAAAAGATTGGGGAGAAAGGGAAGGGAGAATAAGGGCATCTGCTTGTGTGGCTTAATGCGACATTGGAATATAGATTCATGGCCCTCCAAAAATCTGGCATTTTATTCCCTTTGATGGATAAACAGGTGAAGGAGAATGAGAGGAAGGCCAAACACTATTTTGCCAAACCCAAAACAAAACTTTCATCAATTTTATTGAGGGAAATATAGTTAATATTTTCATAAGAGATTTTACCCTTTTTTTTTAACATCATTACAATCACAATCAACGAATACGAAAAACAACAAGACACGGGATTTTACGTGGTATCCCTAACGATTTGTCAGGACTAATCCACAGGGAGAGATGAACCTCTCTCCAACTGCAGCTGATATTATTAATCGTTTGTTACCCTGGCCGAATGGCCTACAATAACCTCTTATATATATACCATCATCAACACGGTTTTACTAGGGCAAAATGGAAAAGAACAGATCTTAACATCCCTTGTTTCACAAGGCAGTGATCCGCCCATCACGTGAGCACAAATGGGCTTGGGCTGCGGGTCACGGTCCAAAATACGCCCCCACAAGCTGAGTGGTGAAGATCACGAACGTTCAGCTTGGACAAGAGAAAACAGAAATTTTCAACACCCAATCCCTTGGTAAAGAGATCAGCCAGTTGAAGATAAGAACTGTTCTTGAGAGGAAGAATATCACCAGAAACAACCCTCTCTTGTACAAAATAACAATCCATCTCAACGTGCTTCGTCCGTCATGAAATACCGGATTGGCAGCAATGTGCAAGGCTGCCTGATTATCAAAATGAAGAGGTGTAGGACGTAGCTACGGGACACCCAATTCATGTAACAACCGGCGCAACCAAAGAAGCTCACTAACCGTACTGGCCATGGCGCGATACCCAGCCTCTGCAGAAGACCACGCAACTACCTTCTACTTGCTCAGTGCGCCATGAAACAGGGGTCCGAACCAAGGGAGATAAAGAAACTTGTGGTAGACCGACGAGTGGATTGACAACCACTCAAATCTGCATCACAATGTGCAACGAGATCTAGGGTATTATCTGAAGGAAAAATACCAACCTTGTCCTGGAGAAGTCTTCAGGTACAACAAGATGCGCATCCCAGCATCTGTATGAGCCTGTGCAGGTGCATGGACAAAACGACTAAAGATGTTCATGAAGGGAGCTAGCAGTGTTTGTGTTGCAACAACAGATACAAGATGAAGTCTGGCTGCTAATTAAGTTTTTTTGTTTGAACTTGTTATCAACGCACTGAAATTCCTCCGTGTATTCTGAGTATAGTAAACGGGAAAGCCATGCAATTTGCATGCACCGACCAACACAATAATAATAATAATAAATATGCTGTTACTGTACGGCCGTCTCTGGAAATTTGGCGGTAGCGGGTATCTGCCTCCACACGTGTGGGATAATCCAATAATTACCGTCTCCGGTAATCAAATTTCAGCAATTTTTTGACGAACGACGACACATTCATCGTAACTCTGCCCCGGTCTGTTTCCAGTTCATCTTGTAATATCGTCCTTGGTCAGGCCGTCACTGTCTCTGAATTAATTTGGTTAATTAATTAGTTAATAACATTACAATGCCTGTGAAAATGACGAATAGATGATCACCTGGCATTTTCCATTGGCGTGATGATCCCGAGACTGGGGAAAAAAAAATTAATAGAAAGGGAGTGAAGAGTCGTCGATGGTTGCCAATCACAATCAAGAAGGGGAGGGGCGTGCAAATCCAGGGTTAATGCTGCATTTTTAATTCTTTCCTCTTAAAACTACTGAGCTGGGGGCGGCTGGTGCTGTAGTGTAAATGTAATTTGTGGGAGGGGGGGGATTAATGGTTATATCGTTAAATCGATTATGAGTTAGTGGTGTGGTTATCGATAGGATTGAATCGGCTTGCGTTGAAGCCTCTCGGTCCCTGTCTATGAAAAGTTGGTGGTGTAGAGTCAAAACTGAGCTCATCTGCGCAGTTGTGCGTTGGAGGCGGTGGTGCTGGTAAAGCGAAAGATTCGAATCAACGGAAATTCACCAAAAATAAAAAAAAATCGATCAATTATTTTGAGCTAACTTTCCGGTCACATGTTAGTCGGTTAACCGAAAAAATCAATCAGTAACCCGTTATACGATTATCGGTTAACCGACTAACATAAACGATGCGATGAACGATGAATATAAATTGATTAATTATTAACCGCGATAAGCGAATAAAATAATTACGGTTATAATCAAACTCAACTGACTAACAAGTCTAGACACTACTTCTTGCAATTTGTTCTTTCGTTGGCATAAAAGATTCAATGCACACAGAAAAGCAAATGAGTAGCTTATACACATTCCAGCAAGAGCAACCAACACCAAAATTCTGTCTCTCGCGGCTGGCGGGGAAAAGAAAGACAATACGGCCATCAACTTAATTATTCCCAGTAAAAAAAATTAACTTAATTATTTTTTTACAAAAGATAATCATATATTAGATTTCTATAATAGGCACTTATATCATGGAATTAAGCCAAGCCAGAAAATCAAAGAAACGACTCGTAGTCGGATACAATGAAAGAGCTTTTCTAGCTACTAAATGGGCTACCCCCTATTGCTTTGCCGACCTAGAAATCGCACACTAAAACCAATCTGAGTCACGAAATACTACTGCGCGACCTGCTCGAGAATGGCCCCCATCCGATTATTCCGAGTATCAGACCGATTGATCTTCTCAATGACCACTTTGGCATCGCCTTCAAACCTCGTCTCGTAAATCCCTGGCTTAGACACCAAAGAATAGCCTCCCAAAAAAAACAAGCAGCTCAACAACCATAGGATCATCAATCTCCGCAAAACTGCACTCCTTTAGCCAATCGGACTTCCCCACCTTGATTCAGAATAATCTTCACACCTGCGAAATGGGATCCACTTTTATTTGCCGCATTCCTATGCACACTAGTCTACCGAGTTCGGATCCACAACACCCAAAGGCTGTGGCAGTGGGATGGAAGTTTCGGATCTAAATTAATTCCTCTCATGTAAGTTTGGAATCTTAATTACCATGCTAATCAGGGCCACGTCTACGCCGGTTTGTCTACTAACATTTATCTACTTTTTGATGCGGCTGTCTCGAAATGACTGCACACTGCTCTACTGATGGTAATTTCAACCCATTCTGTGGGTATTCCCGACCTTATCCACGATGGGGCGGGTATTACCCGATCCGCAGTAGCGTGGGGCGGAGCATGGGTATCTACTTCCGACCCGCTCTGCCCCGTTCTAGACTCATTTATCTCAATTCCTTACAATATCTATACATATTTCTCCTATTTTGACTTTTCTTCAACTAGTTAGAGTCAATCTTTTAACTAGTTAGGCTCAATTATCCATTCTATTATCAATATTTTTCATTCTTAAAGTGTTTTTCTCTACGTTTTATTGTAAAAAGTAAAATTTACTTGTATTTTTTTTAACAACATGTAAGAGTGGGTCGACCCGCCCCGCCCCGTACCCGCGCGGGTTTTATCCGCCCCGACCCGTAGTAACGTTGGGCAGGACATGGGAATTGAGGTACCCGCCCAGCCCCATTGCCATCGCTACACTGCTCCAGCCAGGCACCCAGCATTATTGGGCTATTGGTGCTGCAGATTCAAGCGTTTGTAGGCTAGTAGCGAAGCCCAGCCATAGAAATAAACCCAAAGCAAGAATGGAAGAATATTTATACATGCGGCCGTGTTGATCATTTCTGGGCCTTATTCTGTAGCTCTAGTGGGAGGCCTGATCAAAGTTTTGTGGGCTTCTGAAAGCCCAAACCTGCTCAATGTTCATAAGCTTCAGCTTCATAAATTTTAAGACCTTGTCAGCTCGCAGGAGGAAACAAGAACCTTAATTAGTCAATGAAGAGGGATAGCTGAGGTCGGAAGCTTGGTCAGACATGTGCTTGATCCTGTAAAAAGTAAAAACTCCATCTGATCTATTTTTGTACGCACAAAGGTTGTGCGTATCCCGCCTCAGTTTTTTTTTTTTTTATCCAGTCTGACGCTCTCGAATTGGGGCGGGTTGAGTTTGCAGGTTAACTTAAATCGATGAACAAATTATCCTTTTAAAACATTTTAGCTTGGTTTAAGAAATTCTACCGCGTACTAGTCGGTCTGATCAGAAATATCAGATATCGGGTGCCTATAAACAATAGGCGGTTTTAGCAATACAAAACGAGTGAACCACGATATTATTAATAGTCTAATACAAAATACTCTGCCACTAACTTTCCCCTTACAATTTAGTACCTAAATCTTTTTTTACAAATAGAACATAAATTGTTGGTAAATTACGTTTTAGTACCTATGTATTTTCCCCTTGCATTATAGTATATGAACTTTTAAACGCTTACATACAAATCCAATCTATTGGTATGAAGAATTTCGAATCACTAGTTACTACGGATCACAAGGCTAAAAAGTGACGCCATCGATCCTAAGTTAAACCAATCCTACTCGAACCGGGGTAAGAGATGACTCAACCCTAAACCAAACCCTCATGCTTAGTCATGTCTCCTCGACATACAGGCCTAGCCAGCTAGGAATTGTACCTAGCTACTTGGTTGGTGATTCGGTAATCTCAAATTCATGTTTATATGATAATATGCATATGCAGGAAATTAATTAAACTGATGATCGAGCACAGCTAGAGACTTATGAAGACGCGACATCAAGTTAATTAATATTACGTCTGCATGTACCACCTGTATAACTTCTGTCTACGTAAGTGAATTCGAAATTCCAGTTCATCACTTCTTCTTCTTCTTCTCTGCACAGCTGGATACTAATGGACATGTGCGCGTTCATGGAAAGCTCTCTGCTTTGCATTGCATGATCATCAATCCATCATGGCACAGATCACTGCTTCGGACATAAAGTTAACTAGCGTTGCACACTGTTTGTAATGATGATGATGATTGAACCGAATCAAGAACATGAGAGCTGCAACAGATTTGCAGTCATCACCCAGTAGACCCGTATTCCTATGACGTCTTATCAACTAGTAATACATCAAACACAAGCACCACAAGATCATCACCATTCACAAACAACAATGAAACGAAGAATACTAGGGTGCGATGTTCCGGCGGGGGCGGAGCCAGTGCAGCGGCAGGGGGGGCCATGGCCCCCCGGGAATTTCTAGAACGCGAATAATACTAGGTAGTGGTAGAATCGTGACATGAATCTATTTATAGTGTAGTGGTGGAAGTTGCCTATTCTAACCTAGAGGTTGGCAGTTCGAGTACAATGGGAGCTTATGTTTTATTTTTACTCTACACATTTCAATATATATTATCTGTTATTTCAGTTTTGGCTTTAGTTCCATTTTAGACGAAATTTATACAAATGCTTTATTTTCTTTTGTATTTAATTATTGGATTATCAACTAACCTAGTATGTATGTATGTACTGTGCTATGCGATCTTGCAAGAAAGTGTTACACGTTAGATTATTAGTTTTGTTTTGACTCTTCTCGTTTCTACTGTTAGTGGTGAACGGGCTTTTTCTGTCATGCAATTCGTGACTAAACCACGCAACAAATGAGTGATGATTTCTCACTGGTGGTCTTGTTATTTATATTGAACGAGATGTAATCGACCCTTTCCGTATAGGTAGTATTTTGAGTGATGTGATTAATCTCAAAGACGCCGTGTACGTTTAAAATAATAAATTATATTTGATACTTTCTTATAGTATTATTTTGTTTGAAATTTTTTTTGGCCCCCCCGAACTTGAATTCCTGGCTTCGCCCCTGTGTTCCGCTATATATGTCGAGTGCAAAAGGAGAGTTATAGAAAGATGAATTTTCGGGTTCTAACTATTCGACACGTTTGAGACTTTTGTGTATAGTGGGTTGTTTTCAATGGGTGGTCATTGGAATGTATGAAATTGTGAATTTTGGTTGGTGTTGAATCTTGTCATTTTTTTCCTTTAGCCAAATCCCAAAACGATATGGTTGTACTAGAAGGAGGCTACCGATTTTCTTATCGGTTTGTCGCTAACCGATTAGTGATCAGTTTGTGGTTAACCAATCAGCTAAATCAGCTAATCGATACTGAACCACTGAGGAATTGTTAATTATCAATTATGTTATCAATTTTAACGACTAACCGTTTACCGCGCTCCCACTTTACATATTGCTATTTGATATCTAGTTTTCGTTTTTTGGGATGAATAATTTGTTGAATTATTAAGCACTATTAATCTATTGTAAAGATCAACCCCATAAGTCAAGTTTTTTTTTTTAATACGGAAAGTGTTTCTCCTGTGTGTATATAATTATAAGACGTGAGAGGAAAATACCAGAAAGTTTCTCAAATCCCCCCACAAACAAACAAAAATCAAATGGTAACGTAGGTAAGACATGTTCGTGAATATACTAGTAGAATTCAAGTCCTATAATTGACTCTAACCAACCAAGCGCCTTCAGACCAATTAATATGCGTTCGAAATTTCCAAATAAACACATCAGCCAACTTGAAAACTACGTGCGTAGTTGCCCAACTTTTTCCAAAAATAAGTTGCAGATCGAATTATACTGTGTTTGAGTAGGTAAAGATGCAATGACAAATAAAGGAGCTCTTAATTTAATTTAATTTAATTGGTTTAGGGCATGCAGTAGTTGGGGAAGGGAAACTGGCCTTGGATTTATGGAAGACCAAAAAAGTCGACGCCAGGTTGGCTATTTGGTCCGGGCTTTTTGGTTTTATCCGAAATCGGATCGTATAATCTGGATCGAGATCGGACTGGGACTGGATAGCAAACAATTCAATCCAATGTTTGGGCCTAGATTTGAGGTAAAAAAAAATCGTTTGGGAGCTGACCGAAAACCAGACAAAGACCAAATAAGAGAGCCCAACACTCAAAATTTAACCTCCTCACCCTTTTAGGCTTAGGCCACTCAAGTCCCCCCACAGGCCACTCAAATCCCCACAAGCTCAATATAAAATCAAGAACGAATTGAGACCGGACCGGTTCAAGACCGGACTGTATCCAATCCAATATTTGGTCTTTATATTTTCGAAAAGACCGGACCGAGACTGGATCAATTCCAAACCAATTTAACCAGACCGGACCGTATAGCCACCCCAATATATGGAACAAATTGAATACTGTGGGCTGTGCTGCAGTGTTCGATCGAGCTTTGCTTCGATGGTGACAAGTGATGCCGAGAGAATATATTTGTTAAAAAAAAAAAAGACGACCAAAAAGAAGCAAAAAGTCGTTGAGATCATGAGATGCCTGTGTGTTAATGTAATCGTCAGTAACAGTGTGCAACATTATTATTGCATCTTTTCGTGTTGTAGTAATTAACTTTTCTACGCTCAGATTTTTGGTTTAATTAATTTCTTCCTGCTGTAAGTACGTACGTAGTTCTGTTCATTCCTTCTTTCTTTTACTTTGTTGCTTCTTCTGTGGATGGACAGTAAACGCACCAGCTGCAGCTTGCTGTTTGAATTGCCAGAAATCTCGAACCTAGCTAGCTTTATTAATTCAACCTTTATATATCTATATATATTATTTCAAATCTTATCTAACATATCAGTAACATATAATATTACACCAAACCGACAGATTATACTTGGACCCAACATATAGTAAAAATCACACACTTATATAAACCAATCTTCATCTATTCAACTTAGACTTTCAAGGATAGGGTTAGGCGAAGAGAAAAAATCAGAAAATAGGTGAATTTCACAAACCAAAGTGAAAAACGACACAACGTGACCTCCAACTCAGTAACCTTACAACGGATCGACCAGCGAATGTATGAGGCCGCCCCCATGTTTTTCATCGGGTCAGAATCAGAACGATTCAACCGGCGGATCAACCCGTGGGTTGAGTACCTTGTTACTACGCTGAACTGCCTCCTCCGTGGGGATCAGATAAAGTCATTCATCTGTAGGAAGGAGGATGTAAAGTCTATATGTTTGTTGAGTTCACAACGTTAAATAAATTTATATTTATCGATAGACATAGGTAATGTTGAGTTGTTGACCCATATATCTTAATTAGTTTGAGTTTACATTCTGTGGAAAGTTTCATTAATTTGCATTATATTATTAATAATTATTACTGGGTCCTTTTTCCTTGAAATTGACTGTAGTGGTGTTAACCTTTAACACTAGTTTACAACATAAACACACATCATCAGCAAAATAGTAGGACATTGTATTTGGACGAGTACGACCATATGTAGATTATGAATTTTTTTTACCACATTAGGTGAGACTTGATGGGGGGGGGACCAGTTTAAGAAACAAGAATTTTAATTATAAAATAAAAATAATGTATTGATCTTGGATTATATGTCTAATAAAATAAAATATTAACTTCAAAGTCTAAAAGAACGAATGATCTTCACAAGAAGGATAATTTTCTTTCTTATAAGATTTTCTCGAAATAGCCGTTCTTTAGTAGATTTTGAGCATTTCAAATTCCTTGCACTCTCCTTAATTGTAGTTAGGGGTAAATTTGTAAGTTCAACTTAATGGTTGACAATTATAAGCATAGAATTGAAAGACTAAATACCATTGACAAATGAGCCAATTATCATTGGCTAAATTTAACAAACAATTATATGCGATATACATTGGAAATTAGATGGTACGCTTGATGGATTGAGGGTTATTGCATCTCCTTAGTTAAATAACATTATCTCGACCATAGATTAATCACGTAACTAAACCCCATATCATAATTCTCTAAATCCTAATATAGTGCATATGGTATGTTGTATACATCTTGGCGAATCAGGATCATTGATTATGTTCTTAGTATATGTGATATTAGGGTTTAAGTTCTATAGGTTTAGGGTATATGATTTAATTATTTGAAACTTAAACTCTCTTTTCAAATTTCCTGCAATGAGAGGGAAATTAGGAAGGATATTTTTGTCTTTACAATTATCTGTATTTTTATTTATTTACAGAAAAAGATAGACGTATTGAGATTTGAACCATGGTCACATCAAACAAAGTGAAGGTTTAAAATCAATCAGACTATGTAGATTTGTTGTATTTTTTAAATTAAAAATATATACGAAGCTAAAATATGAAATCACAGAACTTTTCAACAATTAGCTAGCCCAATAAATATTCCGTAAGTACTTATTTGGTGTTTTGATACTTCGATTTTGATATTTTTTATTTTAATTATAATTTAATACTAATTTAAAATTTTATCTATCTTATAAATAGACGATAACCATAAATTTGCAACCAAAATATTGTTGGTTCAAATATTTCATATTGAATTATAGTATTGAATATGTATAAGCGATATAGAATTCTTAAATTACCATTAATTTCCAGAACTATAGTGAAACAATCATATCTTTGTGCAAACTATAGGGGACTGGTTTTCTGAACATTTTTGTCTGGTTAAATACTAACTTTTGAAACTCTTCTTAGGGGTGTAAGTGGGTCGGTTCGTTTGGTTTAGATATTTTAATCACCTAACTCATATACCACGATTTTGAAAACACTAAATACAAACTCACCCAAAATAATTTAGAATTTTAACTGTTTGTGCCCTCCATACCAAATGAACCAATTTACATGTCGATTAACTAAGGACGATCTCATTGTCCAATCCAATCATTCTAATGGCAATCCATAAAAGTAACCCATATTCGCGTTTGTTAACACATGTTTCACATTGTCACTACTGTGACAGGTAACTTCACTGCAACTGATTCGGTATTGCTCATCATATGGCCTCCAAACTGATAAACATATCGGGCCAGCAGTTTTATGACAAAGCTCAAAGTGAAGACAACTGATCGTCTGGTGGAATTTTGGCACTTGCTGGTGTCCATTAATCTAATTGCAAGCATAATGATTGCTAAAATTAAGCTTTCACGCAACATACTGGGAGTTGGGAGTGTGTACTTGGAGTAAAAGTTGATATTGTGTTTGGGAAGGGATTAAGGGAAGTGGTGAGAGGAAGAAATTGTGTTTGGATTTGGTAGCAGGTAAAGTTCATGGTTCAGTTTCTTTCGTAAAATGCTTTGATTTATTTTAGTTAGAGGTATAATATCATGGTTATGTGGAATCAAATGTACAAAAATGAGCTTGGGGGATGGGAATTCCAACTTAGAAGGAGTGGATTAGATTTTGATAAACTCAAGTTCATGATGAACTGAAAGAATATTTAGATTTAGACTTTGTGGTATTGAGATGTTCATAGAGAGTTTAAAACTGATCCAAGGCCATGGATTGATATTGGTTAGTTGATTGTGATTTTGAGGAAGGTGTATAAGAAGTCATGGAAGTAGTTTGCAGCAAGTTAAGGCAGTGAAGAGGCAGTTGGTCAGGGTAGTGATTGAATCAAGGAGGGTATTGAAAGACATAGAAGCAAAATCGGAGCAGTTGAAGAGAGAGAAGTGTTAGATGATCAGGATATTAATGAAAATGGAGAGGATATTGAAGGGCATGGAAGTGAACTAGATCAGGTGAAGGCAGAGAAGGAAGAGAAGAGCATATTGATGGAATTAAAGATGAGTGTTGGTTTTACGAGCTTATTAAAACTGCCCCGAGGAAGATGAGTTGGCCAAATACAAGAAAGAGGATTGAGGAGTTGGAGTTCACGCTGACAAGAAACTCAATTGAAAGAGAAATTCAGGTTCATGTAGAGAAGGTCCATCAAAGTAGCATAAATGGAGTTGCAGAAGGAGGATTAGAAATTGAATTTTGGTTTAAAACATATACGTCGAGAGATTGAAGATGGAGGGAATAAAGAGTTGGTTGTACAACGGAGAGTAGAAACTATTGGATCTTTAGGTGTTACGGTTGTTGCAACTACCATAACCTATGTTTATGTTAAAACGAGGAATCATTGATTGATTTACTAAAGTTAAGGTTGATTCACTATTCAAACTACTGGAACGTGTAGATAAGGAGTGTCTAATTTTGTGCCTCATTAATTTGATCGAGTCTATTAGTATATTGGATGTAACTCTAATTTTGTCATTTGCTTTCAAGTTTTGATGGTCTCCTTTTAGTTGAGTTGTTAGCATATGATTTACTTGAATCAACAACTCTTCATTTCTGTTTTTTTTATAAATCCATTTCTTTTTTATTAATGGCATGTTATTCATAGAGGAGAGTTTTGAACCATTTATGTGGGATTGTGAGGTTTCATTTCAGTTTCAAACTATCTATGGATCGTGTGGGAATCCCAATGAGCTTTTATATTATATATTTCTGGACAATCTATTAACCAATATCATTTTAATGGGGGCTCAATTATCATTATGAAAATGAGATTAATGATACATTTTTATATTTTTATATGAGGATGGTATTTTCCTGAATGTTCGACATATATATTCATTCTTTATGTACAATCTCGATTGAATGATTTTCAATAAACTTAAACAAATTAATAGACTTAAACATAACATAAAAATATAAATATTAAAATATTAACATTCTAGCCAACGGGCCGGATTATAAGCTAGTATATATAAGAGAATACATTCTTTTACCTGTGTTTTTTAGAGAGAATAAGAGAGGTAAGATTGTTTGTGATTCGTTAACTACAATAAGTAGGGGTGGTAAACGGTAATCCGGTAAACGGTTTACCGTTTCACCAAACCGGTAACCGGCGGTAAACGGTACACCGTTTACCGGCGGTATCGACAGCCGAGCGGGAAGTTGGGGGAGTCGGTTTATCGGTAAATACCGACGGTAAATCGATATTACCGATACCGAATCCCCCCTCCCTACTCCCTAGTGTACGCTGCGTTTTGTTGCTTTACCCCCCAAAATATAAAATATTACATACATGAATGTAAATATAGGCCTCAAAAATATTGTAAATAAGAGTTAATAATATATTATTAATTACAAAAATGATGAAAAAACTCAAAAAAATCAAAATATTACAACATCACTCCACTTCCAGAAATTCGGTTCGGTAAATATTCGGTAAACCGACCGAAAAACCGCCCGAAATCGCTTCTCACGGTATTTCGGTAATACCGGTTGTAAACGTTTACCAGTCATTCGGTAATCGGTAAACCGGTTACAAACCGGTATCGTTAATCGGTAACCAATTTGGCCAACTTCGGTATACCGAAACCGGTAAATTCGGTAAACGGTAAATTGTTTACCGACCGAATCCCACCCCTAAAAATAAGACACAAGCCAACAACAAGAATTTTTTTTTAATAAATCAATTAAAAATAGATTGTAAGATACTTAAATTTAGACTAATTTTTTTCTTCAATTTCCTATCTAATATTCGTTCTTCTATGATTTGTTTCTAGTCTTCGATTCTTCTATATTCTACTCTCCGGCTCAATTAAATTCCCATCACCAATTCAGGTGATTCAAGTTAATTGATTGTTTTTCAATGTATATATTATTTGAATTTTTTTTGTAATAATTAACGTACGTTGGCCAGGTAATTAACTTAAAAGAGTCCTCCTTCTTGTTGTCGTGAAGCCAGTAATTAAAAAGTAGTAGATAATAAAAATAATTAACCTTGGTAGTTGGAGTAATTTTGTTGATCGATCCAATGAGTTTAGCGGTTGCAGGCCGCAGGAGCTCCTCCCGGGCTGCCGGCTTCGGTCGACTTGGATCCGCTTTCGCGCTGCACCTGCTCCTTCTGTTGCTTAAATATATTATCGTTTGGGTTAAGCTTTGGAAAGGCCAGAAAAAAAAAAGAGCCAGCGAGCTCTACCTTCGAGAACTTCACCCATCAATTTTATTTAAATTAACTGCCTCTTTATTAGATAATTTCATTAATTTGATCGAGATTTATCCATTTGTCAGTACAAATTTTTGGATGAATCAAGTTCGTTCCTCTGAAAATTTTTGGATTGATCCATTTTAAGTCAATAATATTTGTCTGGACAAAGCAGGAAATTCGAATTAACTCGTTTTATAACATGAAATAGTTAGTCGAATTGTCTCGTTTTTGAATTCATCCTTCCAAACCAACCCATATAACTCGTTATTTCTTACTATACATACCCAATTATTTTTTAAAAAAAATCATCATTTTCAAAATGTAGTCTCTTGAATTATATATATATATATATATATATATATATATATATATTGGTACAAATATCGTGTATTCCGCCTCTAATATGATCTCGCCATGCATGCATGCCAACATGCATTACAGCATTCCAAAATACTCCACACTACATTTTGTGGCAACTCTCTTTACATGAAGTTGAACAACTTTCACTTACAAAAACACAAGAGCTCTTGAAATCCTTGTATTCTAACATTGTATTGTGTGCTAGTGAACGAGGTTGTGGTCGAGTGGAAGTGGTTGTGCCGCTGGTTTTCAGTCTGGAGCCCTCAGATTCATATCTCAGGGACGACGCTCGTATCCCCCTTTCCCCACCCTTCTAGTAGCATCCTATAACAGGTCTCCGGAAAAAAAAAAATCAGAGCTATACATTACTCGCCTAATCAATAATTTTGTTATTATTAATTACAGATTGGGCGCGTGGGTTACTGAGTTGCGGTTCTTAAGCCTGAATCCCCGTTCTCGAGCTGTGCCTCTTCTTGCTTTTGATTAGGAATCTTGTCGTCAGAGAAACAAATCTTCGTCAGTTTTCAATTACTCTTCTATTATTACGCAACCTGTCTAATATTCATTCTCCATGTGTGTTTGATTTGCTTTAGCTATATCACCGATCCCGCCGGCGACGTATTAGTAACCTAACCCATATATTTATTACAAAATCAGCCAACCTAAACTAAGCTATTTAGATTTTAGAGTATTATAATTACTACCTACGATTTACATATCTCAATGAGAGAGAAAAAGCTACGCATTTGGATGCACAATTAGATCAAAGTTACACTTTCTCATCCCACTATGCATATGTAGATATAGAGGGTTTTTATCCATAGAGTTGGAGATAATAACTCTCTGAAACTTGTACAAATCGTCTTATTCGTGGTTGTTGACCTGTTTTGCCCCTAATCCGTTGGGAGAAAAAAAGGGCCAAAACACACCCGTGGGTCGAACCGTTGCTAGGTTTTCTGGGTTGGAGTTGGTTTTCCCTTTGGTAATTTGCGAAATGATCCTCTTTTTCCGATATTCGTCTTCGCCTAATCATATCTTAATTTGGAATTCTAAATTTAATATATATTGACGTTATATAAGTGTGTGAATTTTTAATATACGTGTTGGATCCAAATAGACATTCGTCCTTATCAGTTGCCATAGCACGCAGCAGTCATACTTGAATAAGCTTGATGCAAGCTTGACATTGATTAATATTAACCCCCTTATTATTACTGCAACTAATTAAGCTTAGCATTAGTTATAAATTAGTCAGAAACAAAAGATCTCGCAATCCTTAATTTGGACAACATGAGATGGGACCAATATCTGACATTGTCGAACCTTCAAATTCCTATTTTCTTTGCCTTTTTTTCTTCTTGTTCTTTTTTTTTTTTTGACCAATGTCTCTTTCCATATGTTGGATAAACTCATAAAAAGGGCCTCCCAACTCCCTTTTCTTCTTTACTCACTTGTTTGCTGAATTGCATACAGTATTTAAATTTGAAACAGAAAAATAACATCACTTCACTTCTTTTAAGATCAACTTTCTAAAATTTGAAAGAAAAATCTCCCCCCAATCTATTGTACCATACAGGAGATAAAAATTCGAATTTACTACATAATTAGTATTTCCACAGTACAGTAGCAACGATGTAACTCAGTTATCATATATTCGAATACTACCAATTTATCGTTAGATTGGACGTTAATAATTCATTATGAAAAGGATGATTAATGATGAAATTATATTTCTTCCATTTTTTTAAGGTAACTATAGGACAATTGGAGATTTTTCTCATATCCCACTAGCTATATGAAACCCATTTTAAATATTAAATATAAAAAAATAATCATTTCTTAATCATCTATATATCTAGAGACCCAATTGATCATAGAAAGGCAACAAAAATTGAGGAAACTATCCCCACAAGACACACACACACATCCATCAATCAATCAACCTCACAAAGAGAAAGGAAGATGACCAAAATCCATGACATGAGCACAAACAACTTCCCCTTTAAATTACCCTACCAAGTTGAAGGGCAATTTCCCTATAAATAAACCCACACCCCTCCTCTCTATATAAACACACACAAATACCCTCCATTCCAAAGGACACATAACCCCCCACCACACATTCAAAACACTCAAAAAAGCCCAAAACCAAACCCCCAAAAATTATCAAAACCATGGCCTATATCAAGACTCTCCAACCTCCTCCTCCTCCTTCTTCTTCTTCTTCTTCTTCCACAGCAACAACTTCCATAGCCACAATGAAGAGCATCAAAGCCCTAATCCACAGCCTGATCGTGGCTCACATCTGCCGCGCCTTTCGAGCCCTCCGACGAGCCAAATCCATCCTCCTCCAAGCCCTCAGGGACCACAAAAACCTCCACCACTTCCCTTACCTCATCAACAGCAAGCAGAAGAAGGTGTTCTTTGGTTCCTTCAGGCTCCACTACAACTGGGGCTCCACCTCCTCCTCCTCCCACGTCCTACCTGTCCCCGAATCCGTCCTACGTGGCTGCCACGGCAGTACCGGTGCCGACCAGTCGTCGGAGTCCACGCTGGCAGGGTACCTCCTCTGGCTGGAAGAGAAAGACCGCCACCTCAGCAAGGCATGCGGCGGTGGCGGGAAAGATGGTGGTGGTGATGACGTGGCGGCTGGAGGAGGAGGAGGAGGGGTGGTGAATGAGATCGACATGCTGGCGGAGATGTTCATCGCCGACTGCCACGAGAAGTTCCAGCTGGAGAAGCAGGAGTCGCTGAGAAGATTCCACGAGATGCTGGCGAGAAGCATGTGAGTTTGGTCGAGATTTGCGGTGGCAAAAAAAAAAAAAAATCAAAGATTTCGTGAGAGTGAAGGGAAGGGAAGACAAGAAAACAAAAGGAGAGAAATTGGGAGAGCTTTCTCGTTCTTCTATGAGATAATAAAAAAAAAAAAGGAGGAGGAAGGTATACGTTAATTTAGACTTAATTTAGACTTAATTAGTTAATTAGCTTTTTGTTTGTTCTGGGGGTTTGGTTTCTTTTGGATCTATTTTTGGTAATGTAAAGGGAGGTTTGCATTTAATCTTTCTGTGCCCAAGTGTTTGAGATTTAATGCAGATTAACTAATTAAGTCCGCCTAGTTACAAATTAATTAAGTATTTTGGGGGGGTTGAGTTAATTGGTTAACGAGGTGTTTGGGTGGGTCAAAGTTAGTTTGGGAGAGAGTACAATTGCATTGCATGATCTACTTAACTACTACAACTAGTACCATGCACCTTGCATTGAGATCATGACATGTCCATAGGATGGGAATGAGTAACCAGGTGTCGTCGTTGCGTAGTGAGCGATATATAATTGTGAACGATATATAATCGTACGCAACTGCATTCATTCAAAACTAGTTGATAATCTGCGAGATATAGATGTTATATAGGGGATGATCAGGACTTAGGGAGTCATTTGAGCTAGCTGATTTGACTGATTGATTCTAACTGTAAATCAGTCCATTGGTTGATTTCGCGTTGAAATATATCGTTGAAATATATCGATTTGTAGTTTGATTTTTCATATTCTTCCAACCTACCCGTATATTTAAGATATACTCATCTCAAAATGATTTATAATTATGGATATTTTTAATTACTATCTCTATGAATTATTATTATTATAAAGTAATGAAAAATAAAAAGACAAAGTAGGAAAGATAATATGGTCTTTTAATCATAAGATTCACAATGCACTCACTCTCGATATACTGGTTAAAATATTTCATTCTACACAATTACATTTTCACAATTTGCCATTCCTTAATTATTTCGAAAACTATCTTCAGAATCAGCCACTTTTGGCAATCCAACTATTAAAAAAATAACCTAATTAATCGTTTGCACATTGCATGAATTAAGAATTGGTTAACCCATATCACTATAATTTATAACTGGAATGGATGACTTGCTTATTAGCTTGTCCAGTCTTTTTTGAGATTGTGATCTTAAAAGTAAAATTTTGAGTAATTACTTACTAACTTTACTAGATCCAACAAATTTTGAAAGCGATTTTCCAAGAAATTTGACAACATTGTTTAATGATCCATAGAAGTCAAAAAGTGCTCACTCTTCAAGACATCTACGAATTAAAATAAGAAAAGGGTACTAATTAATTAAAGGGAATCATATATTCTAATCTTCTTGCTAATTGAGTGTCACTCCACTCCTGGTGAAGATGATGCATATAAATTACTAATTAATTTATTAGCAAATGGAGCAATCTGTGCCAATGATTATTAATATTTTAGTGGTGTTCTGCAGTGCAATCAAATACTCTACTAGCTTCTTGATTTCAGTTTGGAGTAGGTTTGTGTAGGTAGGTATTTCAACATCTCTACCTCAACTTCTGGGAAAAAGCTACAAGCTTTATTATATATGATGCTTTAATTCAAAGTTAAATGCGAAAACAACCAAGAAAAAGAGAACAGTTTCGATTCTATATATATGACATAGCATGAACCTCCGCTCGAGCGTATTCTAGCCTGAATCATATATTAATTGTGTTCGGTTGGGAAAAATGCTGAGTCCATATTTTTGTTAGTAATGGCAGTTAGCTGCTCGTTTCCTTTTATTCTCTTGTGTGCGTTCCTTTATTCCATAACTTGCTTTTTTTTTCCCACTGCTTTTCTTTCTTTGTGGTAATTAAAGAGTGAGTAAAATGGATAAAGAACTTTGTTGGTACACAGTAACACTAGTGTGCGGATGAGAATCGAATCAAATTTTTGTTCCATTGGTCTCCTTGTTTCCTTGTTTGCGCACCATCTTCATCAATAAGCTACTACTCTACTTCTTTGCCTGTTTAATGCAATGATTGTGAAATGGTACCAAAAAAAATATTTAGGAAAAGTTAATTATACGATATTTTGTACTAAGTCGATACTCGATATTTCCTAATCTGATAAGCCGATACGGTAGAGCTTCTAATATATTGGTTGTAATGTTTATCCATTCCACTAAGAAAAAGTTGGTGTTTTTATTAGGTTAAATACACTTGTATATCCAAAACTTTCACGGTTGTGTCAATAATATCCAAATTTTCCGAAATACCACTTATATCCAATTCTTTCACATTCTTTAACGGTGTTTTTGGATATACAAGTGTATTTAATAAAAAATATATTGGGAAATAGATATATTTGGCAAAGAACAACTTTAAAACACGGATATAAGTGGTATTTCGGAAAATTTGAATATTATTGACACAACCATGAAAGTTTTAGATATACAAGTGTATTAAACCTTTTTATTATCACTCCTCGGAATCGTTCAGATACAGAGAGAACAATAGAGTCAAGAAGCTCTAGAATGTAACCAAGAACAGAAGCTAGTCGAACCTCCTTAATATGGAAGGCGACAAGATTAGAGTATGATGGGCCACATTCGAACTCTACCTATGATTTCATAACAGTTAGAAAAAGCTAACACTAAGCCCAAACTAGAGCACCGGATAGGCCAATGCTACGGTGCCGCGATAAAAAATGCGGTACCGGTAACGCTGTTTTTAATTGGTCCATGTGGACTGTAAATCAGTGACATGGCGTGGCTTGGTTTATTAAATTCCAACCAATCTAGCCCAGGCCCAGACCATCCATCTCGAACTAACGTGGGAAAAATGATCTGTTATATGTAATTTTCTGTTTTCTCTTTCATTAACTGAATTAAAATTGAACTTTAAAATTTGCACCTACAATTTTTTGGCAGAAACTCGAAGAAGAATCCAAAGAGAGGCGAAGTTCCTCTTCTTCCTCGACCACTCTCTCCGGAAGTCTCTCCGAAATCAGCTCCGGCGACTTCTCCATCGTCCATCCCATCTCCAGCATCGATCTAAGACCTCGTTTGAAATCCTTTATTATTTCCCCCTACATCTATATTGTAGAGCATAGGCAAAAATCTGACCTTGAAACTGATAATCAAGTCACAACCTTAGGGCTTAGGATCCATGGAGTTCGCCCGAGTGTCCTCTGGTGGTGAGCGGGGAGTCAGCGGTTTTCTGTAATGGGCAAGGAAGAGGGTGGCATAGACTCAGGTCGTTGTTGGCGGTGATGATTCTAACGACGTGGGCTACTCCGATTGTATGAAGTCCCCGAATGCAACTTTGCACAAGGTCGATTGCTCGGATTTGGGTGTATTTTGGGACTGTTTTTGCCTTCATCTAGTTCAAAATTGCTGGATTTTAGGCTATTTGTTATATAATACGGTACTAAGATTGGAAGTTTTTTCCTTGTGCTACTTCATTTTCTGGTTGGTGATACTTCTGTGTAATTAACTGTTGTTGCCTTGCTGGTGTTTATTGCAGGCTTTCTTATTTATCTTGTAAAGAAATACTTATTGGCATAGTTCAGATTAATACAAGTTATGTTGTCTATATATTATGTACTAGATGTCTACATAGATGCTTGTGAGGTTCTGATGATAAATGTACGTTTACAAAGACAAGTAAGTTTAGATATGTTGGCCATTGCACTCTTTCACTCCATATCAATGTCGATGACTTTGCGGCAGTTACTGGCTTGAGGAATGAAGAATGAAACTTACTCACACAAATATTGCATTTGAATGTAAATCGTGGCCATCCAGACGTCATCACAATTGGTGCTTCGGTAAGTACCTCTTAATTCATCAAGTTTCTTCCTCTCTTGATACATGTCACAATAGGACTTGGAACAAACATGAAACCATATCTTTTACGTACAGTTTAAGAACACTGATGATGATTAAAGAGATTAAATTAGTCTCGGCTGTTCTGAGATGCTTACCAAATATATCTTTGCATCTGATTAAGCCATTCTAAATGTATAGAGTCCGCAGTGCAAGACTGATGTCTTTCATCATCTCAAACAGAAACACACCATGAGTAAAGAAAAGGAAAACAACATATTCGTCATCAAAGACGTAGATGGTAAAGATATAAGTAGTAACCTACAGATGACACCCTAGTTGCAGTGGTATTGCTGCTTTGAGATCTGGGAAAATAGATTAGGTTGCATGGTATAAGGTTGAAAGTTTAATCAGAAAACTCCCAAGTGAAGAACTTGAGTAAGATAAGAGTAGAGTATTGGAGCAGTGAAAATGTATGAACTCTCACCCATTTCATTTGAAACCCACCTTCCTCCATTCCTTCTTTCCTCTCTTCAGCTGCCCACATGAAATTTTCCCAGGAACCAAGAAGACAAATAAAGAGCGTCTCATAACCAATCCCTATAGGTACTGGCTGCCAACTGGTTAGCTTAGAACCATTGTGCGTTGTTAGGCGCTCTCCGGAATTGCCCATAGCTGGCCTGTCCAATTCCCTCCCGGCTCTTAGCTAGTATTGTCACTGTTCGCAGCACTGTAACTGCCCATTCTTGCGGTTCATGGCACTCCTGATGCCGAAGCCGCTAATGCCCAGCCGCTCGGTTGATTTTCCTCGCCTCGTCGGCGCTGTCCGCTTCTGACGCCTAGTTCGTCATAGGCACGAGAAGGTTGCACGCCACAAAGCTATGTTCGAGCGCCGAGTACCTCAATTCAGGTGCCGAGCCATCTCTATCTCCATTAACGTCTATGATAATTGTATTTGGAGACAGGTTGGTGGGAGTCCATTAGGTCAACGGATTTATGTTGTCAAGCCTTGTGTACTTGGTGGAGCTTGGAAATTAAAGGGATTTTCGCTGCATATCATCTAAAGTTCATAGCTGGGACTAAAGTTACTGGCCACCAACTAGTTAGCTTAGAACCTGAAGGCAGAGCAATGTAATGTTCATATCGGTGTACGTAGTTGTGTTCCATAATCAACCGAATCAAAAGTCATTAAGTCAACTTATGATGATGATGATAGTGATGAAGAACAACCAACAACGCTTCTCCTTGCCGGAGCTAATTTCAGAGAGACCGCCGGGGAGGAGGATCGAGGAAGAAGAGGAACTCCGCCTTTGTTTGGATTCTTTTTCAACTTTCTGCCGAAAAATTGTAGGTACAAAATTTTAATTTTAATTGTTAATGAAAGAATAAACAAAAAAATACGTTTAACGGATCATTTTTCCCCGTTAGTTTGAGAGGGACGGTTTGGGCCAGACCCAGACGGGTTGAAATTTAGTAAATCAAGCCATGTCACAAATTTACAATCCACTTGGACCAATCAAAAACAGCGTTACCGGTGCCGCACTTTTTATTGCGGCACCGTAGCATTGGCCTAGAAAAAGCTAACACTAAGCCCAAACTAGAGCACCGGATAGGCCTACAATATCAGAGCATGGCTTTGTCACAGAAGCCCATTGACATGGCACGACTTTACCTTTTACGTGGGCCTAGCAGCGGCCCAATCCATACGGTCTTTTTCTTGTGAATGTGTACATCCGTCGTCCCTTTTCTTCAGCAAAACTATGAGCAGTCATGAACCTGCTCCAGGTTGGGTGGTCTCTGGGTAGATAGGAAGCTATTAAATAGGGGAAAATTAGTTTAACCTTTTTAATGATGAAATATCACAATATGTGAATGTATAATCGAAAAAAAAATTCAATTACCACATCACAAACTGAAATTTCCACATTCTATAATAATACAGCATTTCGATTTAAAGTACCACATAACGAAAATGTTGCATCCGAATGACTCGATAAGTATCAAAGAAAAAGAAATGTGGATTGTATGGCTAGAGATAAGGGAGTAAATGAGCATATTGGGATTTACCGTTTAATTTTTTTTTTTTGGTAAAGAAAGTAACGAGGCTGTCTATATTTTAACCCACATCCAATGTAATTGTAACATCACAAACATTTTCCGGACGAAGATACTGTCCGCTTTGGGCCTCTACACTCGCATGGTTTTCGACTTGGAGTGCAATTCAAGGTAACTTCTCATAAGGTCAACCATCCTTGTTGTACTCCACACTGAGCACGTTTAACTTTTTAGTAGTCACAAGAACTCCTCCGTTACACCCCAAAACGCTTCTTGTCAGTTAAGACCGATTTCCTACTAATGAACCATGGATCTCTCCCGTGCTTTTGTCGATGTGGGATTTGCCTAAGGTGTTACGGTAATTGTGATGGAGAAATTTTTTGAAAGAAGATACCACCAATTTGCTGTCATCTCAACTGAGAGAAATTGTAATATTGCTCGTCTTGTTTACTTAAATGATATAGATTAGAGATGACAAACGAATTGGATTCGTAGATTTATGGATTGGATTAAATGGATTCATGAATTAAGTAGCATTTATACCTTGGATCATGACGAAAAAAAGATGTGCAGCCAGCCAGCCAGCCAGCAACGCAACGAGCAGAAGATGACGACAAGTAAACGTGCGGCGACTCCCTTCGCCATCTTCAATCATCATCACTTTCCGGTTGATTATCGCCGGTCAATGGTGCGCATATACTGATATAATCCATGACAACAACCAGGTTTGCGCATTATAATTGATCGAGTGACAACATTTGTATATGTCTGTTGTTATCTGCTCTGCTCTGCTAGTTCTCTCTCACATATAATTGCTTGGGTGGATTGGTAAAGCAGAAAGTGGAAAGGAGGACAAGGACGTACAGCCAAAAGAAAGGGGAAACATATCACTAATTTTCGGCTTGGAAAGAACTAAGGCAGGCCAAACTGCCCCGCCATGTGGTTGCAATTGCATTGCTGCTCTGCTCAACTCTATGATTGCCCGCACGCTGGGGAGGTGGATGGAATGGATCCTTAATAATCTTTCCTCGTTCGTTCGTGCAGTCGAATTGCGCTATCTACAGTGTCCTTTTTCTTTTCATCTGTTTCTGCTTTGTTATTGCAACTTTTTCTTCTCTTATTATGTTGCTTTCCAGCTGCATCGACTTGTTCGAGGGCCAAACCCCAAAGCGCGTTTCCTTTATATGGCCGCTCTTAATTAGCTTGATATTATTACTTCCATCTTGTCTCGTCCGCTCCTGACTCGTGCTTGGTGAGTAGCGGGTAAGAGTATTGATGTATCCACCTTGCTCTGCCCATTGCAGCGGCGGATCCAGTACTGGGTAGAGCACTGACTCGTCCGGTCTTGTCTCGTGCTTGGTGAGTAGCGGGTAAGAGTATTGATGTATCCATCTTGTCTCGTCCATCTTGTCTCGTCCGGTCCTGACTCGTGCTTGGTGAGTAGCGGGTCAGAGTATTGATGTAATCCACCTTGCTCTGCCCATTGCAACGGCGGATCCAGTACTGGGTAGAGCACTGTGCCACATTTTGAAAAGAGACAGAGTGGGCTGAGCCGTAGCTCGACGAACACTCAAATGAATACCGGAAATAAAAAATTTACAAGTGTTATACCAGTTTTGATCCAGAGGAGGGCTGGGACGCGGCCCCGGGGCGGCCCTCCTGGATCCGCCACTGGCCCATTGCCATCATTGATACGTGGAGCGAAAGGGATAAGACGATAATTGCAAAATATTTACCCTCTATGCCATAAAAAAATAATTTTATCTGCTAACAACGACTTGATCTAGCGGTTCTATCATTGATCTTCAACCTGAAGAATATGAGATTCAAATCTCTTAATTAGCGCCTAACAATAAAATTAAACACATATCAGCTCATAAAAAAATTTGATTCCGGTTATATTGAAAATTAATATCTCTCCAGTATCACATTACATCATGCCCAAATCACTACAATGACTATTCTCTTCAAATAGCAAAACTTATGAATAAAATAAAAATTCTGAATCTCTTAGGTCCATTTTTTCCTAACCTTCTATTTTTCCTCGAGGGTTCATTTTTTCTTTCTGGGTGGGAACTGCCCATAATAATTATTGATACAATTATGGCTTTTTGGTTGTTGGGGTTAAGTATTGCGTTGATGCATTTTAGTGGTGGCGTTCAACCTTTTTGGGACACCTAAACCTGCGGTTAGGGGACACTTGCAACAGCTCAATCAGAAGCTAGCATTGAAATGCTACTCTCTGATCTTATTATTAATTCAATGTGTTAGTTAGTAAGCAAGAGTTTGTGCAATTAGGGAGGGAGCTTTTGGTTTGGTCCGGCCTCCAACAAGCAAAAAAGTACTCAATACTCCTTCACGGCACTAGTTAGAACGGATTGTGAAATCGACAATGCAAGAAAGTTAGTAACACACAAATTTCGTAGTCCATTAACGCGATGTCTGTATTTACGTCCACTATACTTGAAGAGAGATACAGATTACATATATTGAGAAGGTATATATAGTACATTCTTCTTCATCATACTTAATCTAATCTAATATGGAAAAGAAAAGGTTATAAACCAGACCTCAAACAGTAAACCAAACGATGGATCCATAACTTCCAGTCGACGACGAATAATCGGTATTCAAATTGTTATAAACGCGCTGCTACGGATCGGAAAATCGTCAGAATCGATAAAGCAAAAATACGAAAGCGAGAATCGAAAAACACAGACACACGATTTACGTGGTTCACTAACACGATGTGTGTTAGCTACGTCCACGGGCGAGAGAGAGCCAGTTTCACTATATCGAGGAGATTACAGATTACAGAGAAGTATGAGAAGTATTTAT
Organism: Linum trigynum; assembly: GCA_964030455.1. Taxonomy (NCBI): domain Eukaryota; kingdom Viridiplantae; phylum Streptophyta; class Magnoliopsida; order Malpighiales; family Linaceae; genus Linum; species Linum trigynum. The sequence goes on along the minus strand of OZ034815.1, from coordinate 41,195,877 downwards.
AGTACTTCTCCATGTGGGTCTAAACCTAATCCAATCTGGCAAAGGAAACGGTTACAGACCAGGCTCAGAACCCGAACCCAAATAACATTGAGCCGGGGGCGTTGCCCCTGAACCCCACTCGCTGACCGGGTAGCGAGACCCCCGACTACCAGCCGTAGCGGTTGATAATCCGATTCAAGTCACATAATTAAACACAAATCATGGTAACAACCCTCTATGTATTGATTCAAAATTTCAAACGGGTGACCACGGTTTTTGTCAGTTTTAGTACTACTCTAATCGTTCACCAATGAAGATGGTATCCAAAGATTGTAGTCATTGAAGTTATGTTCCTCTTTGTTTTTTAGTCTTATTAGGACCGCCGTCCATTAACGTGACACCCGCTTGAGCACTGCAATTCTTGAAGATCGTTTGACCAGACAGCTAAGCGTAGTCAGTCAAATCAAATCCCCATCTTAATTCTCAGACAGCGGTAGGTATATAGTAGTTGCTAACTAAATGTTCTATTTAACTACTGTCATGATTAAGATAGTTTATTTTCTGAAGCTACTAATCTCAATCTGTATGCAGTTGAGCTCAGTGATTAAGGATGGATAACCATGTAGCTTTAGATGCTTGACGGTGATTATCTAGCCCGAGTAAAAGTCAAAGTCTTGTTAAATTATGAAAACATTGGCTCATCATTAAAATTTTTCCGAGTTTGTCTCGAACTCAACTCATTTATTCTAAGTAGTTCGACTCTCAGAACTAAATTTTAAGATAATTTATAAATTAAACATCCTAATATTTGTATTTCATGTATGACACATGTGACTAACTGATCACATGTTTGTATACTCCGTTGGTATTACATTATTTAGTTTATAAATTTTAACAAGTTCATATAATGTATGTTCATAGTAATTGGTATCTAAGCAATCGATGGTGTACATAATTTACCTTCGAAATTATAAAAAAAAAGACATATTTGCTCAAATATTTTATGTTTTAAACATCATACGTGGTGAGATATGCACTTTAACAAACCTATGAACTGTCAACAAGTCAACTCATAAGATGTAAATCGACATCTTATAAACTAAAAAACGAGTCTATTTAATAGTTGAACCCCGATAAGCCGCCATATTGAGCTGGCTCACGATACTCACGCGCCTCACAAGCCGAATAAGCTTATTAATGAGCCGAGCTTTCCTCGAATCAAACGAACTTTTCGACTAACTAGCAAATAACGCTAAAAGGTTTACAGTTTATCGTTCAAACTTACCAGGATCTGGCAACTGTTAGATCCGGCCGGTTGAAAGCTCGGGTTCTAGCTCTAGCTAGCCTTGGGAAAAATAACCAACATTGTTTCCAAATTTTAAAGCAAATCTCATCATGATGATTAACTCTTTAAGTACTCTATTGTATCGCTGTCTAATATATGGATTCCTATCCATTATTTACAGCCATTCTCATGTAAAAAACAACAACACTCTAATAGAAACAGAGACAAAAAATTTCTAAACACAATCTGATAAGAGTAAGCAGACAGACTAAACACAGAACAGGAAGAAGAAAGGACCTAAAGTACTCTAAAAATAATAATAACAAATAAACAATACAAAAAAAACTACCCTCTGTTTTCCTATTCCTTAGCCAGCTGATCACGAGAGAAACTGGATCTGGGTCGGGCTAGCTACTTGTTCTGAATGGGATTGGACCTACTCGGAGGTGCTCTCCTCAGGCTCTGCTCCACAGCTTTCTTGTCCTGCTCCACCTCCTCTTCATGATTCTGACCATGATGACGACGGTGATGATGGTGATTATGATCTTTCTTCCCGCCGTTCAGCTTGGCAGTGGCGGGTGGAGGAGGTGGGATTTGCGGGAGAAGCCTCCTCGGCAGTAAATATTGAACATGATGATGATCTCCTTGGCAGAGTACGATGTTGCTGCAGAGGAGGATTTGGAGCAGAGTGGTGGAGATGAGGAGAGCCCTGAAACCCTTCTTCTTTGTCTTCATGACGGATTTGATTGATTGAAGATTGGAGATCGATCTTGATTCTGTTCCTGTAGGTAGGTAGCTTTGGTGACTAAGATCGGCGGTGGGAAATGGGGGGAAAAACTAATGAATCTGGAGGCAGGGGAAGGGGAAAAAAACAGGGGATGATGGAGAGAAAGGAAGAAATGTGATGTATGACTGATCTACCGGTTATATTTATATGGGTTGATTCGGGGGGGAAGGCACCATTGTATGCTGACTGAAGTGGGGCTCCATACCCACGTGATGTACACATTCATTATTCATATCTAGCTAGCTAGCTATAACATCTTTCGGTTTCAGTTGGTTTTTGATCGAGCTGTAAAACTTTTAGTTACTGATGCATGTGATAATCGAAACGAAAATGGGAAGGAATTCGAGACGAGATTTATGTGGTTTCTTTTGTTTGATACGAATGAGACTAATTCATGGGTAAGCTATGTTTCTCGTTTTTTTTTTCCTCTTTCTATTAGCTCGATGTAGATTACAAGACTGGGATGTCGCCTACAAACCCTAGCCGAGTAAGCCAGACTGGGATGACTGGCGTTGAACATTTTCGTAAACAGATATGGAAATTGGTCTTCTGACGTGATAGAGTCAATGTGATTAGTTCCATCACGAAATAGGTTACAAATCTAATGAATGTATATGAACTTTAATATGCTTAGTAAGATCATGATGAACGTGATTAGTGGCAGTACGGATGGCCAAAATGATGAAGTGATTAGTGGTAATTTGATAGTTGATCAGGTGAATGACAACAAAGACTGTTTCAGGCCAAAATGAGGAAGGAACATGTGAGGCTAACAGAAGAGCTTGATTGATCTCTAGGACATGTAAGATATTTTCGTTCAACGAGATCATTTTGTTGGGAAATGACATGACAAAACTTTTGAGTAAGGATACCTATAATTTTTTAAAGATTAAGATGAGGAATGAAGCTAAATTCTAACCTAGGATCATATCAGACTACTCGGTCGGTTCTATCAAATTGAGTCTGGATTATTTTAGAAATTTCAGTAGTAAAGGGTAATAGATCATATTTAAGGCGCAAGAAATAACCCAAGTACTAGTATATATCATGATCAACAAATAAGGAAAAATACTGATATCCATGGCGAGAAGTGACTGGATGATGACCCATTATAGCATGCCACACATGAAAGTTCGATCACCAAGACTCGAAAAAAATGAAAAGATGATAGCCTAGACACCGAAGATTGAAAAGACAAACAAATGAGATGATGATGGTGGTGTTGCTTTAAGTTGCTCAAGATAAAAGCTACGTCCATGTTTGCTACCCTTGCCTATCTCCTGCCCCAGAATACACAATAACATCATTCTACCCGTCAAATTTGATTAAAGAAGCAGACAAGAATAAGAGACCCAAAAACAGTTACTCAATTCATAAACCCCCTCCAAACTACATGGAAGTTTAAATGTTGTTAGATTGTTGTCCAGCTACTGCGTGCAAGTCCATCCCTCTACTGTGCTCCTTCTATACCCCTTCCTTGAAATAAGTCTCATTTGAACTTAAACCACTATTATAATTAGGACAGATCAAAGATCTTGTTGGCCTTAGAAAATCCCGTTATTTTTCGTCTATGCATGGGGCTCATAGAGTCCTATTATTTTTTGCTTTGACCGTGAGAATGGCCGTAATCGGTTAGTCAGTTAATCTTTTAACTGTCAATTCCGATTCGATTATCGGTTACATCGCTAATTGAATAACCGTTTAACACCACCACAGTCCAAACGTAGAACTATTAGTAAAACTTGCTTCTCAAGTAACCTCTTAAGAATCACCCATAACACAAAACTGTAACGTTCCACAGTCGTCTCCTCATTCATTCACCTACAAGACAAAGCAGAGACAACTTCGTTACCAACGCTTTAAGATCACCCACCTGCTGCAGCTGCATGATTGATCATTTTGAAGTATTAGAGCCGTATATATAATTAATTATACATCAAACCAATCCCAACAACTCCACCAAAACACCAAAATATGAACAAGTTAAAGCAGAGCAGATGGGAACTGTGGGAAACAGAGCTTAGCTTAGCCTAACCTCTCCCGCTCAGAATCATGTGATGGTTTGGTTTGAATTGACTATTGCTCTTTTCCCCCTCCTCTTTCGTTGCTGACAATGCCAAGTACTGTTCAACTTCTACGACCGGATTAACTTGCTTTTTTTTTTCAAACAGATTAATAATTCATTAGAACTGAGTAATCTTGCTGGCCTTCATGTGATCCTACTACTGCAGGCACGTGAATTTTAACTACTTGCGTACCCACTGCTTCCACGTTCCCAGTTCTTTTCTCTTTTTTGCCCACCATTTTGTTTCCCCAACTTATCGAATGGTCGGTTTTAGTGTTCTTGTTCATCAAGTCTCTGTTTTTGCAGTGTGTTTGAATCTTTGGTTCTATCTTTCTGCTCATAACTTATGGGCAAGGTGCTAGGTATAAGGCGGGCGTTGAGACTTTGCGCCTAGCGTTTAGCTCGTTTAGGTGTAGATTAAGCGTGTCTAGGTGTTGGAATAAAAATAGATATTCACATTACATGATGAATGAGATAATAATCTACAACACTTCCTCCCTTCAGTTAAATTGATTAATAATTTACTTAACACTTATAATGACAAGAGCATAGCTCACGAATTCATCGAAACATAGCTTAATAGCTCACAAAGTTCTTGAGCTGTTGAAAATATTGACAAATAAAATTGATTCCGTAGTTGACGTTAAATTCCTACTTTAATATTGACTTCCTAGCTCCATTTAGTTATGTTTAGGAAAGACTTAGATGTTGCCTTACCCAATTGTCGTGTCCCGGTATCTAACTAGGTGCGAAACTCTTAGGCGAGGCGTTTTGTCATTGCATTGGGCCTAGGCGTAAGGTTAAGCAATGCCTTTTTGAACCATACTTATAGGTAAGATTATCAACCTGGTTTAGCCCGTTGGCTCGATCGAGCAGGTGGGTTGAGAGTTATAGGTGAGATTGTCAAATCTCATCTAACATATTGGTAATAACATATAACATTACACCTAAATAACAGTTCGCACTTTGATACAACATATAATGAAAATTCAAACACACTCGTATAACATCAATATTCAAATATTCAACTTAGAAGGGGGGAAAATGACGCAATGTAACTTCCAGCCCGGGAAACTTGCAGTGGGTCGACCCGCAAGTGTGTGGCATGCGTTTTCCTCATGGGGTCTAGGTTAACCTGAGGGTTGACCCGCTGATTGACAACTTTGCTTAGAGATAATATCTAGGAATAACAAGGTCAGACTTGTTGCATAATTTCACCCAATTGTCACGACCCATACATGTATTGGTTCATACCCAAACTGACTCATATGCACTTTCAATAATTTTGAGTTTGGGTTGGGTTTGAATTGAGTTTAATTTGGATCCGATCCTATTGGGTCTATTTGTGTCCTAATAATTCTACTAGAGGTGGCAATTGGATCGGATTAGTGGATTCGTGGATTGGATTGGTGAATCCATGGATCAAATGGATTGGTGGATTGATCCGTGAATCCAAATGAAATCCAAGGCTTGGACCAAAATGTAAATTTTGAAAAGTTTAGGTACTAAAATGTCATAATGAAAAAGTTTAGGTACCAAAATGTAATTTTCCAATGATATTTTTTGTATAAAATACAAATTTTAGGTACCAAAATGTAAAATATAAAAATATAGGTACCATCTCGTAATTTGCTATTTGGATCCATGGATTGATCCATGAATCCACCAATCCAATTGGATTTGGATAAAATGGATTGGATTAAGTGAATAATTTGGTGGATGGATTGGATTGGATTCATGGATTTGGATCCTAATTGCCACCTCTAAATTCTACATACAAAAAGACAATATCAATCATCTCATTAACTGTTCTCAACCCAATTACATCTTTAATGTTGGTGTTTTCACCTTTCTATTTATGTTGCAATTTAAAAGATAAAACAAAATCGAATTTTTTTTTTTTTTTGCCGAAAAGATACTTGCATTAACAAGACAAAAGAGTTACATCAAACCAATTTCCGAGCACAACCACGCTCGAAAATCAAAGCTAACACTCCCCGTAGGAAACAAATCGAGGGCTTTTTTAGCCACCAAATGGGCCACCCTATTGTTCTGTCTACCTACAAAAACCACTCTAAACCCACCATTCGCCTCCAGTAGCCGACAGATTTCCTGAAGGATTTCCCGGCCTTGGCATCTCTGCTGCTCCCTGTGTTTACTTTATCAATTACCACCTTCGCATCCCCGACGAATTGCACCGCCGAAAGACCAGCCTCTACACACCAGCATATTGCCTCACGAAGTGCTATCGCCTCCATCAACATAGGATCCACCATACCAGGAAGGCACAAACCCCGGGCCAACAGAATCCCTCCAGCCTCATCCTGCAAGACAAAACCAGCTGATCCGTGCGAACCAGTAGAGATCGCCCCATCAAAAGAACACCTATAAACGCCTGGCCTGAAACCCAGATCAATCACCGGTACTACTTGATCAGCTACTCTCCCATTCCCCGGAGACACACTATCCAACCATTCCTGGACCTGAAACCTGAATTGCCTCTCCAACACTACCCACGTATCTTGCTGTCCCTCAAAAGCCACCAAATTTCTAGACTTCCAAATCCGTCAAAGGAGACAAACAAGACGCACCACCCGTGCTGGAGAAGAATCCCGCTCCAAAAAACCGCGAAAGAAGATAGGGAACGCCTGATCCTGACCAATCCTCCAATCATTCCTCAACCCTGACATTTCCCACATAGCCACTGCCATTGGGCACAGGAAAAATAAATGTTCTATGTTTTCTTCCGGAGCCCAACACACAGGACATCGTGGTAGTACCAACACCCTTTTTCGAATCAAAGCCTCCATCGTCGGAAGCGTGCGTTGCAATAGCTGCCAGATGAAAAGTCTGAGCTTTGGTTGAACCTCAAGCCCCCAAACTTTCATCCATAACACCCTATCCACCGGCTCGCAAAACAAAATCGAATTAGAATCACATATTTATTTTCTTTTGAATATCCAATACCATAAATTCAATTTAGATTCAAATTTAAAAGTTGGGTATGAATCTGCTCCACAAACGAAAATTAACAAAATCTGATTTGACCCCTACTAATACAAGTTTGAGCAATACCCCATTATTAGGTCTGCTTTGCTATCCCTAACTATATCTTTAGCACCATGTGACGAACTTCTTGCGGGGCTTAATATATATTGAAAAGATGCATAAATTTGGTAAAAACAACGGCAAAGAAAAGGACAAAGAGAAGGCTTATAGTATATTCATTGAAATGATTAGTGTATGAATGTAATGTTACTGATGTTTGAAGTATACAGCAGTAGATATGGACAATCTTGAGTCTTGGCACATTTGCTAGCTACCAACTAGTCTTCGCTGGATTGTCAGTCAAAGTTTGAAATAAGCAGTGAGGTTGAAGACTAATACGATTCATCTAGTAAGGCTAGCTAATGAAAGATGAAAGTGAGATTTCTCTTTTGTTAATTAGGGTATCAAATTACAGTCCACGGGTTAAGGTGGTTGGGATTTGCCACTCCAACTTCACTACAACGAGAAAAAGAGGAAAATTTAACGATGCTTTACTGTTTGTAGTTGTTGAGGATTTAACGCTCGAATTCCACATCGATAAAGTACGGAAGAGATCTATTATTCATAAGTAGGAAATCGATTTTAACTGATAAAATGCATTTTGGGGTGAAATTGAAGAGTTCTTGTGAGAATTCCGAAGTTAAACGTTATCAGTATGGAGCACTGTAAAGATGGATGACCTTATGAGAAGTCACCTTGATATGCATTCCAAGTCGAAATTCGTGAGGGTGTTCGCCAAAGTGGACAATATCTTGTCGAAAAAAGTTTGGGATGTTACGAGTGGTATCAAAACCTCTCCGTGTCCCTCTTGAACGATGGGGGGTAAACCTCAATGAGGAAGTTGAGTCCCAAAGGGGGGTGTATGTGACACATTAGACGAATCCCACATCGAAAAAGCACTGGAGAGATATATGGTTCATAAGTAGGAAAACCAACCTTAACAAACAAAATGCGTTTTGGGTGAAATGAAATAGTTATTATTGTACCACTGGATTGCTGCATAGCCATGGTTGTACCACTAGATCGCTAACCTTCGGATGAGTTCCCAAATGCACATTTTATCACTCTTTTCCTGCTTCTTCGGTCACTTTATCAGTCACTTTATCAACACGGATCAGTCTCTCGATTAGCTCAGATATTTGTATAAAAGCTTTAGTATTATAAAACTCAACTGACAAATCTAGTAATCGCACCTGAACGATAGTCAATTCGATACCCGCAGTTCATGGATTTACCCGAGTTCTTAGTGATAATGTCCTGATTGCTTGCCTTTGCCTAATTGCCTTTACCCAAACTCAGTTCGTTTTGTCAACCACAAAATGGGGCTGAGATCAGGTGACTAAGGGGGGTCCCCTTAGTCACACGGCTAAGTGAATCTCAACCACTCAACCTCATTAAAATCTAAGGGCTCCTATTAATCAAATTTAATGAAGGGCAATGTAGTAATTACATGTTTATTTTTACTTTTAATTATAAAATGAATAAAAAAATTAAATCAAGTGATTTCCGTCCCCGTCCCTTGCGCGGCCTCCCGTCCAATTTCCGGCCAGGGGGATTCCTGGGCAGGAGAATTCTTCTCCCCTCAGGCGGCCATTAATCCCCTCATGCGGCCATTATTCCAGGAAATTCCGAGAGAGAGAGAGAGATTTTCTGGTCGGAATTTTTTTTTCCGGCGACCATCGTCGACGGAGAATTTTTCCGGCGACAGTGCTTTGTGATGTTTGTTGACATATTTTGTAATGTTTGTACGCTTTGTTATTTTGTTATGTTTGTAAACTTTGTTATTTTTGTCAACCATGTTTGTAATGTTTTTTATGTCTAAAAAACAACATGGTTGACTTTTGGATGTAACTTCTCTATATAGGGATGAAGCCTCCAAAGTCAACCCGGGTGTTTTTTTCAATTCGTATGGATTGTCGGTCTAGTTTGTCATTTTTGTCCACCATGTTCGTACTGTTTTGTATGTCTAAAAAACACCCGGGTTGACTTTGGGAAGGAGCCCCTCTATATAGGGATAGAGCCTCCAAAGTCAACCCGGTTGTTTTTTCTTTTTGTATGGTTTGTATTGTTTGTCGGTCTAGTTTGTATTGTTTGTACAGTTCATACGTTTGTAATGTTTGTGAATCTGTTTGTATGTTTTGTCGCTCTAGTTTGTATTGTTCGTATGTTTGTATGGTTTGTACTGATTGTAAATCCGGTTTGTATACTTCGTAATTTTCCATAATACCCAAACTACCCCTGTTATTAATTAAATAGCCCTTCCCACTTTTTAACCATTGGATTGTAGTGTCCAGATCTAATGGCTAGGAGGGCCTTAGTCACCTTAGTCATGGGATCCGCTCTCCCACAAAATGTCTATGACAAAAAAAAAAAACCACAAAAGGTTGGGCTCATTTCAAACCTACCAAATACCCATTATCTGCTGCTAAATTGTCGGCCCATACTCATCGTACTGGAAAGCCTTTGGCCCGTCATAACAACTATAGCGGGTCCGCGATTCCAAATCCCGGCCCACAGTCTGAAAGAAAAAAGGAATTTTAGAATTTAAATAGACCGGAGGAAAACGGCAAAACAGAGGAAGCGACTGTTATTAATAAAAAAAAAAATAATAAACAGTGTAGATTTCAACTTCCATCTAAAAGTGCTCCCTTCCTCTCCCTTGCTACTCCGCTCCCTCCTTCCTCTACAGATTCAATTTCTTCCTCTCCCGTCCCAAAAAGCTTATCCTTCTTCTCTCTTTTGCTTACTTTACTCCATTCAGCGGCGGCTGTTGCTCTCTTCAGTGTCGTCTGGACGCCGCGCATTTCATAGCCGGGGTTGCTTTTCTCTCGTGAACGGGTTACGAATTTGTCGCATGGTAGCGGTACGTGGCATTTCTTGTTTCCGTTTGAAATTCTCCCTTTTCCTGTCGCTTTCCCACCATTTCGTCTTCCCGCTTCGTTGGAATTGGCTTACTGCTTCGAAAGTTTCAGTCTTGGCTCTTGGGGAATGAACGTTCGTTGTAATTTCTGGGTATCGATTGTTTTGTGCGTATCTAGGGTTTCGAATGTGGCGGGAGTAATTTTGGGTTGTTTTTTTCCTCCGTTTTTGACGAATTGGGTTTGCGAAGAGTGTCGCGTGGGTGATAGGAGTAGGGTTTCGGGGTTTGAGTTGGAGAATGGGGATCTTTCTCCTTGAGGATTGCGCTGAGTTGCTTTTTTCTTCCGTGCGCTGTCATTGGGGTACTCGGCTAGAAGAATTTCTTGAAGCATGTCTTAACTATGCATTCCTGGTTAGGTCTGGATTATGGGAATTGGGAAGTTTTGCTTTCTATTCTTCCTATATTGTGGGTTTTGATGTGTCCGATAATGTCTTTGGAGAATTTCAATTGGATTTAGGGGAAAAGGTAGGTAAGCTTGATACTTTCTGTTCTTTGCTGGTTTAGATACTTTTGTAGAATGTGTGTTCCAGGCTGGTATGAGTTCTTTTCCACAATGCTTCAGGCAATCATGCTACATCTGTTATATGTGAACAGTGTTAGTTATTGATAAATGATTCTTGACACTTCATGATAATAGGATCAAACAGGAGCAATATCTTCTGCAGAGCAGACTATCGGTTGTAGGTTGTTCCACGTATCTTAGATTTCATCTTAATATGGAGGCCCAAATTCATCACCTTGAGCAAGAAGCTTACAGTGCAGTGCTGCGTGCTTTCAAGGCTCAATCTGATGCTCTTACCTGGGTACTGCTATTAATTTCCCACTGGGTACCACATTTTATGAAAAAGAAATACTTTAAGCTTGAAGTTGTCTCATTTAGATGCCTTCTCATGTATATCCAGGAAAAGGAGGGTTTGATTACTGAACTTCGCAAAGAGCTCAGAGTATCAGATGATGAACACAGAGAACTTCTCGCCCGAGTTAATGGGGATGATGTCATCCGTCGTATAAGGTTTGTATACTTCTTGTCCATGCCCGAACTCTTGCAATTATAGTAGTCTGAGTAAATCGATCATGGCTTGCTTACTATTTCAGGGAATGGAGAACTACAGGTGGGAATGAACCTACTAGGTTCGTGCCGCCAAGGGGTCATGACATGGTACCCAGCCCTACCATGTCTGGTGCCCGTAAAAGGCAGAAGATATCTCAAGGGGTATATTCTCGTTGGGTTTGATATGGTTTCCCTTTGTTTTAAAATAAATTGGTCATAGCCAGTTTCTCAATTAACTTTCATCTTTTTGTGATTTTTTCTTTATCAGGGTCACATACTTCCTACTTTATCCTCTGTGAAGGCTATGCAGCTCCCCTCACAGTTTGCTACTCGACCTAGGTACTTTACTACACACAACTCTCGCAGTTCTTCTGGTGCACTTGTGGTGGATGAACCTCCTGAAGCACTGCTCGGCCGAAAGGTTTGGACTAGATGGCCTGAGGACAATCACTTCTATGAGGCTGTCATAACGCAATATGACTCGTCTCAGGTATGTACTAGAAAATCTAGAACAATTACTGTCTTCTTGTGATGGTGCTGCAATTCTTGATGGAAGATGTGTGTATTGGTATATATATTAATGCACGTAGGCTTGCTGTAAATTTGTTCAGAGAAATAGGGCTGCTGGAATCTAGGAACAAGTACTACATTTTTTTAGTTTTGATGGGTAGTATGATGGTTGAAGAACTGCCACACCAGTCTGTGATTAGGTCTGGTAGCTTAACCCGAGAACCTATAAACCTATCGAATGACGAGGACCAACTGTTGCAAATGTTCCAAGAGTTTGATTGAAATCTGATCTCAGTACTGTAGAATTATCCTCTTATGTAGGAGTTACAAACTTGACGCCCAACTACTTTTGCTATTAATTAATTCGTTATAAGAGTTGCATATTAGCAACCAGTGGGATGTTATCTGTTTGTTTTATGTGAGTCCCTTACCGAATGACTATTCTAATTGTGATTAAAGCCTTCCTTAGTGGGTTGAAAACCAGTTCCCTACTCAATTGTTAAATCCTTATCACTTCAGTGTTTGCTACTACTGCTTTCAGTGGCCATTTGTCTGTGTGTTTGTCAGCTAAAGTTTTTATTTATTTAATGGTTGAAGGCCCGACATGCTCTTGTGTACGATATGGGCACAAAGGATGAGACATGGGAATGGGTTGATCTGAACGAGGTGATTAATACTGCTAACAATAAACCAGACCTCTACTACCATTTATTTTGTTTGTCAGGTTTTGCTATGGTCATTTTCATTCCCTCTTTCATGTTGAATTGGGAAAATGAGTGCATATGTCTGTTGGCAGATATCTCCAGAGGATATACGATGGGATGGAGAGGATCCAGCAATTCTATATCGTGGTGGACAAGGTGGTGGTGGTGGTAGCCGTGTGATGAGGAAAACCATAAGCCATGGTGGTTTTGTCCCACCGGGTTCCGTTCCAGTGCGGGGTTCGACAAAGTTCCCCTCTAGAAGGGAGCTTTTAGTAGCACGCAATGGTGTTGCTACGAAAGTTTCTGATGAAATTGAATTACTGAACACCGAGACACTAGTTAAGGAGGTAACAAAAGTGGACCTCTTGAAGTTTTTCGACAGAAGTTTAAACAACTAATTTGCTCCTTCATCTTTATCTTGTCTTTTCTTTATAGGTTGAAAAGGTTTTCGGAGTAAGTCAACCAGATCCAATTGAGCTTGAGAAAGCCAAAATGATGCTAAAAGTATGATTGGAGTTTCGCGCCTATATTATCGCTTTCTCTTACTGTTTCATGGTTGCTGACTTAAAACTCACTGGTATTTTAACTTCTTATGTAGGAGCATGAACAGGCACTTTTGGATGCAATCGCAAGGCTAGCAGATGCATCTGATGGTGAAAGTGGTAAATAGCTACATTTGTATCTTCGAATTGTTGGTTGTTCACTCCATTGTTATATAGTAACAACCGACTTCTTTCTACTTCAGCGGTGTTAGCCCTATTCCATTAATTTGTAGAATCTGTTAAAATTCACTGAAGTAATGTGTTTTCCTCCTTCATACTGTGTGCCTTTATTGGTTCTGAGTATCTTCTATCGCTCATATCTGACTTCGTATTTGGACCTCCAACGGCTCAAACATCTTGTGGTTGAACTGTATCCTGAAATGTCCTATAAAAGTTGACGAATTCGTTACCAACTGCATTTGGATACCTCATGTAGATTGCAGGAATATACTAATACCTTTGTATTAATATATTGGTTAATTTCCTTACGGAATAGCAACATGTCCCTTAAATTTGTTTGCTAAACTGAGTTGTTTTTGTGTTCGAACAGATGGAGAACAGCACTTCATACACGGGCAACCAATGGAGCGTTAGTGAGGTTTGAAGAAACCATTTCACAGGAGGCAGAAGAAATGTCATAGCTAAAAGCAGCACCTGATGACGCTGTCGAACTGGAAATTAAAGAGGGAGAAGGAAAAGGTGAATCAACCATCGCTAGTGGTTGGCTGCCGGTTTTCCTTTCATCTTCTAACCTGTTGGGTTGTAAAGAATTCCCTCTGTTTCCTTCCACCTTGTACCATACCCTTACTTCCCTTATCTCCGTTTCCATTTCCATTTAACATCTTGTTCTGCAGAACGAGATTTAGACTGAGTAGAGGTGCTGATAGTTAGGATTAGTGAGGATAAGAAATGTTTAGGGCTAATCTAGATTTGTACAACTTCCCATGGCAGGCAATGTCGTTGACTTATCGTTTAATGAGTAGAGAATTTGACTTCGAATGATTCTGAAATTGCTGACTTCTCTAATGTCTCTCAGATATGCACTTTTTTTAAAACCCAGAACCCAAAGAACGTTACTTTGATTATTGAGCATTGCAACTTTCATACAGGAAAAAAGCCACGACTTTTTACAGCGTTTCATGGAACTCTACAATCAAATTGACCATGACGGAATCGAAAGCAGGGCCTTCTACTTCAAAATGACCAGCTCCTTGTATCAGATGCATCTCTGCTCTGCCATCGCAGCTCTTCACCTTGCTCTTCAGCTGCCGCACGCTGGTGAACCAGTCTGCACTCCCCATGATGAACAGCTTCGGCTTCCTTGCCTTCAACGTCGGCTTGTAGTGCTTCCCAAACAGAAATGAAGCCGCCAATCCGAAAGGATAGCCTATGCTCACATATCCCACCACTTTCTCCAGGTGATCCAGCGCCGAGCCGGCAATTGGAGCTCCTGCGGATGACCCGACAAGCAGGATCCTGTTGACAGGCAAGTTGTCGGAAACCCAATTGCAGACAGCCACGACATCCTCGATTTCGGGGATCCCCGTGATGGAGGACTTGCCTGTTGATCTTCCGACGCCTCTCATGTCGAATGTGACCGCGGTGAACCCTTTGATGGAGAGCCTGGAGGCAATGCCGTGCATGATGACCTGGCAGCCGCCGAGTTTCGAGTAAGGATGAACCAGAACCACCGCGGTGGCGAATTGGGCGGAGGTGGGCTTGAAGAGCCTGGCATGGAGGACGACCCCGTCTCGTGTGGAGACGAAGCACGACTCCATGGCGCTCCTCGGAGGTGTCATCGATGAGGAAGACGATGAGGAGGGGGCGTCTGGAGATATTCTAGAGGGCTGTCGCCATGGATTCCTTAGGATTATTATGAAATGTTACATGGAGAGGTGTTCTTGGGGTGGGTTTGAAGAGGTTTTTGCTGTTGTTGTAAGGATGTTTTGTTTGGAAGGTTTGGTGAAGGATATGATATGGGTTTTAATGTGTGGGGATGAAGCTAAACAGTTAATCAACGGATTGTGTTATAAATTGGTTTTTACGGCTATGTGAGGGAGAAACTGACTGAACTGAAATTAGGAACAAATAGTTCTAAGGTTAGGAAGAGGATTAAGTGAAGCTGGAGAATGGATGCAAAAAAGAAGGGTATGTTAGCTTTAACGAATTTGTTTTCTAGGAACAGCCACAGGGCTGAATTGGCGGGAGGAAAGCTAGTTTTACAAACGAAAGAAAAGATGACAATGTGAAAAAGAACGTTTCAATTGAGAATCGAAATAAAACACAATTATATTTTATCTAGTTTGGCAGAATTCAAATATTAATTGTTGGTTCTCATAAAACCCAATTCTTTTACTGCAATTGTTCATTCCTCTGCATAGAGAATAAAGAATAAAAATCCCTTTGAGTAGAAATGATCTTTGGCTCCCTCTGGGGTTTGAGAACTCGGCCTCAGGTCCGATTGTGAGTACAATTGCTAATTTTTTGTTCGCTTTCCAAAACTCTTTTGATATTTTTATGAGGAATACCTAAATTCATTGTCAAGATGGTTGCGGAAGATGTACAAGGTGTTCACTGTGTCGCGTTGAGGTCGGTGGCCGGTACTGATTAAAGCGAACGAACTGACTGGGTGTATCTTTGGCCGGGCTCCGATTGTTACGACTACGGGAGAGGGACGTGGCTCGTGGATTAGGTGGAGCAGTTGTTAAGGAGATTCGGTTGGCGAGTCTTGCTTTCTCTCTTTTCTCTTGTACTTTACTTCTCGCAAATACAACAAGATTGCTCATTTAATGGCTCATAAGATCCTTTCATCGATAATGCAACTAGTTGCCTACTGTCGTTGCTTGCTTGCTATACTTTAACTATCTATTTGATTCCATTATCTATGGAGGAAAAGAAAATACCTTATCCTTGAATATGTTTCATCCATGTATTAAATTATCATAATTTTGTTCCAATTTAAATGAAATTAATTCAATGGTTAAAAATAAATGGCATTGAGATATGATAGAAAGTATTCTCGTCCAGTGTAAAGAGGCCTTCTTTTATAATGATGATTTTTATAGTTATGTGTTATTGAAGGGATTCGAATATAGGACTTTCACATTCAAGACTAGTGATATTACCATTAGACCAAATCTTTATTTGCTAAAGAATACTTTCTTTCATGGAAAATTGATATGCTCTCGCATGAAGGATTGTAAATCCTCCTTTAACCAGAAGATACGTGGATTCATTTGGGGCTCCATGGCGGATGCATTTGGGGCTCCTACCGCATAGCTGCAAAGTTAGAGGATGTTGCCCCGGAGTTGGACTGGAAAGCGTTCTGGCAATGGAAAGGTCTGCCCCCTAGTCAACCATTTCCTATGGCTAGCAACTAAAGAGAGACTACTCACCAACACGGAGAGACAACGTCATCACCTGGTCCGAGCCAGCGTATGTACGTACTGCAACCAAGCCCCCGAGACAGTCCTGCATGTGTTGCGGGACTGTACGTTTTCTAGGTTACCTTGGATGCAAGTCATTCAACCTTCTGAAGACCAAATATTCTTCGGAAGCAATTTACAGGGCTAGCTCTTGACCAACGTTCGACATTAGCAACACGTACACCCTTGAGTCTGGGATTACCTGCTAGTCTCTTTGGAATACCAGGAATGATCGAGTCTTTGCATGGAAGATCATATCAACTGAAGGTTTCTTACAACGCGTCCTAACCAGCGGCGGATCCAGAACACAGAAGAGCACTGGGCCGAGTTTCATTAGAAAATTGAATAGTAAAAAAACATAATGATTATAGTTATTTTCCAATGGAAATTGTACACGACGGTATTTTAATTTAGTGATGCATCAATAATGGAGCCTACATCCATACCAATAGTATACAGAGTTTCAAATAAAATAATTGAGCAATCGGCAAGAAATTCATCGCTCATTTTGCTGAGCAAATCAGTTCTCACATATTTCATTGTTGAAAAGGTTCTCTTCGTAGTAGCTGTTGAAACGAGCAGCATTAACACTAGACAAATCAATCGACTAATCAATTGGCATTGTGTGTCAATTCGTGCATCCACCAACTGCTCTAGTAAGTTTTCAAGGGAACAAACCTCATCTTTCTTTTAGTCTTTTACGTTTTAAACTTTTAAAATTTTAGGTTTCATTGTTTTTTTTATATGCATAATCTTTGGGGCTAAGATTTAAAAGCTAAATTTAGAGTAGTGATTTGAATATGGTCATCTGAATCATTTTTTTAATTATACCCAATTTTATTATAAAATCACACTAAGCCGAATGTCTAAAATCGAAAAATTCACAAGAACTATACTAACTACGAATCCAGAGGAGGGCTGGGCCGGGGCCCGGGGTGGCCACCCCTGGATCCGCCACTGGTCCTAACATGGATTATTGTATTGCGGAATGCCATGGACATGGAGAGGCTCGCCCATACGCCTCACCGACCCCTCAGTTACGGAAGTGGAGATCTCGTGGCAGTCGCCACCTCACCGAGTGGTTACTCTCAACACGGACGGCTCCGTTCACACTAGCACAAACCACGTTGTTGCATGTGGTTTTTTACGTGATCATAATGGATGTTGCTTGGCAGCATTTGCTATTAACCTAGAGAACTGTTCTATTACCCTAGCAGAGTTTAGAGACGTTGTAGAGGGACTTCAGTTGGCTTGAAACCTTGGACACCGTTGGATAAGAGTGGAATTGGACTGCATTGTGTTGTCCAACTCCTATCGAATCCTAGAGCTTCAGAGCATCATCACGCAACGATTGTCTAGAGGTTTACTGAGCTCCTCGATCGTAACTGAAAGGTTTTGATCCACCATATTTATCAGGAGGGTAATAAGTGTTTAAATCTTTTAGCTAATCGTGGGCATTCCTTGTCCTTGAGTTCCCATTTTTTCAGCTTCAGATCCTCTATATTGTTATTTACTTTCTGTCAGGGGATTCCGAACCCCGTCTAGTTTTGAATGAAAGTTGAGATACTTTGCATCCATTTATAAAATAAAAGAAGTACGAAGTATTAAAAAAAATACAATCGAAATTTTCATATTATTATCTTTCAAAATATAAAGTATTAGTCAAACGTTAACTCCTCATTAGCATTTTTGGTAGTAATGCTAACTTGGTAACATGATGTTGAGTTGAAAGAGACACGTAACAATCAACATTCCAAAATTTTAGTATTTTTAATGAAGCTAAAGTGTACAAAATTATTAACTGTAACAGACAGATGATTTGTTACAAACATTTGGCTAATACTTTTTTTTTTAAAGGTTAGGTTAATAAATTTTATTTTACTAAAACCTCAAGAAACTGACTTATTGGTAATATGAAAATGAAAACATACACCACACTCTAGATACGAACCTTAGGCCAACAACTAATGAATACATCGTATGTTACTAAACATTAAAAAAGGGTTAAAGACACATTTGGTCACTGAGATTAAAAAATCGGGACATGTTTAGTCACTAGAAAAAGTTAATATCAAATTTGGTCACTACAATTACTAAAATTGGACACATTTAGTCACTCGCCGTTAGTTGCCGTCCAACTCCGTTAAAAGAGTCCGTTATGTGCTGACGTGGCTAACGTGAGCGCCTAGTCAGCGCCGTTTTGGGCCGGAAATGGTCAAACCCGACCTGCCACGTCACTAAACCAGCCACGTATTAAACCCAACCCAATCCATTAACCCAACCCGACCTAGAAATAAACCCTAACCCACCTAACCATACCAGATCCCACTTAAAAAAAACAAAACTGATTTGTTTCAATTTTAGACCCAAAAACCCTTCTCATTCCTCGAGAGCTCTTCCCCTTCGCCATTTTTGATCAAACTAATCCTAGAGCAGAGAGCAGGGAGAGATGGAGCCATTAACGCTACCCCTTGCCGTAGAGGCGGAGGGCAGTGAGGCACACGAAGTTGGAGGACGGTGGCCGTGGACAGTTCCAATTTGAAATCTTTGGCCTGTAAAAACAAACCCCAGATGAGAAATTTAAAACCAAAAATGAATGTGGGACGGGAATTGCCGAATTGGAAACTGAGAGTTGCGGTGGCAGGAAAGCAGAGACATGAGAGATCGAGAAAAGGGAGTTTAGGGTCAGGAATGAAAGCTCCGGTTGAGAAGAAAGCAGTTTCTTCCGGCGGGTAGACAGTGATGAGACCCAGATAGGGGCAGATGGTATGCCGGAAGGCGCGGGCCCTGTGGGCCGACCAGTACTCGTAGATCCAGCCTAAGAGGTCAGCGTACTTCGGGTCGAAGGCGTCGTTGACGGTGATGGAGATGAGTGAGAGCTCCGATCGGGGCTCGCGAGCCGCCAGCAGGTTGTCAAAGAAATTGGTGAATAGGTGGCGGTTTCTCACGGTGGTGTCGCGGGGTTTCGAGGCGGATTTCGCGGAGGGCGGATCGCCAGAGGTGGCGCCAGCGGCGGGATAGAACGGAGGTCTCGGCGGTGGTTTTTAGGTCCAGATCGGCGGCGATCAGGATGTGGCGGAGGATGTCCTCCAGGAGGGCAGTGAGGCACATGAAGGGGAAGAGCTCTCGAGGAAGGAGAAGGGTTTTTGGGTCTGAAATGGAAACAAATCAGTTTTGTTTTTTAAGTGGGATCTGGCATGGTTAGGTGGGTTAGGGTTTATTTCTAGGTCGGGTTGGGTTAATGGATTGGGTTGGGTTTAATACGTGGCTGGTTTAGTGACGTGGCGGGTCGGGTTTGACCATTTCCTGCCCAAAATGGCGCTGACTAGGCGCTCACGTTAGCCACGTCAGCACATAACGGACTCTTTTAACGGAGTTGGACGGAAACTAACGGCGAGTGACTAAATGTGTCCAATTTTAGTAATTGTAGTGACCAAATTTGATATTAACTTTTTCTAGTGACTAAACATGTCCCGATTTTGTAATCTCAGTGACCAAATATGTCTTTAACCCCATTAAAAAAAAAGAGCTTTGGATCCGGAAGAAACCAAAACCTGGTCAACCTAGATAGATCCAACCACCCGACCTGAACTGGTTTCAGGAGCCAGGCCCAGGGCCGCAATGCTGTGATGTGATGTGTTGAGTTTCGGCAATTCCAAGGCCTCTTGGCATAGAATTTCCCAACCAATACACAACAAATCACAACCCACCCAGCTTCGTTTTCACCGAAACCACCCTCTTAGTGCAACAACACAACGCCCTCGTCGCCTTCCTTCCCCCTCCCTCCACATTTACTCCTCTGATTCTTCGTCCCCGCATCCTCTCAAGCTCGCCCTGCTCTTCTGCATTCCTCGTAGCCATTCTCGCCAACAGCAGGAGGTAAAAACTGCTCCTTCTAGGCTCCTACTGACTACATGATTGCAATGTGATCTATTCTATTGCTTCTGTTGTTTTCTGCTGCATTTGGTCAACCGGTTCTGCAATTTTTTTAAAATGTAGTTCCTCTTTTTGTCGTTGGAACTAGTCGAATCCATTTCTTTGCTAGTGTAGATGTGAAAAGCTGCAGTCTTTTTGCTGCGAGGAATCTCGGGTTGCTTTTACCTTTTCCTGGGTCGAAGAAATGACACTGATGCTGCCATATAGTGCAGTCTGCTGCTGCCTCGTTTTTATGTCATAATGGAACTAGTTAACTATTTACCTGAGCTTGAAATATTCAAATGCCTGTTAGATTTCAAGACTTGGCTGCAAGGATCTTCTTCTGGTTCAAAAATATGTCTCACTGGAACACTTTCTTCTGGGTAGCAATTTTGTTTTTAATATTGTTTGCTTTTCTTGTCGTTTCCTGTTTCAGCTTACTGATTGAGAATGTTCATTAGATTGCCCTTGTTGATCTTGCACTGGTTATTTTCATTTCATTAGGTTCCCCTTTCTGGCTTCTATTGTTGGTTGGCAGCATAGCATGTTCATGTTTGTGCCAATGGTGCAACCCAATTTCTGTATTTTGATCATATGTTTTGTCTTCAGGACCTTGCAGAGTTTTGACGATAAAAATAGGAAGAATGGCTGCAGCTGCGACTCCTACTGCAGGTGTGGCAAGGGCCAGGACTTGCATCTCATCCCCCCATAAAATGTTGATGTCAAGGGCAGCAATTCTGAGTACAACGTCCAATGATGCATCTATGACTAAGCTTTCAAGCTCTTCTTGCATCTCATTGAGCCATTCCTTCTTAAAGAAGCCTAATTCAGTGATTATGAAATCTAAACGAGTTATCACAACAAAAGCAGTCTCCTCGGCAAATGAAACCAGCCCCTTGCCAGGACTTCCTATCGATTTAAGAGGTTTCTCTTTCACTTTTCGCCTTTGTTAGCCAGTCATAGTAAACTAGTAATTAGTTTGAACAATCATTTGTTTCAGAAAAGTGCGCTGCATTTGTCTATTTGGTTTAGCTTCTAAATGTATTGCAACTTTTCCGTTATATGATCTTTATGTATAAAACTTGAATAATGATGAGGGTTTTATATTCACAGGTAAGAGAGCTTTCATTGCTGGTATAGCTGATGACAATGGGTATGGTTGGGCTATTGCCAAATCACTTGCAGCAGCTGGTGCTGAAATTCTTGTCGGTACATGGGTGCCTGTACGTAAACAAACTGATCCAATCCATCAATGAATAGTTCCTTTAAATATAAGATTAGTTGCAATTACTAAATCACGATTATTTTTCAACAGGCGTTGAATATATTTGAAAGCAGCCTACGACGAGGAAAGTTCGATGAATCTCGTGTGTAAGAATGTTGTCTGCTAACTCCTGAATTTTACTGAAAAGATCCTGTTTAAGGAATCTATATCCGAGCTTATGTACCGAGTCCATTGTTGGTTGTCTCAGATTACCAGACGGTTCTCTGATGGAAATTACCAAAGTGTATCCAATGGATGCGATTTTTGATGGCCCTGAGGATGTTCCTGAAGATGTAAGTGACGATAGCACCTTATTTCCTATGTGCTTATATAATATGGAGTAGCATAGTCAGTGGCATGTGCAATTTGTGCAGATAAAAACAAACAAGCGCTATGCAGGATCCTCCAATTGGACGGTGAAGGTAACAAAAAAATTCTTCCATGGACCATGATAATGGCAACTACATTCTACCTTCTCTCTCTTTTGTAAATGATGGGTGATGTGGTTGAGTGATGTTTTGCAGGAGCTTGTTGAATCAGTGAAGCAGGATTTTGGCTCTATCGACATCCTTGTCCACTCTCTTGCTAATGGTCCAGAGGTCTGTTACCCTGATAGAACTTCTGCTCTTTTTATTGTCACTCAGTATGTAATTCTATTTTTCTGAAACTGATTTACTTTCTCAGGTCGCCAAGCCTCTTCTGGAGACTTCGAGGTTTGGGTACCTTGCAGCCATCTCTGCATCAAGTTACTCCTTCATATCCCTCCTGCAGAACTTCGTTCCTATAATGAATCCAGGTGCTGTCTTCCACCACGAATATCCTTCAAAGGGGAATTCCAGTCATCTGCTAATATGAACTTTACTTGTTGAAACTTCAGGTGGTGCAACAATTTCCTTGACCTACATTGCTGCTGAAAGGACCATTCCTGGGTATCAATTAACACTTCGGGTTTAGTCTCAATCAGTGGATTAGTTTGATGTTGTTGCATTTATAACTAACTATTCTTACATTCTACATTGCAGTTATGGTGGTGGGATGAGTTCAGCCAAGGCTGCATTGGAGAGTGACACACGTGTGAGTTAATATGAAGTCTCAGTTTGGTGTAGCTTTTTCATGCAGCTGAATCTGTTAGGTTTGAACATAGTTCACATAGTTTGTATCCATCTTCACAATTGTTGTGTTAATTCAGGTGCTTGCTTTTGAAGCTGGAAGAAAGCACAAAATCAGAGTCAACACAATATCTGCAGGTACCAACTAAGCTGTGATGGGAAATATGGTGCATTAACTGCATTCCATCAAAACCATCTGGATAGCAAGATCAACTGGCGCAAAAGCAATCGATAAATTTATGTGAGGACATGCTTATAATGTTAGGGTCTGATAACTTCCATGCCTTGGCAGGTCCCTTGAGAAGTCGGGCTGCAAAAGCAATCGGTTTTATCGATATGATGATTGAGTACTCGGAAACCAATGCGCCCCTCCTGAAAGAACTATCTGCAGGTTAGCAAAATCTAATCCCTTTCTGCTTCACTTTTACTGTCTGTAGATATATAAGTATACCATCATAGCACACTGATGTGAGCTCACTGTTATGTTAATTCTGCAGAGGAAGTAGGGAATGCTGCTGCTTTCCTGGCTTCGCCTTTGGCTTCAGCCATCACCGGAACTGTCTTGTATGTCGACAATGGTTTAAATGTCATGGCCGTTAGCACTGACAGCCCAATACTTGAAGAGCTCCACGTTCCAAAAGAGAAATAAACACACCTAAGCAGGAAATAGCCCAGAGCTTCTAAATTTTGTTATTTTGTTGTTAATTTCAGAGTAAACAATAAATGCTGCTCTTCCTATCTCGTTGGACTTGTGTAACATTTTTACATATGCAGAGAGCTGATTTCAGTTGAATCGAACAGAGAGCGAACAAAGAGCTTTGCATCTTTAGCATGGAACTTTGTTTGGTAGTGAAGCTTTCTGCAGAGCATAAACTTGGGAATAATCTACAATTATGCACCTTGAGATTCTAGTCAGCAGAGCTGGCTTCTTGAGTCCTATGTGGCATCAGCTCCTTTCCAACCCCGACTGAAGAGCACATCAACTGCAACGCTTCAAACACAACTTAAAAATGAGAATTTCCAGAAAATAGCTAATAAAGCCATGAACTTTATTATATCATGAACAAGTTACTGTTTGATTTCACACCTGCCAATCACTGTAGTCGAATTTGAAGACAAAATGCCGGTAAGAAACATCGCCGGAAGCAATCATAGTGGCTGATGGTGCATTCCTCGGAGCTGCAAGGTCACGAGAACATTAGAGAGAAGGGTAACAAAGCAGGCAGAGAGGAACTGGAGAAAAAAGGGGCAAACAGTTTTCCCATTAACAAAACTTACAGACTATATGGCGACCAGATTCATCATCAACTTGAATCTCGACCCTTCCGTCTTTTACAAGGAACGACAATGCAAACAAATTCTCCACCGTCTGCGAAAACGAGCTACTGTTCAGTATCAGGTGTTCAAGATCCACCTTCCTCTCCTTCCTCAAGATACTGAACATGGTCAGCATAGTTTCATCCGTCGTGCCCGTCTTCTCCTGTTCCTCGACGTGAGGATCGACCTGCACGAGAGACCGAAATGGGTTTTAATCAAGACAGCTCACAAAGTTTCAAACCGTTCTCATCGTTCATATTTTTATAAACTAACCAAACCTGTTTCGGCAAGGCAGATTTTTCGCTGGGTCGCCGGCCTCTCCTAGCTGCAGGCTTCCTCTGCTTCACTGCACTGTTTGTGCCAACCCTGTCGACGTATGAACATTTTACCATCAGCATAAGCAAAAACATATCAGAGTTTCGAATATTTGGCTTTGTTCGAGATGTAAAAACAAGCTGATGATTACATTGTGGAGCATCCTCGAAAGGGCTTGAATATATGAGACACTGAAACACCAATCTTCTGCCAATTAACAGACGATCTCTTTCGATCACCATGCCTGTAGTGCTGCACTCTGCCAAAGTCTCTAAGTACGAAATCGATGAACTTGGAAGGCGTAATGGCGTTGGAATTGATCTTGGCTCCTTTCACCAACGAACTTGTAATCCCCAACAGAGCCTCTGCATCAGCCAATTGCTCCCTCGGTCTGGTCACTGTAAAAGCAACGGAAAAAAAAACCCCCCGAAAACCTAAGATTGCTTGTGCGCCAAGTAATCGAAAAAACCCTATCTCTGTACAAAGTTTTGATTGATTAATTCGATTACCTCGCTCGTGCAAGCTCTGGAGCTGGTTGAAGATGGTGTTGAACTTGTTGGATTCCGCGCTTCCGATGTCGTCTGCTTCATCTGCGATCAACATGGCGGCGAAAGAGAAATAGGGGAAATTCTAATTGAAAACCCTCGGATGCGTATTGATCAAGCAGGAAGAACTCAGACAAGTAGTTGTTTTCACCTTGGATGAGATTCTGGACAGTATGGTACTGAGAACGGAGAACTCTGCAGTCACTCAAGTCGACGGCGGCCGCATTGTCGGGGCCGGCGCCGGGCTCGGGTTTCACGGGTCCGGTGCCGGGCTCGCGTTTAACGAGTCGGGTCATCAGTTGCCGTTGTTTGCTTGTTAGATTGTGGATGGAAGCAAAAGCTAAAGGCAATGGAGATTCAGAGAATCCCAAGAGTCCTTCCGGCGGTTTGAATTTTCTCAGTTTTCTCTCTTCTTAATCTGTGTCTCTCTTACAGGGGAAGCGAAAGATTGAAATTGTGCATTCGTTAGAAAAAAGAAAAAAAAGATTTTGTCATCCGTGCAGCACTCGGAAATTAGTTGGGCTTTTCAGTTCTGGATCTGGGCTTAGCTTTTCTGTACAATGCCTCGTAGCCTTAATAGTTAATACAGAACCTTTTGGTCTATGTTTTGGTTGGTTTTGTATAAGTTATAGTGATTTATTATTTATTGGGTAATTATTATAAAATTATTGATTAACCATTGATATAATCATTCATACAATGTATGGCTCGCTCTAACTACAACTTCTCAATCGAAGGTCAAGTTTAACCAACGATTGGGTGTAGTATAGGGTAAGCAAGTAATAAAATTATCGAACCACAGGTCCCTAGATGTAGCTTAATTTGGCCTAAGTTTCGTTATCTACCCAACCTAGAATAGTGATTAAGCTAACTAGCCTAACTACTCTACCCTAGTTAATTACAAGTTTGGAGCTCTCTTAGCTTGAATCGTCGTAGTTCCATCATTTAGACCGATGTTGTGTACCATCATAGGTCGATTGACTCGTTATCCATACCGTTAGGCGATCAACTCTCTTAGGAATGTCCCGGAATGGTGAAGTGATGGATTGATAGGTGCTCTATTCAACCTAGGAAAATGATCGAATTGACTCCCTCGGAGGATTACTCGGACGACATAGATGAGGAGTGATCCTAATTTCCAGAATGGGCAAATAGGGGGGATCTTCTCCCACCTAGATGAAAATCTTAATTGACATGAGATAGAATCAAAACTCATGCAATCCATGATAAACATCCATCAAATAGATAATATGAACAATCAAACATAGGATTTGTCACATACATCAACATCTAATCAAAATCTAGACATGGGATTCTTCAACCTAAGAGAAAAAGGCGAATTCATAAAGAGAAGAGAGAGATTACAAAATAGCTCAAGATCTTCATCTTCTAGGCTTGAATCCTTGACTCCAAGATCAACTCAAGCCCCCAATCAAGCTCCAAGATCTATCTCTCTCTCTCTCTCTCTCTCTCTCTAGAAATGCCACTTTGGTGTTTTGGATCAAAACCCTAAAATAAAAATCAAGCTCTCCTTATCTCAACAGCTAGGTCGTGATCTCATCTGTTAACACTGCAGTCGTGGCCAATGTTCATGGCCTCATTTGCAAAGATCACAGCCTGCGACCGTGATCTCAGACCTGCCCGCGAGATGGTCATCTTCTTCTGGAACCTTGCCGACTTCACACCCTTGTTGCCATTTTCACACGGTCTGGGGTCGTGATATTTGAGTTCAGGTCGTGATCTTCACCTCTTCTTCAACATTTGGGGCATTTTGATCCCTAATTGTCCTGAAACTCGTCCCCAACCTTCCTACACGTACTAGGACCTAAAATGTGATAAAAAGAAGCACAACCTAGCGTAAAATAGGTCGAAAAACAACAATTACCAAGTCAAACAATCAAGATATAAAGGAGTAAAACATGTATAAATATGTCTGAATCAATGTAAAAAAGGCGGCATATATAATATACTAATTTATGATGAAATTTTGTCACTAACTATAAATAATTTATAACCTATATCATTTATCACCAAAATTTATAATGTATCATCCAAACCCTCTCATAAATGAAATCATACAAAATTGTTATCAAACTCAAGTTAGTAATTAGGATCAATGAAGTTAAAATCCCGCTTTAAAACTTAAAAACTTACGATTTACGTTTCTAGGTCACTAAAACGCTTCTACACAAAATCTCAGTTTTTATGATTAAAATACTATAATGGGTAGCGGATCACAGAAATAGAAAAGGAAGTGCAAAGTGAAGAAGACGAACTGGAATTAAAATGAGTAATTAGGGTTGGATGATATTAGTTCAAGTTATAGTTTTTTTAAAATTATGATTAAAACACTAAACCAGTTGGTCAATTAAACTAGTCATGATCTCAACGGTTAATATTTCATGCAATGTATCCCGAATCTGTTCCTCGGATAAATTTATGTCATTTAGGGTGTATTAGATGATATTTGTGTTTTTTGCACAAAAGGGGTCATAAGTGTAGGAAAAGGAGCAAAACAAGGAGATCACGGCCGAGAAGAGGAGGAAAGAAGTCAAGCAGCAAGATTACGGGCTTTGGAGCAAAGATCGCGCTCACGATCTGGGGAGTGTCAGTCGTGAACTTGAGGAAGCATCCACCAAGGAAAGATAGCTGGATAGTCGACTCGTAGTCTTAGTTGTCCAAGACCGCGAGAAAGATCGCGACCATGAATCATGGATTGCGATCGTGAAGTCAGGCCGCGAACTCCAGATTCAGCCATGGCAGAAATAATTCATTTCAAGATCACGGCCTGACACCCAGAGTTCAACCCCGCGATCTCCTAGCCCTCAACCGTGAACTTGTCTGTCCTCCTGAAATCTATAAATAGGGGACTCCTTCACCTTCAAAAGACAACTGAAAAACACTTGTAAAATTTATTGTTTTAGAGAGTGATTGGAGAGAGAAGTTGAGGGAAGGAGAAGAAGAGAAGGAGCCAAGAAGGAAGTGATTTCTCACCAATCCCCCATCTCTAGTTTTCTTCTCCATTCTTCCATGTATCTTCTTTCCCCTTTATGGGGTAGTTACTCAAGGTACTAGGGCTTTAATTCCAAAGTCCTAGCTTTAGGTTTTACTATGTACAAGGAATTTTGTTAGGGTTTGTGAATGAAATGAGTTTAGCTAGATTTTATAGGCATTTATCTATATTGTTTATGGTTTGAACTTGTCTCTCCATATGATTTTCATGATTGCCTATGTAGGATTTGCATGAGATGGTTATGGATTTGAGTGGTTTGGCATGTTAGTGTAGATGAAAGATCTAGAGGTTGGATTGGGCGTCGAGGTGACCATCCCCTGCCAGTTGGGATACCCACATAGGTAATGCTAGGACGATACGCGGGTGACCATCTATATATTGAATAGTGTGCAGATAGGTGCAACCTATTGAAAGGGAATATACCATATCCTTAGTTCGTGAGCCTGATCGAGGTGACATGGGTCAGCGAATCAGATTGGGAGGGGGGCTAGTTTCATGACCATTGAGATAGTCCCCACATTAGTGAGTCCCAGACTTTGTTTCCCACAAACCAATAGAGTTATCCTTTTGCATGATAGGCCTAGTATCTAGGGTGAGGTGATGCCCTAGTACCTGCTTTTTATCTATGCTTTTATCGAGTAAATAACGACCGAATGAGAAGTAGTCTAGGATATCGAGACCCTTGGAATACTACATTGGTCAATCGTTATACTGGCAATGACATCTCGAGTTATACTTGACTCAAAATGGGTTGGTTAGTTCGAGTCGTGCAGCCAATTAAATAACCTGCATGGGGTGCTACCAAGTTTTGCTTGCATTGAAGTGGATGCTCTAAGGAGTAAGTGAAGTTCATTTGGTGGGTCGGAAAGCTGATTTGGTGCAAAATTCATATTTGCTAAACCTACAAAATTTTCTCGTTGTTTTCTTGTTTGTTAAAGATCAGTGACCTGAACTAATAATGGGACAAAGAGTGATGACCTAATAATTTAGGTGCCTTTTTATCATTTCTCTGTACGAGAACGTTAGAGGAGCGACTTGAGAATTTTGATCATTCAAAGTGTATTTTTCAATCCCCTTTGTTAATTGGACCATATTTCATTCGCTTACACTTGAAATTAAAGTAATTTACATAAAAAGAGCGCCTTAGTATTATGTACATAATGTTGTTCATGTTGCTATATTTTGAGTGAAATTTTTTCAAAATACATATTTATTGTCATCTTATCACTATCATACCATCATCTTTTCATTGTGGGTAATACTTCATACTATCATCTTACAACTACTATATAATGGATCTTACTACTATGATATGATTAATATAATATTATTATCTTACATTACCATCATCTTATTACCACTATTAAAAATTAACCCCTCAAGGTTAGGAATAAGTGTTAAATGAAATAGAACAAGAACAAAACAAAACAAAAAGTGCTTATAAGAACGATGAACGAACGGCTTCGAGACTGCCAGCTCAGCATTAATTACAAACAAAGCCTGAAAATCTGATCCACATACCTCGAAGCTCAACCCTTCACTTTCCTCACAATTACACATCAGCCCACCCCGAATTCGACCCGTCAGGCCACCAGGCCACGGCTAGTGACGACAAGGTTGTCAAACCGGTTTATACCGTTATGCCGGTTTGGCAAGTGAAATGGTACGACTGGTGGTATAACCAGTTTGTGCCGATTTAAAAAATGTGAAAATAATTAATATTCAATGTATTTAATCATATATAAAACATATTTGTGGACAATTTAGTTACAATCCAACAAACATAATCAATTTTTAACTATTAAATTCATAAAATAATAATAAATTAGTTTTTTATTAATTAAATTCATTAAAATGATGTCATTTTGCTTAAAATGCTGAAGTCGATCATACCAATCATACGGGTGGTGTCATGCGGTTTTATGACCGGCACAGATTGAACCATATAACCCTCAGGGGCAAAATCGACAAAGTGCCTCCTCCCATCACCCCCTTCTCTCCTCACGCACCCACCACCACGTCCGCTTAAGGCCAGATTAGGGCGGAATCTCCGCTGCTCAAAATTCTCCCATCGGAGCGTTTCCAACGATTTCAAAAAAATTCGACAAAATCTTCGGATCTTTGTATAAAGAATCGGAGCCATCTTCGCATTTCATTCACTGCCTTTGCACTGTGATGCTTCTTCTTCTTCTTCTTCTTCTTCTACCTCTGTAGGTTCCTTCTCCCCAAAATTCCCAGTCAGTTCTGATTCTTCATTGGGTCTGAGAGATAGCGCGAAGATGAAAGCCTCCCTCAAATTCCGCGACGAGCAGAAGCCGCTGTTCCGAGCCAAGGTCCCGCTGAGCATTCTGGGCTTGCCTTTCCAATCCGGAATCGTCGCCGGCGAGGCCAAGGAGCTCTCTCTCAACCTCTCCACGTTCTTCGATTCCGGCCCGTCGTTCAAGGTCGCCTACCGCCCAAACGATTCGTGGAATCCGTTCTCCCTCGTGCTCAAGACGGGGTCGGGTTCGTTCGGCTCGCCGACGTCGAGCCCGATGGTGATGAGCGCGGAGTTCAATTTGGTCGGGAAGGGGAACCCTAGCTTCATGCTTCATTTCAAGCCGAGGTTTGGGGATTTCTCGATCAAGAAGTCGCAGGCGTCGTCGGGTTTGGAGAAGAGTATGAAGTCGTGGCAGAACGGCGTCGCTGTGAGCTCTTCGTCGGATGAGGATGGGTCGCTGGAGGTTGTGGAGAAGCCCGTGTTGAACGGGATTGGACCCGGCGGAGGGATCGACATCGGCGGGGTAGGGTTCAACGCCAAGAGGTTTTCCGCCCTGCCTCCGCCGACGTCGAACGCGCTCGCGGCGGCTCTATCTGGAGTGGAAGTCACGGCCAACACGAGTCTCCCCGTGAGGAGTCACGCCGTGATGAGTTTCAGGTGGGGGCTTAGGGTTCCGGCGGACAACAAATTAGGGGGTAGTGTAGCTGGAGACCTCGATTCGATGGCTGCGGCGATCAATTTCAAGAGGATCCCTTTCCTGGTGATGAACAAGATCGGGATCGAACACGTCGCCCAATCTGCTTCGAAATCCGAACCGGCGGCGAACACCGAACCTAAGCCGGACGTGGCGGAGACTTGCTTGGCTGTGAAGCGGCAGTTGGACATTCTGCAGATGGAGAATACGTCGCTGAAGAAGGCCATGGATGATCTGAGGCGCGAGATTGGCGCCAGCAAATTCCTTGTGCCATCATCACCAACCCATGATTCTAGCTTCAGCAGCAGCAGCAGGTACAGAGAGCCGGAGAGAATGGGAGCTAGGAACTCCAGCGGGAACCGAAATGAGAAGAGGAGTTCCTCGGTGGAAGGCGATGTGAGCGAGGAGCTGAAGAAAGCTCTGAAAGGAGCTGCTGCAGCAGGAGGCGGTGGTGCTTGAATTCTCCATTATGGGTCTGGTTTAAATTAGAAGAAGTGTTTTGCTGAGTTATGTTGATTCTGCATGTCTTGCTTAGGGTTTAATGGCTGGTTTTGGAGGTAGTCGTAATGGTAAGAACTTGATGATTGTATATTGCTATGCTTAATAACAGATGAATTGAAAAGCAGGGTTTTTTTGCTTGAAATTGATATGAATTGGATATGGTTCCAGTAGGAAGAGCAGAAATCAATCAGATGAAAGGGGAGGAAAGGTGGTGTAGATGAAGTGTTGGAAAATGTTCAACCTCTCTCGGGCCAGAAAGTTGTCATATTCATTGGTGGCTGAATTCTGTTTCCTGCACACTGTTGTTTGTGTTGTTAGGGTTTCTGTTGACTCCATGGAACTTCGAGGTTTGCTGATCGCGGTCCTTCGATGGCCAGCTCGAGGAAGAACTTTGGTTAGGGTATTGCAGTTGATTGCAATGGGTAGGGCAGGGGCAGTCCTCTGTGTGGAGGACTGAGTAGTTCTGGAAAGTTGCTCAAGTGTCTATTATGCCTCGGTGACATTTGCGCGCGTCGCCTTACTTCATCGACGTGTCGATGAACTCATAGGTGATGCGTTTTGACATTGTCTTTAACGCCTATGCATGTCTTAAAGGTTGTATGCGTTTTATCAAACATGATTTCTAGAGAGTTGTAAACTCATTCCATATTAAAGGGTAGCAAATGTCTTTCGGTTTTTATTAGTCAAGTTTTTTTCTTTGTTGGTACGTCTGAACCCTGAAGCTGAGATCATATTCAAATTCAACTATTCATAGATATGGCAGGCTACAAGGCTGATGCAAACGTCTGCTCGATCTTCACGTACCAACGCTTTCATACATTAATCGAAGAAGAAGAAGAAGAAGGCCCATGGGCCGTTGGCGTTCATCAATTGGATCCCTAAAGAAGTGGGTAAGCCCAAATCTTATTGGGCTTCCAAGTCATCACCGCCACCCTGCACGTGAAAGACAGATCACCAAGGTTGTCAAACCGCGGGTCGACCCGGACCCGGACGAGCTAGTGGGTCATGGGTCAATGGGTCACCCGTTTTAGCCCGGTTTAGCCCGGAAATATGAAAAGAGTCAATATATTCTATTTATATCCTGAATCCAACATACGGTTGCGATGATTCATTGCCGGATGCCATTCTCAAAACCTGAATATCACAAAATTGTATTAAACTATAGTTATACGAAAGAAAAAAAACCAATCTAAAATTCTTCTTCCACATCAACAATCTCTAACTAACAAATAACAATTCATTAATTTAACTTCTCCACATATCTAATTCGCGTTACCACCTGCCAAAAGGTTCCAAACATTCATCAATTAATAAAATCAACCAAACCCTTACATTCATGAAAAAAAAAAACCAACCCCTTACCAATCAGAGTTCGAATATCAAACAGAGGGAGGAGGTCGAGCTGAGGCAGAGGAAACTTGATGGCGGCCAAGCTCGAGCTGGAGATGGCGACGAGACCGACCCGACCTGAGGCAGAGGAAACTTGATGGCGGCCAAACTCGAGGTTTCGAGTGGTCGAAGGCAGATGGCGGCGCTCAAACTCAGATTGGTCGGAGGACAGAGCTCGAGCGGCTGTGGGAACGGAGCGGGAGCTAGTTGCCGCCGACGAAGAGGAACACGGCCCGGCGATGGCGATCGAGCGGCGCCTGTGGGGTGTGAGGTAGGGCTGCGCCGCGGGTTGGAGAGGAGAGGTCGTGCGATGAAGGAATGGTAGGGTTTTTTATTTCAGACCCTGCCCTCCGCCTTCTCCCGGCCAAAACGTCGCCGCGCCAGTCTAAAACGCAGCGTAAGGAGAAGAACCAAGTGCCCCGCTCTGGACGGGCGAACCGCCCGGGTTAGCCGGGTTTGACCGGGTTTTCCCGGGTTTGACCAGATCCGGGCTGACTGTCAAAAGGGTTGCATTGGCCCGTTTTTGGGGCGGGTCCGGGTCAATCCGGTTTGACCCGTGGATCGACCCGCGGGTTGACAACCTTGCAGATCACCAACTTCACGGCTCTGACTTTTATTATTATATTTTATTTTTTTCCCCTAGTGGCGCCGAATCTTTCCCCAAACGAAGGCACCAACCCAAAAATTAACCGCTCCCAATTAATCAAAGCTGAAAATCCCTAATTAGTAATTAGTAATTTGTCTGTGACCTAAAATTCAATTCCCCCAAAATAATTGTGAAATTGAAGCTTGATTGACGAATCTCCCCAAACCCATCTTAAAAGTAAAATCATTTCACATTATTACCAACCAATAAATACAAAAAATATTAAATATAAATAATACTATTATTATTATCTTCTCACTCCTGCGGAATCAATTTTTCCTTCCCTCGTTCGTTTTCCTACCCTATCTCTCTGTCTTCCCTTTGCTTCGCTTCGCTTCACCCTCTTCTTTCCTTTCCTTCCACAGGCTGTATAATAAACCGTCTCGCCGCCGGTCTGCCCTTCTACCCATTAAGGGCTAGCTGTTTCTTCCGCTGCTGCTTCTGCTCTTCAGTTCATCTCTTTATCTTTCTTTGGGGTTTTAGTTGGGTTCTGGTTGGTTCTTCGGCTGCTGTTGGGACTGTTTGGTCGCGTTTTTTGTTGTTGTTGTTGTTGCTTCTGGATCTGAATCTCTTGGGAGCCAGACTGTAAATGGATACGAGGAAGAGAAGGCCTGACGGGGCAGCTAACAGCTTCAATGGCGGATTCAAGAAATCTAGACAAGGTAAGTTTCTTTCATGCTATGCCTTTTCTACTACATATAAGCGCCCCTCTTTGGCCAGTAGGTGAAGTAATTGACCGGGAGTTGTGGGGGTGATTTTGGCTGCTGGGTTTTGTTTGCCATCCCTTCATTGAGCTCCTGTTGACTTTGTAGCTTAAAGTGGTTCCTTTTTCTTCTGGGTTGCTCGTTACTTGGGAAGTTTTGCTCTTGGAACTTACTGTCCACCATGGGAACAATTAGCTTCTCTGTTTTGTCAATTTTGTTTATTGGTGAAGAAGGACGAAAAATCTTAAAGAGTAGCTGTAGCTGGTGAAGAGGAAGTTTCTTGGTATAGGCAAAACCGCGAATCTGTCTGGGGAACTGAGTGTTTTCCCGGTTCTTGAGATTTCTAGGGTTTTTTTTAAGCTCTCAAGTTGCTGGCTATTTTGCCGATGGAATGTGGGGTATCTATCCTTTATCAGTGTATCTTTTGTAGTAAGGTAGCTCTGCTCAAAGTTCAGTGGGCATTGGTGATTATGAAAGTCACTCAAACATGGTGATGTTGGAAGTCACTCAATCGTGATTTTGCTTTGGGGTACTTGTGTAGTAATTCATGAAATCTTACCTATTACTTACAGTTAACGCTATTATTACTAAAAATTTGATGAGATTATCGCAGAGATTTAAAAATCTTCAAAACATTCAACTGAAGAAAGGCAATTAATGTTTGTTAACAGAAACAGACTCGTTATCAACTGGTGTAGGAAGCAAATCGAAGCCATGCACCAAGTTTTTCAGGTTCTAATCTTTTCTCACCTAAATAATCATCTCGGATTGCAGTACTGATGTGAAGCATTCTAAAGTTATTGGGGGAATTGAATTCACCACTCATAACGTTTCTGCTTCTCTAATGAAATTGGTATCATACACTTACAGGTACAAACTTGTAACTCTGCCCTTCATCCAATCAAGTTAACTAATTTATTTAGCAGAGAGACATTGGATAACAACTGTATCCCAGTAATAGTTGATTGCCTCCAATAGTTGTAGCCCAAAGGGGGGCTCCAATGTTACTCAATAATTTGAGGGAGTTGATTTTTATTGTAACAACTACTTAAATACACTACTGAGTATTGATTACCACTATGTAATGGTAAGCTAAAGTAAAACTTTTCGAGGTCAGATATATTGCATTGCCTGCAGCAGAGTCATGTCTATTGAGGTAAAATAGATGGTAGTTCATTCCAAAATCTCAATGGATGAGGTTGATGTCTAAAAGCTGAGTGAACTTGCTATCCAGGTTGATTTTGCCCATGTACATACTAGTTCCTTGTTTTGGAATCTTAGCGAATTCAGGTTTTCTTGTCACTTGGTGTGTCGGTGCATTTGTGGCTTGTTGGTTTCTGAACATCAATCAATAGTGTTTTCTTCTTTTTGTTCTCAAGCATCTGATCAATGAATTTTTTACATCACTACTGGATGGCATGTATTCCCTCTTAGTTCAGGATATGCCTGGCACCAGCTTAGTGTTCTGGACTCTTCTTTGGGGGTCATAAGACATAAACCATCATTTTAGAATGCTTATTTCATGATGATTGCATTCTGAGCTGACTTATTTTCTGTAATGCAGCACTGCTGGCTGTCCGTTCGGCGAGGGTTGCCACTTCCTGCACTATGTACCTGGTGGGTACAATGCAGTGTCCCAACTCATGAACAAGTCATCCAGCACACCCATGCCAAAGAACAACATGCCTCCGCCTCAACCAGGCTCCAACGGCTCTAATAATGCACACTCAGTAAAAAACCGCTTGTGCAACAAATACAACACCGCTGAAGGATGCAAGTATGGTGACAAGTGCCATTTTGCACATGGTGAGTGGGAGCTCGGGAGGCCAGTTGCTCCATCTCTTGACGATCATCACCATCGTATGCTGGGCCCACCTCCTCCAGGTCCCCGCATGATGAACCGGATGGAGCCGCCTCCACCCGGCCCTCTAGTCGGCTTTGGCGATACTGCTACCGCAAAGATCAGCGTTGATGCGTCCCTGGCAGGGGCCATCATTGGAAAAGGCGGTGTGAACTCGAAGCAGATATGCAGGCAGACAGGGGCCAAGCTATCGATCAGGGAGCATGAGACGGATGCTAATCTAAGGAACATCGAGTTGGAGGGTACGTTTGACCAGATTGGTCAAGCTAGTGCCATGGTCAAAGAGCTAATCGCAAATATAGGTCCAGCTGGTGGCCACGGCCATGGCAAGCCGTCGTCGGGTGGATTCTCGGGGGAGAAGCATCATCCTGGAAGCAACTACAAGACGAAGATATGCGACAATTTCAACAAAGGTGCTTGTAGCTTCGGTCAGAGGTGTCATTTTGCTCATGGAGCTGCTGAACTGCGCAAGTCAGGGGTATTATGTTAGTTGTGTTCAGTCTTTTGCTGTAGCTTGGTAGATTGGATGAACGGGCAGTGTGCGCGCACAGTCTTTGTACTAGTGAGGGTTTGGATTATGTTTTTGACTGTTCTGATGCCACTTAGCTGAGAAAAGACAGAGGTTTAATGCTGATACGAACAGATTGGAGCTTCGTTCGCTGTTTCACTGTTTTGAGTTTGTGTTGTGTTTACTAAGAAGCTGGCTGCTCTTCATTTCTGGCATGGTCCATTCAACCGTACCTTACCGACGGTTCAACCACAAAATACCAGTATCGGAGGCTAAATCGATAGGCGGTATTCAACAGTACTAACGGTTGAACTACGTTTAAACCACGGTTTTGTCATAAAATATCCTATCGCTGACTTTTCCGATATGGTCTCTAGTACGGTTTCATGGACCATGATTTCTGGACCTTTTATCTTTGCTGTTTCATTGTTGTGTTTTGAGATGGAAAAGGCTCTTACCCTAACTAGCCCTACCATTCCTGATACTAAAATATAATCGTTAGTTTCCGGCCATGTTGTAACTGTTATTGAATCTATCATGGAAAGAGACGACTGTCTTAAGAAAAACCAAAGTCTCACTCACTG
Organism: Linum trigynum; assembly: GCA_964030455.1. Taxonomy (NCBI): domain Eukaryota; kingdom Viridiplantae; phylum Streptophyta; class Magnoliopsida; order Malpighiales; family Linaceae; genus Linum; species Linum trigynum. Next base: position 41,158,936 of record OZ034815.1, on the reverse strand, counting down.
AACTGAACGATAAATCACTAAATTTTCGGTTTAGCGTCCAGCCGGTTATGAAAATGTAGTCTGGAGTCTGGTACTATCTAACGTGGATCAGCAAATATTTGGGATTGATCTGTCAATAGTGAAAATCTGGGAGCTAAACTGAACTTTGGCCAAGGAATCCTATTTCTTCTCGAGTCATGTGAACCCTTTCAATCTTTCTTGTCTTCATTCCTTATTAGGGTTAGGGTTTTTAGCTTCCCCTGCCACTCCCCTTGTTTATCTCTCGTGCTATCCTCAGACCAAGCGCCAAGTTACTTCCTTTTCCCTCCCTTCTGGGTTATTGGAGCATTGGGAATTTCGTTGTTCGTGAATTTGTCTCTCTGTCGCTCGTTGAGCCTTCCCTTCTGTTTCTGGATCTGAATCTGTTGCGGGCCGTCAATGGAAGCCAGGAAGAGAGGGAGGCCTGAAGCCAGCGGCAACTCTAATGGTGGATTCAAGAAATCTAGACAAGGTCAGTCTCTCTTTCACTTCGGTGCTTTTCCTCTTTGTTAGTTGAGATTGCGAAAGCTCCGGTTAGTTTCGACCTTATTTTGGGCGTCCGGTGAATTGTAATTGCAGCAGAGAGTTATGCCAAGTTATTTTCAGTTTGTTTCTGCCTTCTTTTTTTTTTGTGCGAGGAACTGGAAGTCTGCTTTGATAGAATTTGTAGTTGCAGTAGTATGTCTGTTTTCAGCTTAGGAAGTACTCTGCTTGTTTTGATTCATTCGTTTCTACAAAGAAACGGTAGAGAAACAGATTTGTCTTGGAGTTTCCTGTTTCATGAAGCATTCAATTCTTCAATTTAAGTACCTCGACTAATGGACTGTAGAATTCGTGTTAGCAATAGGATCATATAGTCACTCTCAGTCGAATCATCGTGTATTTATGTAAGTGGTATAGTGCTTGGAATGTTGATTTCTTTATGAACGAATGAAGTTGTTAGTACTAGAACTCTGCTAAGTTGAACTATAATATCGTCTAGTTGAGATTTAAAAATCTTCCAGAACATCAACTGAGAAAACCCAATTAATGTTTGTTATCAGAAATGGACTCGTTATCAACCGGTGTAGGAAGCAAATCGAAGCCATGCACCAAATTTTTCAGGTTCTAATCTTTTCTCACCTAAATAATCGTCTTGGACTGCACATTGTTGTATCACCAGTTAGTACAAACTTCAAATTTACTGCACTTATGACTCAAGGTTTCTGCTTCTCTAATGAAATGGGTATTATACACTTACAGGTACAAGTTTGTAACTCTGACCGCATCAAATCAAGTTAACTAATTGAATTAGTTGGCACCTGTTTACTTGGATAATTATATCCGGACAATATATTTGATCACTAAGGAAGCTGTTCATGCTTGATTCAAAGTGAAATTGTTGCCACAAAGGATGTCATGGAGATGGGGTTAATTGTAAATTCTTCAAGTTTAAGTGCGTAAATGTTACTATTGAATGCAAACTACTGGTAAGCTAAATATTAAGCAGTTTCTCAGGTAAGACGAATCGCATTTTGGTTATAAATTACAAAGTGTCTTTGCAGAAACTGTGGTTTTGCTGGTTTAACAGTAATGCGTATGTTTCTAATCTTAAGAAAACTGAATGTTTGTCGCACTCTTCTATCAAGTAAGCATTTATCATATCAAGGAACTAGTCAAGTATCATTGTTTGGAACTAGTCAAGTAACCATTTCAATTTTTAAAAGTCTAAACCTTGCACCCTGATTGATTTCTGACCCCCAAGACTTGTATGCTACACTTCCGACCTCTGTGCTTCTCTGTTTTGCTGATTTCGCCACTTGTATACTTCTGTTGCAGTACTAACGGGTGTCCATTTGGTGAGAGCTGCCACTTCTTGCACTATGTACCGGGTGGTTACAATGCGGTCTCCCAAATAATGAATCGGTCCTCCGCCCCTCCCATGCCGAGGAATATCACTACCCCACCACCTATGTCCTATGGCAACACGCCTCCTGGTCCTCCCTATGGTTCTTCTTCCTCCTCCCCTTCAATCAAAAACCGCATGTGTAACAAATACAGCAGTGCAGAAGGGTGTAAATATGGCGACAAATGCCATTTCGCACATGGTGAGTGGGAGCTTGGAAGGCCAGTTCCTCCATCTCATGACGATCCTCGGATGATGGGTGGGCCTATGCCTCCGATGCAGGGGCGTATGGGAGGGATGCGAATGGACCCACCACACCAACCTGGCCCGGTCCCCGGGTTTGGCGATACAGCAACTACCAAAATCAGTGTGGATTCTTCCCTCGCGGGAGCCATTATTGGGAAAGGCGGCGTGAATTCCAAGCAGATATGTCGGCAGACTGGCGTGAAGCTTTCGATCAGGGACCACGAGACGGACCCCAACTTGAGGAACATTGAGCTCGATGGGACCCTCGAGCAGGTCGGCAGAGCTAGCGCAATGGTGAGAGAGCTGATCGGGAACGTTGGTCATGGAGGTGGTGGGCATGGGAGAGGAGGCCCAGGAGCTTCTGGAGAGAAGCAGCATCCAGGTAGCAATTACAAGACCAAGATATGTGATAACTTTAACAAAGGGACTTGCAGTTTTGGTCAGAGATGCCACTTTGCTCATGGTGCTGCCGAGTTGCGGAACTCGGGTGCAGGAGGAGTGTGAAAATTGTAAGTGTTTGTTGTTCCGGATCTCTTTAGGATATGGCTAGTTTAGCTTGGCTGGTTGAGTTTGTGTGAAAGAGAGAGACATGGGTGTATTGGGGGAGCTCTGTTTTTGACTGTGTTAGGGGGATAGATAATATGTTAAGTGGAAGAGACATGGTTGTTCATACCAGCATTCTTTTTAAACGTTTTTGTCTTCCCATGTTTAAGCTAGTGCATCGCATCGTTAGTTAACTTCTTCATTTGATTGCTGGACGAACTTGTTTTTCATTTTGGTGGCCTGGAAACTTGCTTGCAAAGTAGTATTAAGTAGTCTGATTGTAGGGATGAGAATCAGGTGCACATATCTCCGGAATGGCAGTAGAACTTTAGAGCTTCTTGTTTTTGCGTGCAAATGCAATGCCAGAATTGTGGGTCTTTTTTTTTTTTGGTTGTTGTTGCTAGTGGTTCCTGACAGCGGGAGCTTTTGCTACCTCCCATGAACGTGATAAGCTACAGTGATTGAGTCCGAGCTAATATCGATGAAAGTATGAGGTTCTAAATTTGGTCGATCATACTAAATTCTATGTGTTTAAAGAATTTTTCTATGTATTTAAAGAATTTTGTTGCCCATCTTTTTCAAAGTGGGATCCTGATGCCCCTCTCAAGGGCTCCCTCCGCCACCGACCCTAACAGTAATCCTAATAGCCGAATACAACCCTAACGATAACTCTTATCCCCTAACCCCTCAACCTTCCATGTAATCTCTAATAATAATCAATAATTATCCCACAAAATTATTAAAAGAAAGTAGGGTACATGATCCAGAATTTAGATTAGAGTGTTGTGTTCGTATATTTTTATTGTTATTATATCTTAATATCTTAAATATACTACTAGCAATATAAAAGGATGGTTGGATAATAATCTATAAATTTTAAATTAATATTAATAAAATGAAAAATTGACAAAAAAAAAAAAGAAAAAGAAATGAGTACTAAGAATAAATGATTTCCTTGTGCAGGTTTCTAAGAATTCTTTTATTTTTTTGTGTCTTTGCCATTCGTGATGTGCAGATGCGATAAGACGCAATTTTTGTAAGTTTTGTAGTCCTGGGTTTTATCCGGTAAAATGTTAAAATGTTAATAATAAATATATTCCTAGTTGTGTCGTAACACGAAACAACTCCTTTAGTTATATATAGCTTATGTTTGGCCCAGCTTTTAGAAGTGCTTTTCGACTTCAAAAGCTGAAGAAGGGCCAAACACCTCTAAAAACTCGGCTTTTGAAAAGCGCTTTTGTATAACATAAAAGCAGAAGCTTCGGTTTGGAGCTTCTGCGAAAAACTGTTTTGAAAATACAAAATTATCCTTACCATATTTTAATTTTATTTCAAAAAATATAATTTTATTTCATTTATATCATTTTAAAAATAAAATAAATTATAAAATCATATTATTTAATATAAAAGAAATCTAACAAGATCCATTTTGACTACATTTTATTGTTTATAATTACTATTCATAATTTATATTATAAGTTCTTTATAGTCATTTTACATAACCTCTCAAATTGAAAAAAACACTTTTAATAGTTTTTCAGCCAAACACTCAACTGTTTTTTTTTTAAAGTACCTCCTCTAGGGCTTCCATGGATGCTCATTCATTTTATCTTCTTGGCCTCAATACCCTTGTTGAACCTGTTGTGGATAATGGAAGGATTCAAGTTCTTCCTCCGTTCTCTAAAAGCTCAAGCCAGAAGCTGTTTTTGCAAAAGCTACAGCAGGAGCACGAGTTGTACTGTTACATAACATCACCCAATTACCCTAATATACATAGATACTAAATATAATTAGGTTATAGCCACGCGAATTTGGCTTTAGACTAAACCGCGTTAGGTTAGACTTGCGAATCGAGGAGCAAGGGATTTCGAGTTACGACACAACTAGGAGTAAATATAATTAGGTTATATTCCTAGTTTTATAAGATAACGACAACAGCATAAACCTAAAACAAAACTTCCTCAAGCGAAGAGAAAAAGGTAGCAGAAAATTTGGCCACGGCCGCCGGTCTGCTATAATCTGTGTTCAGTTTTCAGGGACAACAACATGGCGATGCACGGGAGCGCTAGGTGTGCACTGTGCCAGTGGAGGAAGGCGGACGAGTGCCCGGCGGACTGCCATTTCCGACCCCACTTCCCCGCGGGCTCGCAGGCTTTCGAGAAGATCAGACGAGTCTACGGCGGCAATGTCGTGGAAATCACATACGGCGCTCTGCCCTTCCCCGAGCAGCAGGCAAGGCTTGCCTTCCTGGCATTGGAGCGCGAGGCCGATGCTAGGATCGAGAACCCAGTGATGGGTTCCTTGGGAACCGTGGCCGTGCTCGAGGAGCAGATCAGGCGCCTTCGGGAGCAGCTGGCGTCCGTTGAGCAGAAGCTGGCGTTGTTTCAGCAGCAGGTGGCGTTGCTTCGGCAGCAGCATCTGCATCCCAATAACAATCTTTGACGAGGAGAGGGAGAGAGGAATAATAACTCGAGTGGTCTGTCTCTTTAGTTCAATTGTGTTTTTTATTATGTGAGTTGGTTGGGGTTTATGTTTCCTAATCGAGTTTCAGATTCGGTGTTAGAAATAGGAAGTTAGGTTTGTGTGTGTCATTAGTATGAACTGTGGAGCTTAATTCTCCCTTGATTATGTAGCATATGCAGTTAGCAATGTTGCAAAAAGATTGATGATATGTATGGTGAAATTTAATATGATGTTGCGTTAAGATTAATACTGTGTTTTTGCCTCCGGTCCTCCACATTGGTTGTTGCTTCCTCCACTTCTTTAGGCGAACTCCAATATTTCGATGCATAATGTTTGTATTTCGAGCAATTATAGTACTGAACGTTGGATTTATCTTGCCCCTTCATTTGACCTCCACCTTCAGAGGTTCTGTCAATTTATATGGGTGGGAAATTTCACATCAAGCCCGTGTAATTTCCTAGAATGACCTAAATGAAAAATGGAGTTTTGGGAATGCACGAATAGAGCTCCAAAAAGCACAGTAGTGTAATGTGGCCATGTTTTTTATCACATGGTCATGAGCTGAGACCATGGCATGGCACAAGGCACCTAGGAGGTTGAAGGAGCAACCATCACTCTAGAGTAGAGGGGGAGCGGTCCTTTGTTGCAGTTGTCAAACATACGGATCTTCAACGCGGTTACCTCCCTGTACCTATAAATAAGGGAGATGGTCGACAGAGGAGACAGAGATTCTCAAAACCGCACAACTTAAGCTTACGTCAAGTTTATCATTTCTCTGCAAATGTAGCCATAGTCGTAGTTTGGAGCTCTTGCTAAACTTTCATAGGAGAAGTAACTTAATATAGTTTTCGTTTCCAAAAATCATAAATCAAACACTCTTGTTCGAACTTTGTTTGAAGAGATGTGAATCATGTCTTAATAATTGTTGTTCAACGAAATTAAAATGCATTTGATTCAATTTAACACGAGTTTTGTCTCTAGAAAACAATTGCTCTGAGCCAAAGACCTTTCTTGTAAGGTTATTAAACCAAATTTTCACAGTGGAGAGCTAGCTACAAGGAGGAGCACCTTTTTTATTCCATTTAAACTCAGATACAGAAAGAGCAAAACGCTGCTACTACAGAACTGAGCAACGCTGCGACATACAACTTTACTACACTTCAAACCACTGCTCCTTTCCAACCCTCAAAACAAACTACAAACAAAAACAAGAAGAAAAACACAACAAAGATGACATTACAGCACACCGGCCGGACTCTCTATGGGTCTCGTCAGCCGGTTTAAATCAGACTGCCACCTGTCCCGGAACCAGGGAGATGCCCAGTAGTGCCGGTGCCTCCGGTGCTGTAGTTCCCATGCCCGCCGGTGAGCCGCTCTCCTTGCTTCGCCGCCGCGTTCTGGGCTTTGGTGCCTTGCTTCATGGCCTCGGCTTCGGCTTTCCTCTCTTCTTTCTTCTCCCTCGCCATCTCCTTCTGCATAGGGTCGTGTGCCGAAGCCTTCTCCATCTGCCGAAACAGACGACAGACGATCGAGCCAATCAAAATTTATGCCCACCATGTGTTCAACGAAATGCCGCAACAAAGAAAAAACTTAACATACAAAGAAAAAAATAATCATACAATGTTAAGTATTATTACCTTCTCCTGGACGCTGGCTTTGGTCTTCTCCATCCCCGCCTTGGCAGAGGCCCCAATGTTGGATGCGGTTTCCTTGGCAGACTGCATTTTTCTCCCCCTTCAAACTGTGTTTCTGACCGACTTGGGATGATTTGATTTCTGTGTGTGTGTTTGATTTGGTTTTTGCTTTGCTGTGAGCTGTGATTGCTTAAACAAGCTCCATAACCTTCCTTTATATAGAGTACTGTTGGGTGAATCAATGTGTAGCGAAGGTTTTCTGGCCTGCTGGGTTCGTGCCACGTGTCCTCGAGTTGGACAGGTGTCAGCAGGTTGGAGATTCCCTGAGTAGCTCTCCGCCACGTAGTATACGAGAGTGGATAAGGGAACGTGGGCAAGCCAGATGTGCGATTTGTGGCGATTCGATGGCGGATTGAGATCCGCGCGATTAGGAGATTTTAGGACCCTCTTCTGGTTGGGCTCGTGTTATGGCGGTGGTCGACCACCAAAATATGCTTCTCTCTATTTTGAGTCATCTTAGATTGTCTAAAATTTGAAGTGGAAAAAGGGTTGAACAACTAATATCCGGACAATGACTTTTACTGCAGGACCTGTGAAGTTTTGGAGTATTCCTCAACCAAGCCTACTTAGTTACTCTACGAGAGTTAACAATCCCCAACATTTGTAGAGAGTCGGTGTTGCCTAATTGGAGTCCAAATACCTCTTTTGGGTTGGTGTAGTTCTTCTCATTTGTAGATACTCATCATTGAGGGATGAAATGCAAAGTTCACGACAAAAAGCTTAATAACTAGTAAGGATAGGGTTTGGAGAAACTTGCGTAGTTACATTGATGATTCAGAAAACGTGTTTACAAGCAGCTTATATAGGCTGCAAAGAGGAAACCCTATCTACTGTAATGAACTACCAACGGCTAATAAACAGTAAAAGTAAACTAACAATCAAAATGGACCTATGGAAGCTGTAACACTGTTTAAGTAACATCGGCCAAGTGTTGTGTGTATGTTGGTAAGTGGAACGACACCGTGGAGAAAGAAACAGTGTCGAAGCGTGCTTATTCAAGCAGCGATTTAGGGACCGGTTCTCCAGGTTAGACCTGTGAAACCAGAATCCAAAAACCGAGTCAATCCTTTCTTCTTCTTACCCTCCCTCGAGTTGAGGAGCATAGGCATCTGCTACTCCAAGCTTGTCACGAAGAAAGTGAAGACGATGTCGACTCAACGCCTTGGTAAAAGTATCTGCAAGTTGAAGCTCGGATCTGACGTGAGTGACTGTAACAATTTTGTCCAAAATGTGCTGACGAATCAGGTGACAATCCACTTCAATGTGTTTTTTCCTTTCATGGAATACTGGATTGTGTGCAATGTGAATTGCAGATTGATTGTCACAAAACAAAGCTGCTGGTGATGTATGATCTATCCCCATTTCCAATAGCAGCTGCTTCAACCACACCATCTCACATGAAAGCATTGCAAGTGACCTGTACTCTGCCTCAGAAGAGGACCTGGATACAGTTTGTTGTTTCTTAGTTTTCCATGTAATGAGTGAGTCTCCAAGAAAAGTGAAGTAACCAGTGAGTGATTTCCTTGTATCTGGGCAAGCTTCCCAATCACCATCTGAATACCCCTTTAGTTGCAATGAAGAATTGGTTTTGAACACCAGACCTTGTGTTGGTTTACTTTTGAGATACCTGAAAACATGGTGCACAGCTTGAATATGTTGATCTGTGGGTTCCTTTTGATACTGACATAGTTGTTGTACCACATAAGTGATGTCTGGTCTTGTTGTAGTAAGATACTGCAATTTGCCAACCAATCTTCTATAAGGTGTTGAGTCTGGAAGTAGATTACCTGCTGTAGCAGACACATCTTTCATAAGCCGCCACACAAAGTGTAGGTCCCTAGTGTATTGGGATGAAGAAGGGTTGAGATAATTGGAGGGACTTGAAATTGTGCAAGTCATAGTGGACAAAATCAACACAATCCGTGATCGCCTAAAAGTCACACAAGACAGACTATAAAAGTTATGCGGATGCAGATGCTCATCGAAGAGAAATAGAGTTCCAAATAGAGGATAAAGTGTTCCTTAAAGTATCACCATGGAGTGGTATTCTTCGATTTCATAAGAAGGGTAAATTGAGTCATAGGTGTTCTCCAGAATGTCATATCAATAATGACAGAGATTGGCAGTGCATGAACAACCTTGTAGATGGAGTTGATACTCTCACTTGAGTTCGTTGTGGCGATCCCCCACCTGGTACCTTCGTCCTTATGAAAAGTCTATATAGTTAGGTCATATCCATTCAACCACTGCGCACCTTCAGGGCATAGCTCACGGATCTTCTGCAGCTTCTCCTTGAATTTCTTCTCTTGGTAGGCAACAACTAAGGAATGTATAGAAGCGTAAGTATAATATCATTATACCCAGACACAGTAATTCATATAGGTTGTTTTCAATGATTTTAGCCAATACAAGTATGCTTGTTAGACTCTTAGTAGAGGTATACATATCTTTAGAAATACAGCTTTTTGACAGAAAAAGGGAGGATCTAAAGATCGCTTAAGACCCGAATTTTCCAGGAAATGGGAGGACCATGATGATCGCTTAAGATCTCATATCCTTAGACGAGCTGTTTTATCCTGAAGGCGACCAGTTGATAATCTGTCGTGCACAACGAGGGCAGTGCCATGAACTTCTTAAAGAGAGCGACCTAGTTTGTGACTCAGCTCCAAATCGGTAACCCTAATTTTTCATGTTCGGTTTCTAACATATACGTTCCGTATTTTAATTTTGTAGGTCACTCATCTACTAAATATGCATTGCAGATGTACTCAAATATAACTTTTTCTAAAAGTATCTACGTAAAAGCAATTACATATGTTTTTCTTTAAATTTCATCTTACAATTTATACAATTCAACTCATCTTATTTTCATCTTATTATCCTTATGAGTAAATTAGTAACCCCACCTGAAGAGATGGAGGAAGCCTGTAATTCATTTACAATTGTATATGTGCTAGATTCCAGTCATTTTATAATAAAAAATAAATGACCGGAGAAAGAAATTATTGTTTTCATGGCTTGCATATTGAATTTTATCAAATGCAAGCTTGCATATTTGCAAGTGTATACTACATTGATGCAATCCCGTTTGCAATTGCATATTAAGTTTTATGTAGGATTTGCAATCGATCAAATACCATTGATGTGAATGTTCTAACAATTACTCACAAACAACTAAAACAAAGTAAAGAAGAAAAAATCAATCGGAATTCTTTCGAGTTAAAAAAATGAATGAAAATTTCTTGATAAGAAAACACTTCTAGATCGCGAATGAACCGGAGTTTGGGTCATGATATTATAAACTATATCCTAAAGAATAAATTGTACATCATAATTTTTATATACTATATCTCCAGATCTGTTTAATTAGAATAATTGATATTTCTAATTGTTCAACATACATACAACATACTAAATGCACTATTTTAGGGCTTAGATGTTAAAGTTCAGATAATTAGAACTTAGGGTTTACTTATTAAGAGTTAGGGTATGATACTTTGGGCCAAAATCCGGTTACTTCATGGTCTAGATAGCGTTTTCTCACTAAATTTATATGATACCCCTAATATATATATATACACGATATTCTAGGTACCGTTGGTGAGAAATCTCTATCTAGGCTAGAGATTAAACCATATTTTGGTATGATACTATACCATAATCTCTAATGGATAAACCAGATACCCTCCTTCTCTAAACTCAAGTCTGAAGATTAATTTAATTAAATATAACAATTTATGTTTCATATTTGTCAAAGTACAACACAGCATATCCAACGATCACGCCGAAACCCATGTCTATCTTTGACCACCACGCCGAAACCCTTCCCGGAGTCTTTAAAACCCACATTTATCGTGTACTCAACATTCTTCGGCGGTTTCCAGTGATACGTCGGTCGAAAACTTAGCTTCAATGATGCATGTTGATAATCTAGGTATTCTAGAAGCCATCTTTCCGCTTTCCCCATTATTTCGAATTCTTAAGCTTCTTCTTATTCCACATTTGACTTGCGTTCTTCCCAGATAAACCGGAGAGCTACAAGAAATTGGTCACTTTGTTCCTCAGTCGCGCAATTTCGTCATCCATTCTTTACAAGTTAGTCCCTTGCCTTGCTCAAACAGTAGGCTTAGATAACTAGGGTGCCAAACTCGCCTAATTAACCCAATCACACTCGTGGATAAGGTGATTTTGGGTTTCCTGCTGGCCACTGAAAGGGCATTCATCACATCCCTTCTCTGGTCTTGCTAAAACATATGCTCGTGTGGATAATATGTTTCGAATCCATCTCCAAGCGAAATAATATATATTTTACCACATGTGAAATAACTCTTTGTCTAGGTTCGTCCAAACAGGATAATTTAACTTCCAATTTCTTCAAATAACACACAAATACCACATATAAAAAAGTGAATTATTTGACCTCACAAATATCATATTGTTAATTAATCCATCCAAACGACCCTAAGCAAAGATAGAGTTAAATATATTTCTACAATCTTGAGAAGAGATTCAATGTATATAAATAGCCAATTATGATTTTTTTCTCAATAATTATGTGATTCGTATTTTGATTATATAGTGAGTAAAGTCATCTATGGCGTATTGTTGTGAAGATTTTGATCCAACTATTAATTTTGGGGTAGCGGGTGTCCCATATACTCAAACTATATTAGTTTATATGTTAATTGGTCTTCCCCCTCATGTTATGTCCTTTTTCCATCTTCCCCTGACTCTTTGTCGTCTTTTAGATAGGAATGTGGCCTGTTTTTGGTGGGGTGCTGAGGAGGGTAATCCCAAGATTAGATGGGTGTCCTGGCGTAACATGTGCAGGAGTAAGCATGATGGGGGGATGAGATTTCGCCAGTTCGAACATTTCAACCAAGCTCTTTTGGCTAAGATAGGATGACGTATTCTCAATGAACCTCAATCACTTATTGCCCAGGTTTATAAAGGCAAGTATTTCCCTCAATGGTCTTTCCTGACCGCGACTGCTAGGTCTCGTCCCTCTTGGGGGTGGCAGAGTATCCTTCATGGGCGTCAGTTATTGGAGATGGGTTTGAGATGGCAGGTTGGTAATGGCCAATCGGTCTTCCTCCTTCATTCTAACTGGATTCCTAGGTACCAACTAGATCCCCATGCTATAATCCGCGGATCTTGCCTGAGGGGGGTGATCCCTTGGTCGCGGAGGTTATTTGTGAGGGGGGAGGGAGGTGGTCTGATGAGAAGCTCAGTCAATGGTTTGACCCGCCCACCTGTATGGCTATTAAAACTATTCCTCTCCAGCGTTAGGATGTGCCTGATAGGGTTATCTGGCATTTTACGGCCGACGGGGTTTTCTCGATTAAGTCGGCTTACCATTTGGCTGTCAATTTGGACAGGAGGAGGGGTGGGTGGCGATCCTCGGTTAGCTGGATGGATAAGCCGAGTTGGATTAGAGTTTGGGAGGCGAAGATCCCTCCGAAGTTGAAGGTTTTTGTTTGGCAAATTCTTAATCGGGATCTTCCGACTACGGAGACGCTTATTGAGAAAAAGGTCGAGGTGCTACCTCGGTGTCCAGTTTGTTGGGATGGCCCGGAGACAATGGAACACCTGTTCCTTTATTGTCTGGTTGCGAGGGCTCTCCGGGATTATTCTGGGTTGGAATACTTGGGGGAGGGTTTGCCTCGACATACTTTTCATTTGTTTCTCAAACGTCTGTTGGCGTTGCTTCATCAACTGTCAGTGGTTATGGCTGTTGTTGCCATCCTTTGGACGATCTGGCGATCTCGGAATAGAGTAGTCTTTGAAGGCAAACAATTTGTGATTCCGGCGCTCATGCGACAATTTAACCAACAGTATGAGGAATGGGTGGGTCTACTAGCAGACCAGGCGCCTAGGGTGCAAATCCCGATGATGCAATCTACAACACAAGTGGGCAATTCCCATTTGGTTTGCATGTGGAACGGGGCTACTAAGGGTGGGTCGCATTCGGCTGGTGGGATGGTTCTTTTTGACCCAGCGCGGACACTCCTTCTGGCTAGAGGGGTCAAGTTTTCTCAAATGGATGATCCTGTAGTGGTGGAGTTGCTTGTGCTCAGGGAAGCTATTATTTGGTGTATGGAGCAAGGCTTGTCGGAGGTCCGGTTTGAGGACGATGCGAAGGTGATTACTGACAAAATTAATCAAGCCGACACAAGAGATAGCCGGTTGGGTGCTGTTCTGGAAGAGATTGGTCATTATTTTCGTACTCGGCCTGGCTTTAGTATGCGTTTTGTAGGTCGGGAGAACAATAGGGTAGCTCATTTGGTAGCTAGGAAAGCCCTCTCTTTGTATCCGACTATGAGTCGCTTCTTTGATTTCCAGACCTGGCTGGTTTCCAGGGTGTAACTGTCTATTTTTTCTATCAATACATGATATCTTTTGAAAAAAAAAATACTAGGACAAGATTTGACCCTAACTACTAACTGTTATGGGACAATCCAAGTACCACATCGGTAATACAAGGGAAGGGACCCTTGTATATTAGAGTCCACCTAGCCCAATTAGTACGAGGCCTTTTGGGGAGGACACCCAAAAGTAAAACCGTGCGGGCTCGGCCCAAAGTGGACAATATCGTACTAATGGACTGGCCAGTTATGACACTAACAATGAAAGTCAAGTGACCCGTGCATTAGAGTATACTTTGAATTTGGATCTTGGTTAAGCGCGCCAATCAAATGATAAACTTGTAAAAGTTTCTCTTTGCCTTTTGTGTGTTCTTTGATGAACCCATTTTCATAGGCGAGGGACTTTTGGGAAGGCACGCATAATACTTTACGAAATTGTTGATCCTTGCAAGTTTAGTGGTCGAATTAGTAAAATGTTTTGCGTATATCACCAATATATAGCAGTGTAGGAGTAGTAGGCCAACAAAATAGATAGACTTTTTTTTATAAATTGCTCTAGTCTTTTGCAAGAGATTTATTTCTTGGGGTTTTGTCAAATATTTTTAATATTTGAGATCAACCAGTGTTTTTTTGTAGTATCATATATGATATCAATATTGGGTGCGTGTAGACTGTAGAGTGAATAGAAATTAAGAGAAGTGAGATTTTAGCTCATCTGTATCACATCCTGAATATAAATAAAGTTAGAATGTTATTAGTTATTACTGTTTCATAAGAGATTTTTTAGTGTGCACCATTGTCATTCTTCTTTTGCTGACCCGCATGATTTATCAACGCCATTTGGCGCTTCGGAGGGGATTATTAGGGGTCGTTTGCTTCAAGAATTTTATAACGAGGGTTTTGTCATGGATTTGCTAATTAAAAACCTTGGGATTTATTAGGGATTTTGGGCATTATGGATTTGAGGAAATCCTTTGTTTGTTGAGCTATTTTTATCATGGATTTGATGGTCTTTCAGCTTGTCTCCAAATCCCAGGATATGAGGTGGGATTTATAAAACCGTGGAGCCCATGGATTTGGAGGGGATAAACTCAAATCCGTGGGGCCCACAGATTTATCTAAACATTTTTTGACAAAGCAAACAACGGATTGTGTGTAAATCGATGATTGTTGGTTTTTTGGTACCAAATCTTGAAGCAAACGACCCCTTAGTTATTACATGAAATGTTATATTTGGGTACCTTGGCTACTTAAGGTAGGTTTGGGGTATATTTTACCGATTATTATGTTTATGAATATGAGTATTATAGGATAGTTAGTAAATACTCTGTTTAATACATGTACATGTATTCGTACATATTTTATCTGTTTAAAATTTTCATATTCGTATTATTGTCAAACTGTTTATTTTTTTCTCCGTTCATTTGTTGTCTCTCGTACTAAACACGTATAACACGTATAATATCCGTATGTATTTTATACACAACTTACTCGTATCATATTTTACTAACTATGGTATTATAATTAGGGATAATTGAAAGTGGGGGTGGGCAATGACATGATTCACACCATACCAAATTGTACTGAATCGATATTTGGATCGAATCATATCAGATCGAATATATTTCGTTTCAATTTCTGTCTTATAAATTATTTTATGTAAGAAGAAGAAATGGATCGAAATTGAATTGGTACCGGATCGAATCAAACCAAATGAACCGAACATGCTTTTGGTCCGGTTTTGATCCTTTGTTTTTTGTCTGATCCTAAGTAAATTCAATTAAGTTCTCGACCGAATCGAATGATGCCCACCCCTAATTGAAAGTGACGCCGAGTGGAAGGAAGGGAATAAGTATTATTAGGTGGCCAAATAAGGGCCAAGTAGTATTAGGATTTCTCGGTGTGATTCTTATAAATATGTGATTTGGTCTTTGAAAAAAAAATGCAATAACAATTTAGTTTACCAAATTCTTATACGAGCTTTTAGGAGTAGAAGTAACACAAAAATAATAATGCAACCAAACTTATCAAATCGATTTATACCGTCCAGTTTAGCAAGAAAATCAAGATTTCCAAACCATGATAGCCAATGCTCATGAAATGGTTGCATGTTACAATAGTCGATTTCATGGCATCAAATATAAAGTTTCAGAGAGATTGATCCCCCCTCCTCGAAACTTTGGATGAAGGATAACTTTGAGCTTGAGCTTGAGGTACCGTTTGAGTTTGACCTGTTTGGTTGTTTCTTTGACCGAGGAGGGCTTGCAAGTTGCAAAGAACAACTTAGAAACCAATCTCAAAGCCGATGCGGAGCGCGGCCAACATCTCCCTAGTATTCATGAAATGTGGAAGTGGTAGTGCAAGTCTGTATTTAAGCAAAAAAAACTGATTAAACTAGTAAAATGAGCAAAAAGTTAAGAGCCTTCGCGTCGTTGTGGGCTCTCTGCCCGAACCAAACTAGATTTGCTTTGATTATAATTGATTAGAATCGATTGGTTTCTAGACCAATCGAAACCGAATTGTGGCAGTGCTTGGGCCAATAGTCAGTAGCCAAATCGAAGCATTATTTGGGTCAAATGGTCCAACCATGATATTGCTTGAATGCAACTAATCGATTCGAGTCCAACTAGCAGTGGAACCAAAGGCAGTTTGCTTGGTCAGCAAACTGTCGATACCAGCCCTTCGGTCGCCAGAAATACACAATCATTGCCTTTTTTGTTTTCTGCACTGATATTTCACTTCTTTGCTGCAAAATTGCTTTTCCGTTATTTTCTCTCTTCCAAAATCAAACAAAGCCGGAGTAGAGTGCCCTTCTTATTAAGTTCGTCTGATTTATGAGATTTGAAGTAGCGCTATGACATAAATGTACGTCGGATTCCATCTTGTTAAGAATTATTTCATATCCTTGAGTACTAAGAGTGGAATAAAATTTCTTAAGGAGATGGTGAATATTCTATCCATTGTGTATGCATGTTTTCATGTGATAATCATATAATATAACTTAGACGTCAAGTAATATGCTTAGCAATGTGTAGATAAAGACAAATTAATAGCTAATTTTGGTATAAAAAAAATCATATCAAATTCAATATTGGGCCTCAATGATTCAGAATTTTTGTGAGACAATTTCCACTGAACAATTGAATCGAACACATGGCCTAGTTAGATTGAAAACACAACACAAGTATGGTAGCTTTCCCCTGCCCAATCATATATCATTTGTGTAAATCTACAAAATAGACAAGACAACAATGCTTACTTGTGTAGATCTATTTTCCAAACGTACGAAAAGTTGTGGTTCAACAAGCTTTTTTTCTCGCCAATTGACTGCTGTTAATTGTCATTATTGTATAAGCAACTAAGACCTGTATTTCAATAATTCATTTATCAAGTGAAACAAGACTCTGCAATAAACTTTTGCTTGAAAGACCGTCCAAACTCCAAACTGCATATGGCTGAGACTTCCACCGTCTCATTACTTGCCTTGATCAACCCTACCAGAACGTACAATATATGACCTTTCTTAATCAATTAAATAATCCCTAACTTTCAATGTTGTGAAGCCAAATTTCTTAAACTTGAAAGATAAATTCATTTTATCATTCATCCAATTAGAATATGTCACCTACCACTCTCTCACTTATTTTCAAACTAATCAAAATACACTCAATACCCCCCCCCCCCCAACGAGTTACACGGACTATGAAACACAGGCTCGCGACAAAGTTCGTGAATGACTTTACGAGACATGACAATCAGCCACAAAACTAAACACTCTTAACGACATTATACTTGTAACGGAAGGCGCCTTACTCCGGACTACAAGCGAGCAATGAGGATGGCCTAGCGCGTGGCCATCCCCCAATAAAATGAAAGGACTTTTTTCCACAAATAGCATTGTATCCTTAAAATCAGTTTGGTGGGAGGAAAATACGGAAAAAATTCCAAGTTACACATGTTTTAAAAAAAAATTCTCAAAATACACACGTTATGAAATAATTCCCAATCTACGCATGTTTGGGTATTCACCGCGGCAGAGGAGGGCGGTGATTGCATCACCGCTGTCGACGAAGGCGGTGAATGCTTCACCGCATTACACGGCCGCGGTGAAGGCCTGACCTACGTCGAAACTTTAAACAAACGTAACTTTGTGCTCGGTTATCCGATCGTACCGAAATTTGTTTTGATTCCGCATATCTCGAAAAATTATGCGGAATCAAAAAAATTTCGCTACGTTCGGATAACCGAGCACAAAATTTATGTTTTTTTTTAAGTTTTGACGCAGGTCAGGCCTTCACCGCCTTTCTCTAGAGCGGTGATGCAATCACCGCCTTCCTCTACAGCGGTGATGCAATCACTGTGCTTCTCTCATGCGGTGATGCAATCACCGCCTTGCTCTGACGCGGTGAAGACCCAAACATGCGTAGATTGTGAATTATTTTCATAACATATGTATTTTGAGAAATTCTTTTAAAAACATGTGTAATTTGGAATTTTTTCCGGAAAATACATGGTTTATCAAAGTGCCCCAAGGAAGGAATCCAAAGAGAGAGCCACGAGTAGTGAGCATCCCCCAAAGTTGTGGACACGAATAGATAGATTGATTGCTTGGCGTCCTCCGAAGCCGCGGACCGGCGGAGTTTCCCAAGTTGTGCTCAATGCTCAGTCACGGCCACGGGGGCTTCAGTTCGGGTTTCGGTAAATATTGTCCGGTATTATATTCCTTTGCCTTCTTTTATTTTCTTCTTCTTCTCTATTTTCAATTTGTAGTGGCTGTATTTTGTTTGATAAAAATGTAACGTACTACGTCCACAGATCTTTCTGCAGAACTTTATTTAAAATTAAGCGAGAGCCGCAGATCAAGTTGGGATGGGGCCCAAATCTCTTGCCACCCATGTGATCTCACTCCCTCGGTTTGGCCCGGCTCAGATATTTTGATTATTTAATTCCACTTTTTTCACATCCACCGTGTTTATGGCATGATACATGAAACCGTACTGAAAAAGGTTAGCGGTATGATATTTTATGGCAAAACCGTGATTTAATCGTAGTTTAACCGTTAGTATCGCTAAATACCGTCTATCGTTTTAGCATTCGACACTGTTATTTTGTGGTTGAACTACCGGTACGATACGATTTCATGGACCATGGTTTATGGTACGTATGATACTATACACCAAGGTTGTCAACCCGCGGGTCGACCGGGACATGATCGAGCTAGTGTGTCGAGAGTTAATGGGTACCGCCCGTTTTAACTCGATTTAGCCCGGAAATATGAAAACAGTAATTATATTATACTTATCTTGAATCCAACATAGGGAGAAAAAAAATACACTACTTAAACTTCAACACACTTAAATAACATCAACTTAAATTCAACATAGTAAAAATTCAACGACACTTATAGGAACGAGAGCACGCTGACCAGCTCGGATGGGCCAACCGCCCAGATTTTTCTGGGTTTGACCAGGTTGACCGGGTTTGACCATTTCCGGGATACCTTACAAATGGGCTGTTCTAACCCGTTTTCAGGACGCAGGTTGACAACCTTGCTATATACTAATATCTGATGGCTAAATTAGATTTTATTTCTCTAAATTCAAACCCGAATTTCAATTTAATTTAAATAACAATTGATCGTTGAGATTAATCAGAAACAATCAAGATAAATCTAGCTAACAACTAGATAATCTAAATTATACTATATTCCTAAAATATACCAAGTCTTTCCTATATATAAATTCAAAAAAAAAAGGCTAGCACAATCCAATTAATTGGAGTATGAACTCTCATCGTACGTATTTAATGAAAAAGAACGGATCCACAAAAATGTAGACCGACATACAAATTGAGAGAAAGAGGGGGTACTGAGCTCGCTCTGAAGCCATGCAAATTGACAGGCCAACTGTAGTGGAGGACGGTATTACGTTTTGGATCCACCGGTGGCGAAGAAAGCGACGCCATGAGTAATGATACCGACGTTTGTGCTGTCTTCTCCTCCGCTCGCCGCTTAGTAAGATATTCAAACGGTGTGGTTACCATGGCAATCGTTTTAACCAGTAGTATTTGGATAATTTGGTTTGGTTAATTTGGATAATTGGTTTGGTTTTGTTAAAGTTTTTAGCTTGTTTGGTTTAGGTGGTTTGGTTTCAGACACTCTTAACCAGCCAAACCAAATTAACCAGATAAATAATTACCATATATCTAATATATACACATATTTAATACTTTGAATAACCACTCAAGAGTTGAACGTTCATCCCTTTTAGACTCATAAAATATAAAGCTTGATATTGTTCCTATAATGTATATTTGTATATGTAGAGTGTAGACAACAACATATGAACGCCTAATTTAGATAAATCTCATACATTATGTTGGATGAAAACTTGAAAGCAAGGTCCTTTTCAGCCTATGAAAATTGCTAAAAGACTAAGTCAATTCAAACAAACACAAAAATCGTTAACCCATACCATTGTGATAAATTTTTGTTAGGCGAATACTTCTATACTAACCGTAAGATAATTGTCTTAGTTGCATGTATTTATGTTAATGGTCAACTATAACTATGTGTTGATTGTTATGTTTTATTCATTATATAAATTGTGAATTGATAAATTAACCGAAATTTTCTCACTTAATGATAATGTGATTTTATATTGGTTAATTTGGTTAACCAATTAACCAAACCGATTAAACTTTAATTTGGTTAATTTGGTTGTTGTATTAGTTTGGACGGTTTGGTTATGATATTGTATTCCATGGTTAATGAAATTTAGCCTTATTTGGTTTGGTAATAACCATGGTAATCATTTGAACACCCCTACCGCTTAGAATCAAAATTTTCTCTTTTTTTTTCCTTCATGAAAAAAAAAAGCTTTCTAATTTCTTGACCGACAACAATTAGATGGAAACGAGAAATGGACAATTCCAATAGAATCTCTGGCTACAAGAAAAATTGATTTTTATTCTCAAGTATTTAATATGACAATCATAATCGGGAACATAGTCAAAATTTTGTTTAAAATATGTCTACTTAGGAAAAAATGCACATGAAAAAATAGTTTTTCTTAACCATTTTAATAATTTATGATATAATGTCATATTTTGGGAATTTTGGTACATTTTAAAATGCATTAAACAAGAATTTAACTCTCTGTGTATTAAACAAGTATTCACGATTTAATTAGTCGTTCGTTTTCTAAATGATGTTCTTTGCCAATAACCATTTAGTATTAATAACTGGAGTTGTTTGGCGAGATTCAGTAATATATCTTATACCATTTGCTAACACACCTCTCATAACTCATAAGAAAACCAATTTAATCGATACCAACTAATATGAAAACCAACTTGTACCATTTATCATGTATCTAACAAATGAGGTTGCTAAAATTCGAACACGAAATCTCTCGATCAACTACTCTCAATTAGACAATCCCTAATTTTTAATATCAATTATCTATTGTACCTAATTTAACAATTTTCTCCCGAATCAGGATGGATATCGGGAACCACCATGTTACACTCTCCCTCCGGCCTGATCATAACATAAATTTTCATATCCGTTAAATATATTGATATAGAGTGTTAGTGGTCACTAATTGAAGAGTGATATGTCAGATTATTTATATTTTTACATTAATTAAAAACATTTAGAAAAACAACAACTAGAAAAAGGAGTTGAGACCTTGCCACGTTGATTATTATTTTTTTAATAAAACGTTTATAAAAGAATTCATTTTTATTTTTTTCTCACACGAAAGAGAAAACAGTAACAAAAACAACAACATTCATACGACCACATTCAAACTTAAATATATGTTGTATTGTTGTGGGTACTTGAACTCGAGGAACCTTTGCTAATAGGTCGTTGTTATGTGCTACTAGCTAGAGTTTCAATAATGTCGCTTTTTAGGATGGTAAAATAGTGTATTATAGAGGAAGTACATTATCATTTAATAATTGGTGAACTTCCAAAGTCATTTATTTCCAATCTGTTAGGCAAAACACAATTGACTTACAATTAGGAATGGCAATGGGCAGGTTCGGGGCGGGTTCCTTGGTACTCAGACCTGTCCCGTGGCAGGTTAGGATCCAGTGACTAAGGGGGGGTGCTTAGTCACTTGACTAATCCCCTCCCAGCCCTTCGATCTGGATATAGCAATTTGATGGTTAAAAAGTGGGAATGACTATTTAATTAATGACAGGGGTAGTTTGGGTATTATCAAAAATTACGAAGTATACAAACCGAACTTACAATCAGTACAAACCATACGAACAGTACAAACTAGAGCGACAAAACATACAAACAGATTTACAAACATATGAACTGTACAAAAAATACAAGCTAGACCGACAAAAAATACAAACCATACAAAAAAAACAACCAGGTTGACTTTGGAGGCTCCATCCCTATATAGAGGGGCTCCTTCCCAAAGTCAACCCGGTGTTTTTTAGACATACAAACATTACGAACATGGTGGACAAAAATGACAAACTAGACCGACAATCCATACGAACTCGAAAAAACACCCGGATTGACTTTGGAGGCTCCATCCCTATATAGAGGAGTTTCATCCAAAAGTCAACCAGGTTGTTTTTTAGACATAAAAAACATTACAAACACGGTGCACAAAAATAACAAAGTTTACAAACATTACAAAAAAACCCGACAAACATTACAAAATAACAAAGCGAACAAACATTACAAAATAAATCGACAAACAGTACAAAATTAGCACTGTCGCCCGGAAATTCTTCTCCGTCGACGATAGCCGTCGGAAAAGTTTTCTCCGGTCAGAAATCTCTCTCTCTCTCTCTCTCTCTCTCTCGGGAAATTCCCCTGGAATAATGGCGCCCAGGAATTCCCTTGGTCGGAGACGGAGGCGGTGCAGTTAACCGGGACGGAGAAGGGAGGCGACGCAAAGGGACGGGCGGAAACGGCGCTGGCTTAATTTTTTTATTCCTTTTATAATTAAAAGTTAAAAATAAACATGGAATTACTACATTGCCCTTCATTAAATTGGATTAATAGGAGCCCTTGGATTTTAATGAGGTTGAGTGGCTGAGATTCACTTAGCCATGTGACTAAGGGGACCCCCTTAGTCACCTGATTTCAGCCCCATTCGAATCCCTATATAGAACTGACTAGCTATTTGCCGCAACCGGTTACACCCCTTCCCACCCCAACCCTACCATTGTTTCTCCCCGACAGCTGCCTCTGTCTCAGTCGTCGGCTGTCACTGCTACTCCGTCTACAAATCTCTGCCAGCCCAAATAAAGGTATTCGATTCCCTTGTCATTTTTCTCTTGTTTTCGCCGAAAAGGTGGTTGTCGGTCGGCGAGGCCCCGTACGAAGCTAACTTTTGGAAGACCAGGCTCGATGCGAAGTCGGGTTTTAGTCGGCGAGGCTCAATACAAAGTCATGTTTCGAACGCCAAAAACCTGGTTTCGTACTGGGCCTCGCCGACCGAAACCCGACTTCATACTTGACCTCATCTTCCGAAAACCAGCTTCGTACCGGGTCTATCTCAAAATTTGTTTCGTTTGTCGCTAGACATTCCACCTTTGATGATAGATAGAATATTACCTCCTTTTATGACGTCATTACAGTTTTGTGGCGAGGCGAGTTTTTTGCAAGATTGTCCGACACACAATGGTGTTTTGGAGAGTTGGAGGAAGTGTTTTGAGTGAATAAAAAAGTCTCATTTCAAAGAATTATAAAGAAATATATGAATAGGCAAAATTGTCATTTTGACAAAAAAAGGTGGGCGACAAATAGTAATTTGTTGGGTGGCCAATAACAAATGGTCACATTCTAATGAGTCTGAATATTTTTAATTAGATAGTCACAATTTTGCACTCTGTAACAACAATAATCAACTTTTAAAAATACACTGATATATTCATTCCGTCAATAATTTTAACAGCATCGTCATAGATGCTGACTAGACTAACCGTTTTTAGTGGGGTGGACATTTTACTTGACTTTGTCAACTTGGAAATGTCCTTTTTATGGTATTTAACTGAAAAAACAAATAATAGGGAAATGAATAGTCTATCTCTTTCACTTTACCTTCTTCTTCCATCCCCTCCTAATTGCCACTTCGTCCTCCCACCACCAACTCCAAATCTCTACTTATCCATGTTAATATCCAATGACGGATTTCTGGTATAATGAAGTGATCTTGGTGGACGCCGTTTGGCACATTGTCTACTATGGGAGAGACCCAGTTGTATTTTTTTATTGCAATTCACGGGTGCTTTCGGCTTCTGCTAGAGGTTCTCCAAGGTCAAAAGTTTCTTCTCCCCTAGTTCTTGGAACGACTCGAATTGTCAAGTAGCTAGAGCTATTAATGAAGCAAGCTGGTGATGAACGACTCTGTATTGTCAAGCAAAAACCTCGTTAGACACTCGAATTGTCTTTAACCGAGCCGGTTTGCGAACAAGCCGAGCTCGAGCTATATGACATGTCTAGCTTGATAGGCTCGCGAACAAGTTCATCTGCAAATGAGCTGAGCTTAGCTCAAGCATGACATGTTCATCTCGGTAGGCTAAAGGGATCGGTTGAACTTTGCTAGTGGCGCGCTTGTGGTTTTTGGATTCTTTTGTTTTTTTATTCTTCCGACAAAATTAACGAGAACAAAGAGAAGTGAGCAGTGACGGCGAGGGGGGAAAAGGGACAAAGGTTCAGATCTAAAATAGGGAGTCATAATGACTACAACGGGATTTGAGCAAAGATGTCTGGCGTTCATTCAGAGCAGGTGTGGAGAGAGAACGAGATGACACCTACAAACGACGACGATAATGAAAGGGATTGATGGTGGTGGTTTTTGAAATCCATAGTCTAACGACCCCGATCCCGCATACCAAGAACTCCCTAATCTTTGAACTGTAATTGGCTGCTTACTTCTATGGTTGGCATTTAGAGTTACTAGTGAACAAAACTTCTCAGTTCTCAGGGGAAGAGAAAAGAAGAAGAGGAGGAGGGTCGATTGAAAATGAACATTTATTAGTTAATAATTATTGTTTTAACAAAAAAAATTGGATCTACGTGGCTAGGATGATAATGAGTCTGACTATGGTTTAACCGCACCGCAATGTTGGTTAGCCGAAACCGATTTGGAGTTGAAACCATCACCGCCACCTCGATGTTTGTCGGTTAGCCGCCAATCGCAACCGCTAGCATCAGTTGGATGGGCGATTAGCCGATACCCAGCATCAGTAGATTTCAAGAGGAGTTTCAGCAGGCGTAAGCGGCAACAACACCTTCAAGGAGGGGTGTAGATTAAAGATGATGAGAAGGATTTGAAGCTTGGGCGATGGCGATGTCAAGATTTGAGAAGTGACAACGATTCGCATCCTGCGGGCGACGGTGAGACCTCTTGAAGACTGACGATGTGCGACGAGACGACGGGATGGCTAGACGACGACGACTGGTCGATGATGAGGTCGAGAAGATGAGGTCAAGACGGCTGGCCGATGAAGGATTGGCTTTGAATTCGCTGGGTGTTGCAGTCGGGAATTGGGGTCTTAGGGTTCTTCTCCTCTACCGCTATTTGGAAATTGGGTGATTAATGTCTATATGGGAGGAGGAGGAGGCTGGGGATTCGAGGATGAGCGATGAGAGGAAGGGAAGTGATGTCGAGTGGCTGTGATTTAGGGGCAGTAGGGCATAACTACGGTTAGTGTGGGTTAACGATCGGTTATCCGTTAGTCACCGAAAACTGCATGGTTGACCTCTCACCCCTCCCCCCAAGCGACACTGCCAACTGCAGTTCCTTATCGATTTTCGGTTAATCGCGTAACCGAGGATAGTTTAACAGCCCTATACATGGCTATCAAATATTCTAATGTGGTCAATTTTTTTAGACATCTGGAGCTGACGTGACATTCACATCAACATCTAGTTAAATTTACTGACGTTGTTTCTAACACCGTTAAAGATTTAAACGGTAACGACTAATTTTTCCAAATGAGTTTAGTGAGTCTATTTATATTTGTGTATTTTCCAAAAGTTGGCTATTATTGAAAGTGCAAAGTAGACTATTGAGATGTATTTTGTCTGAAACAATTGAGAGCGTCCAAGAAATGGAGATTTGAAAGTAAGTTCAAAAACTAAAATGGCATTACAAGCTACCTCGTCCGACCCTGGTTGAGGTCGTTGATTGTGAAATCATTGAACATGGTTCAATTTCCACTTGTCTTGTATATGAACAATAGCTAGGTGTAATGATAATATCACTAGTATTGAACTTTAAAAAATGTTAAGTTCAAATTCGTTCGGTAATATCTAAGTACAACAA
Source organism: Linum trigynum (assembly GCA_964030455.1). Lineage (NCBI taxonomy): Eukaryota > Viridiplantae > Streptophyta > Magnoliopsida > Malpighiales > Linaceae > Linum > Linum trigynum. The sequence goes on along the minus strand of OZ034815.1, from coordinate 41,133,414 downwards.
CATGCGTGACTATGTCATCCTTACAAAATAAAAAGCGTACTTAGAAAAGAGAGCGGATAATATGCAAAATTCTGGCATGGAAAACACGATCATATCGTCGTATCACGACATCGTGATACGATGATACGACCTAGGGGTTTTGTAACCGAACCCAAACCCTTAAAAAAAAAGGCACAACTTTCGACAATTCAATTTTATTTGGCTCTTCTATATGAGTTGGGTCCTTGCTTAATTGGACAAGTGCTATGTGGGCCCGGAGACGCTTAATGAGTAATTTGTCGCATGGACAAACACTCCCTACGCCAACACAGCTTAAATACAGCTCCACCCCTCCCTCCGTCTCCTTCCTCTTCAGGCGGGCCGGCGTTCTTTCTCCACCTTTACTCCGCCACCTCGATTAAAGAGAGAGAGAGAGAGAGACAGAAGAGTGAGAAATACAGAAAGCTCCTTTCGACGGTGTACAAGCCTCCACGCTTCCGCCATCGTCATCATCATCCTTCTCATCAGGTGCGTCCTCTGCCTCTTCCAGATTTCCGCCGCTTCATCTCCGTTTCCCCTTCTCGCATTCTTGCACATAGTTTCTCGTTTCTTAATTTGTTTTCATTCCTGCCGCATTCTTCCATTCCCCAATCTCTCCGTCGGACCGACAATCGTGCTTAATCGACCTTCTTTCTGCTATCGGCGAATCGGAAGTCTCAGATCCAGAACAGCGACGATGACCGCGTTTCCATCTCCCTTAGATTCTCCAGGCGATGGAGGAGTTTTTCATCATCTCCTCTCTGTCGAGCGATTCGATTTCAATCTACTTTCACCTCCGTCATTTTATTCCTTTTTTTCAAGCGCAAATCTGAGATTATTTTTTTTTTTGCCCCTTTTCGTGAAAAAAATGTGTTTTCTCTTCGGATTCTCTCTTGCATGTCGAGGAACGAGCTGATTCTATGACAATCTATCCCTCTCTAGCTTGTTCTATAGCTCGATTCTGGCTTTCTAGCTCTGCTCGTGTCGCCGGCGACGTTATATCGATTCCGGCTGAACGGAAACCGCAATGCATGATTCTTTTTTCATCGGCGAATCTCGATTTTTCTTGTCCACGCTCTCCCCCGGGGAAATCTCGTCTGTTTCAGCGGCCAAATCTGTGTTTGGCTGAGTCCACTCGTTGAAACGCTATGGTCGCCGAATCGTTCGCCGGCCCTATCGTCATTATTACGTCATTTCCCCCTCTGATTTGCTAATTGCAACTTGTAGTTAGGTAAAAGATAAATAAATAAATTAAACCAATAGTAAATACTTGTCCGCCTTTTGCTCCACCATCCCCTTTTCTATTATATTTTAAAGCTTCCTCTTCTGTTTTATTGGTGAATTAATTTGCACTCTAGATTGTTGCTTAGCTGGGTAGGGCCCGGCCGGCGCCGCATGCCGGCGTTTCTTTTTCTTCCCGTCGCCGTCACCTCGTAATTTCCGCGAAGATATCGTCGTGAAATTTCCTACTAATATATATATATATATATATATATAACATACTTGGACCGCAAATTGGGTGGGTGAGTAATTTCTGGGTTTCTTTATTAAAGTACTTAGTAGATTATTAATTTGTTATAAATTCAGATTTGGGTTTTGCACGTGATAAGCTGACCGGCCTTTTGTCCATAATTTGGGATTATAAAGAAACTCAAATACAGAATTAAGAGATGATTTGATTGAAGATTTAACAGTTTCTTAATCTAATTATTAACTGAAAAGATATAAGCCGATAGCTCACAAGTCTAATGTTTCATAAGTCGTGAAACGCGATGTTCGAAATTAGAAAGAGTTTTTGAGGTTTTAGTCACCGTTTAGGGCTTCTCCTTATTTGCCCCTCTCTACCTTCAGAGTAGTGTAGGGTCATGGTTGTCACAAAGATGGCAAAGAGTTGTTAGATGAAAGCGCAATGATTTATTTACTTTGGTATGTTGCTTGTCATGTGTGCTTGACTTGACGTCTCAGTAAAAGGTAAACGCTGACTAGTCCTTTTCCCGTTGCCATTGCCTGCAGTGTTCATTGCATTTGGTACTTGTTGTTGTCGTCGTCGTCTTAGGGTAGGTAGGTAGGTAAAACGGGGCCTATACGAAACAGTAAGGGTCATAATTTTCAACCGGGCTATGGTGTTTCATAGTCCGCTGTTGGATCGAATGCGGATGATATGTGAACGATGGTTACCATCATTCACATATCATCCGCGTTCGATCCAACTGCTCTAGATGCCTGTGAGCACAACAGCGATTTGTGCCGTGGTAGCTTTGCATAAGCTCTTTAGCAAGGTCATGTTATGTGATGTGCCTATCCCTGTCAAAGAATTAGTTCGTACATACATGTATTTGGATTCAGTTGCTTGTTAGGCGAGGTTCTTCATTTTCAGAGTACGTTATTTCTAGAACAATTTGATGTAAACCGGTAGGTTATTGGAATCCACTCAACTCTTGTGCAGCCTAATTTGTACAAACCTTGATGTTTGGTAGTTCACAGCATAACCGTGAAAGAAACCCCAATTTCTGCTCAACGGAATTAAAGACTATAGGGTAAAGTTAAACTCTCTCTCCTAGGCAAAACGCTCAATGGATCGTGGATGAAGGTCCATCAATTCATTGGTTCGGATTATGTTATGATTTAGGTAGGGTATTTGGGTATGGAGGATGGATGGATGGATGGATGATGTATCTTCTTCTGGTTCATTGAACCAAAGAGGAAGAGTTTACATCAATGGAAGGAAACGATGCAGTTTGTTGTTTAGAGATCCTAATCCTTATGGCGATGCATTATTGTTCGTGTTGAAATTGTGATAATTTTATCTGTGGACGCAAAGTACAGCCCCGTTTCACTTTAGATGTCGACTTTCTAGTTAGATGCGTATTTGGATTGCTGGCTCTGACTAAATTTAGCACCGTAGCAACAAACAGAACTGCCTATAAAAGGGCCATAAATCAACGTTAGCTTGCCCTTTCATCGTCTAAACTTTAGATTTATTAGGGTTAAGATTGTGGCTTCACACTAGTTTCAGAAATAGCATAGATAAATCCTTCTCGACAGATTATATATTTTTTTTTATACTATCAAGTACCAGAATCAGGTAGCATTATTCTCTGTTATTACAGCATATTTCGCTGGTATCCCTAGGCATTGTAATTAGAATGTGCTTTCTCTCACAATGATAAAATCACAAACATATGCTGTGCTTCAACCAGACCTTCTAACCTTTCTTCTTATCATATTTTCTGCAGGTGCTGCTGTCATAACCAAGAATGGGTGCCGGTGGCAGAATGTCCGTCCCTACATCCAAGAAGGAGGTGGATTCCAGCACTCTGAAGCGATCTCCCTACTCAAAACCTCCATTCACACTTGGAGAGATTAAGAAAGCCATCCCACCACACTGCTTCAAACGCTCCATCCCTCGCTCGTTCTCCTTCGTCGCAGTCGACCTCATCATCGCCTCCATCTTCTACTACATCGCCACCACCTACATTCCGCTCCTCCCAGCTCCCCTCTCGTACCTCGCCTGGCCTATCTACTGGGCCTGCCAAGGCTGCGTCTGCACCGGCATCTGGGTGTTGGCACACGAGTGTGGCCACCATGCCTTCAGCGACTACCAGTGGCTCGACGACACGGTGGGCTTCATCCTCCACTCTTGCCTCCTCGTCCCGTACTTCTCCTGGAAGCACAGCCACCGCCGCCACCATTCCAACACCGGCTCCATCGACCGAGACGAGGTGTTTGTCCCCAAGCAGAAGTCGCAGATCGGCTGGCACTCAAAGTACCTCAACAACCCTCCTGGGAGGGTCCTCACTCTGGCCATCACTCTCACCCTCGGATGGCCACTCTACTTGGCGTTCAACGTCTCAGGGAGGCCTTACGACCGATTCGCCTGCCACTACGATCCTTATGGTCCCATCTACAATGACCGCGAGCGGATGGAGATTTACTTATCCGATGTGGGCATCCTAGCCGTCTGCTTCGGGCTCTACAAGCTCGCCGTCGCCAAGGGTCTGGCGTGGGTTGTGTGCGTCTATGGAGTCCCTTTGCTGGTGGTGAATGGATTCCTTGTGCTGATCACATTCCTGCAGCACACTCACCCATCGTTGCCGCACTACGATACCAAGGAGTGGGATTGGTTGAGAGGAGCTCTGGCGACCATGGACAGAGACTACGGGTTCCTGAACACGGTGTTCCATAACATCACCGACACCCACGTGGCGCACCATCTGTTCTCGACGATGCCTCACTACCATGCGATGGAGGCTACCAAGGCGATCAAGCCGATACTGGGTGAGTACTATCAGTTCGATGGGACCCCGTTTATCAAAGCGATGTGGAGGGAGGCCAAGGAGTGTGTCTATGTTGAGCCGGATGAAGGTGAGCAGAGCAAAGGCGTGTTCTGGTACAACAACAAGCTGTGATGGTTTTTTATGCAGGTTCCCCTGTCTGTCTTTGGTTAATGCTTGCAGGACTTGTGTTGTGTTGTTGTGTCTGGTCTAGTGATGTCAGTTTCTTTTCTCGTTTGTTTTAGAGTCTGTAGTCTTTGGGCGGTTCGACATGCCCATAAGAGCGTCGTTAATCGTTATAGACAGTCGATCACGAAGCTGTGAAGGCTTCGTGTGCGCCATATCTGTTCTGTTTATGTCTCCAAATGTGGGAGTTGCCGGGTTTTCCCGAGTAGAGGTCGTCGTTGTACCCCCAGTAAAATGAGTTATTTTGGGTTCTAATCTGTATGGTTTCAATCGCGTTAATCTGCCTAGTCTGTCGTTGCAGTAACAAGCGCACCGATTGCTCATCTTAATCAATGAGTGGAACTCCATTAACATTTCTCCTCTCATAAAAAAGATGAAACTTAAAACATTATTGAAGCGCAATAAATGGGGGAAACAATTCAGTAGTATGGTGTTGTTTTAAAGGGAGGGCCAAAACATGGTTTGTTTGCTAAAGTTCATACATACAATCACTCACATTGTAGTGTTGTCAAGATACCAGTGTTGTTATGATACCTATGTATAATGTATATATTGTTGTGTTACGGCAAAAACAAGACATGATACCGTTTAATTAATATTAATTAGACGTCAATGCTGTTTAATTAATATTAATTAGACGTCAATGCTGTTATGATACCTATGTATAATGTATATATTGTTGTGTTACGGCAAAAACAAGACATGATACTGTTTAATTAATATTAATTAGACGACTTTTGTGTCGATCTTTCTACCCAAAAAATAAGACATTCACTAAAATTATTGCAGTTTGCCTGGTCATGATACTGCTTGACTATAACAATTTCCGTGCAACATTTCAATCCATCATACAATTTTTTTTATTATTGACAATTAATTCATCTGCTCATTTTTCCAAAAAATTTCAGATCCCACAAGTTATTAACAAAAAGAAAACCCAGAAGATTTTTGTCAGGAGGGACAAATTTTGGGGGATGCCACATTGAAGAGGAACATATCAAGTAATTTTATGGTGAGTAACCCGTCCACATCAGCATGACATCAACATCCCTCTCTCTTCTTGAAAGCTTTTAATTTTCCCCTCCTTAATCTTTGACGGACGATTTCTCACTCGTTTTATGTCGAGATTTTTTTTTTTGCACAGTTAGATTAGATTAATTGTTCTCTTCAAAATGATATCCACTTTGATATATTTTTCGAACAAAAAAAAATTGTGCAATTTTTTACCAGTAGTCTATACCATATGGTATTGACTAGTATTGAAATAAGAGCATACATGTGGTTTGAAAAGCGTACCATGGTGGTATGAACAAACCAAGACTATAGGATGGTTGAATACATGATAGTAGAAGTATATTAACTGTCATTTACGACTTTTAACATTGTGTACCACAAGATACCACCCCGTACCATGGTGGTATTGTGTGGTATTTTTTTGGTCCTGTAATTTGTTCAACCAGAAATTTGTAGATCCAATAGATCATGATGAACTCGTCCCTTCTGTGCAAACGTTTTCAAAAACGAAGAAAATACCATATGGTATGCAGTTGGTACCGAGAGGCCAGAATTTTTTTTCTCAAAAAATATTGAAAATTGATATAATTTTGTAGAGCACGATGAACTCGTTCCATCTGTGCAAAAAAAAAAAAGAGTTAAAACGAAAAAAATATGAGCCGATTAAGAAAACTAGAAAAAATAAAAAAGATCTTTAATTCTCAAATCATAGATTTTGATTTTTAAATGAAAAGTCCAGATCAAAGACTATGCACTCTATCTTGAGCCTATTGAAGGGCCCAATCGGATCTATTCGGCCCAAGAACAACAGCGGGTACAGCTGGTAGTTGACAAGCCATCTTCGACTGACTCATTCATTCACCTTGTGGCCGTTGAAAATTCGAAAACCAGAAACGCAAAGAACACTACCAAGCCAGCAATAGACCGATCAGTTGAACCAGAAAAATAAAAAAAGCTGGATTAGGGAAAAAGGGGGAAAGAAGAAGAAAAAAGAAATCAGGAAACACTCTCAGATTCAGATTTTATTTCTGCTCTCTTTCTCTGCCTTGGCTGGGCGACGGCGACGAATCTCAGCAGGTAATTCACCTCGACCTCTCCTCCGGACCTCCGCTTTCCATCTCTCTGGTCTAGGGCTTCCAATTTCAGCACAGATCTCGCAGCTTTCCATGTTTCGCTAGCTCACGAATTCGCCGGTGAATTTTCCAGGGCCACGCTCTGTTTGAGGTATATAGAGGTTCTGCGAGATTGGAGTTTTTGGCTTTTGTTTCGGAGAAAGTGCAGGGAAAAATGGCGAGGATCAAACCTCAAGCTCTGCTGCAACAGAGCAAGAAGAAGAAGGCGCCGAGCAAGATCAGCGCCACCACTGTTATGTTCTGCGGCTTGATTGTTGTTCTAGCTCTGTTTTTTCTCTACTCCACCTACACTCACCGCTCCATAAGGTTCGTCGACGGCCGCTTATTTGCGGTTTTTTTTTTTTTTTGCACTTGAATTATTCGCGATTTGTCCGATTCGTTGGATTCCTCTGGTAACAGTCTTTCTTGTGCTCTTCTTAGGTCTAGCATCCAGAGGTCTAATACTGACTCGGAGCTTGAGGTGCATTGTTCGTAATTCCTCACTTTGCAATATCTCGACTCTCAATTATCAATTTTTTGGCCATTTCAATTTGGTTTTGTAGTTGCAGGAGGATCATGGGCTTATGGATTTGAGGAAATCTGATATCCCTGGGTACGCGGTATGTCTTCTATTATCTGCTGAGCCATAAACCAGTCCTTTTTGTTCCATAGTTTGTCGCTAATGTTAAGGATTGATCACTGGAATGTTGCTATTAATAATTTGCATAGAAAAGAGATGTAGCTATATGGAACTGGTTTTCAGTTCGAGACCGAAGATTTTGTAAAATATAGCACTTGCACTGAAAGAAATGTGGTTTGGTGATGGGCTGAATCATAGTGTGATAGTGATATATTTATGCATGTTCAAAGCCTGGTTATGGATGTTCAAGCCGCATGCCTAAGTGCAAAGGACTTTGTTTCTTATGTTTGCTTATTTTCATTTTCATCAGATCTTTACTACATCTAAAGGGCCAATAACTGTGGAACTTTTCAAGGACAGCTCTCCTGAAATTGTTGACAAGTTCATTGAATTATGGTAAGTTCATTATAAGCTTCTTTTTCAGCTTTCATACTTGCATCTGTATTTCCGGTGCCCGAATATCAATTCCTTTGTTTCAACTGCTTTATCAAGCATAATCCTCATACTCTACCTGAAAAACAACTAGTTTCTGTTCTGATTTGGTTCGAATAGTCAGTGAGATGCACCTTAATTGAGCATGGACTGTGGGAACTTCCATATGGAAGTAACATAATTTTCTTATTATGCCAAGAGTTAAGTGGTGCTATTGATTCAAGGGGTGGAGCTTCATGGGACACTGGGATGCTACAAAGGCCTAGTGCTAGTCTCATGTTCTATGGAGTCTAGATGCCATATAATGAACGGGAACCTTTTCCTTTCTGAGGTTTGGCTGGGATCTTTCCCATCACAAGCTGTCCACTATGACTACAATGAAAGTAAAGTTCCAGAGCTATGCTAGTCTCATGTTCTATGGAGTCTAGATGCCATATAATGAACTGGAACCTTTTCCTTTCTGAGGTTTGGCTGGGATCTTTCCCATCACAAGCTGTCCACTATGACTACAATGAAAGTAAAGTTCCAGAGCTATTTAGCATAAAAAGCTTTCTTGCATGTATCATCCCCTTAATCACCGAAATGCTCTTAGGAATCTGTACAAATGGTGTTGATTTATTTGTAGCGTAGAAAGATTAGCATTCTAGCCAAAGCACAGAACTTCTTTTCCTTAACAATTCATAGTACATATGCGGTGTAATCTTACATTTTTAAATTGACAGATGCTCCAGCAATCTTCATAATATGACCTGAGCATCCTACCATATTTAGCTTCCACACCTGTGTTGAGAAATGATGTACTTGTTTTTCCTTCTTCAGTCAAAAGGAGCATTTCAAGGGGATGCACTTTCTTCGCGTGATAAAGCATTATGTGATTCAAGCAGGGAACACTGATAATCTTGGCAATACAGAGGATTGGACTGTGAAAGGGAAGCACCATGGGCAACTTCATGCAAGGTTACTGCAATACTTAATTTTTTATGTTCTTATCCCTGAATATGTTCCATACTTAGGCAGTGGACCTTTCAATTAGCCTAATTGAGAATTTTTTTTTGTTTTTTGTTTTTTTCCTTCCTTCAGCCTGAAACACGAGGCCTTCATGGTTGGAACATCCAAGGGAAAACGTGATGACAAAGGATTTGACCTTTTCGTCACAACTGCACCAATCCCAGATCTGAGCGAGAAGCTGGTAGTTTTTGGGCGGGTTGTTAAGGGAGAAGATGTGGTTCAGGTGATGCCATAATCTTAACTCTATTTTAATTCCTGATTCTGGTTCGGAATCTGTTTCCGTTTATGTTAACAAGTTAAGGGAGAAGATGTGGTTCAGGTGATGCCATAATCTTAACTCTATTTTAACTCTATATATCATACCTAGTACCTTCTTTAGCATATATGTTTCCTAGTCTCGCTCTAGGGCTATCTTCTGGTCTGCAAGTAGATGAGTATGGATGCTCCATAAATGGCTGTCATTCTGATGCCTGATAGTGCTATATGCTGGGTGGATAGAGAGGGTACCTCTCATCACCTTGGAATCACGATTGTGGTAAAATAAATCTTGTTTTAACCAAATTGTTTTACAGGAAATCGAAGAGGTGGATACAGATGAACACTACCAGCCTAAAAGTCAAATAGGGATCATCGGCGTCACTCTAAAGCAGAAGGTCTAGACTGCCCACTGATTTGAAGCCCTTTCACACGGCAAGTACTGCTTTCCATTGGAAGAAGAATGACATAATTTTCGAGATCCAGGCACTTCACCCAACAAGCTAATCTCCAGCACTAGTCCTTGTCGAAGTTCAACCTATTATTTTTGGGGGTTCCAAGTAGCAGGAATGACTTCAGTTTTGGAGAAAGCAACTGGTGTATTTAGGAGTCATATCTCATATGAGATGTGGGATGTAATCTGTACTCGATTTCGGATAATGATCGTCACATTGTGCTGTCTTTGCAAATTGGTCATGGTTGTAAATGATTCTCTTGTGTCTGCATTAATTGGGCATTCCATTTACTTTCTCCACTTCACTGAAGCAAACTTCTCAAGTAAAAATAATGCAGTGCGAAATTCCCAGGAAATGGAAAGAACAAAAACAAGTCACACAATCAATTCTCAAGATTTCTTCGAACTCACGCAGCCTCTACCATATCAAGCAACTTCTTTAGTTCCTCATCTACTTCGATGCCGTCTCCCTCCAACCTCTCACGCATACCAGGAGCCGATTCGCCAGCAGCTACATAAGTCTTCAGCAACTGGCTATACACATTGTAATCGCACTGCTCGATCTGCATCAGTATCTTGACCAGCTTCTCAGCTCCACTGACATCCTTCTCTTCCTCAAAAAAGCTAAAGAAAGCCGCCACAGTCTCCTGACCCGGCAGCCATGGCTTCTTGTTCACCCCGATCTCTGAGAATGCTGCCTTCATCTGCTGCAATGCCGAGTCCAGCTGCCGCCTCTTCAGGAACGAGATCATCATCATCTCCCGAGCCCTGAAGTAAGGCCCTTGAGTTCTCTTCGTCGCCCCATCAAACACCATTTCAGCTTCTTCATACATCCCTTGCTCCAGATATAACTTTATAGCGGCATTTGCGATCCTCATGTCGTAAGTCGAGCAGACAGATTCCCATTCTTCAAACAACCTCGACACACCCTCGACATCTTTCAGCCTCGCAAGGGCCGAAACCATCACCAGGTAGCTCGAGTTGGTGACCTGATGGAAAGTCGACTTGATGCATCCCCACACTCGGTGGACTTCGTCAAGATCCCCCGTGCCAGCATAGAGTGTCATGAGGAAGTGATACGCATTGCGGTTGGGGGAATCGATCTTCTGCTCTAGCATTTTGAGAGCTGATCTGGCTCTTTCGAGGTCGCCAGCGTTGCTGTAGACGGCAGCTAAATTGCTGTAAGTAGTCCAGTCGGTCTTGTCTTCTCCTTCTCCTTGCATTTCTTCGAGCACCTTGTCGACTCCTTCCATGTCTTTCAGTTGACCTAGGCTCTGCATCCATACGTTGTAGGTGAAAGTGCAGGGAGCGATATTCTTCTGCTTCATCTGAGTCACGAGATCGGGGACCTTCTCGGGCTGGCCGAGTCTCATGTAGAGAGACATCACATTGTTGAAAGGCAATGAGTTTTTGATCAACTGCAGCTCGTCCATTTTGTCGAACAGTTGGAGTGCTTTCTCTGAATCCAGCTCTTTGCAGTAGCAGTTGAGTAAAGATCCGTAAGTGGGTGTACTCTTCCCCCAATCCGGCAGTCCGTTGAAGTAATTCTCAGCTTCCTTTATCCCTTTGGTTTTGCAGATGAGATCCAGCCGCACTCCTAAATCGCCATGGGCAAAGTTGATCCCTCTTTTCTCCATCCATTTCATTATCTAACAAAATATTCAACAAGGGGAAAAACGAAATGGTATTCGAGCTGTGGTGGAGAAACGAATGAAAAAAGGGAGAAAGAAAGCAGAAAACAAAACCTCGAGGCTATGGTCGAAGCGGCCGTACTTCCGAAGCTCTTTAACGCAGCGCATCAGCTCGATTTTCCTGATGGCTCTTCCTTCCATCAGGTAGTCGTTCAACGCCTTGGTCACCGTCCCGCCGGTGGCTCCCAGGGCCGACAATATTCGGTACAGCCGCGGCTGTCTTGCGGCGTAGCCTGGTCCTGGATATGAAGACTCCGGAGCCGCCGTTGAAAGCTGCCTCCCTGGCCATGTTGTTCTTCCCTTTCCTATCAGCCGAACAGGGTTTCGCCACATTTTCCGGTAGGGTTTTAGAGAAAAAATTTCAGACTGTGAGTGCGAAGCCTTTACTTTTCTGCTCCCGTTTCTTGTATTTCACCTAGCAATAAACAGAAGCACGGTGCGTTTGATGTTGAGACGACACCGTGGAAGAGTTAGGTCTACGTGCTACTATAAGGTCCTTCCTTTCTTGTCATTGTTTTTAGCTTTGCTTTAATTATCTTTCTTCAAAACTTTCTAAAAACAAAAATTATATACTACGAGCTTGATTGGTTTCTGATTGTTATAATTTTTGCAATTAGGGTTGGAAATCCGTTCGGTTATAGTCTGAACTGATTAGTCGATTCTGAGCCAACAGTTAACTACTTTGTACTTACTGCTAACCACATCTTTGATATTGATTTGTTAACCGGAATTGTATAATTGGTTTCACATGTCCTTCTTCACCTGGTTCCTAATGGAGGAGGGAGATGATGTTCGGGTGCCTCTTGCCTACAGGAGATTTCACCTGACTACAAATACCTCCTGCAAAATCTGTGGAGGTGGACTGGAGACTACTTCACATGTGATTCGTGATTGCCACTCTGCGTGAGCAACCTTGGCGGACCTTCTCAACGATGAGCCATACATCGCTTTTTTTGAGCCTGGCGTTCACCGGTGGTCTATATACTACATTTCGGGCCGCAGTAATACTAAATAACGATTTCTTGTATTACCCAAAATGTTTTACTGGAAATCGAAGAGGTGGATACAGACGAACACTACCTGTAAATGTCTCAGAAGGTCTGAGTTTATCTTTATTGAATATGGGTTTATATACAGCAGCAATAGTAACAGAATAGCAAAGCCTACACAGAGGTTGCTAAAACTAAGGAAACAAACTCAAACAGAAATGCATAGTGGAACCATTCTGCTCCGAGTGTTACTCTCCTCTATCACGCCCCCGCAAGTGGAACCTCGGTGAGGTGAAACTTGGAGCAGAAATTCCGGAATGATTGATGAGATAGCGGTTTTGTCAGCACATATGCTAGTTGATCAGTGGCAGGGAGATGTCGCACATGGAGCTGCTGCTTGTTGACTCTGTCACGAACAAAATGAAACTCAATCTCTAGATGCTTAGAGCGGGTGTGAAATACTGGATTGTGAGCAAGATAAGTCGCCCCCAGATTATCACACCAAAGAACGGGTGCCATAGAGGGAGACCGTCCAAGCTCGGTTAGAAGAGCTTGTAACCAAATAGCTTCAGATGCAAGAGTGGCAAGCGCCCGATATTCACACTCAGTAGACGATCGAGCAACGGCCTTTTGTTTCCTTGTTGACCAGGATACCAAATTCTGACCGTAGAAGACTGCAAAACCAGAAATTGACTTACGATCTCGGGGACAATAGGCAAAGGACGCATCATAATATCCATGGAGCTGCGGCTTGAGAGAGCGCTGAAATAGCAGCCCTTGAGTGATCGATCCCTGAAGATAACGGAGGATCCTTTTTACAGCTAACCAATGCGCATCAGTTGGTCGGTGCATAAATTGGGAGACATGATTGACAACAAAGGATATGTCTGGACGAGTGAAACTTAAATACTGAAGACCACCAACAATGCTTCTGTACAATCCCAGATCATGAAAGGCAGGAGATAAATCCGATGCACTCTGAATCAACTGATCAGCCGTGCAGGGAGTGGCAATAGGCTTCGCGTGCGACATACCGGATCGTTGGAGCAGCTCAAGGATGTACTTTCGTTGGAGACCAACAACTGTATAATGCACCTCCAAGCCAAGAAAATATGAGAGTTTCCCAAGATCACGCAATGCAAACTTGGACCGGAGATGAGTCATGAGTTGCTGAATGACGGTGGAATCGGTGCCTGTAATGACAATATCGTCCACATAGACCAGCATATACAGAAGAACATAGTTAGCTCGATAAATAAACAGAGAGGGGTCCGTCTTGGAGGCAACAAATCCAAAATCTCGAAGTATACAGAAACCGAGCTGATGGGAGCATCTAGTCGCGCCGTGAACCATGCTCTGGGAGATGCCGTAGTCCGTAAATTTACTTCCGTAGACGACAAACATAATCAGGGCGTTCAGGGTCGATGAATCCGGCGGGCTGTTGCATATATATTTCCTCCCGCAAAGTCTCGTGTAAGAAGGCATTGGAGAAAAAAATCTGATGAAGAGGCCAGGAGGGGGAAACAGTTATGCCTAGGAGAAGTCGTAGAGTAGTCGGTTTTAAAACCGGGCTAATTGTCTGGCCAAAATCATGGCCGGGAATCTGCTGAAAACCCCTAGCCACTAGTCGCTCCTTCTGTCGTTCAATCGACCCGTCGGGACTGGTATTCTACTCAAAGACCCATCGATTGGTAAGCAGATTACAGTTGGGCGGAGCGGGAACCGGATCCCAGGCGTGGTTACGAACAAGGGCATAAATTTCGTAGTCATGGCAGCCCGCCAATTAGGAGACTTGAGAGCTTGAGCAGCTGTGGTGGGGATTCCAGAAGAAGCATCGGCAAGAAATTGACGAGGCAGTTTGGGCTCGAGTAATCATGCGTCTGGGAGGGGGTGGCGGGACTGGAGGAATAATTCGAGGAGATGTATTGAATGGCGGCCGAGAGGATAGGGGAGAGGAGTTTTGGGTGGTGGACTGAGGTCGAAGGGATGGGACAAGGCGGCGGTGATAATGCAGTAGCAGTGGCGGTGAGGAAGGGGCAGGACGAGGGTAGCGCTGATAGTGGAGCAAGGGCCGAGGGGAAGGAGAAGATACAGGAAGCAGTGACTTGATCGTGGTGGGCTGGGAGGAAGGGGATGGGATAGTGGGCTGGGATAATGTGGTGTTGGGTTGAAGCCCAGGTGGGGGAAGAGTGGTGGGCGAAGGAGAAGATGGGCCAGGAGAGGGTATAAGGGGTGGATGTGGGCCGAGTAATGATGGTGGATGAGGTAGGCTGATAGGTTCGGAGAAAAATGAAGAAGATGTAAGTCTCGGGTGAGCTAATGGGGTGATCTTTAAATGGAAACACTTATTCATCAAATAGAACATGGTGACTGACGTAAATACGACCAGTCAAACGATCAAGACACCGATAACCTTTGTGCAAACAAATGTAACCCAAGAAAATATATGGAGTAGAACGAGGTTGGAGTTTATTAGAATTATGAGGACGAATCCAAGGATAGCAGAGACAACCAAAAACACGAAGATTTAGAAGATCAGGAGAAGTATGAAACAAGATAGTGAAAGGAGAAGAATTGTTAAGAAGAGGGGTTGGAGTGCGATTGATGGGATAGCAGGCAGTCTCAAAAGCGAGAGACCAATACTTGAGAGGGACATTCGCTTGATGTAACATAGCAAGACCATTGTTAACAATATGGCGATGTTTGCGCTCGGCTCAACCATTCTGTTCCGGAGTTTACGGACGAAAAGAACGATGAATTATTCCATTATTGGAAAGATAAGAAGTCAATGCTTGATATTCACCACCCCAATCAGATTGAAAATTTTTAATGGGAAGACCAAAGAATTTTTCTACCATTTGACGAAATTGAATAAAAACACTGAGAAATTGAGATTTATAGCGCACAAAATACACCCAACTGAACTTACTAAAGTCATAGAGCAAAATATAATATGATTGATGATCATGAGAGAGAAGAGGCGCAGGGCCCCAAAGATCACTACAAATAAGTTCCAGTGGAGCAGAGGCACGATAGTGAGAAGAGAGAAAAGGAAGTTCATGAATTTTACTAACAGAACAACCATGGCATAGAGAAACAGAACTATCATGGTAATTTATTGAATGAGTAGACAAAAGTTGTTTAACAGCACGAAGATTGGCATGACCCAGCCGTTGATACCACAGTTCAAGGGAGGCAGTGAAAGCACGAGGAACTGCGCGACTTTGAATATGAAGAGGCAGAGAATAGAGGCCATCAGTCGCAGATCCTCGATAGAGCTCAGCCTTCGTGTGGCTGTCCTTGATGACAAAATAGGAGTCAAAGAACTCAATAGAAATGGGTTAGAACGAGTTAAAGAACTCACGAAAAGAAGATTATGAGGAGCATTTTGAACACGAAGAATATTGTTGAGAACATAAGAATTATTGGAAAGCGTGGCATGAGAAGAACCAGAATGAGAAATGGGAAGTCGTTTACCGTTGCCAAAAGTGACTTGATCGGTGCCAGTATACTCAGAATGATGAATCAGGTTGTCAAGATCAGAAGTAAGATGTTGATTAGCGCCTGAGTCAAAAAACCATTGTTGGGACTGGTGGACTGGGTGGGAGGACTGGGTGGGAGGACTGGGCTAAGCGAGATGCATGACCAGAGGGGTAAATGGGCTGGGACTGGTAAAACGGGTTAGGACAATTGGGCTTTATATGCCCCCTGCCTCCACAATTATGACAGATTGTAGTGGTCGGGCCTAGAGGCCCAGCTCCTAGAACCCCAGAGGAAGCGGGCCGGAAACCTCCTTGGATGGGCCTTGGACCTGCATAAAATTGATTAGAAGAACGACCCGGGGAGTAATAAGGGCGACCACCAAAACGTGCCCCTCTGCCGCAAAGAGAACGACCACCATCGCGTCCTTTGCCGGAGAAGAAGGCTTGCGGAGTGACGCCACCACCAGCAGCAGATTGAAATCGGCGGAGCTGCAACTCTTCACTCAACAGAAGGCTGCTGAGATCAGCAAACGACACAGGCTCGAGCCTGGCCTCCAAATTCCGCGTGAAAGGTCGATAATCTTCGTTCAGGCCATCAATCACAGAGGTCACCAGCTCCGCCTCTTTAATCGGATCACCCAGAGTGACCATTTTATCAAAAATTGTCTTGGCACGTTGAAGATAATCGTGGGCTGAATCCGTCCCACGGCGGAGATGGTGGAGATCCCAGCGAAGTTGGCCGACGATGACCGGCGACCCGGAAGCATAAATAACGGCCAATGTGTCCCAGGCCTCATTCGCGGTGTGCTTATTGACGATATGCGGCATGACGGCCTCGGTCAGAGACAGATTAATCCAGATGAGAACCAACTGATCGTGCCCATACCACTCGCGAAAGGTAGGATTGGGCTGATCAGCAACTTGCTCTGGCGGCACAGGAAGGGTACCATCGATGTGGCCAACAAGATTATAACAGCGAAGAAGGGGTTAAAGCTGTGCCCGCCATAAGAAGTAATTTGTTGGTGTCAATTTGACAGTCAATTGGGGATTGGAGGGTAAAGAGATGGGAAAGGAGGAAGAGGAGGAAGCAGCTAAAGAAGAGGAAGAACTGGAAATGGTCGACATAGTGGAACAACTGGAAGAATAATGAGAGGAAGAGAAGAGGAGAGACAGGGGAAAAGAAAAACACAGAACTCGTTTGAGTTATTTGGGCTATGATACCATGTAAATGTCTCAGAAGGTCTGAGTTTATCTTTATTGAATATGGGTTTATATACAGCAACAGTAGTAACAGAATAGCAAAGCCTAGGCAGAGGTTGCTAAAACTAAGGAAACAAACTCAAATAGAAATGCATAGTGGAACCATTCTGTTCCTGAGTGTTACTCTCCTCTATCACTACCAACCTAAAAGTAAGATAGGGATCATCAATGTTACTCCAAAGCAGAAGGTCTAGACTGCTCACTAATTTGAAAGCCCTTTTCACACGGCAATTACTGCTCTCCATTGGAAGAAGAATGACAAAATCTTCGAGATCCAGGCACTTCATCCAAACTCCAGCAGTGGTACTTGTCGAAGTTCAACCTATTATTTTTGGGGGTTCCAGTGGCAGGAATGAGTTCAGTTTTGGAGAAAGCAACTTGTGTATTTAGGATTCATATGAGAGATATGGGATGTAATTAATTAGTCGATTTCGGATAATGATCATTACATTGTGCTGTCTTTGCAAGTTGGTCATGGTTGTAAACGATTCTCTTGTGTCTGCATTAATTGGAAATTCCATTTACAATCAATTCTCAGCATTTCTTCAAACTCACGCAGCCTCTACCATATCAAGCAACTTCTTCAGTTCCTCATCTACTTCTATACCATCTCCCTCCAACCTCTCACGCATACCAGGAGCCGATTCGCCAGCAGCTACGTATGTCTTCAGCAACTGGCGATACACATTGTAACCGCACTGCTCGATCTGTTTCAGTATCTTGACTAGCTTCTCAGCTCCACTGACATCCTTCTCTTCCTCGAAAAAGCTAAAGAAAGCACCCACAGTCTCTTGACTTGGCCGCCAAGGCTTCTGGTTCACCCCGATCTCTGCCAACGCTGCCTTCATCTGCTGCAGTGCCGAGTCCAGCTGCTGCCTCTTCAGGAACGAGATCATCATCATCTCCCGAGCCCTGAAGTAAGGCCCTTGAGTTCTCTTCGTCGCCCCATCAAACACCATTTCAGCTTCTTCACACATCCCTCGCTCCAGATAAAACTTCATAGCCGCATTCGCAATCTTCATGTCGTAACTCGAGCAGGCAGATTCCCATTCTGCAAACAACCTCGACACACCCTCGACATCATTCAGCCTCGACAGGGCCTGAATAATCACCAGGTAGGTCGAGTTGGTGACCTGATTGAACTTCGACTTGATGCATCCCCACACTCGGTGGACTTCGTCAAGATCCCCCGTGCCAGCGTAGAGCGTGATGAGGAAGTGATACGCTTGGCGGTTGGGGGAATCAAGCTTCTGCTCTACCATTTTGAGAGCCGATCTGGCCCTCTCGAGGTCGCCTGCGTTGGTGTAGACGGTAGCCAAGTTGCTGTAAGTAGTCCAGTCGGTCTTGTCTTCTCCTCCTCCTCGCATTTCTTCCAGCACCTTGTCAACTCCTTCCATGTCTTTCAGCTGACCTAGGCTATGCATCCATATGCTGTAGGTGAAAGTGCAGGGAGAGATATTCCTCTGCTTCATCTGAGTCACGAGATCGGGGACCTTCTCGGGCTGGCGGATTCTCATGTAGAGAGACATCATATTGTTGAAAGGCAATGAGTTTTTGATCAACTGCAGCTCGTCCATTTTGTCGAACAGTTGGAGTGCTTTCTCTGAGTCCAGCTCTTTGCAGTAGCAATTGAGTAAAGATCCGTAAGTGGGTAAATGCTTCCCCCAATCCGGCAGTCCGTTGAAGTAATTCTCAGCTTCCTTTATCCCTTTGGTTTTGCAGATTAGATCTAGCCGCACCCCTAAATCGCCATGGGCAAAGTTGATCCCTCTTTTCTCCATCCATTCCATTATCTAACAAAACATTCAACAAGGGGAAACGAAATTGTATTCGAGCTGTGGTGGAGAAACGAATGGGAAAGAGGAGAAAGAAGGTAGAAAACCAAACCTCGAGGCTATGATCGAAGTGGCCGAACTTCCGAAGCTCTTTAACGCAGCGCATCAGCTCGTTTCTCTTGATGGCTCGTCCTTCCATCTGGTAGTCATTCAACGCCTTGGTCACCGTCCCTCCGGTGGCTCTTAGGGCGGACAATATCTGGTACAGCCCCGGCTTTTTTTCGACATAGCCTGGTCCTGGATATGAAGACTCCGGAGCCGCCGTTGAAAGCTGCCTCCCTGGCCATGTTTTTCTTCCCTTTCCGATCAGCCGACCAGGGTTTCGCCACATTTTCCGGTAGGGTTTTAGAGAATTTTCTTTTTCGGATTGTTACTGCAAAGATTTTCTTTTCCGGCTCTCGTTTCTTGTTTTAAGTTTTAACCTAGCAACAAAAGGAAGTACGGTGCATTTGACATGAAACGACAACGTTACGAGAAACAATTAGGTCCTTCCTCCGCACGTTTCTTGCCATTGTTTTTTCAGCCTAGTTATTCTGCTAACTAATATCCAAAATGTATGAACTAATATCCAAGTCTGCTGAGTATATATATAACACATACTAGTATTCAAAACATCACAAACTGGTATCCAGATAGCAGATACCAACTAATATACACAATCAACCAACTAATATTCAATATGGATACTCTTATGTGTTATCTGGATACTAATTATGTGCGGCTTAGATACTATTCTGTGTTGTCTAGATATTAGTTTGCGAATTTGGGATAATAGTTGATTCATGGTGGATATCAGTTAGCAAAATTTGAATACTAATCTGTGCTCTCTAGATACTTTAATACTTGGATATTAGTTCATGTATTTTGGATATCAGTTAGTATCTGCTAACGAATTTTCAAGTTAGCAGATTAACTTTCCCCTTGTTTTTTAATTGGTAATTGTCGGTTATACTATAATGGTTCTAATTTAAAAGTTATAATTATCACTTTAATCTTTAATTTTTTTTATAGCAACCTGGTAAACTTTTATTAATCAGTTAAGATGGTTACATCATCCAGCTTAAGCTGATCAACCAAGAAATTTGGGGGTCGATTCACCCATACACACCGTTCATTCCACCTAGTCTCCGACCTTGCCATCAGGTCCGCCGCATTGTTGGCTGTCCGAGGGCAATGCTGCCAGGTCCCATCTTGCATATCAAGTAAGAGCCGCCTGATATTACGACACACAATGCCTAACTCTGTTTGGTAGTTCCTAGCTTCATGGATTGCAGTGACCAAAGCTAAGCAGTCGACTTCGAAAATCGGTCTGCCCACATTCAGTTGTAGAGCTATTTGTAGACCGAACTCGGCTGCAAGAGCTTCAGCCATCTCAACTTCCCTGACACCCGTAATCTTCTTTGTTGCTGCAAATAGACACTTCCCTTCAGAATCACGAGCTACTACTCCCAGACCCGCTCCTCCGCCTGCCAACAGTCCCGCATCCGTGTTAATTTTGATTCTACCAAAGCCCGGCTTAATCCAATTACCCGCTCCATGGAGCCTCTCCTCAATCTTTCGTCGTTGTTGAAATTGTTGGTATTCTGTGAGGAAACTTCTTGCCCTCGGCACAATCTCCTTCTCCTCCATCTTTTTCCCGTTGAACATGTGCGCATTTCTTTCCTTCCATAAATACCACATCATCGCTGCCCATTCTGCAGCTCTATCCTCGTCCATCATCTCCAAAACCTTCTTCACCCATTGGAAGCTATCTGCAGTTCCACGCAGAGCAAAACATGGGGCAATTGTTGAACTCCTCCAAAGGCATGAGGTCCATTCGCATTCACTAAAGAAGTGGATTTGCATTTCTCTGTTCCCACAAAATGCACATCGATCACCCTGCTTGTAACTCTTTCTGCTCAGATGATCACCCGTTGGAAGTATGTCCCGGGCGAACCTCCAAAGGAAGTGTTTTTACCTTCGGTGGTGTGTTCAACTTCCATAACTTCTTCCAGACTTCAGAATTACCAACACTAGGGAGGTCACCCTGCGCCATTTTCTGTCTTATCCAACTAGCATATCCTTCCTTTACTATGAACTCACCATCTTTGCTGCCATCCCAAATCAACCGGTCGCACTCTCCCATTCCTCGCAATGGAATTTGTCTAATAATGGCTGTCGTTTCACTTGAGAAGCAGCTCTCTAGCAGATTATCATCCCAAATCTCCTCCTCATGCATGATCAGTTCGCGCACAGTGGATTCAACGGGTAATCCCATCGGAGGTGAATCAACGAAACCCGAGGGGCTATCTGGCAGCCACTTATCCCCCCAGATCCGAACACTTGATCCATTACCAATCCTCCATCGAAGCCCACCGTTTAAGAATTCTTGCGCACTCAGGAGGCTGCGCCAAATAAAACTTGGCCGGTGACCAATTCTTGCATCCAAGATCGACGAGTTTTTATGGTACTTGGCCCACAGGATTCGTGCGATCAGTGAATCTTGACGTTGAGACAGTCGCCAAAGTTTTTTGGCCAGTAGTGCTGTGTTGAAGCCTTCAAAGTCTCGGAACCCAAGACCTCCCTCTTCTTTCGCCACCATCATCTCTTCTCGGCTCATCCAGGTAATTCTTCGTTCCGGTCCTCTTTGTCCCCAATAGAAATTCATGATCATACTATGGACTTCATTGAGGATGCAATCTGGTACTCGGAACACTGACATGGCATAAGTGAACTGAGCCTGAGCCACCGACTTAATCAGAACCTCCCTTCCCGCTACTGATAAGACTCTTTCCTTCCAGCCCTTGAGTTTCTTGCGGACTCTCTCTACCAGGCCCTGGAAAATATATTTTTTTGATCGGCCTACTACCGTGGGCATCCCTAGATATTTGTCATGTTTTTTCACCTCCTTCATCTGCAAAATACCTCCAACCAGAAGCTTATGGTGGGGTTTGACATTCCCACTGAACGAAACTTCCGATTTATTGAAATTGACTAGCTGCCCCGATTCTTATGCATAGGACTTGAGGATCTGCTTCAAAGTCGAGCTATCTTGGTCCGTTTCCCTGCCAAAGAAAACTGCATCGTCAGCGAAAAAGAGATGGGTCACTGTCGGCCCTCTTTTCGCAGGCTGAAATCCGTGAAGCTGTTTATTTCTGGCCGCCTTTTGTGTGTAAGCTGAGAGGCCCTCCGCACATAATAAGAACAAGTATGGTGATAGAGGGTCTCCCTGGTGTAAGCCACGGCTTGGCTGAAAACTGGGAGATTGGTGCCCATTAACCAGAACTGAATAGGTTACTGTTCTCACACACATCATCACAAGTCTCTTCCACTTTGTCGTGAAGCCCATTTTGCTCATGACCCCTTCCAGGAAATGCCACTCAACTCTGTCATATGCTTTAGCCATGTCGATCTTAGCTGCGAAATATCCCTGCCCCCTCTACTTCTTCTGCTTCATAGAGTGGAAGCATTCGAACGCCGCCATGATGTTATCAGTGATAAATCTGCCCGGGACGAAAGCACTTTGCTCCGGGATGTTATTTGGTCTAAGACATTCTTCATCCTGTTTGCAAGAACCTTGGAGACCAGCTTATAGATCACATTACATAGGCTTATAGGCCGAAATTCCTTGGGTGAAATAGGGTCTTTGACTTTCGGAATCAAGGCTATAAGCGTATGGTTAAGCTGGTCCGGCATTACCTTCTTTTCCAGTATTTCCAACACCTTTGCTGTAACATCCTCGCCTACAATATGCTAGTAGCGGCGGAAAAACAGGACCGACATCTCGTCCACACCTGGGGCCTTCCTCTTTCCCATCTGCTTCAAAGCATCAAAGACTTCGGCTTTATCAAACGGTCGGTCAAGCATCTCATTCTGCTCCGGAGTTATCGCCCATTTTATTGAATCAATAACTGGAGTAGTCGATGGCCGAGGACCTGCAGTAAACAACAGTGTAAAGCAATATGTTAGACACTGGAATAGTTGATCCCGCCCTGTCCGCCAGTTGCTCTCTTCTTCCTTTAACTTCTTTATTGTGTTTCTTCTCCTTCGATCCGTCGCCTTCTGGTGGAAAAAATTGGTGTTGAGGTCGCCTCCCTTCAACCAGTCTGCCCGGGATCGCTGCTGCTAGTGCATTTCCTGATTCCTTTCCACTTCGTCCATCTCTGTCTCAAGCTGGGTCAGTTGGGCCACGATGTCCGGCGTCCTCGGAGCACGTTCCAGCTTCTCCATAGCCCTTCTGATTCGAACCTTCTGTTAGCCAAATTTTGGGAAAGCTCGTCTACTCCATTGATCTAACATTGACCTGCAAGACAGAAGTTTTGTTAGAGGATCCGCTTGTTTTTCTTTCTTCCATGCCTCCTCGATTACTTTTGGAAAGTCTTCGTGGATGGCCCAATACGGCTCAAACTTAAACGACCACCCCCAGCTCGGTTCTTCATCCTCCTCCCCTGCCGTATCACAGAGAATAGGTCTGTGGTCTGATCGCTCCTTATCTAGGTGTCGCACCCGACCCTGGGGGAAACACTCCTTCCATTCTGCCGACGCTACAAACCTGTCGATTCTTTCCTCAATGAAACAGTCTCTCTCTCTTTTATTCGCCAAGGTATAGCGATAGCCTGGAAAGCCCAGGTCAATTAGTCCTGAATCTGTTAAACAATTTTGGAAATCCATCATCTCTTGCTCCACTGCGTTCCGACCTCCCCACTTTTCATAAGCTGATAAAACCTGGTTGAAGTCCCCACAGCAGAGCCACGGTCTAGTCCATTGATTCGCCAGCCTTTCAATAAGTTCCCAAGTCCGCCGTTTATCATGACTTTCTGGCCATCCATACACACCCGAGAACCTCCAAACTTCACCATCTTCCTCTCTCACCTTAGCATCAATATGGTTCATTGAGAGCGACATAACTGTAACCTCCATCCCCTCCTTCCACCAAATGCTTACCCCTCCAGCTCGTCCTCCCTGTGATCTATCAGTAGCTCAGATGTCTCCTTCTTTATAACCCAGCTCCCGCCTTGTTAATTCATTTTCATCTTTTGTTTGCTTAGTTTCCATTAAGAAAACTAAATCTGGGGAGATTCGTCTTAACAACGAACCCATTGCTTTAACTGCTCGCTTCTTCCCCAATCCGCGGCAGTTATAGCTGAGTATCTTCATTTATTACCCAAAGGGGATCGGTTCCCCGCACCATTCTTATTCAGGCCCTGCATGGCTGGTATGGCTTTGCTATTCCCATTCTTATCATTCTGAGCACCAGCAGAGGTAGATTTATGCGGTGCTTCCTTGGTTAATGTACCACCACTCGCTTGTCTTGTGTCTTTCTTCTCCTGGTTCCCATCCACCTCCACCTCCACCTCCATTGTGTTATCCCGAATTCTCTCCTTGGGGTTGGGTCGGTCAAAACCGCCAGTTTTCAAGTTACTCTTCTTTCCACTATTGTCATTCATTCCATGGCTCTTCCTGTTCCTTTCATTTTGTTTATCTGTATCACCAACAGTTTTCTTTGTGATTTTAGTTCCTGCTTCCCCTGCTCTTTCACTCGTGGCTTCCTTCCTTTCTATTGACTGTTCGACGTGTGCATGGCCATGCACCACGTTGGCCTCTTCTCCAAGAGGCAAATTTGTTGCCTTTTTGTGAATAGTTCCTAGGTGCTTCTCCATGGTTCCCTCTTTGGCCTCCCCTACCTTGTGGCCTCCGATCTTTTCTTCTCACCATCATCCAATCCCCATAAGCTTTGCCTTTCGATGGGTCATTTTTTTGTTGTGTTTCTTCCACCATATCTACCTCAGCCGTAGGGCTCACGGGGGTCGGGTTTCGACATGAGCATTGGGCGGACAGCTTACCATAAGACCCACATTGGTCACAAATGTTTTCCAAACCTTCATAGCGAATCAAATATTTTTTTCCTTCGATGCTGTATTTTGCTAAAAATGGTTGAGTTAGGTCTACCTCCATACAGACACGGGCGAACTTTGCTCTTGCCCCTAGCTCTGTTGCCCAGTCCACACGGATTGGATTCCCGATACTCTGAGCTATAATGAGAACAGCTTCCCTATTGTAGAATTCCACGCCTGGAAGATGAACCCATACCATTGTTCTTTTAACTTCTGCAGTCCAGGGGTTAAACCCCTTGAACCAGCGGTGTACCGTTAGATAGGTGTCGCCTAGTAGCCATGGTCCCCCCATCGTTGCAAACTCATAGTCCTTTTGGCTTCTGAAACGAACCATAAAGCATCCATTCTCCATATCTGAAATCTGCAGGTCGCCATGGCGAGCCCATAACGAGTTTAGTCGCCTCGCAAGCGGCACATATGAGATCTTTCGCCCCAGGCCTTGAACCACCAATGCAGACCTCCACTCCCTTCTCCATTTTATCTTTTGTGCTGCCGTATATAAGATCTGGGGACAGGTCGGGTCATAGTTTTCTTCGTCCAGCACATCATCTTCCTCCTTCTCCCTTTGCGCCACATCTTCTGTATCGGAATCTTCTACATACCATCCTTCTTCCCTAAAAACATCACTGAAGAGCTTGCCCGTCCTTCCATTCCATGCTCCTTTCCCTCCTTGCTTTCCCTGGCCATCGCCTGGGTTCCTTTTCGTTTCCTCCGCTTCCATATCCATTGAAGCGTCGTCCTCTATACCCATCGATTCTTGATCGAGGTTGAGTGCCCTAGCTCCTTTTTTGAGTTGGACAGCTTCCTTCGCACTCTTGCCATCTGGTGATGAGGAAGCTATCGCTGGACGCCTTGCCCCCGCTATCATCTCAGGAGGTTTGGCTGGTGGCGTCTGCTTGTTGGACGGCGCCGGCGTCGTCATGAGAGCCAGGAAACCCTAATCGCCGATAGTGCGCACTGCTTTTCCCCGCTCCGAGAAAGCCGCGCGCAGCTTGGTGCTTTTTTTTAGTCCAATGCTTCATTAATCTTTAATTTTTTATGGATTGGGTTAGAATACAAAATTCGTTAGTTTTGTAGTACCGCAAAACCTAATCTAATGATTGTAATTTAGGTTGGGACGATTTTATGGTCCACATCATAAAGGAATAAATAGGAAAATAAGGCGGCTGTCCGAATTTGCTACCCAATTGTCTGGATTTGGAGGGGACTGATGTGGATTCCCAGACTCCTTTTAAGGATTTAAATCATGAAAATTATAGGATTTTATTGTCCATGTATTTTATAGTGAAATCAAGAGCAGAACAGGTAAGTAAAATGGTGGGATTTTAGGATTTTAATCCCGATTTTGACTGCTTTGATAAGAAGAGGTCAAGTAGGTCCAGATTCATGCATTGAGAATGTGATGTTAGTAAAATATCTTAAGCATAATTTGTTTTTCAGTCAGATGTATTGTGAAGATAAGAGAATAATTTGTGAACCTGATTATTGCTATATTGAGTCATTAGTTGATAAAAAAAATACTTCTAATTGACATACTTAAAAATAAGTTGTATGTTATTAATATAGATGATAAAGAAATTTTAGAGTAATCTACCTAATGTCTATGGAGAAAAATGACGAAATAGATTGGCATAGGAAGCTTGATCATGTGAGTATAGGGATTGAGTCCATATATTTTATAGTGAAATCAGGATCGGAACAAGTAAGTAAAATCGTTAGATTTTAGGATTTAAATTTTGATTTTGACTGCTTTGATAAGAAGAGGTCAAGTAGATCTAGATTCATGCATTGGGAATGTGAGGTTAGTAAAAGGTCTTAAGCATAATTTGGTTTTCAGTTAGATGTATGGTAAAGATAAAAAAATAATTTTTGAACCTGATTATTACTATATTGAGTCATTGGTTGATAAGAAAGTACTTCTAACTGACATACTTAAAAATAAGTTGTATGTAATTAATCTAGATGATAAAGAAATTGTAGGAAAATCTACCTAATGTCGATGGAGAAAAATGACGAAATAGATTGGCATAGGAAGCTTGGTCATGTGAGTATAAGGATTGAGTCAAAACTAGGAGATTGTACGTGAGTTAGTTAAATGTTTACCCAAACTAAAAAACAAAAAGGAGTACTTTCTGTGATATGTGTGTTAAAGGGAAACATACAAGCGATAGCTTCAAGAGTAAGATTGTAATATCCCAACAAGATCTCTTGAGCTACTTCACTTCTACCTATTATGGCCAACCAATATGATAAGTTATGAAGGTAAGTAGTATGCTTTTTTTAATTGTGCATGATTATTTTCTTTTACATGGGTGTGTTTTCTACCTTGCAAGAACGAAGCTTGTCAAAATTTTCAAATTCGTACAAAGAGGTTGGAAAATGAAAAACAATCTAAGGTTGCTAGTATTAGAAGTAATCACGATGAAGAATTTATCTCTGAGGAATTTGAATGATTTTGCAACGAACTAGGTTTAACTCATAACTTTTCTGCATCAAGGACTCTGCAACAAAATGGAGTCATGGAATGGAAAAATCGAACCTTGATTGATGTGGTTTGAACAATTTTACATGATCATAGCTTGTCAAAGTACATTTTGACATAATCCATAAATACGACATGTTATATTACAAAGTAAACCTTAATTACATCGTTCATTAAGAAAATTTCATATAGTTTATAAAGGAACAAACCCCAATTTGGGTTACTTCCATCCCTTTGGTTGCAAATGTTTTCATTGAAAACCAAAGATCATCTTGAAAAGTTTGATGCAAAATCGGATGGATGTGTTATTAGGATATTCCTTGACCAACAAGGCAGGACTCTCAAAGTAGAAGAGTCCATAAATGTTATATTTTGATGAATCTGCAAATGAGTGTATAGATGAGATAGATTATGATGATTTTGGACTCGGGAGAAACTATGAGAGAGAACAGACAAGTTCACAAAACAAGGATAAAACTGGGTATAGAACAAACATCCTCGAAGACAAAGACAAAGCAGTAGCTAGTACACATCCACAAAGTGATCCAAATAAAAATGAAAGACAACCACCTCCACACATTGCCAAACGACATTGTTCATTGTTGATTATAGGCGGGCTAGATAAAGGTATGGTTACTCGCTCCATAAATGTTATTGTGCATAATGCTTTTGTGTCCTTAGTTGAACCTAAAAACATGCTAGATTCCTTGAATGATGAAAACTAGACTATTACTATGAATGAAGAAATGAGTCAGTTTGAGCTGGCAAAAGTTTGAGATACGGTTCCTATACCACTTGATAGAATTGTGATTGGGACAAGTGGGTGTTCAGAAACAAGTTAGATGAAAATAGGGTAGCTACTCTAAATAAGGCTAGGGTAGTAGCACAAGGGTATAATGAAGAACAGGGGATAGATTTCGATGATATATTTGCTCCAGTTGCTGAATTTAGAGACTATAAGAATGTTATGTGCTTTCTATATCTCTAAGGGGTATAAACTTTTTCAAATGGATGTCTGAAGTGCTTTTTTACATGGAGATTGAATGGAGAAAGTATGTTACCTCTCCATTTTTTATAATTTTCATTTTCCAAATAATGTTCGAAAACTGTAAAAGTCTATATGGTTTAGAAAACAAGCTCCATGTGCTTAGTATAATAAGTTGAACCCTTTTCTTTTAGGCAAAGGATTAAAAAGAGGCTTTGTGGATAAAAATGTTTCTTATAAAAAAATATGGACAACACCTTCTGCTAGTCCAAATATATGTTGATGACATTAATTTTTTGGACTTTGCTACGGTGACATGCATGTCACGGTGACATGCACTTTTCGGTCGACCTCATATAGGATCAAGTCGACCTAATCTGTTGTTTCAGTGTGAAAACAGTTTCATGGTGCATACTTTGGAGATTCATATCTTACAATTGGCTAGATGGAAATTGGAGATTAAAGGCTTGTTTTGAAGCTGAAGTGTCCCTCTACACATTAAAGTACTTGGGAGCTCAATAGAAAGTTCAGAAGACCATTTTTGAACCTGACCAAAAGGCTATGCCAAAACTGGGAAATGCCTGAAAATGGCTAAGTCTGGCAACGTGTTTGTCAAGCCTACTTTGGAGCTCAATTTGAGAAGCATGGATGCGAGTCAAGTCCAGGGGCCTCTACCACATTAAATTGCGTATTTTTTTATACAAAGGCAAGGCATTGGATGAAAGATGGAATATCTTTAAGACTTCAAACAAAAGGCTCGAAGTTGCTACGAAGGCTGTTTTTCTGGCAGCTTGCTTGTGCTCGAAGTCTCCCAGAAAAACAGCCTTCGTAGCAACTTCAACCCTTTTGTTTGAAACCTTACAAATATCTAATCTTTCATCCAATGCCTTGAATTTTTATAAAAACATACCTAATTTAACGTGGTAGAGCCTCCTGGACTCGACTCGCATTCATGCTTCTCGAATTGAGCTCCAAAATAGGCTTCACAAACATGTTTCCAGACTTAGCCATTTCTAGGCAATTTCCCAGTTTTGGCATAGCCTTTTGATGAGGTTCAAAAATGGTCTTCTGAACTTCCTATCGAGCTCTCAATCACTTCAATATGTAGAGGGACACTCCAGCTTCAAAACAAGTCATTAGTCTTCAATTTCCATCTAGCCAATTGTATGATATGAATATCCAAAGTAGGCACCATGAACTGTTTTTACACTGAAACAACAGATTAGGTCGACCTGATCCTATATGAGGTCGACCGAATCCTAAATGAGGTCGACCAGATCCTATATGAGGTCGACGGAATTCTAAATGAGGTCGACCGGAAAGTGCAAGTCACCATGACATGCATGTCACAGTAGGCACACCCTAATTTTTTTCTTTTGATGAACGATGACATTATATTTGGGGTCCTATGGTAGTGAGAATATTTTGAAATAATTATGAAAAGGACTTATGAAATTAGTGCAATAGGAGAATTAAAATAATTTTACGCCTACAAATTAATCAAAACAAATTGAAGTATTTTTATTAGTCACATCAATTATATTCAAAATATGATACCACGTTATGAACTAGGAAATTTAAAATATACTACTAACCCTATGCCTTCAACTATTAAGCTTGATAAGGATGGATTAGGGAAGTCGACTCATGATGACATTTTATTCATAGTGCTTGTCACTCTCATTCTTGATACATTTTCCTCTTCTATCAATTCATCTTCAGTCCTTTCTCTTGTATTTCTTATCTAAATCACAACTATTTGATCAATTATTCTTTAGTATACCTAGGTTATGTTTTTTTACTATTTGATGTCTTCCTAGTAAATTTTTTGTGTAAAAGATTAGTAAATTCAAAGTCTGGATTCGTTTTCATACTTAAAATATGCGATACCCCGGATTTCACCTTAGGTACCGTAGAACTCACCATATATATATATGATGGCTTCTATCGTACTTTGGATAAATTTAAGGTTACCATGTACCCTTTTAGTTTTCATTTTGTTTTTGATCAATGATCATGCAAACAGTTATTGAGTCCGATTAATATTATGAAGTAGTAGTACATGACACCCCTTTTCATATAATAAAAACATATTGTGCGTTTTGGATAATATGGAGGGTTAGGCTAATTTATAAATCTTGTAAGCTTTATATATAGAGAAGCAAAGTACACGCATAACCCCTGGATTGACTTTTGATATGTTAATTATTCAACTTCATTAATTAACCTATTGTGCTAATTAATCTTCTGCAACTGCAAGTGGACAAATAATGGACTCCCTCCAACTAATTAATTACATGCTCAACTATCATTATTACTTTAATAATAACCCAATTAGCTAGATATTAATAGATGATGACTGTGCAGTGTGAAGAAATGATCAAGGGAATTCACATACAAACTAGTTAGGGCCGGTCAAACGATTTTCTGTTAGCAGGTAACCGCAGGTTATAACGAAATCGACCGATTTTTGGCTAATCGAAAATCGAAGGTATATGGTGACGGTAGGTGTTCGGCTGGGGCAAGAAAGGGAACGGTTAGCCGAGTAACCAGAGGTGATTAACCACCGTTACCCGACTAATGAAACCCCAACCGAACCCCATTAACCTTCCCCATATGATTCTCGAACCCTAAATCCGAAAAGACCAAAAACGAAAAACAAGCTACCTCTCCCAGCGTCGCGCCTCCGTCCCAGACCTGATCATCGTCGATTGGCCTCCGTCGCCTCCGCCTTCATCCCAACGCCCCGCGCTCATTCCGTCGCATATGGCTCGTCTGACACTACCATCATTTGCCCTTGTTTCGTCGCCTCTGGATTCGCGCCATGCCGCTCGTCCGCCACCACAACCATCGTCGCCTCGCAGCCTCGTCCTCCAGAAGTTTGAGGTTTACAAAGGAAAATATGGATCACCACCCTTACCCTCCTTTACATATGAGCAAACCACTGATGAGAGCATTGTTGGCGGTAGTTCTGCTAAAGGTGATAGAATTAAGAAGATTGAGGAGAGGCTCAGGAAAAGGAAAAGGGAAGCACTTTTGCAAGAGACACGAGGTAGTTCTGATGAGCTTGGCATTTATTTTAAATGTAGTACTGATGCCATTAATGAGGAGAGGGATGATGCCAAGTTTGACATCTTGGGTTGGTGGTCTTGACACTCTAGAATATATTTGATTCTTGTGGAGATGGTTAAGAATATCCTATTTGTTCTCATATCTTATGTTGCCTCAGAGGCAACATTCAGTTGTGGCGGCCGAATTCTCAATCCATTCAGGTCCTCTTTGTGCGATACCATGGTGGAGGCATTGATTTGTGCTGAGGATTGGATAAAGTATCCAACTATCAGAGCGATGGATGAGAAGGAAGATGATGAAGAGAATTTGGTTTTGGAAATAGGTGAGAACTAAAACTCTATTATTTACTTGTTTAATTTTCCGTTTCCACTATTCTTTTCCACCTAACTCAATGGATGAATCCTAGCACTTTGTTTTCTTTTTCCATACTCAGTTAATGCCACATTTCAGTCTAGAATGGAAAGTGTAAGTGACACTTGCAAGGTTGCCACTTGCCAATGCAGATGCAAGTCTCAATATTCAAATGGAGGAGGACCCGGAGGATGAAGAAGAAGTGATTGTGGAAGAGTATGAGCAAGATGGGAATGACGAGTATGGTCATGACTTGTTGGGCCAATTGAAAGATCAGGGTTTAGCATATGTTGGTGCTTCTCCTGGTGTTGATGAGTGATGATCTGTTGTTGTTGCTAATTTAGACATTTAGTTGCTACTTGGTACTATTGTGATTTGTGGAGTTTATGGTGTTGAATTTGATACTTTAATTTGGCTATTTATATGTATTTTAGATGCAAAAGGGATTGAGACTTTACTTTGGTGATTTAGATGTAGACATGTAGGTTCGAGACTTTAGGTTTAGGTGATTTTACAGATTTTATATGTAGGTGGAGGTGTTGTCAGGTTGATTATCGATTTAAATCGAAGACACACATCGTTTCTCGGTTACATGGCTAACCGCGACTGATAACATCGGATTTGCACATGTTTGCACCCTCATTTCTTGATCATTTTGGCTTGAGTTTCTGCTTTCTTGGACTATTTTATGCTAGGTTGTGTTCCTTTGTCACATTTCAGGTCTTAGCATGTGAATTGAAGCATATGCGCAAGTTTCAAGTCAATCGGAGATCATTTGGCAATTCGGGAGAAGAAACCCGAGCATGACCTGAGGAATAATGGACTTCTACCTCATATTATGGACAAATAATCATGTAACTTTGTCATAAAAATAAAGAGGAAGAGACTACGAGCGTCCGGGATCAAACGGCGACTGATTCGGAGTCCGGACGAGGGAGAAACGAAGCATTAAACAGAGGCTGAGCAAGCCACACGGGCACACCTAAAAACCCACACGGCCGTGTGACCTGGCCATGTGGCCGTGTGGGATTTACCGAGCACTCACAGGGGCATCCTGGGGAGCCACACGGCCGTGTGGCCCCTGCCCGTGTAGCTTGACTGGTTGCCCATTAATCGAAACTCCGCGTTTTGGCACTCACACGAGCAGCTGGGTAAGCCACACGGCCGTGTGGCCTGGCCGTGTGAGTCAGGAAATTCTGGGTTTTAAGCCAAATTCGAGCCAAAGGAGAGAGAGAGAGCGGGTTTTTGGTTCCCAAACACCCAAGGGACGAACCCTAGAGAGAGAGCAACTTGGGAACATTCTTGGAGCTATTTTGGAGAATTTCTTCGCCATTGGAGCTCGGGAATGAAGCTTGGAGATGGAGATTGAAGATCTAGATCAGATTTCCGTAGTCTCTCTCTTCTCTATGGAGTAACTTCCCTTCACTTAGGTTTTGAGGAACCCTAGTTCCATGTGTTAGGATCTTTCTTGTATGAAGTTTTGGATGCTATATTGTTTGATTATAATCGATTGAGGCATGATTTATAGAGTCAATTGAAGCCTGATCATCTTCTCTTGATTTCTGCTTTAACCTATGATAGATAGAATCTGATTAGGTTAAGAGAGCTTCCTTGATTGATAGTGGTGAATTGGTTGTGCGAGAGTCAATCAATTCACTGCTTTGTACTGGAATTCATTCCAGTAGTGGAGATATGTGTGAATCGCCTTAGCAGTCTACCCCGGTGAAGGCTAGTCGCCTGCCGGGTATTCTGTCTAAGAGGGCTTGGTCAGCTTAAGAGATTCCAAGCTAATTTAGGATCTTCCGCAGTTTAATCAACAGTAGACCAACCAAAAGTAATTGAAACTTGGACCTAATTGAGGAGCTAGGGGGAATCATACCTAAGTGAGTTCCCAACTTGTAATTAGTAGAGTAGTTAGTAAGTAGTTTATAAATCAATCCTTAATCTAGTTTGCTAGATAATGAACTGAAGCTGAGTAATAGTAACTCTAGAGACCCGTGGATTCGATATTTATTACTTGTGCCACTATACTGCAGTCCCTTTCATTGGTTACACTTGGCCATTGTTAGGTGTTGTGTCGTAGCGAGTCAAGTTTTTGGCGCCGTTGCCGGGGACTTTCTAGATTATTAGGAAAGGCAGAAGTTTCTTACTTTAGCGTTTTTCTTTTCTTTTCCACCCTTGCTTTTCACTTGGGTGTTTTTTTTTGTTGGTGCAGATCTGAATCATGGATCCTCATGGCTTCTCCAACCATTGGGGGTATCCACCACCATCCGAGTGGTATTACTTCGAGACTCCCTGGAGCAATCAAGGAGGAGAAGACTATGGATTTGGGTTCCAGTACCAACCCCCTTACTACGGAGAACAATCAGACCCCTGGGCATATCAAGAACAACCTCATTATCAAGAAGAATTTCTCCCACAACCAGAAAGGCCATCGGAGCTGGAGTTACCCATGGTGGCCTTCACGCGCCACTCTGGAGAGCCATGCTACACTTCACTGGAAGATCCGAACAAACAATTAAGGCTTCTCATGGAGCAGTTTGCTCGAGACACTGAGAGATCATGCTCCAAGATGGATCTTCAAATCAAAGCCCTTGCCCCTTCCGATCCCTCATTTCTCCATGAAATGGAGGAGACTGTTCAGCGCTCAGCGAAACAAACAGAGTGGGTGGAGCAAGTTTGCTAACATCTTGCTCAAGATCACCTTTCTGCTACCATGCTAGAATAGGTGGAGGATGACAAAGGCTACGGGGATGTTGAGGAGCATACAGAAGTTATCACAGAGAACTCCCATGATAATCATGATTAGGAAAGTCCTCTGGTTGCAGATCACACATTTCCTTATTTCTGCTCTAGCATGCTGGGCCCGAGCGAGGAGATGCAAGATGATCTCATTGAAGAAATTAATGGCGACTTGCTCTCCAATCTGTGCTAGAAGAAGAAGAGCAAGAAAGGGTGCAGAAAGAAGTTGTGGAGGATGACAAAAGTGAAGCAGGAGGAGTTTTTGATCATTTCCCAGGGGTGATACCACATGAAGAAGAAAGGGAGGTTGAAGAAGCAATTGGCGTCCAGGCTGAGGACGGAGTTAAGGTGGAAGAGGCCTGCACCGGCCAAGAGTTACATGAGATATCTCCACCTAACTTCGAGGAACTACTTAGCAAGGATCCATTTGCACTGTCTCTTTGCCAGACCAAGGCCACGTCGACATCGGTCCCTCTTGGTGGATGCAATGGTGGTCAATCGATGTTGTCATATCTAGTTTGGGGCAATGAGACGAGAGAAGAGAAGAAGAGGTCTCGAGGGTGGAGATGTTATCTGCATCAAGTGCACGAGCTTCCATCACCAGTCATACCACATGCTCGTGACTTGCGACTCCACCTCATTGACGAGAATCTCAACTTCAAGGAGGTTCTAGCATGGACCGAAACTTAGGAGCCATCGTCCAGCTCACGACGTGAAAGAACCGCTTGTTGGGAGGCAACCCAACCAGTCGGTTTGCATTTCTTTCTCTATTTCTCCTCGGTTGAGTCAGTTTTGTTATTTGATTTTAGAGTCAATAACTCAACCTTTGTGAGATTTTGTGTGGTGTTTGTGTTCTGATTACTCTCTCTTTCTGGAATGCACCGCCTGACCCGTCCAATCATTCACCCTTGATCTGGTAATTTCGTTCTACCCTCCTTATCTTTCCTCCATTGAGGACAATGTCGTGCTTATGTGTGGGGGGTGTTTGATTATGTATGCGGGTGAATGTTTGGCTGTTTGTGTGCTTGGAGCCTAGTCCACTGTCCAAATTTGAGATTTGAGGGCTCCAGCATCCAAGTACTGCTGTTTGCTTGATCATATTGGCACTGTGGTTTTAATTGGTGAATTGAATGGCTTTCGACTTAATGCATGACAACTGAGGTGTGACTAGGACAACCTATAATGATGACTGAGACGTGCAGTAGAATTGTGTAGGGGTTTGGTTTTTCAACTGCTTTCTTACCAACTGTGACTTGGATTGATCACTTGTTCTTGACAGTCGGTTATGCATCTAGTTCAGGGAATCAGAATGAGAGATAGAGCATATAGGTAGTCATGTGAGATTTGAGCCTGCTCGTTTCTTTCTTGTGCGATAGTTCCCTCTTCCATGATGTGTAGCATTCACGTTGTCATTAGCTAAGATGATGGAGGCATAGGATTAGCCCACGACCAAATTGACTGTCCTGATGTGTCATATCCACTAGTCAGCCCATTTGAGCCGTGTGTTATCCTTTCTTTCAGTCTACAATGAAAAATCACCCTTTTGCATCTTTTAGAAGGTTCCACAGAGTGGTTTTTACATGTTCTCTGTTGTTTCTGCTAAATATAATGTGAGGGTTGGAGGTAGTGCTTAAAAGTTGGGCATATGTTTGAAATATGTGCAGAGGTGGTGGTTCTCTTAAGGAATGAAAAAAAAGAATGAAAGCAAAAGAGAGCCACTACCAAAAATCTGAATAGTGCCCATTAAGCAGTGTTTCTTAGCAGTCTGGCTTGGAAATGCTGACATTTATATAACCTCCTTCGCTCGTGTGCTCGTAAGAATTTGAGTAATGCAGAATGGCAGAAAGAAAGTAAGTGGTTTGATTGACTATGATTGTGTTGGGTTTGGAATTGTGGAACCTTGTGCTACGAATACTTCCACCACCTAAAAGGCCTTTTCCCCATGTCCAAGACCCTAGCCAGTCATCTGAACCTGTGTCTAAGACCTCCGGATTATTTAGTGGTGACACCTCATATGTGAACTCTAGCATTTAGAGGCTGCCGTCATGGTGAAGAGATGTTAGGGATTGAGAGAATAAGCATGCGCATTTTCTCATATTGTCCTGACCCCACTGGTCGAGAGTGAGCGACTCATTTTCTCATATTCTCTATACTCTTGTACCCCGGTGAGGACCTAGATTGCTCGGTCTCTATTCTGATATCTTGAGTTTTGTGCATGAGGTGACTGTCTTGAGTAAGTGATTGAGTCAAGTCTATGTTGATTGATGAACAGAAGGGAGACTCCTCCTTTACTCGATTTTGCTGCACTCGAATGTCCTCTGTGGTGGTTGTCCAGGTTGCGGTTGAAGTTGTTCATGTGTTGATGTTTGAAAGCCGGTGTGATTCCCATGTTTTGTGCCTATATGATTTGTCCCCAATGTTGGTATGATTGAAATTGTGAGCTTACCTTGTGTCTGACTTGGTTTGCTTGGGGACAAGCAAACAGTTAAGTGTGGGGGAGTTTGATAACATCGGATTTGCACATGTTTGCACCCTCGTTTCTTGATCATTTTGGCTTGAGTTTCTGCTTTCTTGGACTATTTTATGCTAGGTTGTGTTCCTTTATCACATTTCAGGTCTTAGCATGTGAATTGAAGCATAGGCGCAAGTTTCAAGTCAATTGGAGATCATTTGGCAATTCGGGAGAAGAAACACGAGCATGACCTGAGGAATAATGGACTTCTACCTCATATTATGGACAAATAATCATGGGATTTTGTCATAAAAAGAAAGAGGACGAGACTACGAGCGTCTGGGATCAAACGACGACTGATTCGGAGTCCGGACGAGGGAGAAACGAAACATTAAACAGAGGCTGAGCAAGCCACACGGGCCCACCTAAAAACCCACACGGCCGTGTGACCTGGCCCTGTGGCTGTATGGGATTTACCGAGCACTCACACGAGCATCCTGGGGAGCCACACGGCCGTGTGGCCCCTGCCCGTGTAGCTTGACTGGTTGCCCATTAATCGAAACTCCGCGTTTTGGCACTCATACGAGCAGCTGGGTAAGCCACACGGCCGTGTGGCCTGGCCGTGTGAGTCGGGAAATTCTGGGTTTTAAGCCAAATTCGAGCCAAAGGAGAGAGAGAGCGGGGTTTTGGTTCCCAAACACCCAAGGGACGAACCCTAGAGAGAGAGAGCGACTTGGGAACATTCTTGGAGCTATTTTGGAGAATTTCTTCGCCATTGGAGCTCGGGAATCAAGCTTGGAGATGGAGATTGAAGATCTAGATTAGATTTCTACAGTCTCTCTCTTCTCTATGGAGTAACTTCCCTTCACTTAGGTTTTGAAGAACCCTAGTTCCATGTGTTAGGATCTTTCTTGTATGAAGTTTTGGATGCTATATTGTTTGATTATAATCGATTGAGGCATGATTTATAGAGTCAATTGAAGCCTGATCATCTTCTCTTGATTTCTGCTTTAACCTATGATAGATAGAATCTGATTAGGTTAAGAGAGCTTCCTTGATTGATAGTGGTGAATTGGTTGTGCGAGAGTCAATCAATTCACTGCTTTGTACTGGAATTCATTCCAGTAGTGGAGATCTGTGTGAATCGCCTTAGCAGTCTACCCCGGTGAAGGCTAGTCACCTGTCGGGTATTCTGTCTAAGAGGGCTTGGTCAGCTTAAGAGATTCCAAGCTAATTTAGGATCTTCCGCAGTTTAATCAACAGTAGACCAACCAAAAGTAATTGCAACTTGGACCTAATTGAGGAGCTAGGGGGAATCATACCTAAGTGAGTTCCCAACTTGTAATTAGTAGAGGAGTTAGTAGAGTAGTTTATAAATCAATCCTTAATCTAGTTTGCTAGATAATGAACCGAAGCTGAGTAATAGTAACTCTAGAGACCCATGGATTCGATATTTATTACTTGTGCCACTATACTGCAGTCCCTTTCATTGGTTACACTTGGCCATTGTTAGGTGTTGTGTCGTAGCGAGTCAGCGACCACAACCGAAAACTGGTCGGTCGGTTTGGCGGTTAACCGATGAGAAGCTCCGGCCGGTGGCTATTTCCCAGTCATTCGGCTAACCGAAAACTGACATATTGGTTAATGGTTAGACCAAAATCGACCGACATCCAGTCCTAATACAAACTAGGGCTGATAATCGATTTGGTTCAGTTATAAGCGGAGCCATTTAGTCAGATCTCGGTTAACTGTAAATTACTTTGTGCTTACTGTTAACCACATCGTTTAAATTAGTCGATTCCCGGTTATTTTATCGGTTAACCAGATAATAGTTAATCAAGTGATTCGACAAGGTTATACCAAATAAGTGATCAATAAACTAACCAAAAAATGACCTCCTTTTTCCAATTTTGAAATTTTCTATAATTTTTCATACATACGCATGTGTTCTTTTCTTAAGTTGTTTTCGTTGAATAAAAAATAATTTAACATAGATATATATCAATACATAATTAATTCAATCCAACACAAGTACACAATAATACCATTCTACCGTCAAACTTTATTAAAGAAGCATACAACGAGAAGAGACCCAACAACAATTACTCAATTCGTAAATCCAACCAAATTACATAGTAGCTTAATATTACCGATTGTTGTCGAGCAACTGTGCGCAAGCCTAACTTTCTACTGTGTTCCTTCTATACTCTTCCTTTAAATTATTATCATTTGAGTCTAAGTTACTATTACAACTATGATAGGCAATAGGTCTTGTAAGTCTTCAAACACCCCATTATTTTAGGCCTATGTTTGCAGGTCATGGAGTTCTTTTATTTTTGGCTCTAACTATGAGGATGGTGGTAATCGGTTAGTCGGTTAATCGTTTAACTATCTATTAGTTATTAGCTAGATTTGGCTACCAAGAACCGACCGTTTACTATTTAATCGATTATTGGTATAACCGTTAAACACCAGTTCTGATTCATATCGGTTACACAATTAACGGGATAACCGTTTACCAGCCCTATTAGGCTAATCCAAACTATTGAAAAATATATTACACTTGAGGATGAGTTAAATATTGAGTATGCTTAGTTAGCCGTAATAAAACAAGATATGTTTAGGGCTGGAATGGCGTGGGTTATGATGTATAATCGGATTTGCTCATTTGATCTCATATGTTATGTTAATCCACTTGTACTCATCCGTTTGAAATTTGATTATAACAATTTGTCTACAACATAAAACGATTCATTGTGATATACACAACAACTTGTTTAAAAGTTTTATTCTATTGTTCCAAAGTATATTATTATTAAAGTGAACGTCACTTTGTAAAGCGTAATTAGTTTAATTTTTCTCGTGGAAAAATATATTTTATATCCGTCCTAAAACAAATGAAGCATTGTTGCTTTGTTAAATAGTTATGCATATGTTAGTAACAAGATGTTAATTTATTGGACTGAGCTGCTTTCAAATCGAATCATGTTGATTGTTGAAGCAATAAAGAAAAGGAGGGCCGGTGCCCCAGCAGCAGCAGCAGGAATAGACGGTCCAACTGAAACAGAACAAAACTCTTACCAGAAAAACAAACAGCTAATAATCAGATCAGATCAGATCAGATCAAAGGAGGCGCGCATGGGAAAGTACCGGGAACAGCTACGGTGTTAATTGCACAATAGTTAGCACCGTCTTAATCAAGGGAAAAACTACTACTAGTTTAAATTAGTAGTGATTTAACTTTAGATGTTGTATTGATTTTATAATAATCCGTAATGATTTTTGCTAGTTCACCTAATCCCATCCCGAAAGTACCACACTGCCCCTGTCCGACCACCACTTCCTTCTCAAGTTCTCAACCGTCTGGGGCGTGGGGAGAAAGTTGTAACCACGTCAACGGTGGTGGAGGAAGAGTCATGGCCACGTGGCGTTCGTGGGCAACGACGTCGTACAGCGTACAGCTAGCGGTGATAATTGGGCGGGAAGCACGAGAGTGGTGTGATGATCTCGTCCGTTCGATGACGTGATTTGCTGATTCCCCCCACCACTGCCCTCCGGCCAATCTCCGCCCTTCACTTCACGTGCACATCTGACGGCTCTTATTCTCTCAACCTCTCATTCACTTTTACCTCAAGATTCGCACATAAAACAATTCACGACGCGGTAAATATATAGGCCGATCATGATCATGCAGTTATGTTCGGCAGCACCTACGGGTTTTGGATATATTGTACTTATAGTGATTAGTATTAGTGCTAATTACTTAATTAAAGAATCACAGCTACGTACTCAGAAAGTGATAGTGTGTAGGTAAGCAGTTGAAGGGTTCAACGTGGCCCCCACCAATCATTCAACGGAGCTCCTTACAACGCGCGAATCGGGGGCTCTCTGTTTTACTACGCGTCTTTTGTTAGCTCGATCCAGGTTAGCCAGAACAAGAACATTAATACGATATATATTTAGTACGAAACTAAGAACGAAAATGAAAGAAGCATGTTCCTATTGTTGCTTTCTTTGTTTTTTTTTTTTTTATAATTTCATCATGTATTATCCGAGTGTTTTTATTGGTAAGTACGTCCATGATACAGCAAAAAGTGTAGTGTTGTCTGTTGACTCCTTCAACTGTTACGTAATACTCCGTCTGTCTATGTTGATTAATTTAGGGATTTAGGGCGCAGTGTAAACCGATTCTATTGTCAATTTCATTTAATTGTCTAATAATTTAGTTGGAATTAAATAATTCAAACAATAATCGGGATAAAATACCTCCATAAGTTATATTTGCAACAAAAAAAAAACTTACGGGATACATTTGTGTAATTGATACTTAAAAAAATAAATACTCATCCATGAACCTTACATAATAAATATAATTTACGCAAATGTTATAAGAACAATATTACATAAATTTTCTCCAAATGTGTGATCTAACAGACTACTACGTAGAAGCTAATTTACTTCGCATAATATATAATTTGTTTAATTGGGGCATAAAGAAATAATAAGGAAATGTACGTTCTACTTAGGGATGAAAAAAATATCCGTAACAGGTGGATATCCGTCCGAATCCAACCTAATTGGGTAGAGTAAAACTCGAACTCGAAAGACTTTTAGTGAGTATAGGTCAAACCCGAACTACTTAAATAGTACATCAGATATGCACTATCCGCACCCAACCTACTTCACTCCAATCCGTAATTCTTCTACTTAATCAGAAATAAACAAATGTGGCCCCGCTGTGTCTCTCCCTCCCTCCCTCGCCAATTCTCAAATGTGATTATATAATTTGATTTTCCCTCTCTCTCTCCAAATCATTTTCATTTTTTCAGTTTCTGCAATTACACTTGGCTGTCTTTTCGTTTGGTTTCCAGCCTGCATCTTGCATTCTTGTGTATATATATAAGCAATTAATATACATGGATCCCCGGTAGAAATTATCCTCCTCCCTCTCCCTCTTCTCTCTCTCTCTCTAAGCCGGAAAAGAAAGCCCAACAAATAATTGAAGGATGAAAAAGAACCCAAATTGCAACAATTCATCTTCTTCCTCCTCGCCTTTCCCTTCTCCAACCTCCGTCCTTCCGTCGCCGCTGCGGCCGGGGCAAGGCATCGGCAGGGATTCACGGATGATTTCCAAGCCGCCGAAGATCCGGATCATCCACATATTCGCGCCGGAGATCATCAAGACCGACGTCGCCAACTTCAGGGAGCTCGTCCACCGCCTCACCGGCAAACCCACCCGCCTCCACCCGCCGCCAGAGCCAACGCCCCCTCTACCGCCGCCGATGCTAGAGTACGACGGAGGTAGAAACCACGACGACGAGGAGGAGGAGGAGGAGGAGGCAGGGGCGGCGGCGGGTCAATACTCCTGTGGTTTTAGCGGCGAAAACTACGGCAACAACGACGACGACGGCAGCTCCTTGCTGTTCGGTAGCGGTAATTGTTGCGGGGGATTTGGGTTTGAGTTTCTGTCGGCGAAGGAGAGTGGAACTACTGGGAGGACAGTGAAGGCGGAGGAGGAAAATGAGATGGCGCTGTGGATTAATAGTGACCGAAATTCCGGCGACGGCGGCGGCGAGGTTGGGGGCGGGACGTGTTTTGGGGAGCTGGACGATGGATTTATTGAGGAGCTTGGAGAATTCCCACTGCTAGTGGAGCAAAACCATCATCAACAACACCGTAATTACAGCCATCAGCGTCTTAATCACCATCTTCATGGCTTCGGGTCAGAAGCTACACAGTTCGTCTGAATCATCATCATCATCATCAGCAAAACTATTAGAGACTAATTTTCGTGACTGGTTGAATTAATCTATATAGTTTGATCTATTAACGACAGTTTAATTCATTAATGTTGTTTCTTGAGTGCAGAATTAGGGGGGAGTTTTAACTTTAGTCTTATATATATGCGAAAGAAGTGTTTCAGATTGTGTCCGTCTGGAATATATTATTAATGTGATGTAATTTCATTCATTAATTTGTTGTTTTGTGCTACCGCCTACACTATATAATTAATGTTCTGTCTGTTTTCTATGTTCGTTGTCTTGTGAAAAAAAAGGGTGTCTCTGTTTGA
This sequence comes from Linum trigynum, assembly GCA_964030455.1. Lineage (NCBI taxonomy): Eukaryota > Viridiplantae > Streptophyta > Magnoliopsida > Malpighiales > Linaceae > Linum > Linum trigynum. The sequence continues at coordinate 41,090,737 of OZ034815.1, read as the reverse complement.
TAACATTTGTATGTATACAAACTTGTGTCTCCCTGTATGTGATCAATTGCTACGTAGTACGTACTAGCTAGTATTATATTACCGGTATGGATGGAGTTTGGCAGACCAAACTAGGGATGATAATGGGCGGCAAAATCATAATTTTATCCAAATATAGTTTGAGTTTTATTCGTGTATAAAAAAATTGGGTAGAATATCAAAACTATACTCATAAATTTTTGGGTTTGAATATCAACAGTTATATATTGGTAATAACTAATAATCATGTTAACAATTACACAATGTCTGGGACAAAAAATGAACAAGTGAAGCAAGTAAGAAAAATCATCAGGTAACTTCTCTTAATTCTTCTGAGTTCTGACTAGTGACTATGCATATCAGTTTGTGAACCAAATCCATGATAGTAACACCAACGCCAGGGAGTGAAACTGAAACTACTCCATTTTCTTCATGCAATGATCAAAAATTTTATAGGGTTAGGCTACGACCGGCTAGTACCAAACGAGTATTAATGGGCAACTTGTGGGTACCAATTGTATATTTCTTGATCTCAACCATTGTGGTAAAAAAAATTACACATATTTGGATATCCGTAACCCTAAAAAAAACGGGTATGAGTATACCTAAATTGTCGTTGCCCACCCCTAATATTTATAATTCGGCAAGTTCGGATTGGATAATAAGATAACCATGCTCTTTCATCATCCATAATATTTGAATTTGAGTTTTACTCATTCCCGTTAAAAATCCTTTGGGCCAGCTGGCAGCTAGTGACCAAAAGCATGAGAGGAGAATTAATTAAACTCTCTCTGCATCACTTTTTCCATATTCATATTACAAAGATGAAATTACTTTTTTTTTTGGTAGGAAATGATGAAATTACTTTACTTGCAAGTATACAACATTTTCAATAGATTGCTAGTTATTCTACCATTATTTAATTCGGATGATTCATTAGCCTATACGTAATCCATCTCTCAGATTTATCTTCGTATTTGGATGCTTAATTCGTGTATATTTTCTTAATCCCCCTGTGTTTTAATTTATATTTTACATTTCATTCTTCTTAGGATACGCGCAGGCAGGATGATGATGCATGAGGACTGACTCATTTGAGAAGTTGACAGATTAATTCATTATTATTAAACCCTAAACCAATAATTAATTAACAACAACAATAATAATACTTAAGTCCATATGGGGAGAGATGGACGACAGACACTAATCCCCCACGTTTAAGTACTCCACCAACCAGAGAACCGCAAGTCAACTTTTACCCCCTTTTATGGAGTTTTCAAGTCGAGCCCATAGGAGAAAGATTTGGCTTAATATGAAGAAGGAATGAGTGGCGGTCCAAGCAATGTGTCCAACCACCGCTATCCTAAGTTGCAGCCCAAATTGTTAGGAACAGAAGTTCATGGATTAGAAGGCCCAACTCGAGAAGAAACAGAGCGACAAGTCCAATTGATGCTCCACCAACGCCTTTACCTTGCCTTGTTGACAAAGTTTCCTATAAATAAGGGGCATGACTCCATTGTAAAAGTAAGGTTGCACAAACACACAAATCTCTGTAACGCTCTACACTAGTGCCTAGTCTAGTCGAATTAGAGGGGCCTGCAGCTAAGGAAATGTTGTCATCATCAATGGTGGTACCTTCATTCTCCTCTATGTAGCCAATTGAAATTAATTGTTTGAGGATGTTATCTTCTTGATTGTTATGTGAATGAATGCCATGATTTCATCTCATGTTTGTGTTTGTCTATGAATTTCGATGCCTATGATTATGCATGGATGCTTTCTTGTATTCGATGCTTATGATGGTCACTGATGTTTCCATCGATGCTTATGATTCTATAGTATGCTACTATATGCATTGTGCTTATAATTATCTAGATTGTCAAGAAATTACATTCTAGGGGTACCCCAGTCTTGCTACACTAGTAGAGATGGAATGGTCAACCATCTATGCTTCGAGTATCATGATTGGTTGATTGTTAGATCATCCATGCTATAGACTATAATTATAGTTCGTAAAATCCCAAAATTAACTACATGTTATCCTATCTTCCTTGTTCTTCATTAATTAGGTAATGACATGAAGCGAAAGCACGGTTTAGCTAGTTAAATTTCTTTCGTTAGAGGTGCATGCAGATGTAGAGAGTGGCATTAAAGGAAGGGATAGGATGTTGCAATAGATAAATCATTGGTGCATGATGTGAATGAGCCATAGTTTGTATGATTATCTTCGATTTCACTACATTTTACAATAACGTATCTTTACTTTTATGCAACTATAAATTGAAAATATCTAAGCAACTTTATTTTTGTGTATGTCATAATGGTTGGTGTGAGTAGTTGTGCATTAGAAGACCTCGAAGAATACGACCATAGGACATCCTAAGACTTTTTAACACTTGTATGTTACTAGGCATCAATTTTTTGGCGCCATTGTTGGGGATTTCTAATCATATATAAAAGCATCTAACCATCTTATGTCTAGTATTGAGTCTTTTTTGTTTTGTAGGTCTTCGTATGAGTCCCATAAGTATTAGAAGAAAGACTAAAAAACCTTAAGATCGTGGAAGAGATACTTCAAGAAGGAGGAGCATAGAATTCACCCATCTTGAAGACAAAGGAAGGGGCATTTAACTTAGGTGAAGAAGAGCCCTCAAGCCCCACCAATTTCTAGCAAGCCTTGGAAGAGGAGGGCAACATAGATGAAGACAACTTCGATTAGGAGTAAGAAGGAGCATCTTCAACATTTTCAACACCAACAATGGCTGGAGAAGACGGAAAAATGCAAGTGGCTATTCCACCAACTCTTTACGAGTACTCAAGGCCAAGAGCATCCAAAATCACCTCAAGCACTGTTGTGCCACCAACGACCATAGAGATCAGAACTCAACTCATCCAAATGGTGCAACAAGCATGAAAGTTTGGAAGGGGGAATGATGATGATCTGGTGCAACACTTGAAGACATTCTTAGAGATCGCTGATTCCGTACCAGAAGATGATATTACCAAAGATGGAATTCGACTACGACTTTTCTCATTCTCACTTGGAGGAGAAGCAAAGTAGTGGCTCGACTACCATCCACCAGGAACCTTCACCATGTGGGAGACGCTTTCTCAAGCATTCACTGAGGAGAAATATCCACCATGGAAGACAAAAGATTTTTGAGATGAGATCACTCAATTTCAACAGAAGGAAGGAGAGACTTTCTATGATGCTTGGAGGAGATTCCAAAACTGTATCAAAGCATTCCCCCATCATGGATTCACACCAGAGAAAATTGCAAAGTGCTCTGACAAAGGCCTTGATCGAGACATTATGATGATGGTAAACCAGTCGGTCGATGGAGATTTCACAACAATGACGGGAGTGCAATGCCAGGAGCATTTCACCCCACTAGCAAGGAAGTCAAAGAACTGGTCCAAGTGCCCATCAATGACTAAACCATTGAAAGCTACCTAAGGAAGGAAGGATGATGTTTGCCACCCTCTATGCATACATGAAAGATCTTACTCAAGAATTAAGGAAGACTTCAATGGATCCAAAGAATGGACCAGTTGCATCCTTGCTCATTTGTGAAGCATGCAGAGAAGAAGGTCATAAAGGATTCAAATGCTATAGCCAAGAAGGGCAGAGACTAACTTATGTCAATTATATTAATCAAGGCTATCAATCGAGGTCTTAACAAGGTATTTATGCTCCTTATCAAAGATTTAACAAACCTTGAAAACCATGTGGTCAATGGCTTGCTCCAAGAGGGAAGAAGCCCGATGACTACCCTAATATCACATCTACCAATGAACCATATGTTCATGAAGCACAATGGCAAAAGAAACCAAATCCACCTAGAATTGGAAATCAACCTCAATACAAGGGGCCATGAGAAGGTTTTTCCAATTCACAACCCACTAGATTCAAGAAGCTAGAGGCAACTGTTATAGGATTGCAAAAGAGCAACAAGAATATCGAAACACAACTTGCACTCCTAATTGATGATCAACTTCAAAAGCCTCGAAGCAACTTCCTGAGAAACATAATAAAAAATTCAAAGAAGGAGGAAGTAAATGTCATCTTGACTAGGATAGGAGTAGCCAAAAGTTTCCCGAGCATGAAAAAAATAAGAAGAGAAGAAGGAAGTTGACTATCCATCCCTCTTCTTAAATCTTATAGAAGCTTTTGGAGGAGCAAAAATGGTAATGCCAATATTGGAGAAGATGATTTCAACAAAACATCTTAAGGAAAAACGGGAGATCTCTATGAAAGAAGATGACAGGGTCGAAGAGAAGGAGACCACAATCAAGAAAAATCGTTGGGGGGTGTTCAGAATTCGTCCTAGTCAATGAAGTAAAGAAAGATCAGAGGCACATCATCATCACATGTCTCATGGATGACCATCACATAGAAAAAGGTCTAGTTGACATTGGCTCAAGTGCAACATTCTACCAATGTGCAAATATGAAGAGATGGGACTAACCAACATGGAGTACGCCAACGTTGAAATCATGCTAGCCAAAAATACCCATTGCAAAGCTCCTGGGATTGTTCCTGACCTAAGAACCCTAGTTGGTAAGTTGTTCTTCCCTGACTACCTCGTGATCCAAATGGAGATAAGCAATGGAGAAGTAACCTTACACGTGGGAAAGCTTCTATACAAAGTATAAAGGCCAATCAAGAAGGGAGATGAACATGAGGAGTATCCATGGATAGATTCGGACGATAAAGTCAAATTTTGATTTGGTTATCACCTTAAGAATCTAGAAAATATAATAGTTCATCCCATGATCTAGAGCCAAAGTATGGAGAGGATTTGAACAAGGTTATACCAATTTGTGGTCTCAAAGAAGCTCATGGCATTAAGGATAGCCAATACAAGGGAAAAAAGATGATGCTTGAAAAGATCGAGGAACTGGAATATGAGGCAAACAAGGAGTATCGGGAGTTGATCAATCAACATCAAACCAATGGATTCAACTACTATCATATCCCAGTAACGAGATGGGGAGATGAAGGTGAAGTGATACCTAAACAAGATATCAACTAGAAGAGAACCTAGCTAAGCCTAACTCAAAGGCACAAAAGAGAGAACACTCCATGGGAGGTAGCCCATGTTTGGCTTCAAACTTAATGACATTAACTAAAAGTGCTACCACGGAGACAACACAGATTTCTCTTTCTTAGTTCAAATTTTCATTTCAAAATTTGTATTTTGGCATTAAGTTTTGAGTTACTCATTGGAGGAAAACATTGTATCCTTTGGATAAGTGTTTTATTTGGAGCAAAACTTCAATCTTATTACGAGAAGGAAGGATTTCAAGATGTGAAAAATAGTACAAAACCAATTTTCATACTATCGAGGTAAGTGTTCTAACGCAAAAATGATGGTATCCAAAGTAGAACGCGAGAGGAAGTCACGTCGGCCACCAATGTTGTGACACCGCCGCTACCCCTTTCCCTTTTAAATGCCAATTCTTGGCCATCCACATCTCACTCACCTTCATTTTTCATTTTCCTCTCTCTCTCTAGCCGAAAAATCCTCTCCCTTCTCTCTAAGTTTCAAATTTTATCGAAAACCCTAAACTTCCAATCACGAAATCCACCTCCAAAACTGAGAACTCCGAGAACTTCCAATAACCCAGTCTTTCAATCACAACCAGAGCATTTGAAAATCGAATTTCATTTTGTCCGTGATCGAGTTAAAAAAACAAGCTTCATTTTCGTTATCTGCCCGCAACCGATAAGCTTGCAAATGTGCTCACCAAACCACTCACTCACCTTCCTTTTCCACAGTTTTACTTTAAACTTCACCTCACCGAGGTTTCACTTTAGGGGTCTGATAGGAGGGAATACTTCCTGGACATTCGATGGAGAATCAGTCCACTCCACTCTTTTTTTTTCTTTTTTTTTTTTTTTGACATTTTAGCCTTCAATCGCATAGGGTTTGTTCATCATTGTATACACTTATTGTACAATGAAAATGTGGGGTTTTCCTTACTCTTTCACTACGAAGTGCAACCAAAGTAGCAGCCAAGAAAATAAGAGAGAAATTCAGTGATGGAGCTATGCGTAACTCAGGGTTTATGGTAGACCTCTCAATATTTAATTCTAGATTATAAAATGTGGACAATATGGTGGTAATCAAAGATTAAAAGGTTATGGAGCAGTAAGATATCAACCCTTCTTTCAAGACGCTGAGTTCAATTCCAATAAATTGCTAAGATCTTTTTGATTCTAGCCTCATAATGGGGTCGAGAGAACGAGATCGTGGAACACGTAGCCTGACTAATTACAGACAAGAAGAACAAATTAAGAAAAATGAGATTAGTTTCGAGAGTGGGGAAGTGAGTTTCAGTTCATCACAGACTAGCTTTCATATTCTGAGACGACTTCTGGAATAGCGAGTGCAGGTGCTTCGAGCCTGGTAAGAACTTCAGGTACTCCAGCTGCATCCCTCATTATCTGCATCACAAATTTATTTATTAGTCATAATGAAGATAGGCAGCACCACAAATTGATCAGGTATACTGTGATGACAAGAGTTCGTACCAGTATCTCCTCGTCGAGATATGAAATCAAGAAGAGTCTTTGAAAGGTACCAGCTGCAAGAAATTAAAAAAGAACCACCATTGATTCCTTTTAAAAACCTCTGAACTCAACACATAAACAGCAGATTGTATACACATAGCATTAGCAGTTCCCGCACTCAGAGAGTTGCAACAAAACAACTTTCAGCTAATAGATATTTGACCATTTTATGCAGCAGACAACACAGGGAGACGAGAATGAAGTATGCTACAATTTAACAGGAGCTAAGTTGAGCCTAAATGGACCCAAGAACTTTGAAGTTCTTACTTAGTGGAATTCTCAGGCCACCGGCGATAAGATCCCTAATGGGAACAGGGAGTTGTTGCACTGTGCTGATAGCCTGGCCAAGCACTCCTTTTAGCTGTTCTGGTACTGCTTCTTCGATGACTTTAGGTGTCTCGAGAATCCCTTCAACATATTCCTCTTTCATTCTAAGTGGACCTTCCACAGTTAACTGTGAAGAGAGAGTGACCGTGCTTTCTATCTGCATTACACAAGATGTGAGGTCCATAATTAAGTACTCGGAATTCATGCAGATTCAAACACACGTACAAGAAAAGAAGTAGCCATTTAACACTCCTAGTATATTTAACTTCATTTCATATTGGCTGGAATAGCAGAAGGGTTGTCAGGAAGCAAACTGTGAGAAGTGAGGGACTTTGCTTTCTTATGCACTGACTTCATTTTAGCAAGTTTTTCATGTCTAATTTCTCATTCATCCTGATCTTAATAGAAAATGTAAGTTTTGACATATAGTGGACACAGAGAATTGTTTCAGGTTTTCATCAACATTTTCAAAATTGACCTGCTACAGAAGTGAACTCCCCTTGAATTTAGAAGAATACCGAATACAACAGCTTCATATTCGCTGTGACCCTTGCTTTCCCCTCCTTAATCACCACATCCATGTTTGATAAGTTAGCCAAATCAGAAGGAAATCTCCTGCAAAATTCCCAGATGCTGCATTCATAACAACGGTAAAGGGATGCAACAGCGAAAAGCGAAAAGGGGCTTACTGAAACAATAGTCTGGCAGCAAACAATCCGGGGCTTCCAGCTCCAAACCACTCGAAATTCCACCGACCTTCCAAGTAAGGTGATCTGTGCAGCTGAAGGAACAAGTGAACAAACACTACAGAACGGCGAACGCCCATCAAAGGGGGAAAATGGATAGTAAAACTTTTCAATAACCACCTACGTAGTTGGCCGAGGTGTTGGATTGAGACGCTCAAGACCAGTAATCCTTTCATTCACATCAATCTGCTGCACTTCCGTCAACTTCCCGGTGACCAGAGCTTCAAAACCCCCAGCATCTTTGAACTGAATCAATCAACAATCTGACTTCCATTAGATACAAATTTCGACATGAAGTACTGAAGTTTTTTGAACCTAAGAAAAGAGTCGCGAACGAATCAATTCAACAAACAACAGCCAAATCTAGCTCTCTATTTTTCTCAACAGTTACTACGTTTGTCAGCATCAAAAGCGATCTTCAGAGAGCGCAAAATTCGAATGTTCCCTTTTCAATGAGAACTAAGCAGCCATTTCTTATCGTCATCAATTGCAAGAACAAAGGGAACGGAAACTACTTACAGCAAGAAGCAGCGATTCCTTGGCGGAAAGCCGTTCCATCTCCTTGGCGTAAGCAGCAGGAGCTCCCTGTACGGCTTGCTGTACCATCGCCCGGCAGGGCATTCGTAGCCCGACTTTCCGGCAAGTGGAGCAGGTGCTGCTACTGGTGGTTGCGACGGAAGTTGGAGAGAAGAAGGACGAGTTGCGGGAACGAGTACCGGGAATCGGAGGAAGCGAGGAGGCGACGGTTGCAGCTGCTGCCATTGCTGTAGATTTTACCAGTTTCTGGGGGAAAATCGAAATGTAAAGTAACGAACCGGCGGAGGGGAATAAATATGTCGGCCGGCCGTCAACGTCACCGTTAAAAACGGGTAGGTAAGACAATATGTGTTGGCTTAGAAACGGCGGTCAACGCCGTCGTTTAGACAAAAAGCGAAAATGATTAACTTACGAGTATCGAACTTCGTACCTCTCGCCTGCAAAATGAAAATTCTACCATACGAGCTACATTACTGAATTGGAATTAATCAAAACATGTAATATCAAGTATCAAGTTGCTTTCCTGCTTTATAATCTAGCTTCTTCGCTGGGTGTGTTGAAGCGGGCACTTTCAGAGTTCAGACTGCAACTTCTGTGTTTTTCCCGCCATGGGAGGTGAGTCGGGCGAAATTCTGCAGAGGAAGCAAGCAGCCTACACTTGTCTGGTTCGTGTGCAGTCTCTTATTCATTCGCGTTTTTCATGAGTTTCATCTGTACTTTTGGTTGCAATAGTTGGCAGATTTTTGCTTTGCTTTCCCCCAAATTGTGGGTTTTTTTTTGCTTCCTAGCGCTGATTGAGGGCGAACAATGGAAGACGACGAGCGAACTCCATGTCTTCTCACTCCCAAGGGGAAGTTTTTTTTTTTGGGTAAAATAGTTTACTAACAATTAGGGGAAATGGCAGGATGAGCCGTTCGAGATTGGAAACGAGAAGTACGGCGGGCAGCAGTACAGCCAAATTTACTTCGCTCGTCTCCACGTCGCCAAGACTCTGCTCTACTCCCTGATTCCTCTCTGGAAACCTGAACTTCCCGGTACTTCAATTTTTGCTGCTTGGAATTTCGGAACTGAATCAGCTTTAGTCGTTGGTTACTTCTATGTTGGCTTTTGGTTCTTTTCCCCCATTGATTGTGTATCATGAGCTCTATCTGCTCGTGGATTAGTAAGGGAGAGATCCTCTTTTTCATGTTATTTTGAAATTAATGCCGAGTTTTGCTAGTTAGGGTTTCTCCACTGACTTTGTTGTTGTTGAGATGGAATGATGGGTGTTCTCTTTGGTGTTTTTGTGTCTCCCAAGTACTGTGGATATTGATTTTGTAGGCTTTCGACCTTGGTGAAAGTTTCATAAAGTATTCAACTTTGTTTCATTTCCAGTGTGTACGGTTTTGAGTCTTGAAGAAGGCAAGGAATGCGTCATCGTTGGGACCCTGTACAAGCACATGAAACTCAAACCTCGCATTCTTGATGAGTACTCTAAAGAGGTATGCCAAGCCACAACAACATTCCGCGCATTGGCATTGTTTTTTTTCCATGTTTTGACAGTTTGCAACTCATCTAGGAATAATGAACTCAACCTTTGTTTTATACTTTTGCCTACAATTCCCAGAGATCAGTAATTCCACTCGTCAAGCCACACAACTTTATGGATGCGGATGACTATTTGATTTTGGAAGATGAGGGTGGTAGAGTTAAGCTTGACGGCACTGTGCTTTTACCTTCAGTCTATGTCACAGGTATTTTGCAGAGTTGTCGGAGAGCTCTCTGGTTTTTGGTTATATAGAGCTGTAAGATATTTTGCAATATGTGACGTGGTGAAACCCCTGACCGCGTTGACTGTGGTCATAAAGATGATCGCTATTTCTATCCACAAAATTCTTAAACTTGGATGTTACTTCGATACTGGCTTGTTCTTTCTTAAAAGTTCATTCTGTTGCACATTCTAACTCGTCAGCACCTTTCCATGAGAGTTTTCTGACTAATTTCAAACTTGCTTTTTGTGTTTTTTGTAAATTGTAAACTCTCATTCATGCAACTAGTCACTATTTATGCTTCATTCCTCTCTCAATGCACAGGTACTATTTATGCACCCAGTAATTCGGGCTCGTGGAGTGTTTATCTTCCTGGGGCTGGGTTCTTTGTCCTTATACATGTCATTGAACATGGATATAACAATTTTGAAGATGTTAATTTTGTAATTTCTTGGATGCTTGCTAGGTGTTGTTGTTGCTTTGCTTGGAAAGGAAACTACTAAGGGTGATTTCTTGGTTGATGAAGTTCTTGAAGCTGGACTAGCTCCACAGATTGACAGGCCACTAAAACTGGGTATGCTTTGGGTCATTTACATGCCTGCTCCTGGTTACTCACTATATTTAAAAACATGCGAACTATCTATCATTTCTTCGATATGAACAACTATCTTGGGTCAAGTGTTCATCTCTAACAATGATGTTGGGAACATCTCTTCGTAGTTGAAACCATTTGAAGTAAATGGAAATTGCATTTGAAATAATGGTTAAGCACACTTTAAACTGGAAGGGGTTTTGTAGAATAAATGGCCTTTGTTCTACATTAACTTGGATACAATTGATTAGAAATTTATGTTACTATGAGTTCTTTTCATCATTATAGGGACTTTGCATGTTGAAGTTGCTCCATTTGTTGATGACCTTGATGGACCAGTTTACTGCATTGTGTGGTGACTTGGCAGTCTGATATAAGGGACGGTCTTTATTAGGCTTTGCAGTTTAGTGGTGGTGACTTTCTGAACTGATATTAGGGACAGTCTTTATTATTTCTATTTTGGCTTTGCAGTTTTATGATGATGACTTGGCAGTGTTTGCTCCACAGTTAGACTAGATATTTCACCCAGTTTTTTATTATTAAAACCTGCATGTTGATTCTTATTCGTATCCTTTTTTATATTGAATCTCATCTTTTGACTCTGTGTAACTTGTGTTCTACAACTGCTGTATCTAATACAGTTGAATTGGTATCTGGAACAGAAGAGGACAAGTACGTTGTTTTTGTTTCTGGGCTCGGTGTTGGGAACATGACAGCAAATCCCCTCCAATTTCAGCTCCTAGTTGACCATATCACAGGCCATCTTGGAGATGAAAAGGTGCCTCTTATGACCTGCTTACTTCTGAATTCAGCTTGTTCTTATGCTTAATGTGGATAATCTGTTATGTATTTGCTTATTTTTCATCCAACAATTGTGCAGGAACAGCATATGGCTGCCCAGATAGTTCATGTCGTGATTGCTGGGAATTCAGTGGAAATCCCTTCAGAATTTTTTAATGGACAGGTGGTGGTTTCTTGTTTTTTTTTTTTTGTATTTTGTTCGCTGTTGATAGATTCTTTTAAGTAATAAGGATGTCGGAGAATGTTTTGTGGGGGTAGATTTAGGATCTCACATTAAGGGTACTACCAGAACTGCAATCTAACGAATTTGGGGAAGATGCAAGAACTGTTTATAAGTAAAGGTTGCCTAGGAATTAAGATTAGAAACTGTTTGTAGAGGCAGCTTACTGTAAATGACACGACTCTTCGCCAATCTGCGATGTGTTACAAACATATTCTGGCGGTTCTTATGCCTCAGCTCTTAATCATTTTCTTCCTTGCAGAATTTAGCTTCGAAGGATCAATCGAAGCTGTCAGATCCAATCAAAGAGCTAGATATCCTGTTGACACAAGTACTTTCAGCATTCTTAACCTGCTTTAATAGTTTTCTTGAACTTTTTATGTAGCTTCTTAAGTTGATTATGGTGTTTTAGATTGCTGCAGGTCTGCCTTTAGATATCATGCCAGGACCTAACGACCCTACCAACTTTGCATTGCCTCAGCAGGTTTAACCATAACTTATACTCGAGTTCTAGTTGCTCGTATATGTTAGTTGTAATGCAATATATACTGTATCATCAAATTTCTTGTTGCTGACTAAGTTCATTGTTCATTCAGCCTTTGCACAGATGCCTTTTCCCTAGCTCAAGAGTGTACAACACTTTCAGATCTTGTACAAATCCGCATTGCTTTGAACTGGATAAAATCAAGTAAAGCACATTTATTTCCTTTACGTTATTGAACTATATATGTTTTCTAGAGCAAAATCTTGACTTCTTTTTCTCTCTTTTCCATGGTAGATTTCTTGGAACATCAGGTCAGAACATTGAGGATATGGGGAAGTATTCAGAGGCAAAAGGCGAGCTTGAATTCATGGAAAGGACGATGAATTGGAGGCATATGGCACCAACAACACCTAATACACTCGGTAGGAAATCTCTCTTTTCGGATTTGCCCAATTTTTCCGTGTACACCCAGTGCAAGTTTCCATCCAACTATTGTTCCTTGTATCTGTTCTCTTTCAGGATGTTATCCATTCACTGATAGGGATCCTTTCCTCGTAGAGAGCTGCCCCCATGTCTACTTTGCCGGAAATCAACCTAAATATGACACCTCCTTGTTAAACGGTATTTTGAGCAAAGATGGGTGGACAAACTTCACCTTTCAAGTTTCCGTCTTTTTTGCTTACCATATTCATGGTGTGAAATCTAATCTAACTTTTGTTACTGGAACACAGGTCCAGAAGGGCAGATAGTACGGCTCATTTCCATCCCAAAGTTCTGCGAGACTGGAGTCGCTGTCATGGTATGTAGATCCACTCATTTCGTGTTTATAGAACTATTTAGCATGGACAATGTCTATCTAAACCAACCTTGAAATTTTCACTCTTGAATATTATGTTACTGGGCTGATCTGATTTGTTGTTGCTCTCCTTTTGTGTTGCAGCTTAACTTGAGAAATCTGGAGTGTCACACTATAAGCTTTGAAGCTGAGTTCAGCTGATATGATTATGATATGCTATGGCCACACTCACATGGGGTTCTTTTACTCTCTTCTGCTGTCTGCTGCCCCCACATCTGGAACATGAACATTAATCACACATCAGGTTTTCCATGAGTAACTGTGGGGAAGAAAGTAGTCCCCCCTTCCTTCCTTCTCAGATGAATATTGATGAAGTGGGTTTTGATTTAAGGTAACCTGAAACCTAAATTGGGACCATCTTTTGGTTTATCTGTGTACTATGTTGTTTATAGTTCCAGAGCTAAGTATTTTAGGTAAAAAGCCCTTCTTCTTGTACAACAAACCAGAATGATGAATGTTTTACCTTGTAGAACTCTTTTAATGATGACCCTTTTAATCTTTTAACCATTTATATCGATAAAGCATGATTCTTTACCACAGATTCATGCTCTATGCCCCCAAAATGAATTGAGTTAAAATTTTTAGGGCAGATTGACCCTTACTTTGGAGGGGTCATTGGCACTAATTCACATGTCAATTCCAACAACTTGTCCTTACTCTGTTTCAGAGGCTCCTTCCTCCTCTTCAGCACCCCCCCTTTTATTTCTAACGGCTATATTCCCATTCTTAAACAATACAACAGTCCCCAAAATCTAAAATAATCATTCAAATAGAAACGTTACATTTCCCACCAATCTCGATCCCTTATAATTCCCCATTTCTCGCCATCCTCTGTTCCCCCTTTCTTACAAATCCCCTTCTCTCTCTCTCTTAATTGATCCAATCTTTTCCTCTGTTTTCGCCTACTACTATAATGGACGCGATTGTCGATCCTGCCGCTACGGCGGCCGCCGCTGCTTCAGTCCAGCACGTCACCAAGAGATCCTCGGACGAGCTGCTGCGCAAGTTCGCGGAGCTGGGTGAGGAGGAAGAAGAAGAAGAAGAGTTGGCGAAGCAGTCATGGAAACGGAGGCGAAGCTGCTCGAGAAAGATGGCGGTGGTGGTGAGAAGAGCTACGGCGGACGACGACGAGGAAGGGTGCGATAGCCCGTCGCAGTTTGTGGTGGAGAGGAGGTCGCTGCTGCCGGTGACGGCGCCGAGGAAGAAGTGGCGCGGCGGCGGCAGAGGCAGAGGAGGAGGGATTAAGAACAAGAAGTTCATTCTCATGGACACCATCGAAAAGGTAAATGGTGTTAAGGATTTTTTTTTTTTTTTCACTGCTTAGATTGGGCTGGGCTTGGCCCGATCCAGTAAGGCTTTATGGGCTTTAACTCTTAACTTTCGATTGTAATTGAGCAGGCCTGGAGGAGAGCATTAGAAGGAGCTTCGAGGGTGATACTGGAGAAGCAGTATGGCAATCGACACAGGCGCCTGATTAGCGACGTTGCAGTCTATTAATTAATTAATGATCTAATTATGCTTAATCTGATCTATTGCTCTTCTCTATTTTCTCGTTTTCCTTTGTTCCTGTGACTGGAACTATGTGCTTATATTAATTATCATGTCTTGATGATGAGTTGGATTGTGTTTTGTTTCGACCGAACCAAATCGATTAAGGTTAGTGGGTTAATGTACTTGTGAACTCAACATTCAATGTTAATCTCAAAGCAAAGACGATTGTGGATATTGACTAATCCCGATGGGACTTTGTGTGTCTGTTTCAAGTAAAATGGCATCAACCTATGTGAGTCTACTGATCAATTTGCAAGATGGTCAAGATTTGAATAACTTTTGGTGCATAATTACCAAGGATAACATCACAACGAATTTCAAAAGATTTTTTTTTAGTGTATGAGACAATGTTCATTGGGAACTAACTAACTAACTACATTATATATCATATGCAACATCAAGATGATAATGTGTCGCCATGCCAATCATATTTGATGTGGAAAGCATTGATGATGGCTGGCCCAATTTACAGCAAAACCCCTGCAAACCAGTCTACCTCTTACAAGCAATGTTGAAATTCAAACCATGTTGCAATGCTATCTTTCTTTTCCCTTCCTCAAATCCAAGTCGGGTAGTTTGCAGAATATGAGTTTAAATTCACCAGCGGCGGATCCAGAACACTGAAGTGCACTAGGCCGCATTTTATTAGAAAATTAGAATAGTAAAAAATATAATGATTATAATTTTTTTACAATGTAAATTGTACACGACGGTATTTTAATTTAGCGAATGCATTAATAATGGAGTCCACATCCATATCAATAGTATACACTGTTTCAAATAAAATACTTGAGCAATCGACTAGAAATCCATCGCTCATTTTGTTGCGCAAATCAATTTTCACATGTTTCGTTGTTGGAAATGTTCTATTCGTATTAGCTGTTGAAACGAGCAACATCAACACTAGACAAATCAATCTACTAATCATTTTACATTGTGTTTCCATCCCTATATCCACCAGCTGCTCTAGTAGATTTTCCAAGGTAACAAACCTCATATATGTTTTAGTCTTTTAAGTTTTAAACTTTTTGAATTTTTACTTTTTAGGTTTCATTGTTTTTTAGACGAATAACCTTTAGGGTTAGAATTTACAAGCTAAATTTAGAGTAGTGATTTTGAATTTGTTCATCTAAATTATTTTTCTAATTATACCCAATCTTATTTTAAAATAACAACGACCCGAATATCTAAAATCGAAAAATTCATAAGACCTATACTAACTATGGATCCAGAGGAGGGCTGGGCCGGGGCCCGGGGTGGCCACCCCCTGGATCCGCCACTGAAATTTACAGATTGTCAACAATCTAAAGATTCTAACTCTTCGGATTGTTGAAAACAAATTTTAAAATGTTTATTGTTTGGTAACTGTGATTGTTAACATTCAAATACAATAAAAAAAATTAATTTTATATTAAATACCATGTTTATCCTTAATAAAAAAATTAGAGTGGTTCGAGAAATATTAAAAACTTTGTTGATAAATATATTTCACGTGATAAATAAATAAAAGGAAGCGAAAAATTAGGAGAGAAAAAAATCTCACGAATCAAAATATAGAATATCTCTGATTATGAGAGATTTGATATCCGCAGATTTTAGAGATTTGAAATCTCTAAAACTAGAATCCACAATACAAAAAGCAACAAAAAAAAAACATAACTTTCTGCAAAATTTACGGATTCAGTGAATCCATATCCTGAATCATTGTTCTCCAAACGACCCCTAAAAGTATTATGAACTTATCACACAATACAATCTTTTTGATCAAACCATATAACAATGATCCGTAAGCTATTCAAACAAGAAAAATACAATAATTGTTTAGGTATTCAATCTCATTCTTGTTCCAACACTATCACCTTTTTTTCTACTTTTGTCGGTTCTAGGGAGTTGTTTTCATAACTAGGAATTTGTATGACCAATAAAATTTGAAGTCATATCGACTCAACGCAGTATCGATACTGAAAATCAACTTTAAAAATAAGATTGAGAATCGAATCGAAAGTGCAAGCGTTTTAAACATGTGTAGTTTTCCTATAAGCACAAAGCACCAAAATCGTAGCCATCTTATAAAGATAAACCCATCACAATTAGGAAAAGGTAACCTAACTGATGTGCTCATCAAACCATTAACATTTTTTCTTTCGAACAACATCAACCCATAATCCGGTTACCTAATCAACTAAAACTTTTGCATTATATATGATGATGACAGACAAAAGGGGAAAATGGATTTGCTATCGAAATGTCACTTCAAAGCCCTCCCTCCAAAATCAAATGTATGCAAAAGATATTTCTATCTGGCCTACAAAATAGGTAATGATTCATTTCAATGGATATATAATATGCATCGAAACACTAATAAACAAATATTAAGCTCAAGGTTAATCACCTTCTCAACAATGTCGTTGTAGTATAGTGGTAAGTATTCCCGCCTGTCACGCGGGTGACCCGGGTTCGATCCCCGGCGATCCCCGGCAACGGTGATTTTTTTTTTTTTGCGTTTTTTTTATTGCAACGACACCATTTAATGGTAAGCTACCGGACGGTAGCTCACCCACCGCCGGCCGGCGGCCACAACATCTGGCAAAATTGCTTGTGGAAAAGGTTAAAAAGAAGAATCACAGAAAATTTTCACATGCTGCATGTGTTCTTCTCCTACTTACACTTGGAAAACGACATCCATCTACCTTAATTAAACTACCTACCTTTCTTTCTGTACTACGGTCCTGAATCCTGATATATTTGGTGTTTTCCTCTATTTATTTAGTGCTTGCTTAAACCCAAAAAAAAAAAAAATTGAAACTGATTCTGTATTTGATGAGGAAAGGGATTGATCACTGCACCACTACCCCACCTGTCTCTCTCTCTCTCTCTATGTGTATGTCCAAGAGTAGTTCTAATTAGAAACAACGATTTTGAGGTCAAACTAAGAATATGGATATGGCATCTCTGTTTAAAAGATCTGTAGTCTTATTCTTATCTAGTATTATTTTTCTGATGATGTGGGGTCGTTTGGAAGTTGGGATTGCGGATAATGTAATCAAGCAATACATGTAATTAGAAGAATTCGAAAGGTATTTTTTTTAGAAAGGCAAACACCAAGGGTGTGTGACTGTATGAACTCGTATTAACATTAAAGCGTTCTTAGGAAATTACCCATTACATCAAAATGAATCCGGTGCCTAAGTCTCCAGACATCAATCAAATGGATGCCAAAAGAGAGAGTATGCCCTTTGTTAGCCCAAAAAAAAAAATATGCAGCTCTATTACATTCTCTGTAGGTGGTGTTTGATTTTGACCAGCCAATCCATGCCGATGGTCGAGATCTTGTTTGTTTCTGATAATGTTGATCGCATTTGTTGAATCAAGACAATAGCCCAATACGTGTATAATTTAGGACTGCAAACGAGCCGAGTCAAATCGAGTTTTTGCTTAGTTTGAGCTCGGCTCGTTTAGAAAATTTTCAGCTCGAGCTCGACTCGAACTTGAACTTTTCATAATCCAGCTCGAGCTCGACTCGATAGAGCTCGGTAAATGCTCATTAACACAGCTTGTAAAGCTGAGTACAAGCTCGACTCAAGATGAGCTCGATTTGAAATCATTCTTGTTGAAAAGTGTGTGCACATAAGAGTTTAAATGACAAAAAGAACATTAGAAACCATCAATTACAACTAACTTTCATGCATATCCGTATTAACAAGATAATGTTCACGTTCAGAAGAATAATCAATTCTTCCACAAGCTCTAAACAGGCCACAGCTCGCGAGGTTAGCTCGACAAGCCACCGAGTCAAACTAGCTCACGACCTTTTCAAACTGAGCATAGTCTAGCTCAAACTTGACTCGTTTACTGACGAGTCGGCTCGCGAGCCAACTTGTTAAATAACGAGTCGAGTATCTAACGAGTTTTTCCCGATTTGAACGTCGAGTTGCTCGCGAACGGCTTGTCTCATTTGCAGCTGTAATGTATATCTATAAGCAAGAGGACAAAGAGAGTAGGTGTCCCCAAAACAGTACTTTGATTGTAGATCCACTACTCTAAGACAAAACCCGTACGCGTTTGCTTAGCTCACAAGAAATGTTGAAAGAGGTAAGCTATGTAGGTCGAAAAAAAGAAGAAGTAGGAATGCTCTTGTCTCCCTCCGTTTAACCTATTCTTTCTGGCTTATTTTCCCTTTGGCAAAAAAGCCGGCAATCAATCAAATCATAAAAGGGAGGGAACATTCTGAATAAATACAAAACGAGGGAACATAGAAATCCACATACTATGTTGAATTGTAACGCCAATCCGCTACTTAGCTCGCCGATTAGTATATCTGAGTATTTCATTAACATATACTTTCTATAGAATTGTCGACAAAATAAATCAAAGCGAAAATTATCAAAATGTATAGAATCAAGTTGTTTATATTTTGATAAAAGTGCCATTTGCTTCAACATATGTCTAGTATTTTTCAACCGGAATAAGCTAAAGCGTTATTTGTAAGCTAACGCATCCATAATATGCTATTATTTCTAAAATTGTATGCATATACAAAAGAAACAACGTGAACCGTAGTATGTAAGAACTTCTAGTATAACAAGAAATTCAAATTCTCTCACATATATGCTTGTATACGACATAAATATATTCACAATAGATGTAACACATGTTGGGTCGGGTATCTACGGGTTGCATATCTCAAATATCCGCACTCAATTTAAGAGAGGTAGGTTCTGGAAAAAAATATGTACCCAACATTAAATCTTAATTTTAACGACAAATACGAGTGAATTGAATCACGAAAGCAGTGGTTGGGTTATGATTATTTTTGTTCAGTACTCGTCCTAGGGATGCTCTTCTCTCCCTCCTTTAAACCTTATTCTTTCTGGCTTATTTTCCCTGTGGAATAAATAGGCAAAAAGGACGGCAATCATATGGAGTATTTTATTAACATATACCATCTATTGGATGATTGTCGTTGGTTTATAAATTTCAATCTGGATAGATTTGTCATTTGAGTGTCTTAATCAATCTTTTCCTTTGGTGAAAATAATCAAACATTTTCATCAAGGAAATACATTTTTTGGTGCAACATGTGTAATTATCGTTTGCTTCATGAATTTAAAAATGAAGGTTTTGTAATTTAAAAACTCAAGAAATTATCAAGGATTTAAGACATTACGGATTTGTAACAATCCTTTGTTTCTTGAGATGTTTTATCATGGATTTAAGGGTTTGGGATTTAGAACTTAAAGTCTAAAATTACCATACTATCATTTTCCATTTGTTTGTGTACACAATACAATGACAATACGTACTAGTAAGCATAATGTTGTCTAAAATTACCATATTAGAACTGGAAAACAAAGAATTATATGTTCCATACTATCATTTTCCATTTGTTTGTGTACACAAAACAATGACAATACGTACTAGTAAACATAATGTTGTCTAAAATTACCATATTAGAACTGGAAAACAAAGAATTATATGTTCCATGAAAGGTCAAATGAAACTAGAACACAAGAAAGAGTATAAAAAAATCTAACTCATGTTTGCACACTAACTAAATATTTATATTATTTCTTTGTTGTTAATTATTAATTATTTATAATGTACAATAGGTAAATGTGGGAAAAAAAATCTCAAGTTACACATGTTTTTAAAAAAAAATTCTCAAAATACACACGTTATGAAAATAATTCCCAATCTACTCATATTTGGGCCATCACCGCTGTCGACGAAGACAGTGATTGCATCACTGCAGTACACGGCCGTGGTGAAGGCCTAACCGGCGTCGAAAGTTTAAACAAACGTAACTTTGTACTCGGTTATCCGATCGTAGCGAAATTTTTTTTGATTCCGCATAATTTGTCGAGCTCTTGCAAGCCGGCAAATTGCCGTAGGCGGTTTGATCCCGCCTTCGTCTCGAAAATATGTCGTTTGCTACCCCGAACGAGCCTTTTTTCGATTTCGTCAAACTTTGGACGACCATAACTTTGTGCTCCACAATCCAAAAATCATGAATTTTTTTTTGATTTCGCATAAATTTTTAAGGACTACAATTTTTATCATAGACATATTTTCGGAATGTACTTGGATTCCTGAAAAGGAAGGTAAAGTTATTCCTAAAACCCCTTATATCCATAAATAATTCATTTTTTGAAAATTCTCTCCTACTAAAAATTGTAGTCCTTAAAAAGTTATGCGAAATAAAAAAAAATTCATGATTTTCGGATTGTGGAGCACAAAGTTATGGTTGTTCAAAGTTTGACGAAATCGAAAAAAGGCTCGTTCGGGGTAGCAAACGACAAATTTTCGAGACTAAGGCAGGACCAAACCGCCTACGGCAATTTGCGGCTTGCAAGATCTCGAAAAATTATGCGGAATCAAAAAAAAATTCGCTACGATCGGATAACCGAGCACAAAGTTACGTTTGTTTAAAGTTTCGATGCAGGTCAGGCCTTCACTACGGCCGTGTACTGCAGTGATGCAATCACTGTCTTCGTCGACAGCGGTGATGGCCCAAACATGCGTAGATTGGGAATTATTTTCATAACGTGTGTATTTTGAGAATTTTTTTTAAAATCATGTGTAACTTGGGATTCTTTATGTAAATGTGAGGGCAACCTTAGAATTTTAAAAGCTCATGAGGGTATATGGGTCAAATTTCATCATGGATTTACGTCATTTTACAAATCCCACATCAATATTTGGGACTTACAAGTTCGTGAGGTCCACAAATTTGAATCCTTAAAATTTGTGGGCCCCGGGATTTGGCCCCTAAAAGAAATGCAAGCAAACGATGAATTTTTCTTCAATCCATGATAGAATGGATTTGGGTACCAAATCCATCATCCAAATCTACGAAGCAAAAGACCCCTTAGTTTATGTGAGGTTGTTCGTACACGAATGACAACCCTTTTAAGTTTGATGGAGTATATATTAGTGTTTAGATCTTCGTAAATGATTTATCAATTATTTGTTACGATTTGCAATCTCGTTCTTTATATTTGTCAACTATTTGCTATGAATTACTTCACAAGGCACACTACCACCTCCGGACTAGGGATGGAAATGGGTCGGGTTGGGTTTTGTCAAACCCAAACCCATGGGTATATCCAACAAAAAAATCCGAGGTAAAACCTATTGGATTTGAAAAATTCAAACCCAACTCGCTGGGTATCCGCGGGTTCATGGATACCCATGGGGTTTGTGCTAAAAAATGCACAATAACAAGTTTATGTGAAAATAAAAGTCTAACATCAATCTTTTCATACAAAAACACCAATCAAGAGCATACAAGCAAACCACAAATTATCCATACAAATTGTTCAGCATATAAACATCTATAAACAACATGATTAATTGAAAACTTCTTCCTCATTGTCAACTAACCTTTTTCACTCTCAATTCCATAAAATCAACTTCATTCTACACAATTAGGAAGAATAAATTAGACACGTATCCACAAACTTAACGAAGATTTGTTGCTTAAAGAAGATATATTACTTAGAATATTAAATATATCGGAAAAATTAACTATAATGATGTGGGTGGATATCCATGGGGCATGTTATACCTAAACCCGCACTCAACCCGGTGAATAGTGTAATGGGCTTAAACTCGAATCCGACCCAAAACCCGTCAACACAGGTAAAGTTGGGTCTGGTAGGATTCCCGTGGGTTCAGGTTTTGTTGTCATCCCTACTCCGGACAGCACTAGCCTTCATTCAATATAATACATATAGCTCAACAGTATGACAAGCTTCCCAATCACTCGATTCAATCCTTACTTGAGGACTCCTACGCTCCTCTCGCTTCATCAAGTATAGTAGAGAAGTGCACTTACTCATAAAACATATCAAAGAACATAATGTTAGGCATAGCAAGAAATAAGTTTTTAACTTTACAATGTCAGAGACTAGTGTAACATTCATAATTAACATTCTCTCAACTACTCGAATTATTGATACCAACTTATTTATGACACACCACCACCTCAACCACGATCTATATCCACCAAAAATCAGTACACTTTCTACTACCCTATGTATTTCCGACGTCCAACACCTACAAAACGCATCGTAAAAAATAAGAGCTCAATGACGAACAAATTAAAAAAAAAAACTCCACTAAAGCTTATTCATAACAAAACAAACACAAATGAAACCCCTAGAATTCTCACCCCAAACAACACACCAATAGTACCACCATAAGTGCACAACTTGCCCTTGTGTGGTGTTCATAAGTAGAGAGGAATTACTAGTCTACGATCTTGACTAGTCCGTGTGTTTGTATATAATACGATTTTTTTTTCAAGAATATAATTTTACCAAAATTTCGCTCTGCCATCACTCAAGAGAGGTGTGTGGGGATGTTCGTGGATTATAAAAATAATAATAATTTTACCTAAATGATTAAATATCGTCATCCACTTCTATTGGCAGTAACAATAATGTTAAAAACTAATTATGTTGATTCACGAAAAACTTACTATAACAAGACGGTTGGGAGAAGGAAAATCAGAGGCATCCATAAAGAAAGGGAAAAACAAAGAATAACTGACTAGAAGAAAGAAAATGAGACGAATTTGCAAGCAGAGTCAACTTTCTCCTCGCTCTGCTGATTTCTCTTTCTAAACTTCTCCTCCAAAACCCCTGGGGCTTGGCCGCAGGGTCCAGCGCCAGAGGAACCTTCCTTCTTTCTCCCTTTACCTTCGATCTTGAAGAAGAAGCAAAATAAATAGAGACCCACAATAGTAAAATGCCGTCTTCCCCATGATTCTTTCTCTACTCCCCTTTCCCGCATTGCCATCTCTCTCTCTCTAGAAGCTTTACTTCTTCTTCTTCTTCTTCCTCCCATTACTCTGCTTTCCTTCCTTCCTTCACTTTACTTACTACCACTGCTACTTCCCTTCACTTGACGGCATCCTCCTCCTCCCTTTTCTTTCTTTCTTTCTTTCTTTCTTTCTTGCTCTCCCCACTGCGATCCGTCACTTTCTTGAAGTCGACCCACCTCAGATCCCCAAAAAAACCTTCTCAATTTCCCCCTTTCCCCTCCTTTCCGTGCTCCGAACTGTTTATCCGTGGGCGTCTTGAAGGGAAATGAAGGATGTTGTTCTCGTGGCTTGCAAAGATAGCTATGGCGTGTTGGAGACCCGTGGTGAGGAGGTATGCCCGCATGAACAAGGATGACGGTGGTAGTAGTGGAAGTGGCAACGACGGCGGAGCGGACTCGCTTCTCTGGTCCAGGGATTTGGAGAGGCATTCTTGTGGGGAGTTTTCTTTCGCGGTGCTTCAAGCGAATGCGGTAATTGAAGACCACAGCCAGGTCGAGACTGGCCGGGATGCAGTCTTCGTCGGCGTCTACGACGGCCATGGCGGCCCTGAAGCTTCTCGATTCATCTCTGATCATCTGTTCAAGAACGTGATGGGTGAGCAACAGACTAGTCTTTCCCTTTCTCTGCTTTTTCTTCTTCTTTGTTACATCATTAATGGGTTCCGTTTGGAATTGGACAATTCTGGGTATTGGATGGTTAATTTCGTTTCTCCGCTGTGGGTTTCGTGATATCTGAATCTTGTTTCTTAGCTTGCGGACTACGAATTTGTGTTTGCCATGGCTTTTCCTTTCTGTTAGGGAGTTCGTTGCCCTGTACCAATCTGTGTTCTTGTTGCTTTTCTGTTAAGCAATCTGGAAAAAGTGGCCGCGCCCTATTCTGTTCATGGGTTTCTTTGATGGTTTCTAGCCCGAATTGCTGCATTTCCAAACTCCATAGTTCGATTTGATAATCACCTGAACATAGAGTCTCCCTTGTTTCCCCGCTTCTTCTGCGACCCTTTTCTTTCTCCCCTTTTGGTAAGACTTGTTCCAAATTTATTGTGGCGTCCTTGTTTCTTAATTCAGAACGTTCTTGATTAAATTGGGGTAGTTAACTAGCTATGGGAAGTGGTGTTTTCTTCAATGCCATGGACTTATTCTGGCAGTTTCAGCAATGAGAGGTTAACAAGCAAATGGCCAAGTTGTTGAACCACTTTCTTTTCTCTCTATACAGAATTTGCAAGAGGAGGAAACATCTCAGAAGACACTCTCAGAAATGCCTTTTCTGCAACTGAAAAAGGGTTTCTCACTCTTGTCCGTAGAAGCATTGGAATAAAGCCAGAGATTGCTGCAGTTGGATCTTGTTGCTTGGCTGGTGTGATTTGGAATGGCACTCTATACGTTGCCAATGTTGGGGATTCTAGGGCAGTAGTTGGCTCTCTACGCAGGTCGAAGAAGATAGTCGCCGAGCAGTTGACCAGAGATCATAATGCCTGCATGGAAGAGGTCAGACAAGAGCTGAAATTAATGCATCCAGATGATTCACATATTGTCGTTCTGAAGCAAGGAGTTTGGCGCATCAAAGGCATTATCCAGGTTTCCTACTCTACTGCCTTCATAGTTTGTTCACTACTGATCTCAAATTGGCAATGCAATGCAGTAGATAAAGATAGCATCTTGAGTCCATTTCCTCATATTGGTTTGGAACTTATTGCCATCAGGTGTCTAGATCAATAGGCGATGCATACTTGAAGGGGCCCGAGTTTGCTATGGAGCCGTCATTCCCACGGTTCCACCTTCCCGAACCGGTTCGAAAGCCCGTGCTGACATCAGAACCATCCCTACTGTTGAGAGTTCTGCAGCCGGAAGACAAATTCCTCATTTTTGCTTCGGATGGGCTGTGGGAACATGTCTCAAACCAGGAGGCAGTGGAGATGGTGTACAAAAATCCACGAACGGTATGTATCGTCACTGAAAGAAAGGACTTGGTTGGGTTCATGGTGTGTTGTTGTATTCAAATTTCACTTTGGTTTTGAGCTGTGCATTGTGCTTGTTTGTTGCTTGCTTCTTTCAGGGGATCGCGAGGAGGCTCGTGGAAGCAGCATTGAAGAAAGTATGCAAGAAGAGGGGCGTGGCGTACAAGGAGCTCAAGGCGAAGGGAAACGGGGAAAGGAGGAGGTTCCATGATGATATAACAGTGGTTGTGATCTTCATCGACAGTGATCATGATGAAGGTCAGAATGTGGCCGAGGTTCCTGAGATTTCGTTTCGCGGATTCATCGATACCGTTGGACCCTCGAGTTTCAGCAGAGTTCCTTCTTCACAAGGGGTTTAGCTTGAGCTAGCACATACATTTTTTTTTTTTGGGGTTTGATACTGTGAAGAGCATGGAGTGGAATAGGAAGAAGAGGCTACTGTTGTTTCAGTTTGGTAGTAGTTTCAGTCTATAGACTATATACTGATTACTGACGATGAGCGTCATTCAACTAATTGTATAATTAGCTCATGTCATGACGACAGCAACCCAATGCGAGATATTTTGCAGCCTGATAATGATGTCACTCTTTGAATCTTCTCACATAATGCCAAGCTCTGTTCTGTTCATTCTTTGTTTCAGTGTTTGAATTACCTTACACGTGTTTGCTTGAAAATACAGCCACGTGGTTAATTGGACAGGTGGCAATGGAATTAGTGTTAACTACAACTTACCATGGAAACAGAGGAATGTAATTTATAGTGTTCCTTTTTCATTTTTTTTTACTATTATTTAGAACAAAATAGACTGTTACAAGACCAATGATGTAATAGGAATAATGAATGCCCTGAAAACTTTTAACCCACGACCAAATCAAGTTACAAAATTACACAAAACTCTTTCTTCTACAAATAAAATATCCGAATGACAAAATGAGGAAAAAAACAGTTTCTTTTCCAGACAAATAAGAAATAACAGAGCACAAGACCCGAAATTAAACCAAAAAATATAGATGGAAGAGAAAATGTTGCTTGCAACCCACGTGATTCTCAGGTAGAAGTAGAACTTCCTTTCCTCGATACAAAAGGTATAGTATTATGTATATTGTTCGCCAAGGCTCCTCCGGCAATACGATATGTCGATTAGAAGCATTTCCTGTGGACAATGGATGGTCCAGACTCGTCGTACTCTGCTTTTGCAATCCACATCTGCACTCACAAGACCAAAGAAACGCCTACTGTTAGATCGAAAAGGGGGGCGAATCGACCAGAAATTACGATCCACGAGTTCTTATATGTCGGACAACTGTAGGGAAACAACAAACTTTCAGCATGCAGAGAAGAAACGAAGCCAGGTACCTGCTGGAATGTGCTGAGGGAAGCCAGGATGGAGCCACCGATCCAGACACTGTACTTCCTCTCGGGAGGAGCGACAACCTTGATCTTCATGCTGCTGGGAGCCAACGCGGTGATCTCCTTGCTCATCCTGTCGGCAATGCCCGGGAACATGGTGGATCCACCACTGAGAACAATGTTGCCGTAGAGGTCCTTCCTGATATCCACGTCGCACTTCATGATGGAGTTGTAAGTGGTTTCGTGAATCCCAGCAGCTTCCATTCCGATCATGGACGGCTGGAAGAGGACTTCGGGGCATCGGAACCTCTCAGCTCCAATGGTGATGACCTGTCCATCGGGCAGCTCGTAGCTCTTCTCGACGGATGAGCTGGTCTTGGATGTCTCCAGCTCTTGCTCGTAGTCGAGCGCGATGTAGGCCAGCTTCTCCTTCATGTCCCTCACGATTTCTCGCTCTGCTGTGGTGGTGAAGGAGTAGCCACGCTCGGTCAGGATTTTCATGAGGGCGTCGGTCAGATCGCGACCGGCCAAATCAAGACGGAGGATAGCATGTGGGAGTGCATATCCTTCGTAGATGGGGACTGTGTGGGAGACACCATCTCCAGAATCCAGAACGATACCTATAAGGAAAAAGAAACAAGAATCCAAGGATCATGTTAATATTCACTCACAAAAGCCATAGGTTGTGCTTGTTTCAGCTCAAAAACAGACACTCAAGTAAAACAGCTATTCAAGTAGGACACCACAAATTACTAAAATCTAAGTGTAATCTCTCTAGAAAAGTTTCATTTCAAACTTTGCCCCTTTCAAATAAAGGTCATATCATTATAGTCAATCCACTTTGTTTCTTCCTTTATTAGACCAACTATCTACCATCTGATCAACTATTACTAGAAACATAGCACATCCTATCAGCTACAGGTTCTCTAGAACCCAAACAATTTTTCTCCGCTTAGGCTATCACTTTTCTGGAAAAAAAGGTCACTTACTGCTAAAACAGACACCCAAAGTTTGAAGATCACTGGTCAACAACGAAACAGAGGAAAACCAGCTTATTCATTAAATCAGAGGGGGAAAAGAAAACTCTTCTTGGTAATACCAGCATCATTGAGACACATAAAATGGTATATAGTAAGATGGGGTTCCACTTGATGAAGGTCCTGTGAACCAAACTTCATCAAGCTTTTCATGGTATGAAAAATTGCACTTTTAGCCAAATAGAGATGTCTTTGCCTTCTGTAAACCTAACTATTAATAAGGAACACCCACATTATGGATCCAGTCTATTATGTTCACTTTTTTGTGTGTGGAAAAGATGTTAATGATGTTAACCGTGTTGTTTAATATAGAGCAACAACTTCATTGTTACCTTAGGAACTCTTAAAGTCTAACTGAGTCTACAAATTAGACAAACAGAAGGACAGATGATGAATCTGACTCACCAGTTGTACGGCCACTGGCATAAAGAGAAAGGACGGCCTGGATGGCAACATACATAGCAGGGGTGTTGAAGGTCTCAAACATAATCTGCGTCATCTTCTCACGATTAGCCTTGGGATTGAGAGGGGCTTCTGTGAGAAGAACCGGATGCTCCTCCGGCGCCACACGGAGCTCATTGTAAAAGGTATGATGCCAAATTTTCTCCATGTCATCCCAGTTGCTGACGATACCGTGCTCAATCGGATATTTCAATGTCAGAATACCTCTCTTCGATTGAGCCTCGTCACCTACATAAGCATCTTTCTGGCCCATACCAACCATCACACCGGTGTGGCGAGGGCGACCCACGATGCTAGGGAATACAGCCCTCGGAGCATCATCTCCGGCAAACCCAGCCTACAAAAAAAGTTGGTAAAACCATTCAAACGTGTCAGAAATTACATTGGGATCTCAAGCAATAAACAACATTACCCAGTTTGACAAAAAGGATTGGAGGCGCAAGTACCTTGACCATTCCAGTACCATTGTCACAGACGAGGGGCTGGATATCCTCACCTTCTGCCATTTCCTAATACCTGTTATTAGGAAGGAAATCCATGTCTCAGATCAATATAATATCGAAATCGAGATACTAACTTATCGAAAACGATCCATTGCCACTAAAAAAGAATCCTTATAACACTGATACATATTTACATGTTCTATCGAATTTTACAATTGAATCCTCCATTGAGGTGTGTCAAATGTTGAAGTGCATTACCAAGCCAAGCATTCCCCCTACCAGCACTCAAAAATCATAGAACCAAGACTCAACGCTAATCATGGAAACCCTATCTCTGAGAAATTAATCACGTAACGGCCTCAGTGATTTTTTAACAGTGTGCAATGAAGAACAATGTGAATCACCGCACCATTCCCGTTTCGGAAATGAGCAGATCTCAATAATCATTAGTTAGGCGTTAACGAAGCGAATGTACGTCAAAAATTCAATCCAACAATGAGTAAACGACCGGACGGCGAGAAAATGCACATTCCCGACTGAAATAAAATTCCGGGGAGGTAAAAAAAAACACACACACACACACAGCGCAATCGTCAGAAGAATGGACGGAATGAGGAAGAGAGGGAATTGCGAAATTCACCTGGTTGGAAAAAGGAATGCCGGGGAATTGAATCGGCCGGTGGATTCTCCGCCGCAGGGAGTGGATATCGGGGTTTGTGGTTAACGACCAGGAGAAGGCTAAGCTAATAAATCTGAAAAGGGAATTGGGGGGTGCCTGTTTTTTTAAATGGATTTTCGGGGGAGAGTGTGAAATGCAAATTGTGAAGAAATTCACCTCAAATGAACCTCAAATTCGCTCCCGAAAGCATCCTGTCCGTTGCTTTTATTTAAAATTGTCGGATCGACGGACCCCATGACGCGTCATGCTCGTGATGCAACACAGCTGGCTCACTTTCGGCCTTGCCGGACGGATTTGCCCTCTGCGGGTCCTCACAATTGCTGCACTTGTCCCTGTCCCTCCAACCAAGGGTATATTGGTAATATATGCAACCCATAGCCAAATTTCTTTATTTTTTTTAATATACAGGATTATGGAACTCCAAATTAATTATAGTTTTTTTTAACAAAAGTAATTATAGTTACTAATTCCAATGACAACAGAGAGAAATTATTGTTAACTAGGGGTGGAAATCGATACGGTATCGGTATCCCAATACCAAATACCGAAATTCTGAATACCGAATTACACCCTAAAATCAATCCTAATCTCAATCCCTAAATAATTTCGGTATACCAATCTCAATCCCGAAATAATTTCGGTATCCCAATCGGTATTATCGAATACATAATTAATTACATTTACAATTAATAATTAAATATATAAATTAGATTTTATTGTTTAATTTATGGCAAAGAGACTAAGCGAATAGTCTTGAGTTTCCTAGAGCTAACATCTCAAATTTTTGTAATTGGTAATCTTTAATTTGACGAATTTGAGGTTGAGAGACGACTAATACTAGTGTGAAATAGTGATGTAATGATCTATGTATAATTAAATGACGAATTTGGTGGTTGATGGTCGCGTAGTAGTGAATGAGAGAGTCTAGTTGAGAGGATTAAATACACACTAGCTTACATTTTGGTATATACCGATCCCAATCCCGTAATCCCTAATACCAAATAACAATTGAAATTCAATCTCAATCCCAATCCCAATCCCACAAAATAATACGTGTATTCGGTTTTACCAAATATAGATAAATTCGGTTTCGGTATATCCCAAATACCGGTATCAAACTTCCAGCCCTATTGTTAACTAATGTATTTGAGAACTGAATAGCTACGTTAGTACTTGAGCTCTCCCTAATGAGAGGAATAACCTACGATTTTTCATTTTAGACTGTCATATGCGTAGTTATACTATCTGGAAGTATAAGGTGTTCGGTTGTTCTAGATATCATTTTATAATCACATTCACTATATTGGTAATCAATATTGCTGATATATATATCGTCCCCCCAAAGTACTACTGAAATAACAATGTTTATAAAATATCGTTTTAGAATCGTGACCATTATTTTGGATTTAGCAAATGTGCAGTATTTGCTTGGATGGTGATAATATTTCATTGAGAATTTCCTTAATCGACCCTTGACCTAGGAATGTACCAGATCAAAGGGCAGCAGCGAGGACTCGACGGTGAAATGACAAGAAAAGGAAGGGCAAATTAGTCCAGGGAGAAGATTCCACACGAAAAAAAAAGGTTTTAGGATTTTCTATATTTCGGATGCCTTTTTCCGGTAGGACGACGAGACTAGTGAGATTAAAAACGGTGTGCTTCAACTCATTCGTAGGATAATGGTGGGGCCCAACAAAAAGAGGGGCAAAAGTAAAGTAAAGAAAGAAAGAAGGGGAAAAAAAAAAGGAAAGTGCGCGGCCACTTTGCCAACTCAGCATTCCGCTCTCCAACTGTCAGGAGATTATGTCGGAGTTGGGTCTGTGCTCCGGTGTTCCCGTTTCCATTCGATGCAAAAACCTTTCTCTTTGCCTAATGACTCGCTCTCCGTTGACCGAATATTGGATCGGACGGTTGATCGACGGTGCTGTCATTGACGTGCACTGCATTTCGGCTAAAAACGCTGCACACGACTACTTCTCACCACCTCTCTCTCTCTCTCTCCGACGTGGTTGGTTGACCGTTTATTTTTCTCTTGCCGCTAATCTTGGGGGATTCTAAATTAAGTGTCTTTTACTACCAATTAACGACTGCCTGATTGATTTTATGATAAATAATGATCCTAATAAGTATTCTATATATAACCGTTGATGAGTAATCCTCCTGATTGTTTATTTTTTTATATAAAATAACACTCGAGAGAAGAGTTATTTGAGAGGGAAGATGGCCATAAGTTGCAAGTCTACATAGTACGTACCGCATTACTAAAACCACTTCATCGTCGACCATCGAAGCTCAAGGGGAGCGTGCGAGATCGATCGTTTTCGTTCGCCGCGGATAATTACGTATCGAGTTTAATTTAATTAAGAGGGTTGCTCGCGTTTAATCTGAATTTTAGTGAAGAACAAAAACGCGGGAGCCAAATAGCATCGCTATGCTAATGCTAGGCTCGTTATTATTGAATCTAGCTAATTATTATTTACAACCCCAAAAGTAAAAGAATATATAAAAACGGAAAATGGATGTAGATTTAGTTTTACTCATCCTTACTGTTTGTAGTCAGAAAAGTTTGTGTTGTTTTGATGAGGAAGCAAATACTTATAGGAAGATAGGTAGGAGGAGGAGGTGCCTTTGAAGCAAACGGAAAAATGTCGATCGGCAAAACTTTGAGTTCAAGTTTTTTTTTTTTTTTTCACTGTGCTTTTTGACCCATGTTCTTTTGTTTATTAATTAATATTTTATGCCAAAAAATGTTCAGTACTGGCTGTGCTCTGGAGATCGATTCGTTTGTGGGATACTCTATTCCACCATCAAATCAAATGATTCGATACCTAACTACCTAATTATAATAAGTTTACTGAGATACCTAACGCCCTGGAACTAATTTTCCGTTCTTCATATGAGACTTACTTGTAACGATTTTTGTTCTTCGTTACTTATTAATAGAATAATCTGATCGTTGATAACGAAAAATTCAGATCAACGCTTATTATTTGTTCTTAAATCACAGATAATAAAGGATTAAGGACATGCGAGCGTCATTAACAGAAAGTGAGGAATTAGGGCGTGCTCTTTTACACATGGGAGCACAAAAGTAAATGATGGACAAGTTAGGCAGAGCCAGCCTGCAGGCACGAGGAATCGCAGCTATTAAAGGCAATCAGCCTTTCGGTAACACATCTAATTATCAGATGTACTTTGCCTAGTTGCCTTCCACAATTAAACCGGCCTTTTTTCAGCATGTGAGTTGGCCATTAGAAGGCACATTTATGTACTATCCTTGTTATCTTAGCAGTTAGCTACTTTTTTTTGTAAATTAGATTCTATAAACGCATCCTCATTTCCTGTGCATGTTTGCAATTGTAGGCACTAGGGTGTGCAACCGTTCGGTCCGGAACGGACCAAACTCAAGAGGATCGTACTTCTTAAGGACAAGACATGGGTTCTCATAGAGGGTTCCACAATATAGACACCTGAGTTCCATGATCGGGGAATCTTAAGGAGATGTCGTGGATTTCCCTTGGCGCAGTTCCAGTTCAACGATGCGTTTTGGAATTACACGGTCTGTATTCTGAGTTACACGGTCGTGTAACTACTTGAGGAATTCCCAGCTGCGAGTACAAATTAGAATATCAGGTTTTTTGCTAAGGATCAGATTTCCTTGATATTAAAACGAGATAAAAGACTTCTAAAGAGAGAAAGCTATGAAAAGTCCACCCTTGGAGCTGATTTGAGCATTTATTCGACAATTGGAGCTCGGATGTTAGGATAATGATTGTTGAACTGATACATTATATTCTATTGAGGCATTTTTCAAAATTGATTGAGTCTTGAATACATTATTTTGATTACTACTTTAACCTAGGACAGAGAATAATTGATTAGCATAAGTGAGCAACTTCAATTGGAAGTAGTGAATCAATTGCGTGAATAGTAAATCGATCCACTGCTCTGTAATAGAACCAGTGGCGAACCAAAAAATTTATATAGGGGTGTTCATTCAAAAAATAAATTAAATTTATAATTGAAAAATTAAAAATAATAATATTCGACTAGTACAAGTTACAACAAAAGTCCACGACTTGTTTTCATATTCTAATATTGCAAAATACACTTTTGTCTGTAGTGCTCACTAAATCTCCTTTCAATATGTAATACTAGACAATCATTTACAAACTAATTTCATATTCAACTCCAAAACTTGTTATTGATGTAACCTAAAACCGAAAAAAGCTCTCTCAGCACTTGGATTTGCAACTGTAAAATCATTACAACTTTGAGAAGCAAATAGACCTATGTATATGATAGATTCACTTTTATCTCCACCATCAATTGAGCTAATCCATCAGTTCCTTTTAATCCACGTAATAACTCGTAATTCTTAGCACAGTAATAACAAATTTCAAGATCCCGTAAAAGAAAAGAATCAGAAAGGCGACCAAACTCTTTAGGATAAAATTGTGTGTTAGAATATGGTGGAGATAAGGAGTATCCCATGGATTTAATTTTAATTTTTGGAAATTGGAGATAGAGCTATACGCTTATAATTATATTTATGTTAAAATTACATTAAAAAATAAATTATAGTATAATGAAAAACATGTTAACTAGTAACTATATTATCATGGGTTTGAATCACATAAACTACTAAAAAAATCAGTTCTTTCATACTCAAACTATTATTGGGGTTCGTAAAATTTTCCCCAGAACTTTAGGGGAGTCTTGGGACACCCCAACCACCACCTAGGTCCACCCTGACGGGAACCCATACTAGTACAGGAGGTTCATTTGCCTTGCCTTGGCGTGTTAGTCTGGTTGAGGATAATCTCCTGTCGGCCAATTTGTTTAAGAGGGCTAATTTGTCATGTAGTGTAGACCAATCCCTAGGCCTCTCGCAAAACTCTTACTTCGGCAGTGAGGTACGATTCTATTGAAGAATTCCTTAGGTTTTGCAGAACTTAGGTGTTCGAAAGGTAAAACAAATACAAAAAGATCTACACTACTGGAGAAGTGAGAGAGCAGAGAAGGAAACCGTTGCATAGGCAATGTTCCCCCTATGTCTCCTAACCACGCGCCCTTGATGAGCGGATTATACGAGATGCCGATTTCTTATTTCGTTAGATCCAACTTTGTGTCGAAGCATTTACCCAAACTAATGGGCGACAAAGACCCTTCAAATTCCTTCATTGAGGCATCACAATGTTTGATCGAATGAGGTTCGATCGAGTGGGAGTGCTGTTTCTTGATCCATCCTAAACAACTAGGATTTTGGGTCTTGCACCTCGATGGAGCCCAAGACCGACTAAGCAATCATTTGAATCAACAAATAATGAAATAGAGGAAATCAAACATGACACATATGAATAGAACAATCATATTAAACCAAATCATCGAGTTTACATGGTTAGAACCCCTAGGGTTCACATACCTACGCAACTAAGAAACTCAGCCAACCATGGGGAGGCTTTCCTGCACGTTCATCTTTTGAAACGAAGACTCTAGGGCAACACAAGAATTGGCGGCCACAACAGGGAAAATGGGCTCAATGGCGCCGATTTTGCCGGTGATTCTCCCTCAAAGGTGACATCACTCTAAGTCGGGAGGGTTGCTATGTCGCTAGACTAACAATCCATCCTTGACCTCTCATCTCCTCCTCCTTTGAACTCTAGCTCCATAGCTCTGTTTATAGATATTCAATTAGGCCCGCAAGCCATACCAAAATTCCCAAGCCCACTTTTAATTGCCCTTCTCCATTTTTGGAGGGCCAAAAGAGGGTGGATTGGAGAAGAAAAATATGTTTTTGACTTGGTAGAGTTGGAGCCGGCCTTATGTCATTTTATACATTTAATCAGGTCATACAAAGCTAAAATTTCCTTAACCTTTTGTCATTAAACATTTTTTAAAAGGTAGGTGTATACTTCTATAATTATTTGGCAGGAATATATTAGAACTAATATATATTTTTTTAGAGTACAAATATTTATATACCGGTTCATTAATACTTATATATGATTAACCGATAAATGGCGAATCACTTTCTTGTTCTATCTTCGATACGATTATGAAAACATTGAAAATTAGTAACTGAGAAGGAGAAGGTTAATGAGGATCAGTCAGGTTATCCAATATGAATGCAAGATAATTTTCAGGAGACTTATTTAGTTAAAAGGAATCCCCCCTTGCCCTATCTTTTTTTTTTACAAAAGATAATCTTATATTGAGATAAAAAAGATAGTTACATCCTGGAACTCAGCCAGCCCTGATAATTAAATCCACGATTCATGATCGGGTACAAAGAGAGGGCTTTCCTAGCCACCATATGGGCTACCCTATTACTACTCCGACCTACAAATCGAACCCTCAAACCCGGGTGGGTGCGAAAATGTTGCAAAACCTCTTCCAAAACAGCACCCACCCTATTGTCTCTGACATCACCTTGGTTGAGTTTATCTATGATCACCTTCGCATCCCCTTCAAATAGGACATTAGTGAAACCATTCGCCAGACACCATGAGACTGCCTCCCTAAGGACTAGTAACTCCACCGTCATCGGATCTCCCAACAGAGGGAACTGGACGCCCTTGACCATCAGGACCTCTCGAGCTGGGGATAACAGGACAATTCCACCAGCCGAATGCGACTCTGGCCGAATTGCCCCATCCCACATACAAACGACCCCCCCAATCTCACCTAGCCGTCTACATCCCCCCACCTGGGCCGGAGATTGGAGAACCTTATCCACCGGCAGCCGAATCCATTCCTCATACTGCTGGTGGAACTGGCGCATCAAGGCAGGAAACCCAAACTGTTTGCCTTCAAAAACCACCCAATTCCGGGAGCGCCAAATCTGCCACAGGATAGCAACCACTGCCATGAATAGCTGGGGTTGGTGGATCAAGGCCATCACATTTTTAAGAAACAAAGGGAATGTATGCCGGGCCAAACCCTCCCCTATGTACTCCAGTCCTGAGTAATCCCACAAAGCACGTGCCACAGGGCAATCAAGAAACAAATGTTCCATCGTTTCCGGACTCTCCCAGCAAACTGGACATCTAGGGAGCACTGGCACTCGTCTACTTATAAGGGCCTCAGTCGTTGGTAAGATTCGATTAAGGATCCGCCAGACAAAGACTTTTAGCTTTGGTGGGATATTGGCATTCCACAACCGGATCCAACTCGCTTTGTCCATCCAACTAACCGTGGCCTTCCAACCATCTCGCCGCTTGTCTAAAGTCACAGCTAAGTGGTAAGTAGACTTGACCGTGAACACTCCATCCGCCGTATCATGCCAAATTAATTTATCCTCCACATTTTGACGGGGAATAGGAATAATTTTAATGGCCTTACAAGAGGGAGGATCAAACCACTGACTAAGTTTCTGGCATATAACATCCGCTACAGGTGGGTCTCCACCCTCCGGAAGGATCATAGGATTAAAATTTGGGGGATCAAGTTGAAATTGGGGGACCTAGTTGGATTTCAGCAAAGATGCTGTTTTCCCATTACCGATTTGCCATCTTAACCCCTTTTCTAATAACTGACGCCCAAACAGAATACTTTGCCATCCCCAAGAGGGTCGAGAGCGGGCCGTAGCTTGCAAGAAGGACCATTTGGGAAATACTTGCCTTGATAAACCTGGGCGAGAAGGGAGGTCGGTTCAGTAAGGATACCCCCCTGCCCTATCGATTGAGCTAACTTCGTACTTTCACTAGCTTTTCTTTCTTGCCCGATGAACACTGATTATGGATTCAGTTCACTCATTATGGGCTTGGACTTGTACCACATCAGCCCAATAGTGTAGTCCAACACGCCATCAGTGCTAGCCCGGTCCAAAAAGAAAGAATGGTGCTACCCCGCAAAAAATTTGGCAGAGCAATTTTACGATGAATATCGCGGCTAAAGCAATTTGTACAGGTTTATGTGGAATGAAGAGATTAAAATGGTTGACACTGATCATTAATATTTTTTTTTGCATTTTTTAATAATATTTTTTTTTGCAAAAAAGAAAAGGATAAATATGTAATTTTAGTACTTTAAGTTAGTGCGGACGACAATTAGCAACCCTCATCTTTTTTTTACCATACTCTCGAATTGGCTTTCATTTTAGCAAGAGCTCAGAAGCTGCGGTTGGGCAGAAGTTGTACAAATTTCCGATAGGGATAAAGCTTTCAGTTCGCCACTGTATCTCGCCATCGATCACCACGAAATCAATCAAGCTGAAATCCGTTTCCCCGCCGGTGCTCTCTTATGCCTCACCATCTCATTTCACCTTCCAAGAACTCCAACTGCTATAGTGTTTGACCGCGACAACCCCACCACTCTCTCAAAGTATAACAATCTCTGCCTGCCTAATCCTCCTCCCGATTTCAGTTCTTGATTCTCAATGCTAAAAGCAATACAGGTTCTGAGTTCATCTTCTTCGTCAAGGCTCTTCGGTTGTCGATGGAAACCGCTTACCACCACTAGCGGTACTGCCATCTCCCTCTCCGCCAATCCATTATCCCACCATTCAACTACTGCTCCTCGGTTCAAGTCTTCTTCCCTGTCATTGCGACCCGTTTCGGATCGTTCTTCCGAGCCCGTTCGCGTCTACTCAACTGGGTCCGACCCAAAGATGGAGGCCGCTCCTTCTCCTTCTCCTCCTTCACCGTCGCCTACTGCTTTGTCGGCTGTGAGTTTGCTCCTGTCCCTATCAAAGTCTTTTCAATTCTTTGGGGGGTTTCAATGTGGAGCTCGAAAGTTTTGTTCTTGCTGTCTGGGTATTTCAAACGAAATGCAGCTGTTTAGAATCCTGCGTTATGTAATCAGGCAAGTAGCCGCAAGATCAATTTTTGCCAGTGGTGTGGCGGAGCAACGAAGCATGAGGTACCCGATGGAGAGGAAAAGACGAGAGCTATCTGTACGCTCTGCGGGAAGATCGCATACCAAAACCCTAAAATGGTATGAACTATGATGCATTTGCATTCTTGTTTACCTGATCTTTTGGGGAGAGCTTTCTTTTGTGGTTGTGTCCTGTTTAGTCTAACCTCCATAATCAGCATTACCCTAATTGACATTCTATTGCTGAGGTGAGGGTACTTGACGTAGAGTGTATCTTCTTGAATTAGCATTGACGTGTATTAAGGATTTCCAGATTGGACTGAATTGCGTTATTGCTGGAATGGTTGTTTCCTTGATTGGTTACCACTAAGCACACTAGGAACCCTGAGGTTCTAATTTAACATTAGAATTCCTAGCGTCCAAGACAAGCCAACGACTAAGAGGATCTTATCATCTTGCAATTGTGAATTTGAAGTCGTTTGGATGAGAACAAAATGATGACTACGAGCTTGCTGATCTAGACTTCACTAGAAAGGGTTCTCAAAGTGAATAAGAGCTGACATGTTGAAACACTTTAAGATGTGGGTGGACGTTTTGGCGAGTTTGCAGACTTCTCTTGCACTCCCAAAAATGGAGGCAGTTCCAGTGAAGAAGAATGCGGAGAGTAATTTCACATGCTCCTCTAGATTAGTACATGATAATTTATCAGTGGGCGTTTTTGAACTTTGTCAAGCTTATCGTCTGCCTTTAATTATACATCTTATGTTCTCGACTAAGGTTTAAGGTGATGAATCATAATTCTTTGAATTTTAAACCTGAAGCATAATGCTCATCCTTTCTTGTTTTATTAACATTCACAGGTTGTTGGATGCCTCATTGAGCATGATAACAAAATTCTGCTTTGCAAGCGAAACATCCAACCATCATTTGGTCTTTGGTAAGAGCAACTTAGGAATAAAACGATGCAATTTTCTTTTTCATCCAACAATTCCTATATATGCCAGTACATGTCTTCTGGTTAAATAATAACACGATCTGCATTTATGCTTCTCATAGTGTGGTCAGCTTCTGTGCCTTTTTTTCCATGTATGAGTGGAATATTTTCTTCTGTTTTGATGTAGGACACTTCCTGCCGGATATTTAGAAGTTGGAGAGTCAGCCATGGAGGGAGCAATGAGGGAAACCTGGGAGGAAGCTCAGGCAGAGGTGGAAGTGCTTTGTCCTTTCGCACAACTTGATATCCCCCTAATTGGTCAAGTAAGGAAGACACACTGATTATGGGTTCTGAACTCTTGTTCATTTTATAAAATCTTAACTGAAGGAATTCTGTGTTTGCCTTTGTCTTTGGACAGACATACATAATTTTCTTAGCTAAGCTGAAGAAGCCCCACTTTTCACCAGGCCCAGAATCATCAGACTGCCAACTTTTTTCTCTTGAGGATATACCATTTGATTCTTTGTCCTTTTCATCGATGGTGGTGACTCTAAAATTGGTAAAGGCCTCTTGGCATGGCTATTTAGCTCTTTTTCCTGTTACTTGTCATCATCATCTCTGATCCTTGTGCTCTATGGTTATAGTACTTGGAGGATGTCAAGTCTGGCAGGCTGAAGTTTCACTATGGCACCATTAACAAGAGGTACTAATAGATTGCTTTCTTGACAGTGAATTCAATTTGCTTTGTCATTGTTGTCATTGCCCTTCAGCACTTGAGCGGAGCTAACTGTAATGAGAAAATGGTGAATGATGTCCGGGAAGCTTGTTGTATATGTGTGTGGCATCTCCGAGAGCGTGATTATTTAAAAGAGTTTGTCTGTGTATCCAGTCCTTGGCTGTGGCCTGTGAGTTCATTTATCATCACTGAATAACTTTTCTACACCCTTATTGAGTTAAACAACGGACACGAGATGCTTCCAAAGTTGTTTCCTTCTACTACTACTGGTCACTCTCTATTTGTTTTGTCTACACCACTCTCGATTGATTTCACTGCCAATTTTCTCACTACTACGTTTCTCTGTTGTCGTTATTGATCATGTTGCAGGCCTGGCACAAGCCCATCAGATAGTCATGCCTATACACTGGACAATCATATGCAGTCCTGAAAAGCCTGAGCTGCTTTCGACGATCTTGGGAGGCCAACTGTTATTCAGACCTATGTCAGACTTGAATATGAAACCTGTTAACAGTGCAAGTGAAGACTCATGTCCACTAAGACCATGTAAATAGAGATCTTTCAATTTACCTTCTGTTTGTCTGTTGAATTTGAAGCAGAGTCATGTAACCAATTGTGATTGATTCAATTGAATACTACACAATATGTGTTGCAATCAATTCATTGCAGAAAAGCATAGCAGATGACACCACTTTCCCACAGGAGGGACTCAGTTGTCTGATACTAAAAATAAGGGAATCAACTCGTAATTTGTACAAAACATTTCGCAGGGAAAGTTGGAAACTGCAAGCCAAAAATCTCAAGGTGGAGTGGGGGAACAATGGCGGGCGGGGCAAACACAAACCAACCAATGCAAATATCCGCAATGGTCCTAGAAGACACTCAATCTCTGACCGTTGAGATGGGTCCTCGCAAGTCGCAACGACTCTCTCTTTGATTTAACGGTACAGATCTGATGTCTTGACTTCGAACGTTGCAGTCTTCTCCTCCTCGGCCGTCCTTCCCCAATTTGCATCTGCAGTTCAGTTCTTCCGGGCTCTCGCCATTTGCAGTTCAGTTTCCACAATCCACAAGACCAAGCCACCTGATTCCCGCGAAATTCTCGGGTCGATTGATTCGTTCGAGTTGCTTCTGAGGGGTCATCGATTCGAATCGGGATTGACTGTATCTAAATCGTCGTCCTTTATTCTTCTGGTTGCTCCTCCCAAATGCGGAAGAGCGATTCCTTCAAGTATCCGGCGCAGGGTACAGAGTCGCGGCATCCATGGAGCGGTGATTTGGGGTTCGGCGGCAGCGATAGGAGGTACGCTTACTCCCGCCAATCTTCGTTTCGCCAGCCGCAGGATCTTCCCGGCAGCCCGATTTCCTTCCTGCCCAATGACGCGGGGAAGCCTTTTCTCTCCCGAACCTCCTCCAGCATCGATATGCCGCCGGAGATCTATAATTACTCATTCAATTACCAAAAGGACGGTGCTTTTGGCGATTCCAATGACTCGGCCGCCGGAGGGAAAAGCGAGAAATTGTCGGTGGTATCCGCGTTTAGGGCCATAAGGTATGGGAACCGGCAAATGAAGAGGCTTTTCCTGATGATTTTCCTCAACGTTGCTTATTCTACGACCGAGTTCGGGATTGGGCTAATTAGTGGCCGTGTCGGTAAGAAATTTTGCAACTTTCTGGAAATTTTGAAGCTCTAAAGTATAATAGATTGTATGCATATGGAGTTAGTAATCGGGTTTGCTTCGATTTCGTTTCTTTTTACAGGTTTGGTGTCTGATGCATTTCATTTGACATTCGGGTGTGGTCTTCTTACATTCTCCTTGTTTTCTATGGCTGCTTCTCGGAAAAAGCCTGATCATGTTTACACTTACGGGTGAGTTGATAACTTGCATTCACTGTTTAGAATTAACTTGAACTGATGCAAATATCTTATTCTACTTCGTTTGATTCTCAAACTACAACGAAGTTATTTTTGTTTCAATGTATTGTCATGATCTGGTTAAAGATATCGTCTTGTGTAAAGCATATTAACTGGCAATCGTTCTTTGCAGGTATAAAAGGCTTGAAGTGTTATCCGCTTTTACTAATGCTGTAAGTGTTTGACATTTCCTTTAAGTTGTGGAATTGGATTTCTTTGAAATTAGGATAGTGTAAAGGAATATGTTTTTCCTGAATCCTCTGAGGTTCCGGTATCGTGTTCATTTGCTAGTATTGTATGTTCATACTGTCAAACTAGTAATTGTTAGGCCTGTCAAGGACTCAAGGGTCTGATTTAATTGAGAAGAATCGAGTGTGTTCCTAACTTTAATGTTGCTGCTAGTTATGTTTCTACTTATATTATAGTCTCTTTCCTGAAATAGACGAAGGAATGAACAGAAAGGAAACCCCCTGAGAGGAAAGGCTACTTCAATTGATTGAGGTCTGGGAGCGGCCATAACGATAGAATATCTATCGTCCAATATTCCTTAAAATTATCCTATTGACTGAGATTTTTCACTCTTGTGCCCTTTATTGACTTCTAATTCAAGGGAG
Organism: Linum trigynum; assembly: GCA_964030455.1. Classification (NCBI taxonomy): domain Eukaryota; kingdom Viridiplantae; phylum Streptophyta; class Magnoliopsida; order Malpighiales; family Linaceae; genus Linum; species Linum trigynum. The sequence goes on along the minus strand of OZ034815.1, from coordinate 41,048,511 downwards.
AGGAGGCTTCCTTCTTTCTCAAATTTCTACACGTTAATGTTCATCGCACAAAAATTTCTGCAACAGCATGAAGCGGAAATTCATCTGAATTTATCTGCTTCATTTGCATTGTGTCATTGCTATTAGTCTTTTCACTTTGCTTGTGAAAAGTTTCTTCAATCATAGCATGCTTCAATCCGTTGCTCTAACATATAAGTAATATTGATTTTGCTGCTTGTGTAGACAGCTGTTTCTGCTGTTCATGTCATTCTCCTTGGCAGTGGAAGCTCTTCATGCATTTGTACAAGATGAATCTGAGCACAAGTGAGTAATTGGTGCTAACTTTTTGGAGTATTTCGTTGGTGCATAGTTGCTTTAAAATTACTGCTGATTATTTGATAGGGAATTATTATTTTGTGCTTGCCTATTCAGTTCTACAATAAAAGATAATGAGGAACTTGTCCTGTTTAAACTGCAGGCATTATTTGATTGTCTCTGCAGTGACAAATTTGGGGGTGAATCTTATTGGTGTCTGGTTCTTCAGGAACTATGCCCGCGTAAATATTGGTAATTGTCATCTGCTAGCCGAATTGCGATTTGATCCCAATCTACTTGTACTAATAGAAATCGCTTACTCCTGTAAATACTGACGAGGTTATGGTTATCATCGCTTATGTGAGCTTAAGAGTGACAATTACCAGCTTATGTTACTCTTCCTGCTGTTTGAACTTGCTTCTGAACACTTCAATTTTTTCAGTCTACAGAAATGCCGAAGACATGAACTACCATTCAGTATGCTTGCATGTCCTTGCTGACTCCATTCGAAGGTTTGCTCTTTATCCCCAATAGCTTTTCGTGTCGCTAGAATTCCAGTGTTGCCATTTTGAGCTAGTGTCTTCTTCTTGTTGTGTCTCAGTGCAGGGTTGATACTGGCATCGTGGTTGTTGTCGCTTGGGTAATTAAGTTTCTTGACTTCCATTCGTTACCGCCATTGGCAGTTGTGAAATTTCCCCCTCCCTCACTCTTCCTGACACCTTTGATTGCTCTCATCAGTAACTTTTTTTTGTGTGCTTATTATGTATATTTCAGGGTTAAGAATGCGGAGGTTCTGTGCTTGGGTCTAGTTTCTGTTACGGTATTTATGCTTGTCATGCCTCTTTTCAAGGCAACCGGGCGAGTGTTGCTTCAAATGGCACCACCAAGCATTCCACCTTCAGCATTGAGCAAGTGCTCGAGACAGGTGAGAACTGGGAGTTCTTTCCAGCTAGCTAATTAAACTTTTCTTGGCCCCTATTAATGAGTTCCATTTAGTTGGCTTCATCAGGTTGCTTATAGACATTTTTTTTTTGGTTCTTGTCTCTACCTCTATTGGTTAGATCTCTGCTTGTGAAGATGTGTCTGAGGTTTCTGAAGCCCGTTTCTGGGAATTGGTTCCAGGCCACGCGGTTGGTTCCATCTCATTGCAGGTATACATTCTTGAAGACAGTCAAGTTTGATCTGCAATCTCTTTTTTTTGTTGTTGCTGTTTGCAGTGCTTACTACTGTTTTATCTGTCACATTCCCCCCTAATAATAGAACTCTGACATGTCAATGTATGTTACTTCTGACACTTACCCAAGGTGAAGGGCGGAGCGGATGATCGGCAGGTGCTAGAATTTGTACATGGGCTGTACCATGATTTGGGGGTGCTGGATCTCACTGTCCAGACTGATCAGGAATGAATACCAAGTTTTCAGCTTTAGCTGTATGTTTTGAGTTTTCTGTCTCAGTTGCAACTCCATTTTCATTTAGCAGGATGGATAGTCTACAACAGATCCAGCGGATATGACATCTTTTGAGACTAGTATTTCATTGTTTTTGATAGATAGAGATATTTTTATCAGCACTGACTGTTCATTGTTAAACATAAACACAGCTATTTCGAGTTATCTATTTATAGCGAGTGATGAAGATGTTGGAGTTACTACGTCCATTCGGGGACACATCCGTTAAAATTGGAACGATACAGGGAAGATGTTGCTTACTTTTCCCCTTTCGCCCTAGTTGATGTTCTTCACCCTTTTGCTCAAACGCAACCTCGCAGAAAAGCATATGGTGAGAAATGTCGCTAAATTTTCCCCAGAAACAGAAAGTAGGCAATTTACTTGTTGGGGATACAAAATTTCCGATGTTCCTCTTTTTCGTTTATTGGGCCAAGCTTGAAAATGTATTGGGCCGAGCCCAGACCAGAATGTAGAACAGCAACAAGTATCTGGGCCCAGTCAAAACTGCTCGACTCGAACAGCAATCAGTAACCGAGCTAGATAAAAAATTGCCCCACTCGTTCTCTGCATCTCTCCGTCTTAGAATTAGGCGGCATTGTTCCGGGAAAGCCTGAACCCAAAGGCGAGAAAGCTCCGTTCTTTCTTCGGTTTGCTGAGCGACACCCGCATTTGTACAAAGAGATTTTTTTTCTTCTTCTTCTTCTAGGGTTTTGCCGCATCCACCTGAAGGGCTTGCACCGCCGAATCTCGACGGCTCTTCCCCTCTCCCCGGCTGAAAAAGGCGGCGGATTTGAAACTCGTGCACTTCAGCTAGGTATTGCTCTCTTGTTCTCTCAATTTGATGTTTGTGGCATTGAGGAACTTTCGTCCTTCCAACAGAATAAGTAGTTTTGACAATTGTTTTTGGTAGGGATGGGAGAGTTGTATTGAGGGTCCTTGAACCTTGTTAACTAGAATAACGTTAAGATCAATGAATTGCTCCATTGTAGCTAGAATCAACCATTTGTTATCCATGAATGGGACTGTTGATGCCAGCTTCTTTTCGTTTTGAAGCAGCCACTTTCCTGCCTTGTGTCCTGAATCATGAAGTTTCGTTTTTTGGGATTTAGTTTAACTAGTCATGTTTGCAGGTTTGGTAATCATGACAGCTGAAAAAGAGAACCCTCTGCCACCATCAACTTTACCAGTAGCTGAATCTTCAGCTGCTGTGTCTGAAGATCAAACCATGGTTGATGCCATCCTTGTTCAACCCGTTGTACCCCCACTAGTGCCACCTGCCACTACTCCATTTGTGCCTCTCATGGCTCCACTACCTACCCTTGCACCTCCTATACCTCGCCCGTTAGCCCCTCTCCCTCCTCGCCCCGCTCTACCTAAACATCAGGCACCACAGGATGATCAACCGGGAACAAGTGACTCAGATTCTGACCAAGATGATTCGAGCCCAGCCGGTAATGGGTTAACCGTAGGCTATGAGGCTTCAGAAGAGAGCCTAATTATTCAAGAGAGGCAGCAAAAGGCAATTCAGGAGCTCATGATGAAGCGCCGTGCTAATGCTCTTGCTGTTCCGACCAATGACATGGCGGTCAGGACACGCCTTCGTAGGCTCGGTGAACCCATAACACTCTTTGGAGAGAGAGAGATGGAGAGACGGGATCGTTTGAGAATGCTTATGGCGAAGTTGGACTCTGAAGGGCAGTTGGAGAGGTTGATGAAAGCTCATGAAGAAGAGGAGGCTGCATCGACCTCAACGGGACAAGATGCTGTGGAAGAAATGCTTGAATACCCGTTTTATACAGAAGGATCCTGGGAACTCCATGAGGCCAGAGTCAGCATTGCTAAATATTCGGTTGTGAGGGCGGCAAGGCGGCTTCAGAGTGCCAGAAGGAAACGTGAGACCCCAGGGGAAGATGAAGATAGTGAGATCAATTCTTCGTTGAAGCAAGCTGGAAATTTGGCTCTTGACTGCAGCGAGTTTGGAGATGATCGACCCCTCTCTGGTTGCTCCTTTTCCAAGGATGGAGAATTTCTGGCCACCTGGTAAATTTTTCCTGCAGTACTCCTTTTATTATTTTGCTTTTCTTGCATGCTTCTTCTTGTGTTCACTGTTGCTCTTGGAGAATGGAACTGAAAACTATATAACAAGTCATGCTAGCTGCTAGAAACTAACAGTACTTCCATAAAAAAAAATCGAGAGAGCTATTTACAGTGATGTTTTGGTCGTGATTATTTGACCTCATTGGGTAATTTTTTTAACTACAATGTCAATAGTGAGTAATGCTACACCTCACTTAGTTTCAGACTTCATTTCTAGAGCCTAGCTCAAATTATTCACCAGCAGGTTACCGTGTGTAGCATGAGGTGCCAACTGATATTTGTTTTTCTTCTTCCTTTTCTTATCATAGTTCATTAACTGGAGTTGCAAAAGTGTGGAAAGCACCTCAAATAAGTAGAGTTTCTACCTTGAAGGGTCACAAGGAACGGCTGACTGATGTGACATTCTCTCCTGTGAACAACTGCTTGGCAACAGCATCAGCTGATCGAACTGCAAAACTGTGGGATACTGATGGAACTCTTCTGAGAACATTTGAGGGCCACTTAGATCGTCTCGCACGCATCGGATTTCATCCATCTGGAAAATACATTGGCACCACAAGCTTTGACAAGACGTGGAGATTGTGGGACGTTGATACTGGGGTGGAATTGCTTCTTCAAGAAGGCCACAGCAGAAGTGTCTATGGGATTGCCTTCCATCACGATGGATCATTGGTAGGATCTTGTGGACTGGATTCACTTGCTCGTGTGTGGGATCTTCGTACAGGGAGAAGTGTTCTAGCCTTGGAAGGCCACGTTAAGCCGGTAAGATATTTAAACATCCTACTATTTTCTTGTCATTAAAGTTGACACTTGTGAGTTGTGACTTCTTGAATGAAGTAATTATTGTGCGTGTTGACATGTCCGTGCTTGATGTCATCCATCCTTCAGGTTCTCGGTATGAGTTTTTCTCCCAATGGCTATCATCTGGCTACTGGAGGTGAAGATAATACTTGTCGAATCTGGGATTTGAGGAAGAAAAGGTCGTTGTACGTGATTCCAGCGCACTCGAATCTCGTATCTCATGTGAAGTTTGAGCCTCAAGAAGGGTATTTCTTGGTCACTGCATCATATGACACGACTGCCAAGGTAAAGTTTCCCCTCCTCGTTGGAAAATGTCTTATTACCTTGCAAGATTTAGGTTAATGTTGTTGTAACTCATATCATATACACACGATTGGTTGTGGCAGGTCTGGTCAGGAAAGGATTTCAAGCCTGTCAAGACGTTGTCAGGGCATGAGTCCAAAGTAACATCGTTGGATATAACTCCAGGTTAGTTCGGTATATTGTCATAATCTGTTGCTGTTGTTATGAATCTATCATTCCTCATTTGTTAACCTCTGTTTCTTTTATCTACAGATGGAGAATGTATTGCAACCGTCTCGCATGATCGAACCATCAAGCTGTGGTCCAGTAGGAGCAGTGAGAAGGAGGGTATGGACGTTGATGACTGAGCTCGGCGACAGAACGAGACAGGTTTTCTGATTGGTATTGATATTCGGCCTGGTTTCTAAACCGGACAGTTTCTGTGTAAGGGCCTTGTGTTCCGTCCCCCTTTTTTCCCCCCTGGAAATGCTTCAATTCCAGAATGTTGGGATATCTCTTCCTGTAGGTCCAAACTTTAGGCAACATAGAACATGTTATGTTTTACAGCTACTGATGGCAAATGGGTTGTAGCCTACACTCGTAAAACCAGACGACTGTTATCTCACTCCTTTAGACATACCGATAATCCGCTATTGGCACTGGGACGACTCGGATTAATCACTGTTATCGACGACAAACTGTTTCATACCTTTGTTTTAAGCGAGATTAAAATTCATTAATAACAAGCTCTCCTCGATGAAGCAATGCAAGATCTGATTGAACAGTAGTCTTCTGGGTTGCATCTGGGTTTATCAAATGGTTACATGCTAAGCTCTTTCGAAGACAGAGAGGTATATGTTTGTCGAACATCAGAAAGTTGGTAGCAATTAATGAAAATTTTTAAGTTACTTAATATAGAATAATGATAAGGAAATTCAGCTGGCGAGTGGGCTGGACACAAACTAGTATTTTGAGTGTGTTGTTAACAAAATTGGATGATTTCATACCTTTAGAGGAAAATAAACAGAAGGATGTGGAAGTTGGTTGGTAAAAAATTGTTTGAAAAAGACATAGAGTGTAACATAAACGATACAAATTATAAGTGAAAATTTTGAGAATCAATATATTATAAGTGAAAATATAAAGAAAAGACATTCAATATTTTGCCTTCTTCAAAGAAAGTATTGGAAGGAAAAGTTTATATAGCATGCAATGCAATTATATGTATGGAAAGATATCATATAATTTATTTCCCTTAATGTCCTTTTCTTTTTGGTATTAGATAAACGTTTCACATTTCATTCCTTCTATATGCAATTGGATAAAAGGAAACCAATTTTTTTTATACTATTTCTGTAAATGTAAGGTTTCTAGTTTTAGTAATTCCATAATTTTTTAGTATTTACAAACTAATTGCATATTATTAAGTTTATAGAATTAGAAAATTGTATTAAAAAATTAATTAAAATTCTACCAAAAAAAATTAATTAATTTGCATTCCTTTTATATTACAAAAAATGGTAATCAAAAGGTTTACCATATTTTGTTTTCTTCACAGGAGTTCCTCTATCCCTTCTATTATAAATATATCTACTCATTAGTTGTATGACCACAAATTACTCAAAATAAATTATTAAAAAAATTCATATTTATTCTCCTTCACAAGGATTCTTCATCAAAGAGAGATTTCATACAAAATGGCAGCAAAAGCAATTTCCTTTGCTCTTTTTCTTGCCATAACAATGGCGTTCGCAATCCAACTCTCACATGTTCGTAGATGTTCTTTATATTATTTTTACGTTGTACATAATTATGGAGACATAGTAGTCTCTGTGTTGCCTGTCATATTTACAATTTATGTCATACTATGCAATTTACCCTTTTTTTATCTCTCTCTAAATAAAAAGATTAGTAGTCTCTCAACAGAATTTAATTATTTTTTCATAAACTCGAATGCAGACTGGTGGAGAAGGATCACTTACAGCAGATCGTAAGTATTATTATTTTCATATAAAATTTCTTTTATTATATTAGTCCATTGACTCGTTGTGTCGATGTCTCTATTATTATGATGGTTGATTATCTATAATGTTAAATCATTTATATATTTTTATGCAGAATGTCCGGGAGCGTGCGAATTTAGGTGTTCGGCGACGTCGCATAAGAAGCCATGTTTGTTCTTCTGCAACTTGTGCTGTCAGAAATGTTTGTGTGTTCCGTCTGGAACATATGGGAACAAAGAAGAGTGTCCTTGCTACAACAATTGGAAGACCAAAGAAGGAACCCCTAAATGTCCTTAGAATATTTATTCTTTTAATTCAAAAAAATATGTAATTTTCGTGATCGATTTCCTCTTCCATATTTACCTCAAAATATTCACTTATTATATGATCAAAATTCAGATAACTGCCGGATGTGCTTTTTGTTTGAATATTATTGGAAGAAGATGTTGTATGAAGTAATAATGATAAATAATGGGGGCTTTATGTTTGTCATGGTCACTGGAAAAAATATTATTTTATTTTGTTGCTAATCGTATAACTGTAGATTATTTTTACTTTGCTAACACCCACTTCATCATTGACACATGGCTAAACTGTAATTTTTTTTATTTGGGTTATTATTAAAGTTATACGGTTGATACTGTAGCATAAGAGAATAGCTAACCTAGATTTTCTATCCGGGAAAATTACAGTTATACGGTTGATAACTGTAATTTTTTTTTATTTGGGGCGCGGTCAATAATCAACGAATTGTGAAACCACACGAGGAGTTATACCGGAAAAGTCAGTTGTATCGTATTTTGTTATAAAATCACGATTCAAACATTTTCTATCATTCTAACCGCCTAACGGTTTGGGGCCGTTATCTGGTATTTTTCGGTCCGAGCGACCGATATGGTAAAATTTCTCAAACATTTTAATATCTGGATAGTGGTTGTTGCTAGACGAGAGGAATTAGAAGTGGATTCAACCTAATTTTGCTATCCTCTTCGCCACCCAAATCGTGAGGATGTGGTCAGGTGCTAGACGTTGTTGGATCTTTGCCATTGTTGCAGGGATACGACGGTAATTTTATTCAACGGTCACGAATGACTTAGCACTCCATCAAATTACGCACAATCCTACAAAACGTTCACACAAATGTGATGTAAGCATATCATAGCTTATTCGGATTCAACAATTTCAATAACTTACTTGATTTTATACACCCTTTTAGTTTTAAATTAGATCGAGCCAAAGTTGGTAAAAAATGGATGGCCTAGTCAACCTTATAATTATGAGACTCACTTAAATTTTATAAATTTTTCATGAAAATTTTTGATTATGCTTTCTAACCAAGGTTGTCAACCCGCGGGTTGACCTGGACTCGGTCGAGGTAGTGGGTCAAGGCACCCGTTTTAGCGCGGTTTAACCCGAAAATATGGAAAGAGTCATTATATTATACTTATCCTGATAAATTATATCAATTCTCATCTAAAATATGAGTTATAACATATAATATCCCACTAAAATAGCATGTGTTACTTATATCCAACATATAGTGAAACTTCACACACACTTGTATAACATCAATATTCAAATGTTCAACTTAGGATTCCAAAGATTAAGTTAGGCCAAAAGAAAATTCGAAAAATAGGCGCATTTCACAAACCAAAGAAAAAAAATACAATTTGACCTCCAACCCGATACCTTGTAGCGGTCGACCCGGCGGGTGCTTACAACCCGTTTTTCTTACCGGACCAGGGTCAAAGTGGGTCGACCCGCGGGTTGACAACCCTGTTTCTAACTTATATATTTCATATTAAGATAATTAACTTCCCACACAATGCGTAAAATGGTTTAACCGTATGGATTAAATCTTACAACTAGTAACAAGCTCAATCAAATTATGTTGGAAATCCAACACCAAAGACAAATCTCTCGTTCTAAAATCCATGAAGCTAAACGACACCTAAGTTCTTCCCCATCGCAAATCATTCATTGGGAGAAGGAAATCCAGCTGTGGATATTGGTCTTACAAACACTTCTATCTTCCAGTGATTTCTGTAAACGAGTTCACTTGGCTTCCCAGCAACAAAAACCCTGCACCTTCAGAACCTGAACCTACAGGAGGCCACATAAAACCAGGCCTTTCCGGTGGAAGTTCAGGTGCTGCAACTTCCCTTCCCAGAACTTGAATAACATTCTTCATAGTTGGCCTCTTAAACGGATCAGGATGGCAACAAGCAAGACCCAAACTAAGCACAAAACCCATTTCTTCCTCCACAAAATCCCCCTTCAGCCTGCAATCAGCCGCATCAATCAGCTTCCCAATCCCATGAAGCTCCCAAACCCAGTTCAATATGCTTCTGCTAGCATAACCATCTTGGTCCAATTGGCCTCCAGGTCTCCTCCCACAACAAACTTCCAGCACCAAAATCCCAAATGCATAGACGTCGCTCTCCAGAGTCGCTCTCCCAGTTAGAAAAATCTCTGGTGCCATGTACCCTAGTGTCCCCGCCAAGTTCTTGGTGGAATGGTGGGTTTGATCCGCCTGTTTGATGGTTCGAGCCAGGCCGAAATCGCCCAGCTTGGCGTTGAACTCGGAATCCAACATTATGTTGCTCGCCTTGATGTCCCTGTGGAGAACCCTTTTCTCGCAGCCGCTGTGTAGATACTCCAATGCCCGTGCCACTCCTGATACTATGTTCAACCTCGTTTCCCATCTGATGGACGACGACGACGACGATTCGTCGTCGTCGAATACGAGTTTGTCGAGGCTTCCGTTGGGCATGTACTCGTAGACGAGAAGGTATTCTTGCCCTTCATGCGCCCATCCAATTAGTTTCACCAAATTCTTGTGGTGGAGATTTCCGATTGTTGTTACTTCTGATATGAACGCTTGCTTCACTTGACTCGTTACTTTTTTGGAAACTCTCTTCACAGCGATCTCTCTGTTTCTCAGGTTCCCCTTGTAGACAGTTCCAAAGCCACCTTTGCCAAGCTTGTTCTCGTGATTGAAATTCTTGGTCGCGTCGATGAGCTCCTTCACTTTGAACTTCAGGGGAGCCATGGAAGATACTTGAATTGCCTCTTCAATACTTGGATGACCTTCATTCTCTGTTTTCTCTCTGCCCAATTTCCTTCTCTTCTGATAGTAGATGAACCCAACAATCCCGAAAATCAAACCCAAGATTCCAATCGAAAGAAGAACCCAAACCCAAATTGACCGAAACCACCCATCCCCAATATCTAAACCAGCAAAATCCCACGACAGAATACAATTCTGTTGAGCATTTAGCCGGCCTGTGGAACCTGAGAATCCCACATGAACAACTTCAGGAAGATGAACAGAGAGATCAATCGACTCCCAAATCACAACTCTTTCCGAGACAAACACCGTCAAGTTACTGCCGTCGTAATGAACACGGGCCGTGACGATATCGGACGCGGACAAATTGACGCCGAATCCTGACAAGGGTTCCTGACGAACAGAGTAAACTCCGTTAATGTCCAGCCCAACATGGTTATCATCCAAATCTTCAGGGTAACTCTTCCTGGTGTCGAATTCGACCGCCACGACGCCGCGAGACGACGACCCGTTGGTGATTGAGTTGACGACCCCGAGCCACTGCCCGGAGCTGTTTTCGGGCAGGGCCGGGTCTTCCGCGAGGATGAAAGCCATGCCTTCCCCTGGAGGTTGAGTCTTGGGGTTGATTTGGAGGACGAAGGTGGTGGTGAAAGTTGCCTTGACGCGGCCGCGGTTTTTGTGAAGCCGAAAGGGTTTTCTGTAGCAGATTCTTCCCGACATGTTGGGGATGAAATCGGGAGTGATCTGAATTGTGCCGGCGGTTATGTAAGCGTTGGATCGACTGAAGTCGTTGGTGGAGTTGTCGGGAAAGGAAGTGTAGTTGAAATGAAGGGGAGTAGATGGGGAAATGGGTATGGTGAGGAAAAGGATGAAGGCAGTCGCTGCGAGCGTTAATGGGGAATTGGTTTCTAGCATCATTGATTGAGTAAATAAGTATGGTATATGCGGGGAGACGCGCCATTGAAGCTCTGTTTATAGAGGGTTTCACTCTCTGTTCTGTTCTTGATGGTGTAAATGGTCAACTGTTCAAAGGTTAATCTAAAACAACATGTTTTGATCTTTGATTAGAAGTATAATATCTTCTTAGTTACAAGTTGACAAGCAATCTCAAGTGACGTTTGTGAATTGCTGTATATGTAAGCTGGTAAGTGGTCAATTTTATGTAATGGAGTTTGTAACCAATTATGGATTGACTTTTTTTCCATCTCCCCAACTCAATACATTCGAGTGACTCCTTTTGGAGGAGAACAGAGGCTCCCACTTAGCTTCATCAGATTCTTGTGGGGAAGATTCCCAATTGTTCACAAATTCGTGCTTCCCCTGATGAGAAGATTGGCCCGTAAATCTCTTTATTGCGACGGTTTGGAAATTCAGGATTCAGTCTATAGACTATCGCGAACCCTCACTTACTTAGCTCGTACAATCAAAATTACTAATCCGAGTGGAATTAGGATTGTGACGTACAAAAGAACATAGTGTTCATCCACATCTGAGCTATAAAATCCCATGATTTAACTGTGCTCAGCTTTGCATACTTGCTGGTCAATCCTGAAAACCGCACGAACACTTTCCTGCCGCGAGTAATCGGAGAGATCGATTCGTTCGGACAAGATGGTTTTCCTTCCTCCTTTTTTCTTGATGAACACTCTTAAATTCCTGCTATCGTACTGACGGATACTCTGATATCATCTCTGTCCGAAAGATGGATTTTTTTTTTTCCAACGGGACTTGCCTGATTGAATTTACTGTAATGTGGATTCTTCCTTGTGTCGAACTCATTAGCGATAATGTGGTCTCAGGTTCGCTTTCGGTTGTCTCATTGACAATCCTGAGCCATTTCCAGTGGCTGTTGTCAGGGAGAGTGAAATCTGCAGTTACTATGAACAGCATGCCTTCGCCTGCTTAATTTGTTTGCCCGGCGATGTTGATGATGAATGTGCAGTTAAAGCTTGCTCTGATGCGACCCCAGCGCCTGAATCTCTTCCCCCACAGCTTGAGAGGGTGTTTGCACATAGCTCTTCCAGACAGGTAGTTCAAGGAAGATCCACTCAGAGCTGGCGTGACTTGGAGAGTCTCCAGGAATATGGAGGACTAGATTGCCGCCTTGTCCGCTGGATTTGAAAGTCGAGAAGCTGAGTTGAAGAGATTCTGCTGCTGCGATGAAAAGGGTTGCTAGCAGGATGAATTTGATGAAACTCCCAACTCTGTTACACATTACTGTAACAGGCCTCGAGCCTAGCCAAAGCCAAGCTGGGAAAGATTGAATAATATGCCAGAAACTCCAACTCTGTTACACATCATTACTGTAACAGACTGGATATGAGCGAAGTATGTAAACAACATCTTCGTGTTGATCTATCTAATGCTTGAAGAAACCCGCGTCCTGGCGTAAAATGAAAGGCATCAATGCATGCTTCCTACCTACACCCACTTTCAACTATGGTAGCTGAATTGCTCTGAACCAGCCAGGACTCAGGAGTTCTTATAAGGAATTGCAGAAAGAAGAAAGGACAAGTAACTGTACACACAATTGCAGTACGAAATGATACTGGTAATACATATTCTTGCCTAAACCCTTGATTCTGGTTTCCAGAAGACGTAATATTCTGCCGATGAAGTACTTATGTCATGCACGGAGCATCTAATTCCAAAGAGCATAACTGGCGGGAATCAACGAGCTTTAGTTCCTGCTGGGAGCATTACTTACCACGAAATGAAATAGTGAACAAACAGACAGTTGGAAGATTGAAGCCCATTTTGGCTTCAGACAAGAAACCAAAATAAGGTGAGGAATGGTTAATAAGTGATGGGCAGAGACAAGAACAGGCATTTTCGACATCATAGAGAGAACACTGAATTTCTACAGGCATCAATTCAAAACAGTCCTTGGGTCAAAACAGCTATCTGGGTTACAGAACGACACTCTCCACAGTCTCTTACTAGTCACTAGCATCCATGGCAGAAAGGCTTTTGTCAAGCAATGGAACGACGGCATGATCATGGATTTCAATCCCTCAAAGACACCATTTTTTGGCCTTATTCTAGTTGGATTTTCACTCCCCACAGACTTGCTGTTCAACGGAGATCCCAAGACGGCCCATTTTATAATCGCCTCAAAATTTCCTCCATTTGTCACTCTCCAAAAGACCTGCAATCTCAAGGTAAACCCAACAGGGAGCTGCATCAGCAACAAAAACCACCACCTGGATTGTAGTGTTGGGCGCAAGTTTGGAGGGGGGAAAAAATGGATGCCAAAGAAGAGCCCAAGCTCCAACATTTCAGCCACCAACATCCCTTCACCCGATCCATCTCGCCGGGGAACATCGTCTGCAATGGCTGCAACTTGGGGATCGCATCAGGGAAAGACTACTACGCCTGCAGAACCTGCAATTCATTCTCCCTCCACAAGGTATGCTTCCACTTGCCCAGAACCACCACCCACCCTGCTCATCCCGACTCCAAATTGACCCTCGCCGTGTCTCCGCCGGAGTCCTCGGCCGCCGCCCAAGTGAGATGCAAGGCCTGCACGAAGAGCATCAGTGGGTTTTACTACAGCTGCGGCGGGACGTTCTACCACAACCTCTGCCTAGCTCTCCCGCTCTCCGTCATGATCTCCGGCCATCCCCACCCGCTCAAGATCCACTTCTGCCCACCTTACGATTTCAGCTGCGATCTCTGCCTCAAGCCCAGCTACAAAGGATGGCTCTACCGCTGCCGATTCTGCGAGTTCGACGCGCACATCGCCTGCGCGATTTCGCACAAGAACTCCGAGCCGGCCACCTTGCCGGACAGTCTGGTTCGCCAGATATCGAATTGTTCGCAGAGCGGTCACGAGATTATGCAGCTGCTCCCGTTAAGGCTAGGGATTCGCACCGCCGCCGCCGCCGCCGCCGGGGATGAGAAATCGGGGGAGAAGAACAGCCCCAGGCGGCGGACGTCGGCCGATCAGGAGGAGAAGGTGTCGGCGCAGACAGAGCCCTTGATGAATTCCACTACGCAGCAGCAGCAGGGGAATCCCGCCACTCCGCCGGGGAAATCGCCGGTGTCTGGATCTAGGGTTTCGTCCGTGACGGAGGTTCCTAGCTACCAATTCAGCGACATGTGCTTCTCGATCGACCTTCACAAGTCTTACTCCGACGGCAGCCATCTGGGGAGCAATAATGGTAGGGAGAGGAAAGTGATTCCCGAAGCGACGGTGGCGCCGGCTCCACCGGCCTTCGCCGGCGGGGGCCGCGGCGAAGCGGGGAGTAAGAATTGGGGCGATTCGCATAAGCTCCTCCACAACAACGCAAATGGGAAGCCGGCGAGGAAGGATGAGAAGAAGATAGCGAATGCTTATGGGATCCACGGCAGCGGAAAGAAACCGAGCTGCATCAGTGAGTCCGACGAGGACACGGTAAGTGTTTTGCAATTGTTCCGATCACCGTCTTCTTTTTGTTTTCTTTTTAATTAAAAAAAAAAACAATTGCAGGCTCTTAAACTTTGTTTTCTGAAAGACTGAAACACTCTAAAATTAATTATCCTTCATTTTTTTTTCTTCTTCCTAATCGGCAACAGCTGGCCGAGAGTTGGAGGCATTTGATAATTATTTGTTTTTCTGATATCTTTGTTTGAATTTTCAGGGATGCTCGTGTTGGAGGCGGCTGATAATGTTTTGTTGTTCGTGAAAAGTATTGAACAAATTGTTGGAGCATATGGAATCACCGATCTTATGAAACTGCATAATGTTGATGGATTATGTTTGATTGAATTAAATATAAGAACTTAAGTTGATACAATTCTAATAGAGTTTCATAACGATTGTATCACCATTATCGTTTATTGATCTCGGTACAGTTTCATGATCGCGCTGAAAGTGCTTGATGGATGGTCACGCGGTCATCATGGTTCTGATTCGCAAAATTGTTCAAGACTCTTGCATGCAAATCCTCTATCTTTGTATACATTTGGGCTTATACTTGTGAACATATGTATACTGATGCAAAACTTGTAATCTTTTTTTCAATCCATAATTATCTGAGCTAGAAAGGTTACTAGCAAAGCAAATTTTCTGCCCCGCTAATGACTTTCCACACAACTATTTTTTCATGGGAAAAGAAGGGCAGAAGGGGAACTAACGGTTAGTCTTTAGCTCAGGGGTGATGGTGAAGTCGCAGTTTGTGCAGCAGTAAAAAAGCACAGGGGCTTTGAAAATTTGAGAACGTGGGAATTAACCTTAATTTTTACTGGGAATTGTCTTGTGGAAATTGTCTAAAATTCCATGTATGGAATGAGCTGGGATTGTCAATTTTTGAGGGTTAGGGGGGCCGTAATTTAAATCCCACGAATGTGCGTTTCCTGTCCTATTTTCATGCCCAATTACCAGACCGCATTTGCTCATCCGAGCGTGGATTTTTACCCAATTCTAACATTATATTTCCATATCCAAATGACCCCGTATTGGTGTTGCACACTAATGTAGTAAGGTTGTTATATTGGTTATTTTTTCCCCGTTGAATCAGATCTTTTTCATTTCTTAGCAAATGATCTGATACAACGAGATGGGTCTGAAGTTTTTGAGATGCTTTGCTGTAGGGATCTTAGGTATAAAGTGACATTGACTCCACTTAGCACTTAGCAGTCTATTGTGTTGAAAGAAATCGAACACCCCATGTGTCACTTCTGGACATACTATATCAATATGTCAGGTTCTCTTTAAAAAAAAAAAACTAGTTGTAAATCCATCAAGGATTGGATCTTTGAAAGAATACATACCAAATATGGCTTCCCTAACATCATCTACTGTCACCTCAAAAATCAAACTAGCTTGCTGCTCCTGCATCAGTATCTAGGGCTGGTAACCGGTTCGGTAACGGTTAACCGGTTACCGAATTAACCGGTTACGGTATACCGACTGCCTCGAAACCACGGTCGAATGCCGATACCGGCTTGTAGCCGGTTAACCGGTTACCGAACCACCGGTTATCGGTACCAAACCGGTAATTACCGAAACGCCGAGTCAAGGGGAGCAAAACACATTTCGGTTCGGTTAACCGGTAAGTAACCGGTAACCGATTGTGGGCAGAAGGGTGATGGGAGGCAGGCAGCAGCTCTCGGCAAATTTTTTTAAAAATTCATCTTAATATCTTTTTGAGCAAGCGCTAAAGTAGCTCCTAAAAGTACTGTTTTGTTTTTTTTTTATATATTTTATGTACTCAATAATGTAAGTCTTAACTCTTATTAAAAATATTAAGAGTTGTTATAATTTATAACATTACAATTGTCATTTGTCAAACCATAATTGATTTATAAGTTATAATAAGTTCAAACTTCAAATTCTGAAATTCATTAAGTATCATCAAATATTGAAATTGAAATGGACGATAATCAACATAATTGTCAATCAACCAAAGCGCATAATGATTAATGACAATGTCTAAAATCTAAATTCACACAAGTTCAAACTTCAAACTTAATAATAAAAATGGATCTCATCTTAGAAGTACCCAAATAACACAACATAAATAAACGCATAAACTAGTTACTAGCTAGCATCTCATGCTCCTCCTTCTCCGATAGAACTTGTTGTCCCACCACCAACATTAGCATATCCTTTCTTCTTCAAAGTTTTAAGAAGAGTAACGTTGGGATCGTCATCGTCACTCTCACTCATATCATCACTCCCAGTCTCCTCGGAATCTTCCTCCTCCTCCTTGTCCTCCTCAACAACCCCATCAGGTAAGCTATGTGCTCTAACTTCAGTAGCAGTTTCCACTCGAGCATGGAAAGTATTAGCCGCTAAAACAAAAAACACAAATATTAATGATTTAAATATGGAATGGCTTAATTAGTTAATTATTAGTAAAGAGTATATACAATAATACAAATAAGAAGAATGAATTGAATTCTTACCATTCTCAAAGTCGAATGTCTCCTGATCTTCTTCCTTATCATTCAGTTCATCTACAGTCTTTCCACTTTCATACCTTATCCAATCTTCAGCACAAATCAAGGCCTCTACAATGTTTGGGCTCAAAGATGATCTGAAAGGACTAGGAACTCGACCTCCACAACTGAAAGCGGACTCCGAGGCAACAGATGATACTGGAACTGCTAATATATCCCTAACCATCTCTGCAAGAATGGGATATCTAACACTGTTCCGAGACCACCACTTCAGAATGTCAAACTTCCGATCATCAAGCTCCTCGTTAACAGCATCACCAACATCTCTCAAATATGACTCCAACTCACCAGATACTCTACCCCCCCCCCCCCCCTCTCAAGTTGCTCCTTTCTCTTCTACTGGAACCGAGCTTCAAATGCACCTCCCAAAACAGAATCCTCTCCACTAGTCACAATATCTAGAGTAGTCTGAGTAGTAGCTTCGGAATCAGAATGTGAAGATGCATACTTCACCTTGTAGACCTCGAACAATAGTATCATCTCTTTCTTCACCTGATCTGCCAAATCTTCCCCTTTTGACTTTCCATACATCTCTTCCAACATCATAGTCAAATAGTATAGTTTACGTCTTGGATCAAGCACACAGGCCATGTAAACTATCCTATTTATTCTAAGGTTATCCTCCTCATCATTAGCATCATTCTCAAACCAATACTTTCTCACCTTTGCCTCTATTCTTTCTGCCATTCTTTGTATCTGTTCATCTGCATCCTTCTTCAAAGTAGCAATCACTTCATGAATATCAACAATGGCTCTGCAGAAAGTATGTGCAGTGACATATAATGTACCTGATACAATGAAAAAATGTAAGTGAGAAATCATAAACTTTAACTTTAAGAAATGAATTTTAAAATTTTATAGTTCATTCACATACCTGATACACGAAGAGTAAGATCATAGAAGAACTTCAGGTATTTCATGAGACGCCTAATGCTGCTCCAATCTTCTCTAGATGGAAGACCCTTCTTGGAGTCCACATAGTCTCGAAAGGAAGCATCAGTAGGACTATCATACATAAGAGAAAACACCTTCTCAAACCTCTCTGCAGACTCCAACATCAGATAGGTGGAATTCCACCTAGTCGGAACATCCAAAGACACAAGTCTTCTACCATCCATCTCTAGGTAGTCGATGCTAGACTTGAACTTTGCACTCCGAGCTGGTGATGACTTCACCCATTTCACACAATCCCTTACCCTCTCCACAGCAACTCCAACCTCTTTCAAACCATCAGAGACGACCAGATTGATTATATGTGCCACACATCTATACTGCAGATACTTCCCATCTAGCAAATCCGATCCCCACCCTTTCAGTTTTGTTCTCATATAGTCAACAAGCACATCATTGGAAGTGGCATTATCCATTGTCATGCAAAACAGATTCTTCACTTTCCATTCTTGTAGACATGCTGCCAAAGTATCTGCAATATCTCTCCCTGTATGACTGGTAATGGGAACAAAACAAATAATCCTCTTCTGCAGTTTCCAATCAGCTCCAATAAAATGTGCAGTCACACACATATAATTCTGGTTATTATCAATAGTCCATGTATCTGTAGTGATAGAAATCCTTCCTTTGCACTTTGAGTTAAAAAACTCAATCAACAACTCTTTCTTCTCCATAAAAATGACATAACAATCAGATCTAATTGTTTGCCTTCCAGGTATCACAAACAAAGGCTGTGATACTGCCATAAATCTCCTAAATCCTTCCCGTTCAACAAATCGAAACGGAAGCTCATCCAAGATTATCATGGTAGCTAATGCATGTCTAGCTTTGTTCTGATCAAATTTCCATAGAGTAAGAGAGCCTACCTCACCAGTCCCACTAGCTTGATAGTTTAATACCGACTGCCCACTAGATTCCTTCGACCTCCTCTCGCACATCAGATGATGGTTTTTCAAACCAGAAGTGCCATTGTTGGTAGAATGAACTTTGATCAGCGTCCCACACCGTTTGCATTTTCCAAATGGATAGTCATCCACTAGCACCTCATCATAAGGGATCCACCACTTAGACGTCTTCTTCCTCTTACCCTTGTCAATTTTCTTTTGCACACCAGGTACCTCACTAGCAACACCAGTAGCTGTAGTAGTAGCCGGCTTTGCTTCAGATGGAGGTGGATTTGCTGGAGATGGAGGTGGATTTGGTGCAGATGGAGGAGGTGGATTTGGTGCAGTGGAAGGTGCACTCGTTGAAGCCTTCCCTTTCTTTTTCTTAGAAGAGCTTTCTGGACGAGGAGGTAGCGAACCAGCTTTCTTTGATTTTTTTCGTCCTACAAAAGTACAAGAAATGGTAACATAATCAGATAATCTCATTAACTTCCCATTAGACCAACACAAATCACAAATGGTAACATAATCTCATTACTAACTTTCCATTAGACTAAGTGACTAACAGTCTATTACTCTATTTAAGTCAAGATGATGCTGACCACTAATCAGTGCAGTGCCTTATTTGGATTTCAATTGGAAAACAACCTCCAGTATGTGACAATTATGGAAGAAGAAAAGCTTTTACAGCTAGCCAAATTATCAATGAAATATATACTGTTTGCATCTCTGCTCATGTTTCTTAGGGATATAATTAAATTCACTAATTCAGTAGCCAAGTTAAAGTGTTAAACATCACATTCATTCACAATTTCTGAATGTCACATACATTTTTTGATTTTCTAATGATTCAATGTCAATCTTCTGGCTGGCTGCTGCTGTTCACAGTGCGGCTTGGTGGCTGCCTCCAGGCCGCCTCTGTTTAGCCTCCAGGCCGCCTCTATTCGACACCAACACCAAAAGTACAAAATTACAAACACATTCATCTCAAACAGGAGGGGTAGGGACTGGGGGAAGAAGAAAGATGAAGGCAAGAGAAGGAGAAGGAGACTTACAGAGCGGCGGCGACTGGGGAAGAGGAAGGCGTCCGGCAAGAGTGGCGTCGCGGGGCGGCGGAGCGGCGTCGGCCGTCTGCAGAGTCGGAGAGGGAGGAGAACAGGGAGGGAAGGGTGGAAGGCGGCGGAGCGGCATCGCGGGGCGGCGGATGGGCGATGGGCGAGGCGGCCGCTGCGACTGCGAAGTCTCTTCTCGGCGGCTGGGTGGAGACTGGAGACGAAAGACGATGGAATGGAGAGTGGACTGCTGGATGGAGAAGGCTTCTAGGGTTTTTAGGTTTTTTTTTTTCACCATCCGTCCCTCCCAAAACGCAGAGTTTTGTCCCTCACGGTATCCGGTTAACCGTCCCAGCGACGGTATTTACCGTGTGGGGAGGCGGTATACCGAGGCGCTGTTTTTACCATTCGACTACCGGGTTTTTCGGTTATCGGTATAACCGGTAACCGCCGGTTACCGGTTCGATTACCGGTTATACCGATAACCGGAAAACCGATTTCCAGCCCTATCAGTATCCCCTTAATTCTCTCTCTAATTTTTTTTCATTTGGGATTTGGTAATGGAAGCTGGCAAAGTTGTGAGACAAATCCACCATAAATTCTTGATAAAAAAATTAACTAAGCAAACAACGTGTAATCTTCCAAATCCATTATGCAACAAATCAATCATAAATCCAACAGTTTTTAAAACCCAAAACCTTCATTTTCAAATCCAGCAACCAAGCGAATCCTATAAACCTTTTCCTTTCGATCTCATCAATTCATATCCACAACCATCAATCTTATGTCTTTGTGGAGGGCGAAGTTGACAATCACGCTGCCAAGTTCATTGGGTTGCACTCTCCAAGTGTCACTCCACTCCACCCACAATAGACACTAGTGCTAATTAGTTCTCTCCGTTCCAATAGTAAAAAAATTTCTCAAAATAAATTTAAAATTTTCCTGAAAACCCAGAAATCCAAACGATGCCTGTTAGAAAAAAATTCTCGTAAGTTGTAGTGTTTGAAAAGTTATTCGAAATATAAAAAATTGCTCCAATCAGAAGACAAATCACAAAATTACGACTATCCAAATTTTATCAAAATCATAAAATAGGCCCATTTGGTGTAGCAAACAACCTAGTTTGGAGACAAAAGCGGCAGTTTGCGGCTACATATATATGAAAAGTTATGCAAAATAAAAATATATTGTATCGATCGGATAACCGAGTGAAAAGTTTGATACCTCTATTAAAGTAGTGAAATCCACGAGTAAGAACCTTAGACTCTAGAAATATGTAGTTAGTGACTTTCTTCTTTGTCAACAAATAATTTATTTGAAGTAGTAATTGGTATGAGCGACATAAATAAAATTATGCACGTCACAATTGTACGTGGGCACCGGGCCGTGCCGCCCACGGGCTAGTACGACACGGCACGGTTAGAGCACGACACGAGCACAAAATAAATGGGCCAGCCCGGCACGAGCACGAATAATTTATGGGTCGTGACGGGCCTAAACTTCATGGGCACAGGCACGAGCACGGGCACGGCACGGTATATAAGTGGGCCGTGTCGGGCCTAATATTTTTGAGACTTTATTGAGTATAAGAACGGACATGACACGAAAATAATATTTATTGATAGAAAATAAATATAAAAAAATATAGGTTCAAATATTACAAAACACAAGTAGAAAAAATAATTATTTGTTGTTGTTAGAAGTGTCATAAAGATATATACGTAATTACTAACATAAGTAAAAATGGACAAAGAATTAAACATATCCAAATCACACTCGCTATAGTTTCAATTTTCTTTCCCCCCTGATTTGTTACTTTTCTCAAACATTATCGATAAATACTATCTTTCTCCGTCCAATTTTCACCTTCTATTTCATTATCTCTTTTGTTTTCGTCCTTTTCATTAAACACGAATACGAGTATGACACGAGCACAAATAGGCCCGGTACGATTCGAACCGTGCCTGGGCCTGAGCCGGGCCTAGCAAAGTTGATAAATGGGCTTGCATGGCACGACACGAAAACTAACGGACCGTGCCAAGCACGGCACGAAATAAATGGGCCCGAAGCGTGCCCGTGCCCGTGCCGGCCCAAACACGGCCCAACGCCCATGTACAGTCATAATTACTAGTCAGATCAATGTGACACAAAGAGAGAGGTGTCAAAACCACTATATTCCTCCAAATTTACAAGAAATATATTGTAAACGTTGATAAACTTGCATATTCAATAATGATAAAATTGCTTTTGCGGGTTCGGTCACAACCCATCTCTCACCTGATTGGACCTGATTCAAACAAAAATGTAGAGGAATATTAAACTATAATAGTACCAATTTGTTAATAAGCGATTAAATCATTATGAAATCAAAACACCTCCCCCACTCAATGTTTGTCCCTACTCCTGTTACATACTATGCTCTTTCTTGTCGTTGAGCAAGTTTGGTCCTGCTATAGTTTTACAGAATCAGCTTCTGCATTGAGTTTTTAAAGAATTACTAAAAAAAAAAAAATAGTTGAATGTTTGGCTGAAAAACTGTTGGAAGTGTTTTTTAATATAAGAGGTCAAATTACTAAAAAGTATCCCGATATAAAATATGAATAAAAGCTCTAAGAAAATAAAAATTAGCCAAAATGGATCTTGTTAGATTTATTTTATATTGAATAATATTACTTTTTCATTATTTATTTTCAAAATGAAATAAAATTATATTTTCGAAAATAAAATTATATATGATAAGGATAATCTTGTATTTTCAAAATAGTTTTTTTTTGCTTTTATGCTATACAAAATTACTTTTCAATTTTTCAAGAGTCGAGGTTTTAGAGGTGTTTGGACATGCTTCGCCTTTTGGAACAGAAAAACACTTCTAAAAGTCGAGCCAAACATTGACATTATTCCAAATAGGACAGGGAAACGGTGCAGTATGGTCCAGATCAGACCATATATATGGTCTATGGTCTAGATCAAGAGGTTGAAGTATAGATCACATCACAGACCAGATTACGTACTATACAGCTCAGACCAAACCACGCATGTGACTGTGAGGTCTGGTCTGGTACGGTCTGGTCCAAATAGACCATAATGAACGAGAAATGAACAAATTGTTTAGTCAATCACACATAAAATGGAATTAATAAATGAGAAAAAAAAGTTTTGTTTTGCCCTAAAACATAAACTCCAACATGCATAAGAATTTCGATGCACTAAATCTCAGTAAACAACATAAACACAAAGTCAAAGCATCCCAACTTGCACCATAACATCATAAACATTAACATAATATCATATGGACACATGATCGTCTCAACTCTCTTTTGAAATGTGGTTGTGAATGCAAGAGGAGACAAGTTTCTCAAACTAGGGTTGAGACTTGGGTCTAGTTGGAGGAATTGCGAGAGTGGTCAAGTGACCTGCTAACATGTATTGATAAGTCGATTGGGTCCACGGTTTGGTTCGGTAAACCGCAGTCTAGACCAGACCAAGAGATCAGAACATTGTATAATACAGACCATGGACTGGATCAGACCATTCTTAACGGTCTACGATCTGGTTTGGTCCATGATTTTTCCAACCTTCTGGTCTATTTTTCCTGCCCTAATTCTAAACTGGGGTACGTTGGAAACTCAGAGATTTTGTATAGTCTCATAGCTTCACCATTATGTGTTCAAGCTCCGACTCACGGAAGCATATTTGATCGGCGAAATTTCCGAACAATAACTTCGGAGAAGTTTACAAGATCCTGTTGTGATAAATTCTTAACGTTCTTTCGCTTAGGTAAAATAATAATCTAGCTATAACTTTACAGCAAATTGATTTTTTGAAAGTTAAAAAAGTGATACGCCACTTAATATTAATAGACATAATCGAAAAATTATAACCTAACTGATTAAAATGTTGAGCTTAATTATTTTTAAAAAAAAGTGTTATAGAATCACTGACTTTTCGTTAATACTGCAACTCTGGTCTCTGAAAGCAACATTTGTTGATCGGCTAATTTATTGGGAAGGAAAGGAACGTCTTTGATAGCTGTAATTGTAGTTAGATGTCATATATGGAGTGGAAGGATGCTGTATATATGGTATGCAGCCGGCCAGGCAGGCAAAGCTGAAATACTAAATTACTAATAAGCAAGGATTGAAAAATCTTACTGCACGTATTGCTGTTTCGACAAGGAATTTTTTTTATCAAAAGTGAAATTTGTAGATGATATTTAATGGTATAACGATTGAACCACAATTAAATCGTGATTTCAACATCATTTTAGGTACGACATTTTATCCTTGCTAATAAGAAGTACGCAATATTTGTTGGGTCTGGCCGGCCGGCCATAGTTGTCCCATGGCACTCCTTCTTTTCCATTTCCTCAAAATCTGTTGATTATTTTTCATATATCGTTATTACAATAAAATGAATATTAATAACCTCCAATATTGTTAATTAGATTAGTTTAATAGTGTTTCTTTTTTCGGGGGATGTATTTTTTTTTTAGGGTGTGGGATGTTATAATTAATAGCTCGAATGTTTTAATTTATAACGTTCCTTAATGGCCTGTTTACTTTATTTTTGTTTCCTGTTTTCGAGAAAACAGTTGATGAAAACAACATTTTGTCGTTTCCGAAAACAGCAGGAAGTTGCCACTTTCCGTTTTCATAGTTGAATATGAAAACAAAACATAACGAAATGTAAACAAGTCTTCTCATTTCGGTTGCCAAATTTATGATATGAAAACAGGAAACAGGAAACGAAAATGGAAAACCAATTAAGGTTGCCAAACAAGTTTTCTCAATACGTGGGCGAAGATGCGGCAAGCAAAGGTAGGGTCCATGCATGGGAAAACCAATTAAACCATGCAATCATGATTATGCGTTGAAATTCGATCGGTTGGTATAGCCACCAAGTAGCTAGGAGCAAAAATTCTTTTGTTGCTTAATCTTATTAGCCATCACTCACTCCATAACTATATATATGGTTCAACATTATCGTAGTTATTTAGACCATGAATTAATAGAAGTTTAACGCATAATACTATATCATAATTTTCAATGAATTGACTATGGTTCTCATCAGGATCGGATATGAGATTACAGAGGCCACTGTTCTATAACAAAATGTGGCCCAAAATTTTTTCGTAAAATATAAATAATCATTAATCAAATGAATAGGTGATAAGAACTTAATTGAATCGGAGAGGAGAATATAGCAGATTTGAAGAGTAGAAACAAAGAATATAAAAATGAATATTAGATAGGAGAAAGTGACCAATTTTAAGTCTAAAGTTAAGTATGTGTTACGAACTATTTGTAATTGATTCACTTCCTTTTTCTTTTTATTTTTGGTGGCTTGCGCCTTATTATAGTTAGCGTTAAAAATAAGAGTAGTAAGAAATCTCAGCTCTTTCATTCTCTCTACAAAAACACAAGACAACGAATGCGCTCTCTTATATGGTTTGGAAAAATTATATTAAGAAAGCAATTCTTCCCTCTCATGTGGTCCATTCGTTCTTTTAGATTATGAGTAGAAATTTCTTATTATATTAGACACATAATAAAAGCTCGATACATTAATTTCCTATGTTTTAATTTATAATTAAAACCCAACACTCCATTAAAGTAATTAACATTATACATAATGTAAGACTCTGAAGTGGAAGCCCACAATAATTTGCAGGTCCTTTACAGGATGACCTCCCCGCACACCACAGGCTCTGGTTCTCATTCGTCGAAGTACATTTAATAGGTGCGAGTGGAGACAAACATTATACGACAAAACGTACGCTAATCTTTGACATATATATTACCACATGGGGCATGATAATTGACTTGAATCACCTAAATAGGTGATTAGAAATATATTACTATAACAATTACATCCAACAACAGTATATTGAGAGATATATGAAATCGAAATTACCATATTCAAGAAACTACTCAAACCGATAGAAGACCAAAGATGACGGACGGGGAAGCCAATGATCAATCATAGTATCATAGAGTTGTATAACAGCAGGCAGACCATAATGATTATGTCTGATCATTATATATTAGTAACAACACCAAAATAATCTGTATGCTAATAATTGGTAAGTAAGATTATATTCATGACAAAACCAGTTGTACCAATTACTGTAGTTTCTCTGCATGAATAATTATATCACACTTAATACTTTGTATTGCGTACAATTTTTGTTACCTAGCTTGATTTTGTTAGTCTACATATAATTACCCGATCCAGCAGTAATCTTCTTAAATACAACTTTTAATTACTGAATGTGGTCTCAGCCGTCTTTCCCTTTTACTTGCCTTTTTTTCTTCTTCTCTAGGTCAACGCAAGTACAGAGACAACAACAGCCTGCTAATCTTGACTTCTTTTGGTTAAAGCTAAGCGCATTACTGTGCTTTTGTTTAACTAATTAACGATATTCTCTCCATTCCTAACACCCATTTAGCTAATTAATTAACAAAAAGCTCCCCATATGGGAGATATTATATGTTTTTATGTAGAGGATTAAAAAAAGGGGACCGGCAGGGAATAATAAGGGTGTACACAACGAACACTTTAGGTGGCAGCCAATTGAGGAGCAAGGTGGTTAGTGCTGTATCTGTCTGTACTCCAGCTCCAGCACGGTCAAAAGATGCACAGTGTCTCTCCATTCCCATCTAGTATTTGTAAAATCGTACTATATTCCGACTACTCGGAAATTTTTTAATAACAAAGTCGAAATCGCGATAGTTAGTTTTTAGCGTTATCAAAACGATTTAACATCAGTTAAATCACAATTTCAGCACAAAATACTTAATAGTTGAGCGGTGATTGATAGTAATCCCGGCCTTTCATCTCCCTCATCTCAATCATATATATATATACTCATTCTCCATCTAATCTAAACTCTATGGTAATCAGCCACCATATATATATATAATATACACTAATTCTCGACCTCTTTAGCTAGGGGTGGACAACAAGTTCGGTAAACCCGAACTGAATTAAACCAAACCGAAACCGAATTAATGTTATTCGGTTCGGAATTTGGAAGGAAAATATGGATAGTTCGGAAACCAGTGTTCTTTCAACCGAACTGAATTTCCGACCAAAAAACCAAAATACTATAATTGCAAGCTCCAAATGGTGGATTTGTAGTTGTTTTTAGACTAATGTTTTACGACTTACGTGTTGAAAAGTTTGATTGTATCATTGATGATTGCATATATTTGCATATTTATTGTTTATACTAGGGGTAAAAAATAATTTAAAAGTGAGAAGATACAAGTAGCTTAACAAATTCGGTTTTGTGTAAAAAACCGAACCGAATTATAATTCGTTTTAAACCGATCAAACTAAATTATAATTCGGTTCGAATTCGGTTTGAGGTTTGCGAGAGAATTCGATGACCCGATATTCATAATTTCGGTTCGATCGAAACCGAACCGACCGAATGCCCACCCCTATGACTTTAGCTAGCTAGTCATCTCTTTTCCCCTTTATGATTGTAGCCATCAACCATGGAAACTATATTTAACAAAGAAAAGCAGCTGTTCAAAGCTTTTTTTAAGATCCATTTATTACTTTCATGGACATAAATCGATCGGTCCCATTAATGCATGCCACTTGCATTCGACAACAAGCTGAAACTCAGACATAAAGCTCTACATAGTATACTATATTCTTGTTATCGCACAATTGCACCTTAGAGATCCTGTTGGACTACTGAACAAGCTGGGATACTAGCAGCTGCTGGCTGGCTGCTGCACCACAGCAGCAGCATTACTACCGTTATCGGGTTGGTCCAGCAAGCTGCTAATGGATCGAGCTTTCACCGCCCCAAGCTTGGACTTCTTCTTACTAGCAGGGAACACAAATTGCGACTCCTGCTGCTGCCGCCTCTTCTCCTCCTCCTCTTCTTCTTCTTCCTTATCTTCGTCGTCAACCCCATAACTACTACTACTACTTGGCAGCACCACTGCTCCAACGTGCAATTGTTGGACGGCCAACGAGCTGATGATCATCGACGATGGATTATGCTTCGTCTTTGGTGCAGTACTCACAGTAGTTGTAGTAGTAGTGTTGCTGGTGTTGCCCAATTGACGCGGTGGACGGAGATTGCTGGTGGCCGCAGTAATGCTTCTCATGCGGCCTTTCCCCAGGTGATGCTCGCAGAGAGAGTAACCCACGAGAGTTGGCTGCGAGCACCTCCATCCCCTCCCGTTTACTCGGCTGCATCGAGACCCTTCCATCACCACTCCACCACCACCACCTCTTCCTCCTCCTCCTGACGATCTCTTCTTCTTATCGTTACTACTATTCACACCATCACCTATCCCGCAGATGTGATCAGTACTACTGTTTGATGGTCTAATGTCGAAGTAGGAGGAGGAGGAGGCTGAAGACGAGGACGAGGCCGGGGAAGATGACCAGCTGCTTCTCTTCCTGGATGGGAAGAACGGTGACAACTTGTTATTAGTAACATCATCGTTATTCTTCACATCTTGACAATGGTATTCTTTGCACCACGATGATACTGCGCAAGCCCAATGTTAACTAGTGTTACACAACACGGATTGCTGCAATGGTGCAATAAAAGTGGAAGAGAAAGATTGGACGATCATTGTTACTTATAATTACCAGGTGGTAGATGGGAAGCAGAAGCAGAAGCAGCAGCAGCATTGTTGGCATTGATCCCAAATTCATCTTTCCCATCTTTCCACGATATCTAATTAAGCAAAAAGGAAATAAATAAATAAATAAAAAAGCATATCAGAAATAAAAGGCACAGTGGGATCTAGGTGGATCGATGGATTGGATCCACCCAATCATTTCTCCCCTCTCTTTACTGCTTGTTGCTGGTGCATCGAATTTTTTTTTTCTGAAAAAAAAATTACTAAAAGAAAGCAGCTCTTGCGATCCCAGCCAGCGAAATTTAACTTTTACGAATTGCAGTTCGATCGGAATCACAGTCAGCCACGAGGCGAGGAGTAACAATCAGGAAGAAAAAGAAAAAAAATTTACAGCCAGGTAAATTTTGAGATGAATTGAAAAAGAAAGAAAAGAGGGAGGAGGAACTCACCGGGTAAATCGGGTGCGCCGGCCCAATGCCACCGGAACGAACAGTCGGGCCTGCTGCTCCACCGCCACAACAAGCAGCAGCAGCAGCAGCTTTGTTGTCATCGGAGGCGGGAATCGGCGGTCTCGTCACCGAAGCGCCGTGGCGGAGTTGCACCAGCGGAGTAGTAGCGGCGGTGGGGTCGGGATCTGGAGAGAGGAAAGAAGGAGCTGGGATTGGAACTGGAGAGAGCAAATGGAACGGCAGCGGCACCTTCCTCTTCCTGATCCTCATCGGATTTCCCTCCCCGCCACAGCAGAGAGAGATCGAGAAGCGAAATCACGAAGCTGCAAAACTCACGAGATCGATCGAGAACGCAGAAGAGAAACAAATTGATCGATCTCCCTTTCGTACTCTCTCTTTCTTGTTGAGTTTCAGTTTCCTCTGAGATTCCAGAAAAGAATCGCTGCCTTTTTTGTATGAGTTGGCTGCTGCGGCTGTGGGAGGGGAGAGGAGAGGAGGGTGATGAGGCAATTGTTGTTGCACCACAGAAAAATGTGTGAGAGAGAGAGAGAGAGAGAGAGAGGAGGAGGAGAAAGGAAGAAGAGGGAAAAGGAGAGCTGCTGGCGGCACGTGTGGGCGGAGGTGGGAGAGAAGAGAAGGGGGAGCGCACGTGCGAGCTACGGGTTGGAGAGGAGGAAGAGACAGGGTACGGACAAAGTGACAGGGTGTATGACACGCAGGAGAAGGAGGCGAGCTAGGTGGCAGTGGGGCCCGCCCAATCACAGACTCCACTTTCATCGTTTTTTTCACTTTTAATTTTAGTATGCGGTTAATCTTAATTAATAAAAAAAAAAGGTTCACATTTTTTTACCCGCTTAGGTTAAAATCATATGAAATAATGAGCTGAGTGAGTGTTGCTGAAAATTAGACGTGACACAGTTGAATATTGTGATGGCTTGGCGTGGTTGGAGCTTTGGATAAGTAGGGAAAAGGAAGTGCCAAGGAAAATAAATTTAATAAAAAATAATAATAATTTGGAGGGAAAATGACGTAAAACTGAAAACATTAATTGGATACCAAATTGGCCATCACTGGTTGGGATGATGATGGAGGTTAGGGTTGGCTATTTGGTTCCGGACTGTTTGGTTTTATCCGAAATCGGACCGTATAACCCGGACCGGGATTGGACTGAGACCGGATAGCAAACAATCCAATCTCATATTCGGGCTTAGATTTGAGGTAAAAAACCGGATAAGAGATCGCCAACACCTAAAATCAAGATCAAATTGGGACCAGACCAAATCAAGACCGGACTGTATCCAATCCAATCTTTGATCCTTATATTCCCGAAAAGACCGGACTGAAACCGGATCAATTTGGTCCAATTTAACCGGACTGTATAATCACCCCTAATGGAGGTTGATTTAAAAAAAAAATACAAATAAACAAAGGGGCATGATGGTCCTACCTCCAGCCTGACCTACAAACAAATACCCTCTTCCGCAAAATGTTTCCCTTTCCGTTCCTGTTGTTTTCCCGGGGCTTCGTTCAATTGGGTTGTTTTTATATGGGCTTTTCAATTGTTTTTTTCCCCCTAGTACTGCAATGCGCGCTTTTATCTTCGATCAACTCTTTTCTGGCCCAATTTCAGACACGAAAAATATGTCTATGATCAGCGTTGTTGAAATCGGCCCAATCATGCTATCGCATCTCTCTATCTACGTGGGGGACGGGACGAGACGAGACGGACTACCAAGTTCCGTTTGAAATGGGTATCAAATTCCGTTTGAAAAGCAAAGTTCATCCCATGTCCCAAATTGATAAGGATTAATGAGTACCAGTTATCCGACGAATAACAGGTACCCAAATTACACGTACATACCCGTCCAATTGAGAAGGCAAAAGTTCTATAGAGCTGACATAAAGCTCAATGAACGTGGGAATTTCAATTCATTGAACAGATGGAAGCTGACTGTATGTTTGTAAGTGAAATACCTGTGAATACATATATTGGGACTTCGGGAACAAAGGAAGCTGACTGTATGTTTGTAAGAGAAGCTAAAAAATTTTGTGGATCCAATTCCTTCCACTTAATTCGCCCCATTCTCGACCCATTATTTATAAATTAAATGTAATTTTATTCAAATTATTTATTATTTTATTTTTATTAGATATTTTAGATCTAACAAAGTTGTAATTAGTTGAAAATCTCCATTTTCCAAATAATTTACCTCATTTACCATGTCATATTTTGTTTCTCCATTTTTTAATAAAAAAGTAATGCTTGAAATGATTTTCCTTTAAAATATATATGTAGAGCAGTCAAAATTTTGATTTAAATCATAAAATTGTAAGATTTTACTTATTGTTCCAATGTTGATTTCACTGTAAAATATGTATATGGACATTAAAATCCTAAATTGTTTCACAGCTTAAATCTTTAAAACCTCAAAATTTTAAAGGATTTTAACAATTTTAAGGTCAACGTTGAATTTATTGAATTAATTTGAACCAAGTTAAAGTTATCATATCAAATTTTTGGCTTAGTTAACGCCCCATCAACAGCATCTAGTTCTCTCTCACTATATTAAAGACCCCTTTGCTACCATGTAAGAAAACACCAAAATCTATCATATTCAAGATGAATAAAATATTAAGATTGATCTATAATGAAGAAAATACTAGGACACTACACACAAGAACTGATAGCCCATAATAATGTACATTATCCAAGTACGTGTAAGTAATAATCTTCCTATAGCAACTTTGTTGTCGCGAGTGACTACTCTCTATAAGTTTAGATGTAAGTTAGTTTGTTTGCATTTGTGTTGAATATAATTGGAACAATAATCTTTGAGAAACTATCATTTTCAGTGATATGTGTGTTTTGTAATATTCATGATTTATCTTATTAATATTATTAGGTTTTTATTTCTGTATGAACCTTAAAATTCTACCATTTTACAATTTCGATTTGCATATATGAATGAGTCGAACCGATCGACCGACCGACACTCAGAGGTAAAATACCTTAGCTGAACTCGACCTACCATGAAATGGATATAAATATTAAAATACGCATTCCAAGCTACTATAAGTAGAATATGAGTATCGACACCAATCACCATCCAATTATAATTTGCCCATTGTCATTCCGAGCCCTAATACACTGGAAAAGTCCTTTATTTTATGGAAAGACCTCGGAATTTACTCTTATCATATGCAAAAAATGTCAAAGTTTGGTACCAAGTAAATAA
Source organism: Linum trigynum (assembly GCA_964030455.1). Lineage (NCBI taxonomy): Eukaryota > Viridiplantae > Streptophyta > Magnoliopsida > Malpighiales > Linaceae > Linum > Linum trigynum. The sequence continues at coordinate 41,016,384 of OZ034815.1, read as the reverse complement.
GGGTTAATTGCATGGTTGGTTACTGAGATTACAAAAAATGTTTAAGTTTGGTCACTCAAAATATTTAAATTCATTGGTGGTACTTTAGTTTACTGAAACCGTTCACGTTTGGTCACTTTCCGTCCAACTCTGTTAACTTTTGCTTACATGGCGGTCAACTCTAAAAGTTGACCATTAAATGTATGATGTGGTAACTTAAAAAATAATAAAATTAAATTTGAAAATTATAATCTCATTTCCAACTCATTATCACTTTTATTTAAAATAAATAAAAACTCCTAATTTCCTCTAATCCCCCAATACCAATACCCGCTGGCACCCTGCCAATCCATTATCAGCAAAGAAGAAACTCCAAATAACACAAGCCAAGAACAAACCCCAATCTTCCTCTGGAAAGCAATAACAATTTCCTTGTTCAACACAAGCTCTACGTAATTCGTATACCCAATAAGACTACAGCTGGAAGATAGGCGACTAAGACGAGGCATCTGTTTCGGCCAAAGATCCAACGATGGCTGCAAACCAGTCAATGGAGACAATGGAGGCATTTCAATATTTATATACCTCTACAGCAGTAAATAGCGAGGAAAAGAGGCTGACCTGATTTCAGGATTGCCGGAGATGTTGCGGATAAGCTGAAAGGCACAGATTCCTACAGCAACTCCCGTCGCGGCGAACAGAGAATACACCTGCGGAAAATCCAATCACCAACCACACGATTACGAACGACATAGTTTCATATCTACTCATCTACCTGCTCTTTTCTTTTCTAGCTGAGAAAGAGAGAAAACGTGCTATGAAGAAAGTGAAGGGATCTGAAAGTTCATTACCTCAAGCCTCAACCACCGATTGCCGCCGCTCATAGCTCAGATCGTCGGAAGAAATGGAGGTTGAGGACTTGAAGCTAGGGATGCAGAAAAGACGCGGAGAAGAATGGAGGGATGAGAGGAAGGAAACTTCAACTTGACAAGGAAGGAGAATTCAACTATTTGGATTGAAAGGAGGTCTTGCTCTCTTCTCCATTCTGGCTCGCCTCCACCGTTGACGAGATAATAGCCGCCTTGGGAGGTCACCGGAGGCAAGTAGTGGTCTCAAATTCTCTCCCTAGCTCTCACGGTTGTTCCCGTAGCTTCTTCCTGAGGCTGGAATTTGATTCAGCACTGGGAAATGGAGAGATCTTAAATGTTTGTCACGTCACACATTTAACGGCCAACTCTAGAATTGACCGCCACGTAAGCAAAAGTTAACGGAGTTGGACGGAGAGCAGCGGCGGATCCAGGACATAAGAGAGCACTGGGCCGCATTTGAATAAAATATTAGATACCATAAACAAAAATATATAATAATATAGTTTTCATTACAATGCCAATTGTACAAGAAGATCTTTTAATTTAATAAATTCATCAATAATATAATATCAATCCATACGGATAATATACTCTTTTTCAGAGAAAATAGATAAATAATCAACGAGATATTCATCGCTCATTTTGTTGAACAAATCAATGTTCATGTTCCATTGCTGAAAATATTCTCTCCGTGGTAGTTGTTGAAACGGCTAGGTCAACACTAGACAAATCAACCAACAAATCAATTTGTATTGTGTGTCCATTCCGGTTTCCTCCAGCTTCTCTAATAATTTTGCAAGAGAAGAAACTTCATCTTCCTCACATGAGTAGTGCATTCTCCAAAGAATGCATCTCATAGGCCATAGCCTTCAAAATCTCGAGGCTAAACTCTTGAGCAAGTTTGTAAATATTTTCTTCATCAAAACACCAGAAAGAACGGTTAGAATCTAGTGCCCCACTCAATTGAGGCAATTTAAATGATAACTCAGCACGTTTGTAAATATTTTCTTAATCAAAAAAATGGAAAGTAAACCAGCTCGACGGGCTGGCGGAGAAATCCATTTTGGGTCTGCCCGTCTCCTCGTTCTTGTTTTGTTTTGGGGGGATTGGAAATTTTTTTGAATTTTGCAAGGAAGGGTGTGCTTTAGTTTAGAGTTTTTATTTTATTTTATTTTATTTTAATGAAACTTTACACTTTTAGGTTTTCATGTCTTTTTCAAATAAAATCATTTGGGATATAGAAAATTTAGTATAAATTTAGAGTGATGGTTTGGATATATTCATCTGAACCATTTTCCTAGTTACACAAAATTCTATTATCAAATAAAACTAGACAGGATTTTAACTAGCACTGGACCAAATACCTAAATCGAAAAAATTTATAAGCACTAAACTAACTCTGGATGAGGAGGAGGGCTGGGCCGGGGTCTGGGTTGGGCCAGCCCTGGATCCGCCACTGACAGAGAGTGACCAAATGTGAACGGTTTCAGTAAACTAAAGTACCACGAATGAATTTAAATATTTCGAGTGACCAAACTTGAATATTTTTTGTAATCTCAGCGACCAACCATGCAATTAATCCAAGTAAATAATGATATGAATTAACAATCCTCCCTCACCGGCTCTCTCCCATGCACACCCACGAATCATTTTTGTATGATTGGTATCTTTTGCATTATATGGATTGGCAACCACAATGGGTTCTAGATTTCAAACTATATAGTCAAAGCATTACATTACAGTACCCAATCATGCTTACTCATTTAGTTTTTATATCCTAAAATTCATTTTTCTCGAGCGCAAGCCTAGAACAGTAAACAAGAGTGGTTGAGCAGTCATATCATATCTCGAACGCAAGACCCTGGTGGTGGAAAAACATAATATCCTGTTGCTTGGTTGTCGATAACAGACTTTCCGCTTGAAGTTTACTCGATACCATTCCAGGCACACGCATTCTTGCCTTGCGGTACAATAAAGTTGCAATTCACTAGTTATTTGGGAAGCTCTCCGAATCTGGGAAAAAAAAAACTCGAGGTTATTTGGATTCCTCGGTCACTTCCATATGCCCACTATACAATCCAACTGTAAATTGCTAAGTTAATGCACAGAAGGCAACAGATTTGTAGCCAGTCGAGTGGCAACAGAGTGACAAAACGAAAGGCAACCTGTAAATAGCAACAGGATTTTTGCGCTATAATGAGCAATCACACAAAACAAAAAAATTGTTAATCTTTCACTTATTATATATGAACTAATAATTTCTTCTGGCCAATGAATCGGACTTGACTTTAATCCAGTATATACGATTTGGATTTAGTCGTAGCATGCATATATAAAGCGATATATTAATATTTATATCTTCATAGAAACGCGCTTACTTTTATGTCGCAATCCTACGACTTTGCGGTAATAAAGCTAATTAGATAGCCAATCATATTTTGTTGGTGCCTTGCATTGCATATATATGCATCACATTGACTTCCACCGCTACCTAAGCTTCTCGATCCCCTGCCGTTGTTTGCTTACCCAGTCACCTAACTATTTATAGGGCGTACTATTTGTAGCTCTAAATTATCTTTATTTGTAGTCCTAAATTATAAAAAGTACAATAATACTCATCACATTTAAATATATTTAGTTCACCCATTTCAAGACCAAAACATTCAAACACTTTTCCAAACACAATCCTACAATACTCGCCGCCGGCGACCGCCACCTCCCGCCGGCGACCGCCACCTTCCGACGACGACAGACCCTTTCTCCGACGAGGTACGCCGGCAAATTACCCGACGACGACAGATTTTGCCGTCTGTCACCGGCGATGGTCGGACGTCCTGCCGGGGTGTCGCCGGCGACGGACGAACGTCATGCTGGGACGTCGCCGGTTTTTTATTTTATTTTAAATTTTCTGTTAATTTAAATTTGTGAAGTATATTAGATATTTTAAATATATATTAATTTATATTTTTCGGTTATTATTTTAGATTTTTTATAATAGATTGATGAATAATTTAGATTTTAAAGAACATTTAGTGATTTTATTACAATTCATTATTTTATGAATATTTTAATTATCATATTGTTTAGAAAAAAAATTTCTAATATTATTTTTAAAATGAAGTTATTGAATTTTAATTTTTCATATTTTGAAACTAAGTTGATGTTTCCTGAAAATAATTTAGACTTTTAATTGCCATATTTTAAGAATATGTAGTGTTTTTATTGTAATTTATTATTTTATGAATATTGTAATTACCATATTTTTAGTAGGATTTGTTATAATATTATTTGTAGAATGAAGTTCTTTAATTTTATTTTTTATTATTTTGAAACTAAGTTAATGTTTACTAACAATAATTTAGACTTTGAAGAATATTTAGTGATTTTATTGTAGTTTATTATTTTATGATACTGTAATTATCATATTTTTTAGGATGGATTTGCTATAAAATTATTTTTAGAATGAAGTTCTTGAATTATATTTTTTATATTTTGAAACTAAGTTAGTATTACTGAAAATATTTTTCTTATATGTATTTCTTGAAGTTGGTCAAGTTCGGACTTCTGAATATCACTACATCAGATAATGAGTAACAGTTAAACTTTTTAATTTTAGAATCATGTTGAATTATTTATTGTTATGATGAAGTCTAGTAATTGATAATATACTTAAATATTTGCTTTACAATGATACATATTGTTTGAAAAATGTTTAATTATTGATTTTACTGTTTTGTTGATAATTTAATTAGTACGTGTCTACTTGTTAAAAACTTTTTTATTGCATGTTGAAATATTAGGATTTGGTAGTTAATCATGCTAAATGTGCTAATTTTTTGTTGAAAATGTATTGGATTAGTTAATGTTCGAATATTGAATAATTGTTAACAACGTTGTGTTGTTGATAATTTAATGAGTACGTGTCTACTTGTTATAAACTTTTTTATTGCATATTGAAATATTAGGATTTGGTAGTTAATCATGCTAAATGTGCTAATTTTTTATTGAAAATGTATTGGATTAGTTTATGTTCGAATATTGAATAATTGTTAATAACGTGTTTAATATTTTTTAATAAGAAGATAAATATAAAATCTAATATTGCAAACAAGTCATCAAATTTTCTAAAACTTACATAAGACTCAATCCATTTCAAATTGTAAGAATTCAATTTACAACAAACATTACAAGTCATGAAAAGTGTTGAACCTTATGTAAGACTCAATCTATTTCAAATTGGAATAATTTAATCTACAACAAACATTTCAAAATTAGTACAACTAAAAGTTGAGATTGTTGGTTTTAGATTTGTGTCACATTTTTCTTTCCATTTTTATCTCCAAAAGTTTTTGTCTTATTCTAAAAGTAGAGGGTAAATGTGATATTTCCCCATAAAAGTAACTTTATGTAAATCAATGCATAAAGTAGAATCTCAACAACCAAACAATGTATTGTTAAAATGCATCCATTGTATCAATACATGCATTTATATTATGGTGATTCATTACAATGCAACGATTTAGCATTCGCAACTTCCAAACGACCATTGAGATTGTATAATGCATCATTTTTTGTAATTGTTGGTAGGACCCATTGTTTTACACTTTGACACTTTCAAAAATTGTATTGTGCATAATACATATATTCAACAAACACAACTCTAACAATCACAACTTCAAAACAACTCCTAATTGTTTTTCTTTCCCTCCACTTCCCCTCTCCAATCTGTGGCTCTGTCATTAACTTAAAGACTACAGAACAAGCACTTCATTGCTCAATCTCTTTTTTTTTTTTTTTTTTTCAGAACTTGAATTTTTTAGATTGTAGATAGCACAAAAGGGCGCAAACACGAGTAACATGTCTTCTTGATCAATACTAAGTAATTTCTTCCATAATGTATATCTAGCTATATGGCCATTATCCATAGTATTAATGATTCTAAAAAATGTACTTAAACTCGCCCGGGTGCTAGGTAAAAGAAAAATGCATCTTCTTTGCAATAAGCAATGGGCAAGACGTCTTGAGCGTGTTGTTGGCTCGACGACGATACCTAATCAGCACTGACCTGTGCCTACCTCTTGATATGCTATTAGGTTAGAGAAAAATCAAGATCGATCATTCTCCCTTTTTCTTCTTCCCCTCTGGGGTGTTGCTCACCGCTAGACTAGAGTTAGAGATGACCATCTTTAGAGCAACTTCTTATTCCTTTTTTGTGCTTCTTCTATCTCAATTTGCTCCGCTATTTTGCCACTATCTATTCTTCCTTTTTCATTTCTCCACACTATGTACTATATTTTACCATGTGTTGTTGAAGAGGGTTTATAAATGAGAGGTAGACGCAATGATATTGATTCATAAACTTATGATTCTAAACAAGTGTGAGATATTTTCATAAGTTGACGTAGGTCTAAACGCTTAGGCGACGCTTAGACATGCTAGTCACAAAGCAAAGTCTCAATGCCCGTCTTGAGCTTTCTTTAACCTTACTATATTATTACTATTTGTCTTTCCTTCCCCCTCATTTTCTGGGATTTTTCCAAAAATAGCACCTTTAAAAAAAATTACAAAAATAGCACTCAACCGAAAATATTTACAAAAATAGCACCATTTTTTATGGACCGCACCTTAGAGGTGCGGTAAGGTGCGGTCCATAATCCTGGGCCAAAATCGCATTTTGGTCAAGCGGTTTCAGGTCTGACCTACAAAAACCGCTTGGCCGAGGTGCGGTTTTGGGCGGTTTGTGTGTCAATTATTTCCGACACCAGACAAGCAGCCATGCAGATTCACAGACGTGGGGCTGCATGGCAGATGAAAAACGCGCCTCTAAGGTGCGGTTTTCATTGATGATTTTGCCTATAAAAGGCAACCGGGAAATCTTCTTCTCTTCAAACCTCTCCTTCTCCCTTTTCAATTTTCTATTGTAGCTCCATATTTCTCTAGTGTTTTTGCGGTTAACGTTAACTCGTAAGTTTTTTTTTGTATTACTTTTTATTGTGAATTGTGATTTTTATGATATTAGTTGAACTACTGTTTTTTTTTTGTGCAGATGGCATTCCAAAAGTTCACGCTTGGGTTACGGTGGAATGGTTACACAGAAGAGAGCGGAAAGGGAGTCACCTACGTCGGTGGCAATTTTCAGAAAATAAAGGTCCCTACCAGACCGATGCTTGAAGACCTCTATCAAATGTGTACTAACGTTACTTGCATGGATGGCACGAGAAGAGTTGATCGTATGGTGTACCGATATCCAAACAGAGAAGGCGGGTCGTTGTGGCACGAGGAATATCTCATAACCACTCAAGATGAGGTAGATGCCAAGCTCGAATTCTTGAGGTCCAACAAACTTTCCAAAGCCGAGATGTTCGATTACATCGATCTTAGAAACACAGTCTTTTTGACAGAAAAAGGGGGGATCCGAGGATCTCTTAATACCCGATTTTCCCAGGGAATGAGAGGATATGATAATTGCTTAAACCCCCATTTCCTTAGACGTGCGTCTCTTTATAAAAAGTTGAAGTAAGTGGCGCTATGTATTCGATTAAATTATTAAAAACAACCAACACGATTAAAAATTCAACATAATTTATTTTATATTCCACTAAATACATTAGCAAAATAAAAGAAAGACAAATGGTGAAGAATTGTATGTACTGGGTGATCGTTCCAAACATCCCTTGACCGATGGTTGGGTTGGTCGTACAAGTCGGTTGGATCCAACGGTTCTTGCTCGAGATAATACCGTTGGTTGTATATATCCACGTCGTCCCCAACCTACGAGAAAATAACAACGAGGTTAGTATATAGATTAATTAAAAAGCTTATAACAACAACAAAAATTAAACCAGAATAATGAGTATGTATCGCTAGAAATTCATCAACATAAACTCCCTCTTCTTGCCACCAATTGCTCATTTTTTTGGGAAATTCGGACAGAGATTCGGCTCGGCTCGGCGGGTTTTGACTAAAAAACCTAAGAAATGTTTTCTGATGGCAGATCGGACTTAGCCGCAATCAACAGACCACTATTTCCTAGGCTTTTGGGAGGGGAGGGGAGGGGTTAGAGAGCTAATTCTAGAGAGAGAGTGTGAAGAATGATTGTGGTGTGAAAAAATGAGAGGGGGGAGGGGGTATTTATACCCATCAGACCGCACCCTCCAGGGGCGGTCGGGTAATTTTGTCCAGGTCAAAACCGCACCTTGCCGAGGCGGTTTGCACTCCCCGATGTTTGACCGCACCTCGGCGCAGCGGTCTTCGATCCGTGGCAAGGATCGCTGACCTAGCAAGCGGTCCGCCACTGGATCGCATCTTCATCCTGCAGTCCCAAAGGCCGCTGCCCACCAAACACAAAACGCACCTCCAAGGTGCGGTTTCCAGAATAAAACGCACCTCCAAGATGCGGTTTATACATACAACGCACCTGGAGGGTGCGGTTTACTTATAAAACGCACGTTCATGGTGCGGTCTATTAAAAATGGTGCTATTAGTATAATTTTTTCGGCTGGGTGCTAGTTTTATTATTTTTTTTAAAAGGTGCTAGTATTGGAAAAATCCCTCATTTTCTACTACCTTTCCTCCTTTTCCTTGACGACCGATTTGCACCTAATCCATGAAATGGGATCTCCCTGCAGTCATATATATATTATTATATGGAAGAGAAGTCGTCAACAACAGGAGCTAGCTAAGCCGAGGAAATTATGAGGAAAGTAACAACTTCTCCTTGCTGCCTCAATGCTTCCTCCTTCATCGGCTATATAAATTAACCACTCGCCAAACTTGCAAATATATCCCAACAAGATATAGCCACACAAAAAAAAAAAAAAAATACTTGATTAGCTTTACAGTTGACTTCAACAGAGAGCCAGAGATCAATATGGGAGTCCCTAGAGGAGCACACTCACCTTTAGCGACGATTTTCTTCGTCGCCATAGGGTTGCTCCTCCTGTGCCCAACAACAAACGCTCAACTAACTTCCACATTTTACGCCACCACCTGCCCGAACGTCTCCAGCATCGTCAGCACCGTGATCCAGCAAGCTCTCCAGTCCGACGCCAGGATCGGCGCCAGCCTCATCCGCCTCCACTTCCACGATTGCTTCGTCCAGGTAAATATAGATTAACATTCAACACTAAACCTCTTTAGTGACCACCACCGCTCAATCTTTTTGCGACGAAGAAATTAAAAAGCGTGATGATGATTGAACTGAATTGGTCAGGGATGCGACGGATCGATCCTGCTGACCGACAACTCGACGACGAACATCCAGAGCGAGCAAAACGCCGGGCCGAACGTCAACTCGGCTAGAGGGTTCGGCGTGGTCGACAACATCAAGACCGCCGTCGAAAATGCCTGCCCCGGCGTCGTTTCGTGCGCCGACATCCTTGCTCTCGCCGCCGAAGCTTCTGTTTCTCTGGTAGTTATATAGCTAGCTAGCTAGGTGGTCGTCACTGATCATATCTGCAACCGTCGCTATAGGTAATTAACTGGTCACTATATGTGTGTGCATGCAGTCAGGAGGGCCGTCGTGGAGCGTGCCGTTGGGGAGAAGGGACGGCAGAAGTGCGAACCAAGGGGGAGCCAATGCTTCGATTCCTTCTCCTTTTGATAATCTGGCGAACTTAACTTCCAAGTTCAGTGCAGTTGGGCTCAACACCAACGATCTTGTTGCATTATCAGGTAGATAGTTAATTAAGTTAATTAAATTGATATTATAACTAATGCCCCTCAATTGTCAAAGACATCACTTTTATTAGGGAGCGGATTCAGTCTATAATATTATCCGTAACTTAGCCATAACTCGAAACTTACCATTTTCACAACTAACTTTCCCAAATTAATTTTGATCGACTATATTTTTTCGTCTTAATTAAGTTGCAATTTCAAAAAAAGAAAAAAGTTCACAAATAAATTAGATTAAGTACTCTTCAAAATGACATTCATTTTGACATGATTTGGGGGGCGAGAATTTAAAACGTTTAATAACAGCCCTTACCATTTGATAATGTTTGGTAGTACATAAGATTATATCACATGTTATGGAAGTGTATCATGGCGATACGAACATAGCATAGTGTGGAATGGTTGCATACATGATAGTAGGAATATAGTAACCGTCATGTACCACTTTTTATCGCTATATACCACCAGTTATCACCCTATACCAAGGTGGTATAGTGTAGTATATTTGGTCTTGAAATTTGTTTTCCGAAAATTTGTACATATAATAGATCAAGATGAACTTGTTCCTTCTAGGAAAAAAAAAATTCAAAATTCAATTTAAAAATAATAGTGATATCGAGTGATGATATCGGGTGGTATAGATGGTATGAATTTTTTTCTTGAATTATATATGGAAAGTAAATATTATCCAGAATTTGATATCTAAATTGAAAATAAGAATCAATTAGAAAAAGTAGAAAAATAAAAAGCTCTCAATCCTTATCTATTAGATTTGACACAGTTGAAATTAATTAATCAAAGGGTCAAATCTGGTTATAAATTTATGCATAAACAAGTACTAATGCACCATGGCCGCCCATGATTAATTAACAAAGTTTGAATTAATTATATGCAAAAATTGTACAGGGGCCCACACATTCGGGCGGGCGCAGTGCCGGACATTCGTGAACCGGCTGTACAACTTCACGGCGTCGGGACCCGACCCGACCCTCAGCTCGTCGTACGCCACGACCCTGCAGCAGACATGTCCACAAAACGGCAACGGAGCCGCTCTTGCGAACCTGGACCCGACGACGGCGGACGCCTTCGACAACAACTACTTCGCCAACCTCCAGAACAACCAGGGGCTGCTGCAGTCCGACCAGGAGCTGTTCTCCGCTACCGGGGCTCCGGCGGCGCTGGTCAACTCGTTCAGCAGCAGCCAGACCGCTTTCTTCCAGAGCTTCGCCCAGTCGATGGTCAGCATGGGCAACATCGGCCCTTTGACCGGGAGCAGCGGGGAGATTAGAAGGGACTGTAAGATGATTAATTAAAAAATCTGATTATGAATTAATGCACGAGATTGAGTCAGGGTGATTCGTTCGAATGAGGACAAAGGGACATGCAAAAAAAAAAGTTTGTTTGTGGAAATTTTGTGGCGTTGCTGTGGGAGTTGAAATATTCTCAATGTTTAGGTTTTGTGTTCATGCAAGTATTGAATTGTCAAGTTGTTGTTGTGCTGAGGAAGGTGAACAAGAAAAATAGAGTAATGACCTGGATTTTTATTTTTTATCTTTTTGGGTTCCCTGTACTCATTTGATTTAATGGGTTTGAAAAATAAATTAAAATACTATTAGATCTAGTTCCGACCCGTTGGCCGAATACATTTTATTAATGGTAGAATCAGTGGTGTAGTAAGAAATTTAGTTCAGAAAAGTCCAACATAAATATTGTCGGATTTGCACATTTTGAGTTCTACATGAAGACTTCATTCTACGGGATTCATCAGCAAAATTGTGCTTAAGTCAACAAATTCTTGATGAAGGAGTCGATCGGTATCTCCACTATTTGTGTCGCCAAATCATCGTCATAAGGATTGTTCGAGGCCTTATTTACGGAAGGTACAAGCAAAAGAAACTACAACAATTGTAGAGCAACCCTTAGCTCATTCCTAGCCAGCCATGGTGCTAATGCTACCATGGAAATGGTCTCCAATCAAGAAAATGCATAGTGGCTTCTCAGCGAAAATCCAGGAAAGCCACAAGAATGCGATTGGCTTGGTCGGTCAGAACAATGAATGATATGTGACTGGAGCAGGACCGAACCCAATGCGATTGTATCACATGTTGGTGGTTAGCACTTAGCAGGTTGATTCAAGGATGTATTGGTCGATAATGGGTGGGTTGACGAGAGGGCTTCTCTTGTATTTGTGGTCTATGGTTGGTGGTCCTCCCATGTATTAGTATGTTGGTCTCCTCCCCATCTCCCAATTTATCCTAATACCAATAGTGTCTTTTCACCCATTCTTCCTCATTACTAGTAGTAAACTCAATTAAATTAAAAAGTGTTAACGCATCTAAATAAAATATTATTGGCAACAAGTAGGGATGGCAACTTTGCCCATACCCATGGGTTTCTTACTATCCAACCCAATTGGGTTGGGTATGAAATCCAAATAGATGGATATGGGTAGAGTTTGATGGGTTTGTACCCATACCCATTTACTTTGGGTTGAGTTGGGTTTATATCAAATGGATTTGGGTTTATACCCATGCCCAAATACAAATTACAGTTTGGTACCCAAACTTAATAGACATGCATATTTAGTACCTAAATTTAATTTTTTTTTGCATATAAGTCCTCAAAATACCGATGGAAAATTACGTTTTGGTACCTAAATTTTTTTGTTCTTACATTTTGGTACCTAAACTTTTCAAGTTTTGCAAATAGGTCTAATTTTTGCATGTGTAGTTAAAACACCGAGAAATTTTACAATGCTATATAGTATTGGTGCTATAAGATTTTTCCTTTATGGTACAACTTAAAATTGTACATTTACGTTATTGTACAACTTTAGATTGTACCTATACTTTTTGTACAAATTCTTTTATGGTACTACTTGAACTTGTACATTTATGTGATGGTACAACTTCAAGTTGTAAAGTTGTACCATAACATAATGGTACAAATCGCTTTATGGTACAACCTAAACTTATACATTTAATGTTATGGTACAACTTTAAGCTGTACATTAAAGCACCAATACTATATAGCATAGTAGAAGTGCTCTAAAACACCCTCAAGTAAATGGATATCCATATCCAACCCATACCCATTTAGATTATGGAAGCCCCAAACCCAAACCCATCTATAAACCCCCAAATCCATATGCACTTCGCCCATACCCAACCCATTATCAATGGGTCTACTTGGGTTTGGGTATAATTACCCATGGTTGGTTAATTTGCCATCCCCAGCAACAAGTGTTAAGTGTTAACCCCATACTAAAAAAAAGTGTTAACATAAGTATTATAACCTATTAACCTATATAATAATTCTACCACGGCCGCGCCATATGTCCACCATGTGGCATCCACGTTTACAATCCACTACATAGCTTCACATAATTAGTCAAATCCCAGCCACACGTTCCCTTTATTAGAACGAGCTCATTGTTCTTTGAATCGGCTCACCCATCTCAATCCGACGGATGAAAGCTAAGCACCACGAGTGAGTCACCAAGAACCCGCACGCACCAAATCATTCTCCATGTCTCTTCTTCGTAATCTCTCACGGGAGACTTTTTCTCATTCGCTGAACATTTCACTTCTGTCATTTTTTGTTGTTGTTTTTGTCTCGTGTCCTCTCTTTTCCGTTCCATTTCCTCTGCCTTTCTTCTCTGTGAAGATGAGTTTTTGCTAGTAGCAGCTGTAGAAGAAGAAGAAGACAGCGCCTTCGCATGGCGAGTCAACTCGGAGCTAACTCAACTCTGGGTCTCGCTATTCACCCTTAAGCTGGTCGTCAAGATCGCCGTCTCTCTCGCTCTGCCAGGTTCCTTCACTTTGTCTTTCTTCCCACCCTTTTCCATTATTATGTCGTCTATCATTCTAATTGACAATTTCGGCGACTTCCCAATCTGTGGGTATCCATTCCCATGGCAGAAACACTGCCAATTTTCATGCTACCGTCTTGGGCGACCGAAAGCTAGGGTTTTTATTTGATTTGTCTCCCTCCGAAATTGCGCGTTTTTTGGTTTCAATTGAATTGGAGGCCTGTTCCGACTTAGGCTTTTTGCAATTGTCTATGATTCGGTGCATATTCGGATTCGAGTTCGTCCAATTCTGTGGTGGAGTTGGTAATTTGTGAATTTTGCGTCGTCATTGATATGGTTAATGATGTAGGGAGTTTTCATCTTGACAGCATTTTGTTTGACCTCGTGGAAATTCAGGTTCCGGCATCAGAGATTGCTTCACTTTGGTATGGAGAACGAGGCACCGGATGCTATGAATCTCGATTTGAATCTCGGCCCTGGCCCAGACACAGAGTCAGAAGAAGCAATAGCTAGTGAAGGTGTGAACTTGGATGATTGGGTTAATGATAACCCTATCGAAAGAATAAGGCAAGCTGTCAGAGTTCGAGCTAGGCAGCGTTGGAGATGGCGACAAGTCCAATTCCCGCGCGAGAGGCAATCACTTTCGGTGGAATTGAATCAATTGATAGGCGATTCTGCAGGTTTGAGCGGCTTACAAGCTGGTGAAGGCAGTGTAGCAGCTGAAGAACGGTCCAATGAAGACCTCAAAATGTGTGAAAACGCCAATATGTTTCTAGAAGACCAAGTGTCTGAAAATAAGGATAATGTCGAGAAGGGAAGTGGCACTGATGGGAGTTTTTTCGATTGCAATATTTGCTTCGTCCTGGCTTCAGATCCTGTTGTTACATGTTGTGGCCACCTCTTCTGTTGGGCATGCCTATACAGATGGTTAAATATCCATTCGGACGCAAAAGAGTGCCCTGTATGCAAGGGGGAGGTCACCATCAAGAATGTGACCCCAATATACGGGCGAGGTAATAATAATTCTCGTCCATCTGAAGACGACTCCAGTCTTGAGATCCCAAGCAGGCCACAGGCGAGGCGAGTCGAGAGCCTGAGGCAGACCATTCAGAGAAATCACTTTCACTTTCCAATGGAAGAGGTGATTCGGCGCCTCGGAAGTAGACTTGAGATGGTGGAAGAGTTGACTCCATCTCAAGATCCTAGTGGGGTCCGTGACATAACAGATAGGAGTTCCTTTATTAATAGGTTGATGACATTCAGGGGAGCCCGTGCAGAGCAAACTTCAGTCCCAAATCCTAGCGAGGTAGTGGATTTGACACACAGTGGGACAAGTAGTCCCGAGGGAGGAGTAAGAAGCCGCCGGCTTCACTCTCTGTTGCTTCGGAGGTCCCAATCACATGCTCAAAGAGCTTCAGCTCACAGTTCACTATCGGCTGCTTTTAATACTACTAGTGAAAGAATGGTCGAGCTTCTAAGAAACCATCCCATAGTGAGGAATCAGGAACAAGCTGTTGATGACAGGGATTCTTTCTCGAGCATTGCTGCAGTTATAAACTCGGAAAGTCAAATGGACACTGCTGCTGAAATTGATTCCATGGTGTCTCTTTCTACCTCTTCTTCCAGAAGAAGGAATGATAGCTCGAGAGCCTCTGATGTCGACAGTGGGGATTCTCGTGCGCCTAGGAGGAGGAGGTTAAACTAAGGAAAGTATCCATCTCTAATTATTTCTGGTATGTTGAATATTGGCAACTCAAAATCCTACGTCCATGTAAGTTCTACCCCGGCTTTGTAACAGCTTGCTCTCAATTTGTGTTGGCGTTTTCCCGATCGTCAATGACTCTTGAATCTGATAAATTTTAATTTTTCAAATGTTCCATAGCTGCTTCTGGGTTTGAGATATATGCGCACTCTCACTTAGTGAGCATCTGTGTAGTTCCTGTGTGGAAAATCAGTTCTATAGGGAGCAAGTAGACCTTATTTTCTTTCCATTGTACATAAGACCTCTGAGCTACATGGTGTGGGGCTACTTATTAATTTTTCCATCCAATTTTCCATTATTCATTGCATGTTTCATTGAAATTTATTTTTGACAGGTTCTGATGGCATGCGTTGCATAATTTTTATTTGTCTTGTATTCTTCTGCAGAACTTTTTAACACTATATTGCCTTGCCTTTTAAGTTTTAACAATAGAACACTACTGATTCCCTGGATAGGGTTACTAGGGAAATTGGTATTCCCAGTTAGTTTCTGGGTTTACTAGGGAAGCTGGTGTTGTTTGCAGCCTTCTATTAGGGAGGTTCTGACACAGTTGAGTATCACTGTGGCAGTTTGATCATCTAACTAATCATCATGGTTGGAGCTAGATGAGATTTTGAAAGCATTCTCTTCTATTTTTTCCCCATGTTTGTGAATTGCCTTGGGCGACAAGCAAATATTTAAGACTACTTTTCTTGTCATGTTGCGATTCTGAGTTCATTGATTTCTACTGTAGAAAGACTGAATAGCTATTCGTCAACAACAGGTCATAGCTAACTATACCTTGTTAAAAAACAACAGGTCATATAGCTCGAGTTGTGTTAGGTTTTGTGCGAGGGTAAGGGAACTCTATGGTTTGGGCCTACTGCAAATAAGTCGCCTCAAACCAATTCTAGCTAGCACCAGGTTCTAACAAGGCATGATCGCGGCAAGGCAATGAAGAAGAAGAAGAAGAAGAGCATCCATGTCTGGACACATGAGAACACAATGATGGCGAATTGGCGATGATGATCATTGAAACAGGGCTAACTAAAAAATAAGTAAAAAAAAAACTCTAAGATGATGAACAAGGCTGCCAAAATGTTGATGATGGTAAATGGATGGATGGTTGATGATGGAGCCTAATGGGACTGGAAAGGTAATTTAGACTTTAGAGGGCAGAAAGAAAGAGAATGTGTCATGTGGGTTGATTGGAAAATTTATTTATCTATCTATTATGTCGTGGTGTGTGTCATTAAAAATAAATTAATAAATATAATATTATTAATTAAAATGAATAAATACAAATATTTTGTTCAAAAACTCTGTTGCTTATATTCCATATCCAACATTTTTTTATGTGCACATGTAAACAATTATTCATAAATTGGTCACTCAAGTAATTCTGAATATGGTTCGCAATTAACTTCATACTAGAAAAAAAGTCATTTCAGAGCTTGCAAGATAAAGTCAACACTAACTTCGAATGAAAAAAAAGTTCAAACGAGAAGCTAGAAGGGTGACGACAAGTCAGCGTGGAAGTTTAAACGAGAATAGGGATGTCACCAGCCCGACGCCGACAATTGAAGGGTGGAAATCCACTGATTTATGGTAATTTGTTGTTACCAATTAAACACTCTCTTAGCCAAAAGATCTTCCACCATTAACATCCAAACCCACCAATCAAATCACCATCCCTTGATCCAGGCACTCATCAGTCTTTTTCTGGGCTTATGTACTTTGGGCTAAGACCTATAATTTATGGACCGGGTGTTTAGGGCATTTGGCCATCTTTTGGGCTTTTTGGAGTGGTCTTTCTTTTCCTTTGTGTTTTGCTTAAGCCTTATCACTGGGTTTATCCCCACTTTGTATCCCTCTTCAGTTTTTTTTTAATGAAACTAACCTTGTAAAAAAAGTACATTTTGAATTATTTTTGTGCAAATTATATATTTTCTTTGCTCATCATATAACAGATGACGATTTACATCATCACATGAAGCGAGTGGATTGAATGCACTAAAAAATGCATTATTATTATTATTATTATTATTATTATTATTATTATTATTATTATGTATATAAGGCACTCATTATAATTATCATGATCATCCCCATTATTACATTGACCCCAACAAAGGAACACAACCAAAAAAGCAATCGCATATTTTAGTTCTCGTGTCCCTTTCTTTACCAGCACTGCACAGCATCCCAGGAAGCGAATGACTGAATTAGAGAGAGAGAGAGAGAGAGAGAGAGAGAGAACTTAGAGAAAGGGTGACAATCAAATCAATCAAAGCAGCTGAGCTAGATAGCAGGGTCATTGTAGTATAATAATTATGATGATGATGATGAAAATAATGATAATTGTCATAATGATCAATAGTGATTCATTATTTGGTTGAAATGAAAAAAAAGTATGGCAAAGTCAAACTAATTATTATGTTCAAGCTTGTAGCAGGGAACACAACATTCAATTTTGTCATTAGAAAAACAGACAAAAAAGAACACGGGAAAACAAACTAGCTAGCCACTTCTAATTCCATTTTTTCGGCAGAGTTGCATGCTATTGAAAATGTTATGATAGAATCGTGGGTATCCTAGATATCGGCAGAAAGGAAGAGGGTAATTAGCATCTGCTCTCATAATATTTGGAGACCCTGTTTGAAAGTCTAAAATGTGTACCTTAAAATTTTTCTCTACAAATTTATTTATAATAAAAATTATATAAGTTAAGAAAATTATTACAAAATAACAACATCATCTTTAGACACCACTTTTTGTCCGGGTTAAAAACAACTTTACTCAGATAAATTTTTGCTCTTGTTTAAGACTTACAATAGCAAATCTTATTCGACCTACTGGTTAAAACTTGTTTGTGGGCTTGAAATGGATCGTGTTCGTCTTAACGCAATGGGATTAGCAATAATAAATTTTATTGAATACAATTTGATAGCGGGGAGTTGATGGGTTTTGGTTTAATTTGAGAATTCACATGATTTGGTTGTGAATTGGACTTTATTGATTTTTTTTTTTTTTTTTTTTTTTTGCTTTTTGGTGAAAATTGTTCTTCTGAGTTTTTCGAATTGCCAAATTGGCCAAATGGGATCAATGGGTCTTGAAATAAATAGGCAGTGACAGCAACGTTCTCTTTAAATTCTATTTTGTTGGGGCCTCGTTGTTTTTTATTTAAGCTAACCCAATTTTATTCATTACTAGACCTCTAATAATTTTTATGCAGCTGGTATTGGACCCCTTCTGTTTGATAGTGCCCAACGGCCCAAAAGTTATGAGTCCTTTTATACCGTTTCTTTCCTTCAGCTTTTTTAAGAGATTGTTTGGCTCGTGATCATGGATTATTACCAAACAAATCATAAGTCACCTTTCCTGAAAATAAAATAAAATAAATATGAGTGAACAAATGTATTGTGCCATTCTTTGTAGTTGATAATGTTGTGTGCGATCACTTTCCGACACTTTGTTCAACTCTAAAAAAAAATTGTTAATTCGGATGTCTTTGTCCAATTAATTAGTATATTCTACTTGATCTGCCAAAGTAACTCATAAACAACATAAATTGTGATCAATAAAGGAAGCGAATTTAGAGTGTTACTCTATTCCTTCTCTCTCTCTCTAAGTGCAATATCTCTCGCTTCTCTCTAGCTACTCGTTTTTCTTTTTCTAAGGGGGTTGTTATCGCGTCACTCTGGCTTTCAACCGACGACCCCTCGATTTTTTTTTACCATTTTTTTCCCTTCATCTTCTGCCTTTGTTTGGTATACATCCATTTGTCAATTCCTTTATTCAATCTCTCTCATGAGGATGGGTTTTGTCCTTCCACTTATTTGATTTTTCACATATGGAGTGCTTTTGTTTCTAATTGCAAAGGGTGGTTGATTTTGGTGTTTAAGATCGGCTTGCCTTCTCGTCTTCTCGGCTCTAATCTACCTCTTTGCTTCCCCTAGCTTATCTCAGTGATTCAGAGATGCTAGTAGTCTTACCCTGTGAATTGACCTGAACGCAGTTGGGAGATCATAAGATAGAGACTCGATCTATATGTTTCTTCATCGGAAGTAACAAAAAATATATGAGTCAACAAATTTATTGTGCCATTCATTCTAATTGATAATGTTGTGTGTGATCACTTTCCAACACTTTGTTCAACTCTAAAAAAGTTTGTCCAATTAATTAGTATTCTACTTGATCTGCCAAAGCAAATCATAAACAACATAAATTGTGATCAACAAAGGAAGCGAATTCAGAGTGTTACTCTATTCCTTCTCTCTCGAAGTGCAATTCTCTCGCTTCTCTCTAGCTACTCATTTCCCTTTTTCTAAGGGGGCTGTTGTCGCTTCGCTATGGCTTTCAGGCGACAGCCCCTCGGTATTTTATCATTTTTTTCTTTATCTTCTGCCTTTGTTTGTTATACATTCATTTGTAAATTCCTTTGTTCAATCTCTCTCATGAAGATGGGTTTTTTTCCTTCCCGTGATTTGATTTTTTAGATATGGGGTGCTTTTGTTCCTGATGGCAAAGGGTGGTTGATTTTGGTGTTTAAGATCGGCTTGCCTTCTCATCTTCTCGGCTCTAGTCTACCTCCTTGCTTCCCCTAGCTTATCTCGGTGATTCGGAGATGCTAGTAGTCGTACCCCGTGAATTGACCTAAACGCAGTTGGGAGATCATAAGATAGAGACTCAATCTATGTGTTTCTTCATCGGACGCCCATTGTCTTGCATGGTTATGCTTTGGGAGCATCTAAAGACATTTTGGTCCAATGAGGTAGGTTTATGCTTGTCCGACTTAGATAATCATCTGGTTTGGGTTTGTTCAATCATCCTGGCTTCCAATCGTTCTCGAGGATTGAGTGATCTCTCGATCTGGTGTTGTACGCTGGTTGGCTGTCGGTTTGTGGTGATGAGTCCAGCAACAACGGTTTAGCACATAGAGAAGCAATTATGCTAGGATTGTGTGGGTTTCTGTATGGGCTTATTGATCTGAGAGTTTCTCACCTTTCTAGTTATGTTGTTGGTAGTCTTTACTTTTGCGTTACCCACTTTGTACACTTCTCATTTATAATGAAACTTCAAATTTTTTTTTTTTTTTAACAAAGGAATCAAATTCTAGATTTTGACTAAAGGCTTGCGTTTACATTAAATTACGCCTCAGGTGTCCAAACAACAACATAGAGTCGGATGTCCTCGCGCTTAATTAGGGTTTGTGGATAGGCATTTCAAATTGTGCCTCGGCTACCATTAATATATTGTCTATGTTTGGCCCGGCTTTTAAAAGTGCTTTTCGCCTTCAAAAGCTGAAGCAGAGCCAAACACCTCTAAAAAGCTCGGCTTTTGAAAAACCGAAAAGCGTTTTTGTATAACATAAAAGCAGAAGCTCCGATTTGGAGCTTCTGCGAAAAGATGTTTTGAAAATACAAGATTATCCTTACCATATTTTAATTTTATTTTAGAAAATATAATTTTCCTTCATTTATATCATTTTAAAAATAAAACAAATTATAAAATCATATTATTTAATATAAAAGAAATCTAACAAGATCCATTTTGACTACTTTTTATTGTTTAGAATTTTTATTTTATATTATAAGTCCTTTATAGTCATTTTACACAACCGCTTATATTAAAAAGCATTTCTAATAGTTTTACAGCCAAACACTAAACTTTTTTTTATTTTTTTTTAAAAAGCTTATCTAAAAACTCAAGCCAGAAGCTGTTTCTGCAAAAACTACCGCAGGGCCAAACTAAGCTATTAACATTTGAATTATCAATTTCTGAGTTGCATTCGTGTAAGTAGCTTAGCATCATAAAATATGCTACATCTTGGTTTGGTCCCCAACCATTGAATAACCCACAGATCCATGGATGATCAGACCAGACCAGATCCGACCCCAGACTGATATGATAATACTGAATTACTGATACAAGTGAAGTAATGTAGGTATCCATCCGGCGCCCCATATCTCCCAACCCAGACCATATTGCTACTGTAGCAATATCCAATCATTGAGGCACTCGAATTGCACTGTATGGATTGGATTGGACTGTGAAAAAAAAAATAAAGAGATGGGGAAAGGTCAAGACTCATGAAAAGCAGAGAGTAGGGATCAGAGGAGGTGAAGACGACTGGACAAAGGCAGTTGGGGGAAGGAAACGAAATTAAACCTACCTATCCCACCACCACCACATACACAGTTTACAATAAAAAACCTGCAGAGGAGCTTAGCCTATTGCAGCAGAGATATGATGATTGCTAAAAAATTTGACTGCTTATTCTGCTCCATTTTTTTTTTTCTCTTTCCACCTTTTTTTTTTCCTTCTTCTTCTTCTTTCTAATGAGTAGTGACTGATGAGACTATGGGAAGGCAGTAAAAGAAAGGGGGGAAAAAGAAAGGCTGGAGAGACGCATAGACAGAGAAGGCTGAGTAGCACCATCACATCAGTCACTAGTCAACTGCTACAACTACAACTAGCTAGGCTGATGAGGCAATAATTAATGGGCATCGAGATTCCAGACCAGATGCGTATCATAGATTAGATTAATGCATTATGGCCTACTAGCTTCTGCTTCTGATTCAGGCTAAAGAGAAGAGATGAGAAGAGAAGAGAAGACCCAAGAGAGGAGAGCAGAGGAGAAGATCTATCTCTGCAGCTCCCCGAAGATCTGCTATTACATTGCATCACATTGATACCATAACTCCATATTTGGTGGTACGTTAGGTCTTCCATCTCACAAAAAAGTAGGTCATCCCAAAGGACATACTTGTAAAAGAGAGGCTTCTATCTTTATACACATTTCACCAAGTAAAACTATCAATGTGGTAGTTTTTCTGACTCGAGACTCTATAGCTTTCAAAGCTATTCACTCATTTCCAATATCATCCATTGTTACGTACTCTCAACTGCATGCCCGATGCTCTTTCCTTGTTTCGGCTGCATTTCACTTGTAGCTTTGCCCCTCCATCCGCTTTTTGCCTAGAGCCCCACAAGAAGCTTCACTCGTTTTCATTTCTTAATTTCATATTGCTTCCCATACCGATCTCATTGTTACAAACCGCCCTGAAACTATTAGAAGAATTTATAAAAACTTGTTTATTTGTATTTATAATCTTAAGGTTTGGATCATTATCATCGTTGCAACACAAAACATGGGTCGACATGGCCTAGCACGTGAGTTGGCCGGATTGGGGGTTCGATGTAACGACCCGATGTTTCTTTAGATACATCGATCTCATTACACAAAATGACCCCTATCAATTTGCTATAAACTATATGACTATTTTGTAGGAAAATCCAAGTTATGTAACTATAGTGTATAATATATAGCTATATCCAGTGCACTCAGAAGCTTTTAATTAAATTGTCATTAGTTATTTCCTTTTCCCTCCTCGTTACCTGACTTTTCTTCCACATAAGATCGATGCTGGACAACAACTCATACAAATTCCAATTATTGAATGGAGGATGGGAACCCACTTCCCATACGGCCCACTGCATGAAATACAGTGTTAATAATGCAAATGGAAAGTAGATATAGGAAGGAAGAAGAGAAGAGAGGGCCTTGACCTTAAAAACAGTGAATGCTGTACTTGACGACGACACAGTTGGACTACTGATCTGATTGCATAAAAAAAAAAAAAAACATTATTCGCATCTAATACTAGTGCAGGATATTGTGACGCAATCCTAGATCTCCTAAATAATCATGTCACTGTTTTATCAATATCAAATAGTTGTTGTTAGCTAACAAGGTACAAAAGACATGTGCTTTCTTCCTTGCTAGTTGTAAGCTTGAGCATTTTTTTTTTTTACAAAAGATATCCATATATTGAATCAAGACAAAGATAGTTACATCATGGAATTCAGTCACGTCTGTAAATCGAAGAAATGATTCATAGTCGGATACAAAGAGAGGGTCTTTCTAGTCACGTCTGTAAATCGAAGAAATGACTCATATTTGCAATTGCCCACTACATTGGAGCAATCTCCTTTGCAATTGCATATTGAGTGCCATATAGGATTTGCAATTGAGCAAATATCATTGATGTGGATGCACTTATAATAGTATGAATTTGGAAAAAATGAAAAATAAATAAATCATAGTATGTGTGATTCGAATTTATAACACTATAGTTATTAGTGAGCATCTTTTCTATTGGACTACACTTTGCTTGTTGTAATTTTGTCATAAATGTAATTATAAACGTGTAATACTGTTTCCAATATCTTCAAAGCATAAATTATACTCACAAACTAACCTGTATCCCCACTGTATTCTAACACACGATTTTATCCGGAATATTTTTGTCACCTTCATGAGTCTATTTGCTTTCAAAGTTTTATTGATTTTTACCAATTGCAACTCAAATGCTAAGAGAACTTTTCCGGCTTTGAGTTACATCAAAAACACGTTCCGTAATAAAATACGCGATATGTTCGTGAATGATTGTCTAATAGGAATATATTGAAATGGAAGAGATTAGTTGAGCACTGGAGACACTGAGTGTACTTTATAAATTTTTTCAAAATATAATAACACGTTGTAGACTTTTGTTGTAACTTGTACTAGGCGAATATTTTCTAATTTAAGACTTTTAAAAAAATTGGTTTCTATTTTAATTTAATTATTGAAAGGGACACCCCTATATAAAATTTATGTATCCACCACTGAATAACCATGAAATTATGTGAATATATATGCAACACAGAATATATTTTCTCTCATTAAGGACTCTTATTCCTTCTTGTATCAAAAAGTTGTGGAATGATTCCTCTCAAGAACTGCCGCACTGATAATTAGAGTCTCTTATGGGATATTCCTCTTAATTTTAACCTAAGGGAGGGGCTGAGAATGAATGGAATGATTTTTTAAACCGCTTATACCATATGATACTTATGTGTGCTCTTGTACAGGTCCGGACATAATTGTTTGGCAGCCTTTAGGGGTGGAGTTCGATCCGTTTGGTTATTATCAAACGGTCGGTTACCACCTACCGACAGAAAGGGGGCTTAAGGCTTTGGTTATCTCGGTTTTAAGTTAACCGCGAGCTGCCCCCAAGACCAAAATCATATCGCCCGTCCCTCCGAATACCGAACGGTTTTCGATTATCTCTGTTTTCGGTTAGTGAATAACCAGCCGATTCGGTTGTAACCGATCGGTTAACCGCTAACCAATAACCGATTGTCCAGTCCTAGCTAGCAGCCTTCATCAAGCAGAGGCTTCACCACCAAATTATTTTACAATGGCCCAATTGAAGTGAAATTTCCTAGTGCTTTAGAATTTCCTATTTGCAAATGCATGGTACTAATATTATTTTGTTTTAGTGATACTGGTTTTATCCTCCCCAAACGCACTGGTACTAGTTTGGTCTACTGATGATTATTTTTTGTTATATTGGTATTGATTTGGTAGTGTTTTGCATATTGCATCTCAAATCTAAAATTTTGGATAATGCTATTGGTTTTATGTTTATGGCATGTGTTTGGCTTTGGTCTGCCTCTTTTTAATTATTTCATAGCCCAATCGATCAGTACTTGATTTAATGATAATATTTACTAGAATTTAGAGGTGTCATATTCGAATTTCTAAATAATATGTAAATCACAAAATAGTTAAACATTTATCACACATATAAAAAAAATTATTTCATAGCCCATCAATAAATTATTAATTTGATAGACTTTAGAGAGAGAGAGGTTGCATTTAAAGTTGGGCCTGTGTTCCCATGTAGGGTTTGGAGGCTTAAACGAAGAGTCATTAATCAATATTAATCAATTAGGTCCACGCACGAGCAATTATTGAAGTGGCTAGCTATGTGATTAAACAATTATTTACCACCTATTGGTAGAATATTATATCTATATAATAGGTTGGTGAGGGACAGGAAGTCCCTCCCTAGATTTTGGCTTCTTTCAAGGGCATGTTTTGCCATGCCTAATCTCTTACAACACAAATGATTAATCCTCCCTTTTCCTTTTCCTAATTCATGGCGACAAATAGTCAATATTATATATTAATGATTTACGAGAAATGCTAGCATACCCTTTGGAGTATGATGTATATATAATTCATACTTATTATATATACTTTGAGATATTTAGGGGTCGCTTGTAAGTTGGGAGTCTATGAATATGTGTATTCTTGCAATGTATGTACTCTAAGTGTAGTGATTGTAAGAAATAGATGATTGTAAGAATATGTTGTTTGTTAGTTGTGATTCTCATTTTTAAAGAACATAAGGATTCTCACTTTAAAGACCAAAAATACTTATATAACCTTGAAGTTCTCTTTCTATAGTCAATTAAAGAAGGGGCAAATATGAAATATAAAAAAAATAAGGATAAGATGTGAAAAAAACAATTACAAAAGTAAAGTAAGAGAATCTCACCTTTTTGTAGAGATTCTAAAATGAATTATTCTAGCCATTTGAGATTATAAAGTACCAATCAAATGCATGCATTCTGGATAAGTTTATGTCAAAAGAACGATAGATTGTAAATAATACATACATTCACAGTATCACTCATTTAGACTCCTAACTTCCAAACGACCCCTTAGATAATTAGATGTATCAAAATGATCCATTATTACTTTTTGACTAAATCAATTTAAGATTTTGAATTAGAAAATTATGAAATATTCCCAAAAAAAAGGTATAATATAATATCATAAATGTTGTAGAAAAACACCGGCATTCTAACCCTTCAAACGAAATAAAACACATCATCATAGACTGAACCATGTATATTTCCCGTATTTTCTGAAACAAATATAATTAATAAAAAAATTAAATAATTATCACCTATATACCTGGTAACATGTCAGCAATGATTGAGCAAATCCATCAATTGGCCGGCAATTTTTCTTTAAATCGAATGATGTCTTTTCTTCTCATGAAATTTTACCATTAAAAATTATGGGAATGGATTGGATGTCGCGATTATGCTTAATTATAGATATTTCTGGAAATCCAATCCTGGTTCGATTCGTTCAGTTGGCTGTGACTCATAATGTCGGGAGGGGAACATTATGATCTATGGACTAAGCCTACTACTTACTGCTCATCATTCTCCTTACCAGATATGCTAAGGAATAAATCATCATAGATTTCTACAGGCGCCAATAAACTACAGAATTTGTTAAAAGAAAATTTAAGAGAAAAAAAAAGAGAGAGATCAGAGTTTCGCCTCGTGCAAATTTTAGATGCGTTCGCCATTTGTTCATTTGTGCAAAGTACCAAAAAAAGGTGTACAAGTGCATGCGATATTGTATGTTAGTCGAGCTTATTTAATATTTAATCACAAATATAATTGGAGATGAATGGAAAGTTTCGATCTTTTAGAGATTAATTATTATACATGACGAGTACTTGCAATGAAGATCAGAATAGTAGGGAAAGGGGCCGTGCAATTAATTATGGAAGCCATGTTTCATAATTGAAATGCAATTAAGTTTTCCTTCTGATAAAATAAAAAATGATGATAGTATTGTTATTTGAAAAATAATATTTTTTTTTAAATAAAATTTTAATGTTTCTTTAATTTTCATACTTTTCAGGAAATCATTTTTATTCTCGTCGGAGCTAATTCACTACTATTTTATTGTGTCAACTTAGAGCACAAATAGAACATCTATGATACAAATAAGACTTTAATGGTCGATATACATGTCACATGTGTGTATACAATTATATATGTACGTGGTTCAGGCTAGTGTATGCTAACATATCATTATAAAGAACCAAATTATTTATCATTTATGACATAGTACCAGAGCATTCTGTAACCGGAAGGTCTTGTGTTAGAATGATGGACGACCTGAATTGTTAAGCACATGGTATTCTAGTGTATGCTAACTAGGACTGGCAACCGGTCGGTTTCAGTTAAACTGAAAACCGATTTCTCGGTTTTCGGTTAAACCGAGACTTGACCAATACCCACCGTCAACCAACCGCCCCAGCATCCACGGTTAGCCACAAACCTACCAGGCGGTTTTCTGGTTAGGTTTGGTTTACATGCCTAACCGACCGGAGGTTAGGCCACCACCGTCCAAATCCGCGTAACAAGTACGCCGCTTGCAAAAATCCCCAAAACGCAAAAATCTCCAAACCGAGACCTTCATCTCCCCCTTCACCTCCTTCCTTTCCCCGCTCGCAAAAATCCCCAAAACGCAACCAACCATATCTGCATCTCCACTACCGCCTTCGCCATAACTCTCAGTCCTCCTGGCAGGTCCGAGTTCAGAGTGTGAAGGGTGTTGTTGTCGACAGCAGAAATTTACTCCGGCAACGGCGGAGGAGTGGTGGTTCTGCAACTCCACTGCTGCTTCGTCCACCGTCGAATTCTCCTTACCCGATACGAGGTTGTCGAAGGTGAGCTGGATGAGGTAGAGGTAGAGGGAGTAGGCGGCGGAGGCGCCAACGGTGGTGAGGAATCCGATAGCATCGACGATGGTGGAGGGCTGGAGCTCTCTGCGCGAGAAGACGAGAAGGGGGAAGGGGAAGTGGGCTGCGCGATTGATTTGGGAATTGGGAGGAGGGCTGGATGAGATTGAGCGCGTCGACGTCGGATTTGAGGATCTCGTAGTGGTCGGAGGGATTCCTCCGCTGCTGGTGTCAGTAGGAGGGGTTGAACGGCTTGGTCCGGTCGATTGAGGGTGGGGGAGGGCGGAACTCGGTGTCCATGGAAATGAAAGGGAAGTCGTCGATGGCGTCGTGGATGAGGTCGAATTCGGCCTCCAGGTTGGACGCCCAGACTTCCCTGATTACGATCGGCGGCGGGGGTTGAGGAGTTGATAATATCTTGGTCATTGCAGCGGAGGAGAAATGATTGTAGGTTGAATTTGGAGATGGATTGAGAATTTGGAGCCGACTGCCGAGGTCGATTGCTTAGGGTTAGTGGTAGGGCTGAAGCGGTGTCGTTTTTGAGGAAAGGGAAGGGGTCGGTTAGCCTGTTAACCGCCGGTTACCGACCCCGGTTAGTCGGCTAGCCGAACTCCTGCCCTTCCCCACCGCCAACCGACCGCTGTATCCAGAATTGGTTTTTCGGTTAGCCGAAAACCGGTCGGTTCGGTTGAAACCATCTGGTTAACTGCTAACCAAAAACCGTTCTGCCAGCCCTAATGCTAACATTACCATACAACTAGCGAGTTTTGCTATTTAGGTCATAAATTAACCTCAGTTTGCAGCATGATACCACACTTTAACCTCTAATGGGTGAACTCGTCATCTAATTTTCTAAACCCAATACCATCATATCAAATTAACAAACAATAATAACCAACGGTTATGATTCATCGAAATACATTATATGTGCGAACAAATGTATACAATAGCCAGACGTATGCTAGGAGTATCAGGAGTATCGTATACTCCAGAAGTATAGCATTCTGACCCATATATGATAAAGACTGGTATATTCCATGAGCGTAGTACACTCTAGGTGATCTAGCCGTTAGATGTACTTCAATAAGTTTCGAATAATCTGAATGGCCAATTATTGTTTTATATTAAATTGAACTTCAGATTTTGGTTTGGAGAACCGAGGCGTAAGGTTTATCCATTAGAAGTTATGGTATATTATCATACCTCAAAATCAGTTTAATTAATAGTCTAGACAGAGGTATCTTACTAAGAGTACATATAGTATTGTATTCTTCATGATCATAGCAGTCTGACCCGTATTTACTTAAGAATATTGATAAAAAAAAACTAGCACTAGTATTAATTAACAACTAAACTCATCATCGTACTCATAATCATTTAATTAGACGATATGTGAAGATGGATGGTCAATCAAATAGTCTTGACTACTTAGCAATTGGAATAAAAATCAAACACAAGATAGTGAAATGAAAAGGTGTGGCATTGACCGGTGGAATGTTAATTACTAACTATAGGCCTATGATAATGATTGTGAGGAAGAAAGGGGTCGTCACGTTGATTGATTTTTGTTTGCATAATAATTGTTAAAATATCACATAATTACTATTATTGGTACTCTCTATATATATATGTATGATGAAGAATAATGAAGCACAACTAGTGGTAGAGGAACGAAATGGGGTTCGCCTGAATTTAAAGCATATTATCATCAAGAAATGGAAATCATAATGGATCATAATAAGGTGCCTTATTACCTTGTACCCTAATTTTGGCCACCCACTCCCTCAACATGGACTCGGTCATTATGAATTTTCGTCCAAACAAATATAAAAAAAATCTTTAAACATTATTATCATCATTATTTATCTTTCAACAAAATTCATTATGTCACGAACTGTTTATCTGAGAATCGAGAAATAAGATAATTCACCAGAGCTAGAAAACGAAACACAAGAACGCACATGATTTACGTGATTTATTAACACAATGTGTGTTAGCTAGTCCACGGGCAGGAGAGAGCCAATTTCATTATACTTTGAGGAGATACAGATTATAGAGGAGTATGAGAAGTATTTATAGTACTTCTTTATGGTCTACTCTAATCCAATATGGTAAAGGAAAAGCGGTTACAACCACGCAAACTCAAACAACATTGAGTCCATACACTGTGAACTTGCTCCTGGACCCCATCCGACAACACATCAACCGTCGTAACTCAAGATAGTTCGATTAAAATCACATCAAGCCATTCATTGCTATTATAAAAAAAGCACATCATTATGTGGAAGTAGTTAAGTTACATTTTATTTTACCTCTTTATGTCATATAGATCCCGCCTTTTACAATCAGAGTGAGATAAATGAGGAATTATATGGGTTTGTTTGGAAAAGTGGAATTTGAATCTCGAAAACCTTTTTTACAAAAAGGACACATTTAGTAAATAAAATAATCACATCAATGTGATGTTTAAAATTGTTAGTACTAAAGAGATTTTGGGTCGTTAGATGGATCAATTGAAAAACGAGACAATTTGATCAATTGTTTCATTTTACAAAATGAGTCAATTCGAGTTATATGCTCCCACCTCAGACAATTGTAATGGCCCAAAAACCATTTTCGTCACTATTTGCTATTATTTCCGCGAATATTTTTTCAACATTGAGATTGGGATTCATTTGGAGTGTTATTTGGTAATCGAGATTACAGGTTTGAGATCGATATATATCAAAATATCAACAAATAATAAAAATTAAAAAGTAATAAAATATAGTGGTTTTTCCTCGCTCTTCGAGAACTCACAATTCACAAAAAAACCCTCATCTAAACCCAATTTTGGCTTTTCAATTTAAATCATTTTTATCTCTCACCCAATCACTTGTTACTTTTGTGTCACCAAAAGCAGACACTCTCAATAATTGTTTATCAACCTCCAATCCATCGAATGAAAAATTAACGATGACAAGAAATTGAGATATCACCATGTTCTCTCTTCTTCTTATCCATGTCCCAACTCTAGTCGAACTTAAACCCCTTTGCTTAGTCTCTTTGATCTGAATGGAACCTACAATGAATAAGTTCAATGGAGACTTTGATTGAAATCCAACCAATGATGATTTCGATTAGTTTTCATTCTATATTTTTCACTATATAAATGCTCGAGAATCGATATTAATGTGTTCTAACTATTATCTATTTATACATTTGATAATTAATCGTGAAGGGTGTATTAGTTTCGTATTCGATAATACAGATTGAGAAACCAAAAATATTTCGGGATTGAAATTAGAATACCAAATTTAGTTTTGAAATTGATTTTAGTGTGCAGTTCGATTTTTCGAAATTTCGCGATTGATATTGAAATTACCGATACGGTACCGATTTCCCCACTCTCGTTCATCTCATACAACGAACTCAGAAAAGAGAATAGGAAATGAAATCTTATTTTCCTAAACTTTTATGTTTTTTTTTTTTTCTTCTTCTTCTTCTTATTTCTAGGTATTGGCATGTCTTTCTCATTATTGTATATTCATTGTTTGTTTGTTCTTTTTCTTTTTGCGTGTGTAGGTGTGGTTGGGAGTATAGTGGGGGTTGAATTGAGCTTATCATTAAAGGCTGCTGCCATGAGTTCAATAATTGCAAGGATCCCAAAAGCATGACATCTCTGACCTTTCACTGCCCCACCTGCCAAGTCTCTCTCTCTCTCTCTATTCTCTGCTCCTGTCTTTTTCTTTTTTTAAAGAAAATTACAAAAACAAATTGCAATGGCTTTGCTACTGTCCCCACCCCCACGCGCATGGCATGGAAATGGACACACTCCACTCTATTAAGTCTTGTTCTACTTGTAAGGATCACGAGCTAGTTCGTCACGATGATTTGTACAGCTCAATTCGTGAGTGAGTTCGTTTTGAGCTATAAGTTGGCTCAATAGTATTGCTAACGACCTTCCTCAACTAGTAATCTATGAGGGAATTCGATCAACAGCTTATCATTTGATTTTGTTGATGTGACTTGAATCAGACTATCAGCCGCAAAACGATGATCACTTATATGATCAAACTCGACTCGGCTCGGCTCATTCGCCACTAGTATTTTGATTTATTATCTTTTCCCCTTCTTCGTCGGATTTTGAAAAGGTTATGCAAAACAACCATTGCATCTCTAATCCCTTTGCAACTTAGACATTGTTCCACATCTCGGTTCGATTTCGTCATTCATTTTCCTTACGGTACTCTACTACAGCATTATTTCCTATCATTATTTGGGCGTTTCTTATTTTACTTTTGACATCTCGTCTCTCCTCGTTGGTGTTGGAATCATTGGATACCCATTTGCAGTTTGCACTTGCCTCTCCTTCATCATGGGTTTCAAAGATGGGTGCAATCGATGACACATGACTTTGTAGATTGGTTGGTTTACTTGATTGATGAAAGGCGCAAAAAAAAGAACATCAAAAGGGGTTTTAGTTAGGTTTGCTTTGGTTTCGAGTTGCTTTTTGGTGCCTTTAAAATTGTGCAACACAAAAAATATATATATCCTTTAATTGTTTAGCTTTCTTGGAGAAGTAGAAAAATTGGTCTCTTTGTCTGCCTCAGCAAAGAGGAAGCATGGGGAAGAAAAAAAAGCCGTGTCCCCTGTCTTCTATTGGTCAAATCTCTTGCTAATCTCAACTCTCAGTGCTAATGATGATATTGTTCTTCATCCTTTTCCCATTCTTGCCGTTTTTTTTTTCCAGTTTATTTTGAGCGAATCACCTCTTGTTTGGCTTAGTTTGGATGAGGGATTTAGATGCTGGGTTTTACCACGATCTTTAATAATACGAGGTTTCAACATAACTACACGCTGGCAAGGGATCCAAACAATCAAGGTTTCTGTCCATGTGAAATTTGCAAATTTCATTAGTATGTGTGTTTCAAAAATAGCTTATGGAGTCAGCTTTATAAATAGGCAAAATTCACTTCCATAGCCATAACTTTGCATTTTGTGACAAATATAGCCAAATTTGAAAAAATACACAGAAATAGCCATTCCGTCCATTAATGTAACGGAATTATAAAGACGGCTGACTGGGCAAACGGTTGAATGTGGCTGCATTTTATTTGGTCTATGTGGCATGCCATGGTGGAAAACTAAATTAATTATATTTATTAAAAAAAAACCCTACTTTACCATTCTTTTCCTCATCCGCCCTTTCCAATTCTTCTCTTTTTCCTCTTCACAGAAATCCCACCTCCATTCCACCTAAACTTAAAATCGCCGGCGACTCTCAATCGACGAACGCACTCATCAGCCTTGGTCCATTAACCACTCGATACGGTCCAGCTCGCCTCCGCGGTCCGACAATACACAGGGATTCAGACGTAGCAGCGACTGACAGAGGGAGGATTTGCCGCAACATCGACGGCGATTCGCTTGTACCCTCTGCTCATTGTCGATTCCGGCGACGGCATATTTAAAAACCGCCCAGATCTTTGGAAACCGCCCAGATCTGGTGGTTTTTCAGGGAGGAAATCTGCAAGGAGATAGCGTCGATTAGGTTTTAGTTTCTCGATCTGCGATGGAGATTGTTGCTCTCCCTCAGCGGCATGATTGCGCGACCACGAGACGAGTCAGGATTTTGAGCGCGTCCTCTTCTTCACGGCTCTCAAGCTTCTGCTGCAGCAGGGAATTCAGACACTCCACTGCCTCGGCGTTACCCACGAGATTTTCGAATAAAGGGGAGGTGAAGGAAGGAGACGAAGAAGATGAATCTCATCCGGCAGCAGCTGGTCTGCCTCTTCGACGGTGGCCAAGATCTCTTCAGCTAGAGTAGCAAAGGACTCGACTTTGGCTGAGTGGAGTACGAAGAGATGGACGGCGGCAGCTACCCAGGTTTATTTTGCCAAAGATGGATGAAGCAGGCAGGGGATCCATGTAGTATTTGGGGGAATAGATGAAGCCTGTGAAATCAGAAGGCTAAGTGGTGAGAAGTGACAAGGAAGAAGAATTAAAGAGGAATCAGAAGGGGGAAGGAAGAAGATGGACCGTAGAGATTATGGTGGTGGTGGTGGTGGTGATGAGAGGGATGAATGGTTTGGTTGTTGTGAATTTCATTTGATTTTTAGGTTTTTTTATGTCCATGAAAATGGAGTAGGTTGGCCGTCAAATGGAGAAGGAGGTTTAGAGACGATGGTCAATTAGATTATTTATTTATTATATTTTTTTTGTAATAAATAATATTTTTAATTTTTAAGCTGACATGGCATGACATGTGGCATGACACGTCGATTTAGAGTTGATGTAAAAGCTGACTAGGCGCCATCTCAGCTTGTTGTTGACAGACGCCAACGGCATCTCTAACTCCGTCAATAAATTTAACGGAAATGGCTATAATTGTCAAGGTAGTTTCAAATTTGTGGCTATTTCTGTGTATTTTTTCAAACTTGGCTATATTTGTCACAAAGTGCAAAGTTATGGCTATGGAAGTGGATTTTGCCTTATAAATAACACATCTCATCCAGGGACGCATAATTCTATTCCAAGGACATTCTTGCTTTCTAAATAAACACATCTCGTCATTTTCTCTCAGAGTTTGATCTAGAGTTGATCATTGTTTCTGACTCGGCTGATGTAGCGGCATCTGCAACCAATAGAATTATGGGTCGAGTCGGGTCAAGATCTCGGTGGGTGAAGCTGTGCAGAGCTCTTGGCAATCTCATTTGTCCGGATTACAGGTTCCAATAGACGAGAACCTAGTTGCTAGGATTGTCGTATAGGGATGACAATTTCGACCTGACCCGTTTTATCCCACATGTTGGCCTGTTTTGGGACGGGGCGGGACAGGCATGGGTACTCTCATCGACCCCGACCTGCACTGACCCGCCCAATTCTCGACCCGTTCTTGCCTAAATTACATGTAATCTTAGTAAATCACTTAGGATTTTCTTTTATTACATCATAATTTAGTTACAATAAAGTTATAAATTAGTGAAAACATCAATTTCTCTAAAAATTTAACTACATTTATCATAATATTGTTTGTATTCTTGGTCTTATAATAAAAATAACGAACTTTTCTAATGATTTTCATATAAATTGCATACCCATTGGGTCGACCTGCCCCGACCCGTAATAAATACTCGACCTGCCACGGGGTAGGTCTAGGTATCAAGAAACCCTCTCCGGACCTGTCCCATTGCCATTCCTAATTGTCCATGGATGTGGAGAAGAGGAAGGCGAATTCGTGGACCAGAAGGATTGAAGGAGGGTTTAATTTAGAGGGAGGAGTGATGGGAAATGACAGAAGGCGACGAACGTTTGTGGGTTTTGCGGGTTGTTTACATAGATTTTTCGTAATAGAATGTCATTATAAACTCCATGATCCCTATGAAGGAACTATGATTCTTCGGTAACTTGCAATGAACGTAATATGATAGATTAGAACGAGATTTAGAGGTTGAGAGAAAGAATTAGGGATTTGAGTAGGAGAATTGAAAATTGAGATAGGAAGAACAGAATTGGATTTAGGGATTAGAAGAGATTAGGAGAAGAAGAGGGGTAAACTGAATAGGATTTTTTATTATTGATTTATGATTCATTTAACGTAATGATCCAAATACATATTAATAAGAAATAAACCCAAAAATCCTAATAATATCCTCATAATCTACTCAGACACTAATCGGCCGTCTAACCCCATAATTACTCATAATATTTATGTTTCCTACACCCTATCACTAGAGAGTCAGATTTTCATCATGAAAATCAAATTAATCCCGTAAAAATACGATTTTCTTATGCCGTTCACAGGTATAGGGTTACGTACAACCCACAAGGTTCTTAACATGTTACCAATTTATGTTTCTGATCATTAACGATGAATGTTGGTTAGTAAAGACATCGTGGGAAATAATGCTACCGAAGGAGCAACGAAGCATAAATTCAACCAATCTAATTTACTAATTAAAATCATCGTGGCTAATGCTTCCCTAGGAACAATGAAGCTTAAGTTCAACCAATCTAACTTCATGTTATTAATCAGGTGGTTGAATGATTCTCATTATCCTTCGAACAATCATCATTCTAAACAAATTTACACATAGTTACTATGTTTCACTTCGTAGATATTAATAAGCCAAAATACCAATGATATAGATTAAAAATGTTCTTAGATTTAAACTCAGTAAATAAAAATTGCCAAGTGTTTGAACACAGTAATATTTTTAAGGGAATCAAACACATGGGGCATTATTATGTTTGGTAAAAATGTTTAATCATTGGATACATATGAGAATAACAATAATGGTGATGTTGTTGCTGCTGCTACTCATAACAATTAATAATGACAATGATAATTGGAGAATGTTAAGACATTTTACAGAAGCAGTAGTCAGTAACAACATCATGTCCACAACGTACCACTATATATGATCATTAATATTCACAAACCCATTTTATATCTTGTTATTCTGGTGAACGACAGTAATAATTTGGTGCACATTTGAAGATTACCTTTGCAGAATTTGCACAATTAAATTCAGTAAAAAGGTTAAGAGAGGAGCGCTTTTAATTAAACCTTTTACTCGCTCCAATGCCAAACCCAGCCTTTCCCGCATTAAAAGCCTAAAATCTCTCCAGAAACAATTATTAACACCATATACTGGCGTTCTGTCTGTCTTTAAAAGAGAAAAAAAGAATGAATAATCGAATTGGCGATTTCTATAAAATTTGGGAAGGAAGGCAAATGAGAAAGATGTTCATTTTTTAGGGTAAAAAATATGGATAGGGTTACCAAAAGGAAACTGAAAACAATGGGGGTGAGGAGCAGAGAAATTACTTAAAGTCGTGCGGGGGTTTTCATCACCTTAACCAAAAAAGATGGCCAGGTTAATTATTTTGTCAATTATGTCGATCATATAATTAATTAGGTAGATTATGAGATTGGTCGTGTCAATTATAGTGTTCATAAAGTGGAGCATAAGGTCAATAATGTTGATCACTTAAACTTTTGTAAAACGATTGATGGTTAGTTGTGTAGACAGTAGACCTTTATCAAGTCTCAATATATATAACTAGGGTGGAGACTTTGATGACTATGAAGGCAAAAAAAAAAAAAAGTGAAAATAATAATAATAATAATAATAATAATAATAATAATAACAATAATAATAATGAAGCACCAAATATGAAACAAGATCTGAAATTTGAGTGAATGCTTGAATACCTGAAATCCTAGACCCAAATTCATAAACCCTAGACAAACCCCTAACTTGTAAAACATAAACCTCAACACTTTAAACCCTTAACTCAAATCCTTGAACCCCTTAACCTCAAACCTTAACCCAAATTGGTTCCTGAACTGCTGAACATATGTCCGTCATATCATGTCGTGATAATCTAAAATATATTAAGGCATGTCGTATGCTTTCATTTTCTGGTTCAATCGATGGATCACTTTTTACTTGGCTTGACCAATTTTGCGTTGTTCTCACAGACTCTTAGGGTTGTTTATTTTTCATAACCAGTATGTCCTTAATTTGTGAGTTCATGCATCTTATTTAGGGGTTAGATTTCAAGTTTGTTTTGAATGTAAGCATTTTGTTGTTATTACACTTTAATAACTCATGAGCTTCGATTTTATACTCATACAATGTTCATGCGTTGTGATCATGTAGTGTTCAATGTCCTTAGTCGAGCTATCTATAAAAAAAAAAACTTGATAGAAATCTTTATAGAACCAACAATCATTCAACCTTTGGGGGTTTGAAGTAGATCCTAGAGAAAGGAATTATGATATTGCACTTTTAGTAAAATATTTTTATATATGTTTTCCAGTGAAACATGTGTTTAGTTGTGAATTTCTTATCTGATCAATTATGACCAGAAATATTCATGCACACAACCATACTCCCAAATTTAGTAATTTTGTTAGTCCACCTATCTTGACAATTTTTTTATCTGAATGACCCGTAAGTTTAACGTTCTTTGTGGAATAGGGTAGATTAAGACAACATATTAACTCACATAGTTGGTTGCTTATTTCTGACATACCAAGTGAGTCGGTTAGTCTTGAATGGGCTTATAATAAAACAAACTTGAGTAATTTTTTTTGAATTTTCTACTCAAATTGACATCATAAAACCTTAATTGATAAATTTAATAGGGATTTTGTCATCAATCACTTATTTTCCCCTCTTCCAAAAAAGTCCCTGCTTCTTTATTTTCGCAGCAATGATTGTGAATCTGTACCGGGGGTTATACTGAAAAAATTAGTGGTGTTGTATATTATACTAAAATCATGATTTGACCATGGTTCAACCATTTTCTACCTCTAAAACCATCCATCATTTTTGGTCCGGTATCCAACATTTCCGATCCGACAGACACATTTAGGTTTCTCATAAGAGACACAGCACAACACAAGTACATAACCTCCTCTAAAAATCTTACTCTTTTTCCAAGTACTCATAAGAGACCACGACGCTAGTCCAAATAAATGCGCCATTTACTCTACTTTATCATCATTTAACACTAGATTAAAACACCTAAAATCAAAGGGGGAAAATAGTTAAAAGTAAAAAAGAAATAACTGAGAGGCGAGAGCTAAAAGGTTAAAACCCTCTTTTCCTCTGTATAAGAGAGAAATCCCACTGACTGGTCACTGGTCACTGGTCACACAAGTTAGAGGCAGAAGAAAATAAAATAAAATAAAAAAGGAGGTAAGGAAAGGAAAGGAAAGGAAGAGTATGCAAATCTGCGTGTGGACCGTTGTGTATATTTATATAGATTCACGTGTGATTGTCAACCTCGATTTGTCGGTCAATCTTTTACTCAGCACCCACAAGGCCACAACCAAGGTTGTCAAACCGGTTTGTGCTAGTGTATCGGTTTAGCAAGTGGAATGGTTCGACCAGTGGTACATACCGATATGTGTCGGTTCATGCCGGTTAATATTATAAATAATTTACAAATACTCATATTTAAACACGACATTTAACTTCAATACCTAAATAATAGTACTTGAATCCAACAAATAACATCAACATTTAACTTTTTTAACACATAAAATAAATAATAAATTATTTTTTATCAATTAAATTCACTAAGATATGATCATTTTACTTGGAGATTCGTATATCGATCATGCCGGTCATATCAGTAGTGTCATACCATTTTTATGACCGGTACATGTTGAACCAGATTCAACCAGTGGCACGCCGGCCGGCGTGACAACCATGGCCACAACCAAAAGCAAAACCTCACCAATCCAAAATATTAAAAAAAAAGTTAATGTAAAAAAAATTCTTAGATAAATGAAAAATATTATATAAAATAATATATATAATTACCTTAAAAAGAAATAGAAAATGGGAGGCAAACCGGATTATAATAATTATTAATTATCATACATCATTATCAATATTAAAATTTTCCACCAATTTTTATTTTATTTTATTCAATTTCCTTATTTTGTTGCTTTCCTCCTCAGCGTTTAAATACTCTGGATAGGCTTCTTGGCTTTCTCTCAGGTTTCCCCTTTCCCCTTCTACTTTCTCTCTCCCTTCCCTCTCCAGAGCGAGAGAAGAAAAAAAATAAAATGGAGCTGGCTCTGAGCTTGGGCGACGCCTCCAAACCCTTCAAGTTCCTCGACAAAGCCGCACCGACCAAAGATCACCACTTGGGCTTCTGCATGGGCTTGGGCGGCGGCGGCGGAGGAGGAGGAGGAGCTGCCGCTGCTAGTAGCTCTGCTATTGCCGCTTCGAGATCGCCCCACCGGGAGATCATCGATCGACGAGGAGACGACGGGAGAAGGTTGAATGCTTCGTCATCGACAGACCCGCAGACTCCTCTGCAGCTCGATCTCCTGCCTTTCTCCCCTGTTCACAGAAGACCCACGACGGCGGCGGCGGCGGCACCGGCGTCGGAGGCTCGGTTCCCGTGGCTTATTGCTACCGACCCAGCTCGTAAGTCATCTTCAGTTGATTTTCTATCTCCAATGATTTGATTTTTAGGATCTGGGTGGGGGGTTTTGGTCTTTCGATTTCTATCTCCGTTGATATGTCCTCATGGTGTTCGGTGAAATGCCTCAGTGACTTCGTCTGCGCATGGGGCGACGGACGGGTCAACACAGGCGAGGCGGTTAGACGTGAACCGTTTCTCGGGGGAGGAAGGGGACGACGGGGCGGCGCTCTCGTCTCCCAACAGCGGCGGCTCGTCGCTTCAGATGGATTTCGGGGTCGGTAGTGGCGGCGCCGGCGGAGCCTTTGGTCCAGGGAAGCGAGATTTGGAGGCAGCTGAAGCCGAACGAGCGAGTGATGATGACGAGAACGGATCCACTCGGAAGAAACTCCGACTTTCCAAAGACCAATCGGCTTTTCTCGAAGAGAGCTTCAAAGAACACAACACCCTTAACCCCGTAAGTAAATCTAACCCAGGAAAAAGCTCCAATCTTTCTCCTCCTGAACCTCCACCCAGATTACAATTCAAACGGGTCCAATCAATTAATCAGCTTTAACTTGATTTTCGTCCCCTTGAATCTGCAGAAGCAAAAGCTAGCGCTGGCGAAGCAGCTGAATCTACGGCCGAGGCAGGTGGAGGTGTGGTTTCAGAACAGAAGGGCCAGGTAATCATAACTTTATCATCATCGTTTATCCCTCTATCAATATGATTTGCATTATCTCTTAGGAAGAGGGAATGGATTATCCATCGGATAAGCACTGATTTGTGGTGCAATATAGAGATATGATTGATTGTTGTACATCTGTTTGTTCTCTTTCGTGTTCCCTTCTTTTGGATGGTTATGATCTTTTGGAATATGTATGTATAATTGGTTGGTTCTCATTTCAATTTTTTTTTATTCAATTTAATATACGAAAAAACAAACAGGACAAAGCTGAAACAAACAGAGGTAGATTGCGAGTATTTAAAGAGGTGCTGCGAGACACTGACAGAAGAGAACAGGAGGTTGCAAAAGGAACTGCAGGAATTAAGAGCCCTGAAGACTTCCCAGCCTTTCTACATGCAGCTCCCTGCCACCACGCTCACCATGTGCCCTTCCTGCGAGCGCGTCGCCACCACCAACACCTCAACCTCCACCGCTCCCGCCGGCAACCCAATCACCACCGCCGCTGCTACCACTAGCGGCACGAACAACAACTCATCAACAGCATTGTCGTTGGGTGGTGGTGGTGGAAGTAATGGCAGCAGCAGCAGTAATGGCAGTAGGAATGTGCATCCTTTTGTGCAGCAGCTTCACATGTCTAAACAGCAACAGCAGCAGCAGCCTCAACCTAACCAACCAGCTGCTTCTTGACTTGCTAAAGTAGAGCTACAGCTCCATTAATAAGTCGGAGGAGTGAAAAAGTGAAAACCCAGCTGTAAATATTTGTGGGTCAGTAGTTTTTTGTCATTTAAGATGGGTGTTCGTTCCTCCTGGGGGAAGTGGGGGGGTGTTTTTTTTGGAAGGGTGGTTGTTGTGTGTTTTATTTGTCTTCTACTCTTTTCCCTTTCTTTGACTAGCTAGCTACCATGGGGGATGATGATGAAGAAGTAGAAAGAAGATAGCTTTTATTCCTCCTCTTTTGGTTTCGAAAGAAAAAAATACTTCAGTTTTGTTGGGTGGTATTCAATTGATTTTTGTGTATTGAATATGAAAGGAGGGTTTTTTTCCCCTTTGACTGATGATGATCATGATTATATTGTTTGTTATGATGGAGGTTCTCCCACTAATAATTTGCATTCGCCGATGGCTTCTTGACATGCTTTGAGCTCGTTCGTTTATATCGTCTTGTGTTATGCCAGCCCATATTTCTAAGTTGCCAGACTCAACACAGGTTCGAGCTCGCCAGCCCCGTTTGAATTGTGCCGCTTCTGCTTGTATTTGTGTCGTGCTCATATTCGTTCTAAGTGATTAGGAAAAAAAGAAGGTATGGAAATAGAAGAAAATCGGATGTGCTCATATTCGTGCTAAGCTAAGAAGGTATGGAAATAGAAGAAAATCGGATGTGCTCATATTCGTGCTAAGTGATTAGGAAAAAGAAGAAGTGGGTACGGAATAGAAGAAAATTGAATGTATAGCGGGTATGATTTGGCCTCCACATGTTATCATCACTTCTAAGTTCTAACAACAATAGATAATTACTTTGGTAGTTCTATTTTATAATATTTTGAACTTATATATATATATATATATTTATTTATATTTTATTTTCTATAAAAAAATATTTTCCGTGTCATATCGTGCTTATATTCAATAGGGTCTTAAAAATATTAGATCCGAACACAACCCACTTATAAACTGTATCGCAGCTGTGCTCGTGTTCGTGCCCATAAATTTTAGAGTTGTGACACCTCGTTAATATTAAAGGCTTCTTTAGGTCAAGTGTCAACGGTAGCTTGGAGACCCGTGCTATAAGGGGAACGACAAATCCAAATTCCCAAATGAATTAATTATCTTGTTTATAATTTATTGAAGGAAGCTTAGCTTGGTGATGGCTGTTATAATGTCACATTGATTGATTTTAGTTTTTTTTTTCCTGCTCCAAGGTTATATTATGATGGAATAGGGGTCATTTTCTTTTCTAGGCGGCTAATAGTAATAATGAGGATGTGCATAATGACCAATTTCAACGGCATGCTCAATGAATTTTGTCCGGAGAAAAAAAAAAGCGAGGAAAAATCAAC
Source organism: Linum trigynum (assembly GCA_964030455.1). Lineage (NCBI taxonomy): Eukaryota > Viridiplantae > Streptophyta > Magnoliopsida > Malpighiales > Linaceae > Linum > Linum trigynum. The sequence continues at coordinate 40,974,261 of OZ034815.1, read as the reverse complement.
AGTTGGGTAAATTTTCAAAAATGTCAACAAGATCATTAAATTGTTTGATCGTCATACACTTGATTTGATTCATATTCAATGTATCGAGGAGGAAGGCTGCCGTCATGATGTACAAACTTGACTAAAAAAAAGAAATGCACAACGTAGGGCAAAAGCACTGTATGTTGAGAAATGTTTTGGTTTTTGCTGGACTAGGAATTGAGACCTCAAGTCACTCACAAATCTGCATGCATAGGAAAAGATATGCTAGTTCGATGATCAAATCAAAAAGTCAGCGGTAAAATATTTTATGTCGAAACCATGATTTAATTGTGGCTCGATCGTTTCATATTGCTAAAAACCGTCTATCGCGGATTAGATTCTTGTAAGAGGTGTTCCCAAATTGACCGCCGGTACGGTACAGTTTTACAAATACAGCGATCAAGGTTTAAAATGTAACTTGCTATAAGGTATATCTGGGCCATTGATGATGGTGTTTTTATTGGGAAGGTTTATAATTAAAAAAAAAAAGTATGAATTATAGAGCGTAGGTAGGCCAGGCTATAATAATTGGAAATCATGTATTTTGTTAATTACAGTAGCATATGGATCACATTGGAAGAGGGACATTATTTGAATATAGATATGATTACGATTGATGGTATATGCTGATCTTTCTTTGATTAATGAAAGCACAAGAGGATGAGAATTAATAATGAATTGTTTTCATTGATGATAAGGAATGATCTATCCTTGAAGGATTGCTTTAATGGGCTGTGCTTTCACCTGCGGGTCTTTTGTCTTTTAATTCAACTGATGACCAGACGACCAAATTTGTGCAAAATAACAAGTACTATATTACTATGTGGTGGTGGAAAATAACAAGTTCAGTTTCTTGTGTAACACAGAGAAAATTTGAAGCACAATTTGAGTGCAAATGGGAGCTTGTTGAGACTTCCTCATAATGCATGCATGTGTTTGATGAAATGGAATTTAGTCGCGTTTCAAGTAACACCAATTCAGTTCGAACATAAGAGAATTAGTATCATCATGCATATAATTTGGTCTTCGATTAGAATTCTCACTGAACCGTCAAGCAGCTAGCCATCTTTTAGTTTTGAAGGTCTCGAGTTTTGAATTTTGTTATATATAGATATGCTAGATAATATTTCATCATCTACCGCTTTCTTTTGTTATCTATAAAATTACTCATATATAAAATTACTCATGATCCATGTTTGTGAGATGTTCGCGAAGGCATTAGTTGTAAGACGAGTGTTGCTTTGTTGTTCAGTGTCCGACTTGTTTAAACGTGTCTAGACGTTGGACGTAAAAATAACTGTTAATTTATTACATTTGCTGAATGAATTAACAGTTTTACTGTGCTTTCACACTTATGTTCAGATGAATTTGACACGTAGGTTTTTCATATTCAAAGTTGTAGGGTAGTATAGAGGGATAATCAATTAATCATAATCAGCAACACGATTGAAGGGTATGAATTACTGTGATGGTTTGGGGCTGACAACATAATTAAGGTGGCCATGCATGCAATTACAGCATTATTATTTATAGGCTTCTTTTGTTGGTGTTAAGCAAGAAAAAAGGGCAAAGGATTATTATTGGAGGGCATCATTTGATTTTATTTGGGTGAAAGAGCATATGATTGTCCTTGTCATTATCAGTTTATCACTATCATTATTGTTATTATTAGGATAAATGAAGTCGATTCTAGAACCAATAAAGTAAGCAAATTGGCACTGTTTTACTGGTTATAATCAAGATCAATAATCACTTGCCTATAAGGTGTGATTGAAAGGTTGGCCAACGATTTAAGCCCCTAGATTAAACATAATTTGGTTAGATTTCAGTTTAATAAATTGTCTAAAATATCTATTAAGAAGTGTACAAAAATTACCATTTAATTGGAACAAAACAAACAACATGCTATTTTGGTCGGATTCTTATTCTAATTTTTTGTCTAATTTTGGCTTGATCCTATTATGGTTTGGTTGGAATTTGGATCGAATTGACTGCTTTGGATACAATGGTAAAGACATTGAGCTTAGATATGATAACTATTTTTTTACCCGCCCGTTGGGCGGTGCATTACATTTGATTATTTTAAAATTTATTATAGTATTCTAATTATTATTATCATTTATGTTTTTTGATTTAATATACATGAAATTGTAAATCTCACTTACCTTATTTAGGTAATGTTTCATACTTTTATACCTTTTTTATTTATGAAAAATTTAATTGTATTAACTGAGCTCTTTGTAGACCGTTCTTTATTGATTGTATCGAACTCAAAAAAGTGATAAAGAAGTTAAAAATTTTAAGGTAAAAAAATGAAGAAGTTAGGATAAGAAAATAAGATTCAATTAATAAAATAAGTGAAGAGCTTTTCATTTTCTTTCCCTTCTCCTATGTTGGTATATGATAATAGAGAATGTTCCGATCTAGATCTCACGAATTTCGTGTATTATCAGTTACACCTGCAATTCTGGAATAATGATGAAATACATTAGCATCCACATCCATCAGTCTTCTGGATACTCAATTAATTTTCTTGTCAATGTTCTAGCAAAACCAACCACAAACAGAACTATCAGTTGTCACTAATTTATTAAACAATATTTTCAACAAACTAAACTTCATATAAACACAATTTATAATTTATAGAGAGCTGCATATATCCTAAAGGAAAAATAGTGCTTTTTTACCTAATAACAACATAGACAAATAATGAAAAGAGCATACTTCAATACAACTCAACTCATTCTATCTTGCAGATTCCTAATTTGTGAACTGAATCTATGCACCAATCAAAATAGTAGTTGGTAAGAAAATAATCATGTCAAAATCAAGCTTTAGTTAAGGATTTAATGAGGAGAAATTCACCCTAATGAAACAAACAAATGTCATTGCAAACGTGTAGAAATTGAAAAAACATCAAAATACACAACCGACGAACCGCCACAGTCATTTTCTTTCTTCTTCACGACCTTTATAAAACCCCCAATTATGTTCCCTTCTACTTATAATCCCATTGCTACCTACTAATTATTAACCAGATCATCATCTTATAGCTAGCTAGTAGCATGTCAACATGAACATAAGGAACATAATGAAAAACCCTCGTAACTCCACTTTCCATTTCAACATCTAAAGTATCGGGTTGCAATAGGCATTTAAGTAAAAATCAATTATTCAACCAAAGGACATATGCTCTAAGTCCTACCAATTATCCTTTCTAATCATATATTACCTATTTACATAAAAGTATATGACGTAATAGAGAACATAAAATAACTCCGTGAAAACGAAGAATAAATACATTCGCTCATCAAGTAGGGAAATTTACCATCCAACAGTTTTAACTTGGAAGAAATTAAGAAAATAATGGAAAAAAGAGTGAGCAGTTGCGAGCTTCAGATCAAGGAGGAAGAGGGAGCAGTCGACAATCCTCGGTTTGGTTCACCTCAGTGGCGGAAGGAGAGTATAACAGGGTGGGTCTCGGGACCCACCCTGACTCGGAAGGAAAATTGTTCAATTAGGTACAATAGTTAATTTATGTAGAAAATTAGGGTTATTTAATTGAGAATAGTTGATCGAAATATTTTTTGTTCGAAATTTTAGCGACCTCATTTGTTAAGTACACGATATACAGATTTGTGCAAACTTCATTTTTCTATAAGTTGACTTTCTTATATGAGGGAGCGTGCTAGTAAATAGTATAAGATATATTATTGAATCTCTTCCAACAACTCAATTTATTGATTCAAAAAGATTCTTGACAAATAACATCATTTGTAAGCGAATGACTAACCAAATCATGAATTATTGTTTGGTGTAAGATTTATTATTAAATATCTCTTGACAACTCGAGTTATAGATACTAATGGTTTTTTATAAAGAACATCATACGAAACAGAACGACTAACTAAATCATTAATAATTGTTTGGTATATAAAGTAATATTCTTGATACTTTTGACTGCTAATCTATTTTACTTAACCAAAATTTTCCAATATAAGATTATGTCACGAATGATTCGCAAAGTTAACAAAAATTATTTTACCAGGTGTATTTTTCTTTTAAGTGGACCCACCTTAGATGAAATCCTAACTACGCCACTGGTTCACCTCGTGTTCGTAATGATAAGATGAACTGCTTTTATCAACAGGCAAAAGTATGTTACAACTGCTCAAAAAATTTCCATCTAATCGTTTCCTCGTGTACCTCCCTCCTCCTATTCTCCTACAAAGAAAAAAAAACTTCATATGCATTACCATTTCCTTCTCTATCTAATTTCTTATTTTCAATGTTTGATTTTATTTCTAGAGAGACAATCAAAATGGGAAAATGGAAGAGATAAATTAAAAGGTTGTATTCCTAATTAATATGTTTTTGATTTAAACGGAATGCATAAGAAGTGTTTTTAAAAAATAACAATTATTGCTACGTCAAATTTATCTTCAGACCTTTTTCTATATAAATTATACTTGTTTTATTTTATAAGTATATTCATTAGGAAGAAGTGAGTGTTTGATAACAAAAAATATATAGTCATGTAGTTCATTTATCAAAAACGATTGATTGTCAAACGCTCATTTTCTCCTAGGCCATCGTTTAAATTTTGTTTAATTGAAAATTATTATTATTCATATGTGTGCTTGTTTTTCCATCAAAATGTAACTTATTATAAATTTTTAGTGAAAATGAATAGAAATTTACTTAATGAGATTTAACAAGATATTTTGGGTTAAACTATCACTCTCTATTTTCATTTTTATAGTTTGTTTAATTGAAGAAAATATTATTACTTATGTGTGTTTGTTTGTTTAAATGTGTCACAAAAAATGTACCTTATTTTAAGTTTTAGTAAAAATGAGCAGAAGTATTAAAAGAAGTGAGAGATAGCTTCATAAATAGATCAATAAATAAATTTTTGTTTGTTAAAAAATTGTCCACCTTGGCATCTTGTGAACTCACCAAGTGCTTATGTGGCAAGAAATTACTTTTGAATAGCCATAATATTAAGTATAGAAGATAGAAGATATAGATAGATGTAATTAAACCTTCATGGTCATCATTGTGAAAATATGCGTCACTTGCGAATGAGGTCGTGTCGAGCAGTGGCTGAGCCAGAAATTTGAATGAGCGGGGTAAAAAAAAAATACACGGAAGTGGTTTGAACCATGATCATTAATGAGGGGGCTAGTGCTTTACCAACCAGTCAATTTTTCAAATTTGTTACACATTTTCCATGTAAATTTACCTTTTTTCGAAAGTTGGGGGGGGGGGGGGGGGGGGCTATAGCCCACCCTGGGCTTAACGTTGCTCCGCCACTAGTGTCGAGTGGTCGTACCGTTGATTTTCAGTCTGGAGCTCCCAAATTTGAATCCCAAGGACGACGCTCGTTTCCCCCTTCCCCATCCCTCTAATACCACCTTGTAACGGATCTCTATAAAAAAAATATGTGCCACTTATCTTGATACCGGTTAGACTATATACCATTAACAGTCATAGATTTCGATTAATATAGGTAGTTTGGATGAGTTATTCGTATGAGTTATTTGGGTGCAAATAACCCGTTTATCTACAAAAGTTGGTGATTAGTTATTTGTACTTGAGTTAATTTGAAATAACACATTAATGAGTTATTGTCAATACCTCATATGGGATAGTTGTTGTGAAATAACTCACAAATACCACATTTTCATTTTGTGAGGAATTCCACTTTTATATTAAAAGTTACACAACAACCTATTCAAACGACACATAACAGAATGTAGTCTTTTTTTTTATCGAAGAAGGGAGCTAACTAGAGGTGGGTTGTTTGTTGTGCTTCTGTGTGTAACCACTAACCACCAATTAATTAAATGGAAAAACTATAATTTTAGGAATTTTTGAGGATAGCATCACACTAAAATTCTAGTGGCTTATCCATCTCTGGGAGTTTTTGGAGTTATACTATTTATTTAGAATAAATAAAAGGAATGTTAGGTATTGGAACTGTCGAGATATATGCCATCCATTCCCTCTTGACTCTTGTCTGTCCCAACATAAAAATTCCATTTTTCATGTTACTTGTGAAGGGAGAAGATGAAAGAAAAGAAAGAAAAGAAAAGAAAAAAACAGAGGTTTTGGAGAAAAAGAAATTTTGGATTTGTGATGAGTTTATTGTATCAATGGATTTGACGAATTTACCGATTGATGGATAAATTTGGTTATTTTTTTTATAGATTTGTAGCATGGATCAATAGAAATTAAAAATTTTATAGCCTCTTCTGTTTGAGTTGGACAAGTGGGTGGTAATCTGTGGTTTGATATCGATTCACCCGCAAATAATCTAAATCGCAGTGAATGGATGATTGATGTGGGTAGATTATCGATCAATAAATCTCTGACCCACACTTATCGGGTGGGTGATGTGTGGGTTGCGGGTCACCCGAATGACACACACCCTATTTTACATGAACAATAGTTGCTTGTGTTTACTACCAAATAGTTATCGTATTTCTTAACTGACACTACACGCTAACCATCAACTTCTAAATATGGATAATACATAATATTTTGATCTACTACTATTGTTCGCTATGTAGTATAATGTCCATTAGGTTTTGAGATTCAAATTATAATTATTAATTGTTTCTAGGTCGCAAAAAAATCATGAACTTTCTTTACACAATTGGTTAATGAAGTATGAAAGATTTGATACAAGTACTAAACTCTCCATATGAGACAAATTGGAAGGTATATAAATTGATGCATTCTTACTAATTTGCGAGGAATTTATTATAAATGTTAGTCAACTTGCATCATTACTAGTTGGAGAATTACATTAGCGGGTTAACCCACTCATTCGCCACCCACCCAACCCAACCCAAAAAAATGTGTAGATAAATTGTGGATCACAATTATACCAACCCGTTAGTAAGCCGTTAGGTCAATTTATACCATAACCCGCCAAATCCAACCATTGGCCACCCATACTTCAACCAAATCCAACATAATACATGGGATTGAAAATTTTTGAGGTCCACAAATTTGGATAAATAAAATCCATCTCAAATCCAATCAGCAAACGACCAAACGCCCTTCTTAATCATTTATGCCCGCCAGGCTGCCAGCCTATATGCCCTGCAATGGAAGGACCACAAAGATTTTGGAGATTTGTTATTATGATAAAGCCTCGTTGGACAGAAATCCATAGAAAAGTGGGTTGGGCCGACGTTATCCAAGTTCCTTTTGGGCTTTCGCGGGTTGAGAATTCACCAAGCAAAGGCCTTACACTTCTGGGCTTTCACTACCGTGTCCACTCTGACACGCTCGTCGGTCGGCGATGTAATCGGGTCCCAGACGCCGGCGATGTCTGCTGAGTAACGGCGCAGCTGCTGACACTCTAGCTCTTGTGAATCAGAAAGCGTAGTCTCTCATTTTGTTTCCCAATTAGGAGTCCTTCCAGGTCTCTCTTCGATCAGCAGCCTGTCACTTTTTTGTAATGGCATTGAGTACCCAAGTGATTTCATTCAGTACTTCCTGTGTAATGCCCAGAACTGATGATGATGATGATGATGGAACTGTGACCAGCAAAACTTACTTCTGGTAATGAGAGGTCAAGTTGAGAGGTATAAGAAGACAATAAATGAACAGAAGCAAGCTCAGACTGGTTTAACTCCACTGGATTAGCATGCAGAACAGTTACATATGAGTTAGATATGGCAACTAACAGGTGATAAATTCTACATGAGTGAGGTAATTGTTGAAGTAGAGAAGATGGGCAGTTTAACTATATCCAGATCCAGTTGTGTGGAATTCCTCCAATCTGGATTTCATAATAGGAGGGTTTTGCACGAGTTAGGTAAGTGCTTGATCCAAGGACCCTATCCATTCTTGGAAAAGAATCAATCGTATTTAGTTGTTCGACTCAAATCTTTTTATCTTTGGTTTTGTTGTCAGAATCGAGCGTAGGCAATTCAGGTGTCAAATCTTATCAGCGAACTAGTTTGAGATCAAACATCAGCAGAAGAACACAGAAGTCATATCATCGTGCAAGTACATAAGAGTGAAGCACAGGCCATCGAACTGAACTTAACGAGCAAGCACAATGTGGTCCATTTAGAGTTTGGTTTGGCGACATATGAAACATCAGAAGAAGCAGCACTGGTCTACGATAGAGCTGTATCCCTTAGGAATGTCGGGCCACCAGAATGCCTGAATTTTTCAAGTATCGAGTCGATTTCATTATGTGTCGAAGAAGAACCGTCGGAAAACTTAAGTCACAATCATCGCAATCACCTTTGCATTTTGATGTAAGTATCAAAACGAGGCTAAAAATTAAACACATTCAATTGCACACAATTGAGGTTAGTACACATTTTTAGATGCACTGAACAGAACAGCTTGAACGTATGGTATATGTATCTAGAGTCATAACATTTCATTTAACTTGTGCTGCTACGTAATTTGGATAGGGAAAAAGTGCTAAACAAACATTCATGAGCTATCAAAGTGCAGAATGTAACCAACCATCTTCCTCCAGGACTAGGTTTTACATGCATAAAAACCTAGAACTGTAAGGAGACCTTCATTTGGACAAACTAGTTTGCAGGGGAAGCACACTTTCGACCCCTTTCGCTTCAGCTTGCTTCTCTGCAACGACCTTGGACATCCCAAACATCTGTAAAAACACATGCAAGAACCCGTTAAATACGCTAACCACGATTGCTGTAAATTGTAATAACTGAGAACTAGGATGTCGTTTTTTTCCAGATTCATTCACAAACCTTTGACATGGTTTTCTTAAAGCATGACTTGTGCTCGTCCATTGATGCATTGACGAATTCATCAATGTGAGCTTTGACATCCTCCAAAAAAGTGGCATCGTCCTTCTTGTACTTGCGACACGATGCTGCTGCTGCCGCTGCTTGCTGCATCTCCTGCGACCCTTTTGATGCCTCCATCTTTCTGTCCTGCTGCTACACATGAGCAATTCATTCCATCACTCCATCGATAAGCAACTCAAGTTCTATAAATTTCAACAAAAAAAAAGCTCTGCATCAAACATTCATTGTCCTACCAGAACAGTATAGGCAGCTCGCCCAACTCAGAGGACAAATCATTAACGCATACCCTAACCATAGAAGAACCCCGAATCCAAAAGAAGAAGAAAGAGCAGAAAGTTGGTGCTTTTAATAGTGGGTTTTCTGGCTATCAAAATTCATTTCAAATCAAACCAACATAGATGACCATCCACCGCAGATAAACCATGATAAACACGAATTCGGTTGGTAAACAGCGAAAATCCATCGATTACCCACTTCAAGAAAGCACTGATATGATTATCCTAAACCTGCTGCCAAATCGCCCAAAAATCTGCAACCCTAATCTGCTGAAATCTTAACGAATAGCAACCCTAATTCGCAGAAAATTCGTCCTCCCAACAGAAAAAGAAGCGAATTCCGTAATTTACCTTGCCCTCTAACAAGCAAACAAATTAAATCAGTAGCTACGCTCGCCCCCTGGTCTCAATTGAACTCGTGGACGTCGCTCGCCGAGAAATCCTTCAGTCTGGTCGTCCCTCAGCCCCTGCTCGCCGTTGATTCTCTCGGCTCGCTCGTCGTTTGAAATACTGAGAGTTGAACGTGAATGGCAAGAAACGGAGGAAGTCGAAGCTACTAGATTCTTTTCTAGGATGGATTGGACAGGTTTGTAAGAGGCCCATTTCAGATATCAACAGAACAGACCGGCTATGGGCCCAAAACTAAGGCGTCCATAAAAAATATTATATGAAATTGAGAGACAGTGAGATATGTTAAGAACCAGTTGATCCCAATAACTTGAGTTGTTCGAAAAAGTTCCATAGTGAATCATATACCATTTAATTTACTAACAATATGATCTTGCGAGACCAATTCCGATAACAAACACACATGAAAGTATTCAATTTATGAATCTCCGATGATATGTTTAGTGGCGGCGAGGTATTGATGAATGCGGTGGGGAGGCGGTGCTGGAGTCGCCAGAACCGGCGGCTTAACTTGGCTCATGTTTTTTGTCTGTAAGAATTCAGGTGGGTGGGTAGAATTAAGGTTTTTGGTTGGGTTACTAGTTTAATTGAGTTAGGTCATTAATATTTTATTGATATTTTAAATGATTCGGCGTGCTGATTAGGCGAAAGTAATGGTTTTTTTGGATGGAGATAGACGGAATTACCTTTTTGTACGAATTGAATAATTGCCTTGAACCTGGAGCATTGCCAGCTTCGATAAAACCACGAAACCCTAACATGACAAATATACTACTGGCCTGTCCACAAATATTCAGTATTTTTGTTAATATATATTAGCCTGCTTCTTTGCTACTGCCCCAAATGGCAAATAGACATCTCCATGTGGGTGACATGCCTCAAAAGTAAGAAAAAGACGAAGCCTTAAGGATTCTATTAATTAATTAATTTATAAAGCCGCAGGGATTTTAGTTTTTATATATAAAAAATAAAGCATAAACTAAAACAACCTAATAAAGAATCAAATAATATGTTCATAAAAAAATAATAACAATAATAAAGTAGAATGGGGAAAGGTGGAAAAATCAGTCTTCAGTCGGTCGTCTTCAAGGGAGAATTTGCCGGTCAATTCCGAAATCAATGCTTGAAATTAATAATAAATAAAGTGGATCACCACCGTCATTGAAGTTGCAACTAACTTAATTTGAACACTTGGAAGGATTAATGCAAAATCCATTCTGTTAAATTTTAGGCAAAAGCAGAACAATCAAAACCCACAAATCTCTTTCTCCACTTAATCAGGGGGCCATAAATAAATACTTACAAGTTACACCTAATAAACTTATTCTTCTCGCACTTTGATACCCAAACTTTTGGCAACATCCTTCTGTGATGCCATTGCTTTTTTTTTTACCTTCTTTACCTTTCTATGGAACCCCAAAATTGAGACAAACAACAGAAGAAAGAAAGTAAAAAAACTATAGTGGTGGTGCTGTGCATATACAAAAAAAAAAAAAAAAAAGGTGAACTGAATTCAAAATAATCATATCACTCTTCCTCTTTCATTTTACCTATGCTTTCTTCTTCTGCACAGGATGCTTCCTGTACTCATTCACCAAAACCTGAGCATAGAGGACCTCGTTCCATGCATCCGGCACACCGGGAAGGCACCAATGGCTGCAATCCTGGTACAGCATCGGCGATCTCCTCTCCTCCTCCGTGATCTTCCGCTTCCTGTAGATCGATGGGTGCCCGTCTTTCCTGTAATCGGTCATTCGAGTCACGTTCAGGTACTTCACCGAGGTTTTCATCCCTCTCAGTACCTTCTCGAGCACTTGCATCTTGTCGGGGTACTCGGTCAGGTAGGTCGAGTTTTTGATCGGTTCGACCTCGTTGTCACACGCCCCTCCCGAGTTCCACTGCCCGCCACTGCAAAGGGAGCCAAAAACAAGCACATAAGTTAAAGGGACATGCTGAAACCTGGAACCTCAAGAGGACACAAGTTGGAATTTCCTGCGCTTTTGGCTGGTTGTTGTTATTTGTTCCTAGTTCTAAACCTTACCCCGAACAAAGTTGGGACATTACATGGAATTTTACAAACATGGTTGGCTCTTTTTGGTACCTGAAATGAGAAGCGGAGTATCCTCGGAAGAAGACCAAACTCTTCCTGGGATTCACATTGGCGTCGATCCATCTCCCCCACGTCGTCAAAGCCTTCCGGAATGCTTCGAGAACGTTTAGGGTTGGGTACACATGACTCCCTTCTTGGTAATAATCTTTCCTGCAAAACGAAAAAGAGAATTCAATTCGATCGAAGGCGCGAGGTAACAATCGAGCGAAATGTACCAACCCAAGTCCAACAATGACTCACCCTAGAGATGTTTTCTCATGAGTCCACCAATGGCCGGTATTGAACACAATGTAATCTGCAGTTTTGTACTGATCAGAGGACTTCCCGATCAAATCGAGCCGGAGCGTCTCCTTCGGAGATCCAGTCTTGTTGATGGTTTCCCATTCTTGTACTAGGAATGGAGTTACAAAGAACTCAACCGTGCAACCGTAATCCTATTTAAGATAAACTTGAGTTAAATTAATTCCATATTCAAATTGGGGCTTCAAGAACAAGCACAAGAGGAAACTACATTATTATAAAGGAACGAACTTTACTTTGAATATGAAGGAATAAGCAGCTTCTCCCCTGAAATGTTGCCTCCCATTGGCTTCATAAACCTTGCTTTGATCTTTCGCGGCGCTCTTCAACATACAAACCATGGACTCCCACATGTTCCTGTTCAATGAATCTCCGACGAATGCGAGCCGCTTTCCCCTCAACATATCCAGCATGTGCCCAGGATTGAACCTAGGGTTTTGCAAAAAATTTAGAACCCCCAGAAACTGAATCCAAAACGGACTCTTTCCAATGGAAGAAAACTTGTTGCAATTGAACTGCGAAAAAGGTACGGTTGAGTTACTAACCTGGGCAAAGTGCAGCCGTGGGGCTTCCACTTGTACTTCTGGTAGTCCTTATCAGGTCTTCCGTTGAGAATGCAGTTGAATTGCTCGTCGATCAGTGAACAGGAACCGGGTTTGTAAAGCGGGTACGAATTATCCATGACCCATTCCCCGTCGAAGAGATCACAACCTTCCAAACTCTCCACCAACGCCTCTATCCCCTGTTTCACCGACGCCCCTGTTTTCCCCTTACTCCCCTGTTTCGAACCGCCGCCGCCGCCGCTGCTCTGTTTCTTCTCTGTAAGATTGGAAGCAGAATTCTTATCTCCTACTCCCTTCCCATCGGAGATCGAACTCATAGCAGTCTGATTTGCAGCCGCCGACGCCGATTTCTGGTCTGTAACTGCATCCTTCCCTTGGGATTCGCCAGAATTTCCATTATTGGCAGCGGGAGTAACAGCACTCTTACTCTGATTCGCCGTGTCTGCTGCGGTTGAATTAAAGCTGGGAACTTTACCGGAATTCTCTACGGTTTGATTAGTATTACGTGCAGCAGGAGGCTCTTTTTCGACGAATGAAGAGTTTCTGGACTGGTTTTCCACCGGCGGCGGAACAAAAGAATGCTCTGTACTAGTTTGTGTCTGGTTACTAACAGCAGGAAGCCCTTTCACATCCCCATTATGAGACCGTGAAGAACTGCTGGAGTTAGATCTGACAGCGTCGGCCTCTCCGGCGGTGGGGGAGGAGGAGGAGGAGGAAGCGTTCACCGTCCGTACGGCGGCGAACCCGCCGCCGTCTTCTTCCATCTGCAGAGCGGCGTCGGAGGAGGAGTTGGGGAAGAGATAAGAGAAAATAGAAGGGAATTGGGATCCAGCGGCGGTGCCATCTCCGCCGACAGCGGTGTCGGCGCCGGGAGAAGGAGCGGTGAAGATGTTGGAGAAGAACCAAGGGGAGGAAGAGTTTGGAGAAGGGTTGAAAGCGAGGAAGACGGTGAAGACGACAAAAGCAAACATGAAGCCATAGGCGAAAGCCAGAGAGCGCTTGGTCCTCACAAGGGAAAGTAGGGTCTTGAGGTCGGAGACAATGGGCAGCCCTCCTCCGCCGCCGCTGAAGGACAGATGCTTGGCCGCTGCGTCGGTCATACCCATTGGAATAAAAACTAAAGCCAACTCCCCTTATTCCGAGTAACCAAAAAAAAAATAATTCAGTAGAAGCTGTGTTTGTCTGTCTTTGGTGAGTTTTGTGATCTGAGGATGGAACTTCGTTGTGGTTTGGCGATGGCTGAAGGTGAAGAGTAGCAAGCAGAGGATGAGTAGGAAAAGTGTTGTGGTTTGAGTGGGAGAGAGAAAGAAGAGAGAGAGAGAGAGAGAGAGAGAGAGGGCAAGTCTGTATGTGTGCCAGAGGGGAAGGGATGAATGAATAAAGAAGAGAGAGAGAATTTTGGGGGAATATTTTAATTTCCCCCAATTTTCTTTTACAGGGACACGTTTGGCAGCGCAATAACGAGAAAAGTGAAAGCCCGGCAGGCAAGCAGTGAATTAATTTAATAATAAAATCGAAAACGAGAACCAAATTAGTTTTTAGGTTTATAAACAAAATAGATTTAGTGAAGATTATCAACGTTGTCAATCCCCGGTGGACCTGCGGGTGGAACCGGATTGAACTTGATCCAGATTCCAGACCCAATGAGGAAGATGGGCAAGCTCTTCGGGTCGACCCGAAGTTTCCGAACCGGATATCACACGAAGCCGTCTTCTCTTCGATTTACGAATTGTGTCATTTACTCATTTTCATGATTCTTCCCTTTGCCTAATCCTACTTTTGTAAGGCATAGTTGAATATTTGAATATTGATGTTATATGTGTGTTTTGAAATTTCATTATACGTTGGATCTGAATACGAATTGATATTTTGGTGTTATACGTTATTACACATGTTTATATGAGATTTGTTATAATTTACTTGAACAATATATCATTTTTTCATATATTCGCTTAAAGTGAACAGACCATTAACTCTCGATCAACTTACTCGATCGATCGGACCAACGGGGTAAACGGGATTAACAATTTAAATTATATAATAATTAATTACAGGATTAGTAAAAACTACTAAGGTACGAGAAGAAAAGGGGAGTCATCTGTCCTCTCTGCAGCTCTGTTGAAAAAACGACAATGCAAAGCGGCATTTCAAAAAAGGCCGGAGAGGAATCTTCAATTTTTTATTTTATTTTATTTCCAAGTTCTAGATTTTGATTAGGAGCGCCGAGTAACGATTTTATTTTCCGTTTTGGATTACAACTGGATAAATATTATTCTCTCTTCGGATTACAAGCACAGACAGTTGTGGAAAAGAAAATTAAAGGTTCGTAAGCAAATCCAGAACGGAAACGGCGAATGTGGGGGTGACAACGTAAATGAAGGCACTGAGTTATTCAGTGAGTAAGTTTGGTGTTCCGATGAGGAGACGGCGGTCGGCGGTTGACAATAGCAGAGTGAGTGGCAGGTGGTAGGAAACCCGGTTTTCCCCTTTTGCTATCTTCGTTCCTTCTTTAAAACACTAGCTTGTAACCCGACCCGTTGGTCGGAGGAGCTGAGCGGAATATTGAATTATTGGGATAACCCGTAGATTCAACCATTAAGCTAAATTGGTCTAATGGTGAGTACCGCCTAGCATATCCCTAATAATCATACCAAAGTGAATATATTGGAACATAAACAGTACATCAAAAGTTGGTACAACCATGAAGTTAGACCATTAAAGATACCAATGAAATTGAATAGCATCGAAAAACTTCAACTTCATGATATAATTACATGAGATCAGAAAGAGAACACCATTAATTTGATTTATAAAACTTTCATCTTGTCGTCATTGTGCTTTCTGGTTTTTGTCAGGCCATGATAAAATCTAAAGAAATCAAGAACGAACAACACGATTTGGGATAGGAACCGCCGTTGTCGTATTCCTAGAGAATGGTGGTAAACACGGACTCACCTGCCAAACTGGTTTGGATTGAGATTTTTATCGGGTATCAGGGAACCATGTGATTATAAATTAGACTTGATCAAAACGGGCCAAAACTTAAAATTCAGCCTGTTTGACCGACCCATGCAAAATTCTAATTATTCGTTACTTTTAAACTTTCTATTTGAAAATAAAAAATAGTGAAAGAAAATAGATGACTGCAATTCGCCATTTGCACATCACTTATTCGGGAATAAAACCATAGAAATTCAAAAGAAACTGAAAATGTTTAGGATCGTTTTAATGTTGAAAATAACCAAATAGATCTTTCTGTTTAGTTTTTTTACTAACAAATACCAAACGATTCCCTATAAAATACACTATAATTTTATCATTATGATATCAAATAATTATATAATATATATTTGAAATGATAAAAATTGGACTAATTGGGTTGGTCGAGATTGAACCATTGAATAACTTTAAACTACATATATTTTAGCCACTAAAATATAAAATAATATAATAATATATATTATGCTAGAGAAAATAGCTTGTTTTAGAATGTCAAACCAATGATGTTCATTTGTTTTACTTGATGGCCAAATCCGGTGTAGGTCAGGCCCATTCAACTCTTTTATTTTATGGTTAGCGGTTAGCCCTTTAGATACCATGCATTAGTTTATTGTTAATTTTTTTTTATTTTTAGCATAAAAAGAAGTATTGTTTTTGCCTTTTCATATATATTTTATCACCACGGAGAAATACAAGGGCTTAAAGAAAAAAATTGACACTCCTGAACCCGTTTAAATCCGCATGTGTACGGTAAGTTGGCCCGTTCCACAGAGGAAAGAGAAAAAAATTAACACTACCTATTCTACCCTTCCTACAAACGCTCATGGAGCAGGGAATTTGAAATGGGGGGAAGGGGTTTTTCCTCCCTGCTATTATATGTTTTTGATTTAAAATGATACAACAAATGTACTTAGTGTGATTGGTTATGTTCCTTGCTTTTCTTTAATATGGACATGGTTCGAATCCCAGTACGTGTCTTTTTAATGAATAAAAAAAAAGTAATTGTGAAGACCAAAATGTCCTTCCTACTTTCACTCTCGTTGCAGGAAATTTGAAATGGGCCTCCCGTTTTTCCCTTCGGTGTATTATATTATGTGTAGATTCCATGAGATGCCGAAGCAAAAGTTCTTGATCGGAATGAAATAAAATCACCTAATCAACCTAATTTAATCCGAAAAAATTTGTACATGCAACGTCATATCATCAAAACGAACCTAAAATGTTACCCGAACCGACCCTTCCTTGGAGACCAAATCCCCTAAAATCTCCACCTAGTTGGGACCGATGTTGGTAGAGTGTGGTCGTCGACCACCGATCCGGCAGCCGCGGATTCCCGAGGACTTGTGACAGCGGGTCGACTTTAGTAAATGTATTAATGATTAGTCAATAGATTTTTGTTTGGCAGATTAACCAACAACCCAACCCGACGTACCCACCCTACACCCAACCAACCCGAAAAATAATGTGTTTAGATTACTTGTTATAATTGTAACAACTTGTTAATAACCGAGTCGGTAAATTCGAAACTAAAATCCATATCTAACCCATCTATTGTTCATCCTACTACAATGCGTGAGTTAGGTGCTTCTAGCACGACAACAAGCCTTTCAATGTGTCGGTTGGAAATGAAAATGATTACATCACATCATGAACCACGGCGATGGTTGAGATGGGAAGATAAACTATCCTTCGTTGCTAACTGACAAATTTCAGCTCCACATGAATTAATTTGGTACAAGGAGTGACTTGATTTTCACTTAGGCGGAATGTGACGTGAATTAATTACGATGTAACTATTATTTACCATATCATGATTAATGATTAGCAGAAATTAATTATGGCAATTAATGCCGTTTCTCTGCTAGTTTGTTTCATAAATATGGAGAGGGCTTAGGTTGAAGATTCTGATTGCGATTCGTAAAAGAAAACGACGCCCTAATCACCACCCTGCCCCTGCTAGTACTAAGTTCTACTAGTTGTTCTTGCGTTTAAGATTTAAATAAAACCCTTTTGTTCGTTTGTTTGCTTGCTTATATATTCACTTGCGGCGGATATAGGGCAGCAAATTTTGGGTACATGCAGATAAAGCTAACGCCAACCTTATTTCCTACGGGGTTACACTTACACACCAAGATCAAATCTTTGGATCACCTGCTGTAATTTTATGCGTCAACGGAAGTTCATCCCGACCAGCCAAACACCACACGAAACTTCGAGGGGTATCGAACACGTGACCTCACACATCCCGGAACGACCTACCACGCAGTGACAACACTAGGCTACCTTATTATTGGCCTTACGTACACACCAACTTTGAGTTAACAGATTTTGGTGTACGTATGTATAGTGTTGACATCTAATGTTCTATTGGTATGATATTACCGGTTCTGGATTAGGATCGAAAGGATTTACATCTGGTATTAAATACTAATAGAGTTTGATGAACACTTGTATATATTAGTATGATGTTATTTATTCTGAGAGTCCGTCCAGGAAGGATTTATTTTTGGTACCTAATACTAATAAGGTTTGATGGACACTTATATAAGATTTCCCCCATTGTATTTTCAATGTGATACTTGAATTGCTCAAATGATCCCCCACTCAAGACAAGGACCACGAACTTCGTGTACTTACTTCAGCGATTATCTTGATTAACCAGACACAAGGATCTATCATGTGCGAATCTCAAAATTTAGATTTCAGAGAATGCGGGTCCACTCTAAAATCCATCTCCTCCAATCCGAACATCCAATTATGATACCACTTGTTGAGACTGGATGCTCATTAATTGGATATTGTACACTTTGGGTCAATTCGTCTTAAATTTACTTTGGAGTTCTTTTTCAAAAGACTTTTCATATATGTTACACAGGCGACCATCCTCGAAGGCCGACTGCATGTGGGTCTGAAGTTGTGGACCGATTTTCGTTGATAGATTGATTGTTTGATGATGAACCTGTGCCTGTGCGCTTCCCACCAGCCACCTGTTTTGCATTACTGCATTCAAAGAGAAGACAATAGTTTGCGCGTGCCTACTCACCAAAGCCAAAATAAACGCATTCTATTCCTCCCCGCCACCTATTTCCCTCCCTCTCCAATTAATTTAAGGTGTACAATATTATTACATATAATTAAAGAAATTGGTGGTTATATTAATTATTATTTATTAGTCTTTTTTTTTTTGCATTCTTCATACCTATTGAATTACTAATAATTAGTCAAAACTTTTGTAATGCATTCAAATATTAGTCATTTTATGTTAACGCTTAATAAATTTGTAACTTTTGTCTTAGTTAAAATACTAAAGTTTTGGAACATTAACCTTCATGTGTTTTTTTCTGTCAGTATCATGTTGCCAAATTAATATTACTAACTGAAAGTTAACATTTAATTAATTAATAATAATTAATTAGGTTTGGCTGATAAAAAGAATGTGAGAAAAATTTGGCCTATAATTAGTGTTTACCCAAAAAGAACCAAATAATCACAAATTTCAATAGGATACTACCATCACTCATTAATTTTTTATCATGTCAACAAAACAATGATTATATAATTAAAGTGAAAAAAATGGTGCATTATCACCAAAATCAAAATGATCTCTGATTTCTATTTTGTTTCTTTTTATATTATTATTATTATTTGTTCTGATAAGGCGCACATATATGCACCTGAACCGAACCGTAAAGAGTCAAACTCAAACATCGTCCCGCCCGACTTTTAATTATTTATTTCATAAATAATCATGTATAAGTTAAATTGGTGAAAGACACGTGGCAGCAGCCCTGAGTCGAATTGGCAAGTGGGTTTTCGTACGTCGTGAAACCCAGTTCGCGATCTGTTATCTCCTTTCCGTTGCAACTTGCAACGATGGTTATTTTGAATTTTGGATGACTCAAATGAGTCTCGAAACCAAATATAATATCATGTTATAAACCAATTAATTTCAATAATTCGAATTATTAGGAGATGTCTATGGTACTTTACCCATTTGTTACAATATATTTGTGTGAGAAGTTAATTTGATTTAATTAAGACTGGTCTGTGGATGCTATTTTAGAAAGGGGAACACAGGAGGGGGACAAATGGGGGTGGGAGTTGTAAAGTAAAACTTCTCCGTACATGTGATTATTCTTTGGGACTTGGACTTTTCCTGATTAGTGTGTTTAGTCAGTGATGACTGATGAGGGAGACATATAATGAAAACGCGTCAACTCGTCGTCGTTTCCTTTTCAGTAGACTCTTGAGTCACTCGTCGCACTCAATCTATTCTGTTTCTTCTGTCGGTGCTTCCATTTTATATATATTTTTGTATGAATATCAATTATATATTTATTCATATATAACAAAAATAAAGTATTAATTATTATTATTATTATTATTATTATGTGGTTGGTGATTTGATTGTGCGTTGATCCCCAGTGCCAGCGGGCAGTGCCATCTCAAACATTCTTGGCTGGAAATTGTTCAAATCCTACCAATTCCCAGGCTCCAGCTTCCAACCAAACCTCCCGCGCTGCCGAGCTAGTGCCCGCCACCAATGTACTAAAAATATACGATTTTGGGTAGAAGCGATTTGGTAATATTACTAATATACAAACATAAAAACGTAATCTTTTAAACTTTAATTTACAATTTGGAATATATTAGTAATGGGAAAACACGATTCTACATAAAAGTATTATGGATTTCTGAACTTTTAAGGTTGAAAACGCGATGTTAAGGGCATGTTTGTAAGTTAGGATTCTTTAAATTGATGTATTTAATCAGTGTATGTATTATAATATAATTATATGCATTGTTTCTATGTATGAATTCGAAAAATACATTGTTTGGAGATTGAATGATTTTAGTGGTCACTCAAGAAACAAGAAAAGAAAAAGTAAGTTAACAATACATCAAACACAATCTCTGCTAAAAGCAGAGATTGACAATCATTCATAATGAATGATTCTGGTGGTCTCATCTCCAGTACAAATACAAGTATTCTGTTTCATTATAAAACAAGAAAACAACAAATTATTCTGATTACATATACGGTTTAAATAAATCATATAAAATCCATTCTCTAAATACATCGTACGCAAGTATAATAGTCCCAATCTCCCACCGACGGTTTGCCAATGCCGCAAAGGCTACTTAATCACATGTTTGACGTTCGCCTTTAAGTAGAGTAGGAAAGGAGTAAAAATAAACAAATCCTGGTTTTAATTTGGCATCAAATTGTAATTATTCACTTCGCCAACACTCTTCCCCCTGTCCCCAAAAACGCAGAGTCACATACGCATGCACCCGATCCAAAGTCAGTGGTCGCTTCTTCGCCCAACACAGAATTAAGTTTGGAGAGCGACTCATGCCAATTTAGCTAAATTGATGGTAGGGGGAACTCCAGCATTGGTTTTTCAAGTTGATGTATATACACGAACCAAGACTATTTTTTTTTTTTTGTGTGGTGGGGGTAGGCTCGTAATTATATCATGAGTTATATATACCCAAGAAAATGAAGAAATCACGATCACGCTCGAAAATACCTATATCATACTTTCTAGCTAAAATTCAGAATATGAGGTGTCTTCCCCGGAGGAACCTCTGCTTGATTGAATCTCTCACAAACTAATGTATGAAAACAAATAGCCCGCCATTCCTCTAAAATAGGTTGGAATGCTTGTATAATGTATACCTAATCTATGTAGAGTAGACGTTCTATTCAGCATCACCTCAAAATGCGTAATGTCAGTTAAGGTCGGTTCTTACGTATGAGTCATGCATCTCTCTTTTGCTTTGTCGATGAGTGTCATACCTTCCAGATGGAAGGGGAGCTCGAGATTACAAACACCTCCCATTTGAGAATCAACGTACTCGTTGAGGTTTTTGTCAGAAATACATCAGTCTCGAAATTTTAACTATGGTCTCTTCCGTCAAAGACAAAATTTATTAGCAATTACACGAGGCAAAAGGTGGAAGGGTGAATAAAACAAGTTGGACATCGACTCACCCGTCCAACGAACCGACCAAACTGCAGGGCCGTCCCATTATATTTGGAGGCCCTGTTCGAAAAATAAAAACGTGGCCCCGATACTTTTACTTCACAAATTTATTAAAAATAAAATTTATTAAATAACAATAAAAAATACATAAGTTCGGAAAATGATTACAACAAGAATAATATTATCAATCATTATTTGAAAAGTAACAATCGTCTAGTATTATTTGAAATAAAATCCTCTATTAGCTCCTCCATCTTTGCATTATCCAAGAAGTTATTCTCAATTGCCAACATAGCTAACCCGTTAAGCCTCTCTTGTGTCATTGTAGAGCGCATATAGGACTTCAACAACTTCAACTTCGAAAAGCTTCTTTCTGCTGTAGCAACAGTCACAGGAATAGTTAATAAGATTCTATATACTATGCTTGCATTAGGAAAACAATCGACACGTTTCAAAAAGTTTAAAATTTCTAAAGGAAGAACACATTCCTTAGGTAAAAAATCTGGTAATAACTTAAGCTCGAAATATAAATCATTTCCATCAATATCAGATTGGTCATTATTCTTAAGTATGGATTGAATATGCATGCAAGAAGACTTCAAACTTGAATCATCCAAAGAAAATAATTTCTTAGAACTAAATAAGAACCCAAAATTAGATTGAAAACTACGATATTGCTCAAATCTTTTAGTAAGTGAAGAAATTGCTTGATCCACTACGTATAAGAAATATTTAAATCTAAATGATTCCTCCCTAGATAAAGATGCATTACTTGACGAACTTTCAGGAACCTCGTCAAAATGTTTCTTTCTTTTAATCTCACGCCTTTGAGGAAAATTTGGAAGAACATCCATTGTAATGCAAATTTCCTTCGCTTGCTCTAAAGCTTTTTGAAAACCATCTTCTCTATATCTTTTGAAAAAGGAAATCAATCCATCAATTTTTAAAATAGCATCGTCAATAAGTATATCTTTGGATTGTAACTGTTTACTAACCGAATTTGTTGAAAACAATATTTCATACCAAATGACTAATGAAATAATAAACTCAAAATTACCAAGTTCATTTTCTGCTAAAGATTTAGCTGCACTACTAATTTTCGAATCGGTATCGAGATCGGCTACTTGAAGTAAAGCTTCTCTCACTTCTGGCATTTGAAACCTAATTGCTTTTACACTTTCAACACGACTCTCCCAACGAGTAGATGATAACGGTTTCAAAGTTAAATTAACATTGTTTTTCAAAATAAGCCATCTTTTATTGGAATTTGAAAATATCGTATAAATACGTTGAATAATTCCAAAAAAATCTCTAGATTTACCACAAGAATTGGCCATATCA
The DNA here is from genome assembly GCA_964030455.1 of Linum trigynum. Lineage (NCBI taxonomy): Eukaryota > Viridiplantae > Streptophyta > Magnoliopsida > Malpighiales > Linaceae > Linum > Linum trigynum. The sequence continues at coordinate 40,951,434 of OZ034815.1, read as the reverse complement.
CATAACGTTAAATTAAGACTATGAGAAGCACATGATGTATGAAATGCTCTAGGATTTACATCTAATAATCTTCTTTGAACACCACTATGTTCTCCTTTCATGTTTGATCCATTATCATAGGATTGACCTCTAATGTTATCAATGTCAAGATCAAGAGATTTCAACTCAGTTTTAAGAACATCAAATAATCCTAAACCTGTAGTATCATCCATTTCCAAAAACCCCAAAAAAGACTCCTCAATTGAAATAGAATTTGAAGAGAAATCCACATACCTTAGTATCATTGACATTTGTTCTTGATGACTTATATCAGGAGTACAATCAAGAATAACAGAAAAATACTTTGCATGCTTTATCTTTCCAATAATTTTAGATTTAATTTCATTGGCAAGCAAAAGTATAATTTCATTTTGAATTCTAGGACCAAGATAATGATGGTGAATCTCATCATTTGTAATGCGACGAACATGCTCTTGAATAACAGGATCAAACTCATCCAACATCTCAACCAAACCTAAAAAATTACCATTGCTATTTTCAAATAATTTTTCATTACTACCACGAAATGCAATATTATGTTTAGCAAGAAACTTAACCATTGAAATAATTCTCAATAAGACATTTCTCCAATGACACTTTTCTTTCTCAAATTCTTTTTGGGCTGCTTTGTCTATTGTTTGGTTCATTGGAGTCTCAAACGCAAATCATACCAAATAGCAATATTTTTAGCATGTTCTAGACTAGTTTCATGCTCTTTCATCCTAAAAACAATATGTGACCAATCATTGAAACCTTCATTTGCCAGTTGACCCATTACACCATTTTTTTTGAAAAGTTTGCAACAAAAACAAAATACTCTATCAAGCTCTTTCGAATAAACAAGCCATTCCCTATCACGCTTTTCACCATTCGGCAAAACTTTAGTAAACCAACTTGCACAAAATCTTTTTGAAAATTTATCTTTAGGACCCTTTTCAATAGATAAATCTCTTTTGGGACCCTTCTCAACCAAAATATCAATCTCTTTAGATTGAAGAGAATCCCATCTTCTAGGATCAAAAATATCAATTTTTTCAAAATCATGATCAAAATTAGTTTGGTCCTCCACCTCAAAATTAGGAGTTTCAATACAATCAACATTGCATCAACAACAATAGGAGCAACATTAGCATCAACAACAATAGGAGCAGCATTAGCATCTAAAACATCATTATCATCAACAACAAAAGGAGTAATATTAGCATCAGAATCGGTTTCTTTCACCAAAAATTTATGAAGAGCTCCTTTTTGAGATTGTGTTAACAACGCAATCCTTTGTTTCTTTTTACGCTTAGAACTACCTGATTCAAATTTCCTAGTTGACATAATTAAAATTGTTTACCAATCCAATTATCCGAATTTCCAATCAAAAGTTCCCTGCAAAAAAAAAAAGGTTAGAAACAAAATATGGCAGCCGACTTCACCCTTCAAATGGAAATGGGCTTATGGTCATTAAGGCCCAAATAATGATTGGGAAATTGGCATCGGCCTCCAATCCTCCATGGCTCCATCCCAAAGTTTAATTGACGAGAGAGACGGAGAGAGGAGAGGAGAACTTACAGAAGCGGCGGATCGGAAAGACGGAGACAGCGGAGAGCCGTGCACAGCGGCGCCGGCACAGACAAGGAAGTCGGCAACAGGGGCGGCTCCCGGCGGCGGGCTATGTTGCCGTGATGCTTCTCGGCTTCCGTCGATCTGATGGTCTGAACTCTGAACTCTGGAGAATGGAGATTTGGAGGGGAATCTGCCAATCAGGGGAGAATTGAAATCAGAACTCAGAAGATGGGAGAGGGTTTGATTTTCGACTACTTCTCCTTTCTTTACTTGCCCGCCTATTTAAGGAGGGGATTGAGCTGAATAGGAGAATTGAACGTTGGATTGTGAACGTTGGATTGTTGATTGTTGATTGTTGAACGTTAATAGTAATTAGAGGAAGATAGAAGAGTTAATTAGTTGTACATTAATTTGTTTTGGGAAGGTTTTGGGGAGTTGTGGAATTGAATTCGATGTCTGCGGAATGATTTTGGGAAAGGGAAGGATAGTTGAGAAGTCGCCGGCGCTGGAAGAGGAGGAAGAGTTCATTTTCCTATTTTTTATATATATATATATATGGTGGCTACTTCGGTGCACTCGCTTTTTTGGGTGCATTCAGTGCACCCACCTCTAAAAGTGGTCATAATACACCAAATTTTGAAATTTAATGGGTAGCATTAGTCTCATATGATGATAGAACACAAAATCACAACTAATCAACCCATTACCCTAACCTATTAACATTCATTTTGAATCTAAACCCAAAATCCCAAATTGTAAACCCTAACCCTAACTCTAAGGGGTCGTTTGGAGAATGAGATTTAGGGCGTGGATTCATTGAATCCGTAGATTTTGTAGAAAGTTATGTTTTTTTGTTATTTTTTGTATTGTGGATTTGAGCTTTAGAGATTTCAAATCTCTAAAATCTACGGATATCAAATCTCTCATAATCGGAGAGATTCTATATCTTGATTCGTGAGATTTTTTTTCTCCTACTTTTTCTCTTTGTTTTATTTATTTATCATATTAAATATATTTATCAACAAAGTTTTTAATATTTCTCAAACCACTCTAATTTTTTATTAAGGATAAACACGTTATTTAATATAAAAATAATTTTTTTATTTTCATTGAATGTTAACAATCACAGTTACCAAACAATAAACATTTTAAAATCTATTTTCAACAATCCGAAGAGTTAGAATCTTTAGATTGTTGACAATCTATAGATTTAAACTCATATTCTCCAAACGACCCCTAAATTCCTAAACCCTGAATCATTCAAATTAAAGTGAATCTTGAATGATTTTTGTACAAATTCATGTGGTTCTTGTTCATCATACTACAAGGGATGATTGACATCGTTTTCACATGAATCGTCTGCTCAGAATGACGATTATGAGGCGGGTGCATTGAATGCACCCAAAAAAGTGAGTGCATCGGAGACATAACCATATATATATATATATATATATATATATATATATATATATAATTATATGGGCTGGGTTGGACTGAGACCCCAATATTCTTGAGGCCCTGTGCTGTGGGTCAGGCCAGCACAGAGTCTGGGCCGGGCCTGCCAAACTGTAATATCCGAGAACATTAAATTTTATGGGTGGGTGCGAGTTTAAACCTTTGAAACCCGAATTCTTGTGGGTAGGATGAGGGTTTGGATGGTTACAATCCGAGAATATCCAAACTGACTCGTGGGACTAAATTATGCATCCAAATCTTATATAGTTGAAATATATTCTTTTAACAATAAATCGCTTACTTTAATTGTTATCCATGTAATTTATTTACATGGTTAGGGTTGGTAAATTGTAAAGTCAATTATTTATGAAAGTGTCTCATTAACACATATATGTTTATTACTTATATTCTCATCTTCTCTTTATATTTAATTTAATAGCTTACTACAATGTTTTAATAAGTGAAATATTTTCAATTTTGTATTTATACTTTTTTGTTTTATAGTGCATATATGCATTATTTTTCGTTTTTTTTTTAGTGATTTTTTTTTTCGTTTTGTTTTTTATAATGAATTGGATTTTCGTCCAAATCGTGACTTAAGCAACCTGTAGGGATTTGAAATTAATGAGTGGGTTTGGGTTAATAATTATTCAATCCGAGACTCATTGGTTAGATGGTTAAAAGTGTCGAAACCGACCCAACCGAGTAGCTAGGGTTAGCTGAATCGCAATCGAAGGGCTTCTTTTCTGTGTTGTGATTACGATGCCATCGCCCGTAGATGGCGAATCGTCGTCAAAGACGGCGGCGGCAGGAAGAACGAAGAAGTTCCCATCAGCGTTGTCGTCGGATCAGAAGTGGAGAGGTAAGAATCTTTACCTGAAGTTCCAATTCGGCAGTTGTATTTGGGCGATCGAGGCTTTCCGCGGGACGTAGGTCTGAACGACGGACAATTATCACACCACTTAATTGGATGCATCCATGGAAATTCTCCACGCTTTTATATCTAGGGTTTCATGTCGCCATGAACAAGGAAAATTGAGAGGAGCAACCCAATCTGATAGAATCATCGGATACTAGTAGCTAGTCAATGTGCTTATACGCTTTTATACTTTTAGGTCACCCAAATGCTTCAGGTTTTTACTGTTTAAAGTCGAACCAGACCGGCCGGTAAGAACTGGACGAACTAGCTGTCATTTGTCGAGAAAATGTTTGGGTTTTGTTACTGGTGAAGTGGGAGGGCGAGTTCTTGTGGGAACTAAAAATTTGCATAGGCGGCCCACCATACTCTGTGCTTAAATAGACGATTAGTATTGAAATCGTAAGATTCGACCACTTGATCAAAACCAGTTTTGATACCACATCATAAACCAACCTATCTCGATAACTCCAACTTTTATAAAAAAGGTTAATTCTTAATTTTATTCCACTCTCTTACTTACCCTCTTCACATTCATTTCACAATCATTGTTTCCCTTAAAAAAGGTAAGATTAATTAAAGTCACTACTATATATAACTCAAACTTATCAAATTACATGGAGTAGATCAAAAGGAAACAACACTAAGAGAGACATTGTGAAGCAGAATGGTAACGTATTGATGCGCCATGCTAAGCTCATTAATTTTGTTGTCGTTTTTTCAGAGAGGGATCATGAGCAAGCAGCATGTGTATGGGCATGATCAATCTGTCATCGTCCATGAACATGATGATACCTTTTTCCCCAAGATAAGAACACGATGATTCCTTAGCGCATAATCATGGGCAATATATATAAAATGTATGGGGAGTTATATATATATGGTGACGTTTCGGTGCACTTACTTTTTTGGGTGCATTCAGTGCACTCGCTTCATAATCGTCATTTTAAACATGATATTTATGTCAAAATGATGTCAATCATCACTTATGATGTGATGAACAATAACACACATGAATTTGCACAAAAACCATGAAAGATTTGCTTTAATTTGAAGGATTTAGAGTTTAAAGATCTAGAGTTAGGGTTTACAGTTTGGGGTTTAGGGATAGAACTCAAAATTGGAGGTTTAAGGCTTAGGGTAATCCGCTAATTAGTTGTTATCATATGTTATATCATCATATTATACTAATTCTATAAATTAAAATTCAAAATCCGACTACTTAAGACTAGTTTTTGAGTTGGGCGCATTGAACACACTCATTTTTGTGAGTGTGTCGAAGTAATCACCGTATATATATGGGAGAATAACCCAATAATCAACAGAAACCATTATGGTAGTTTCTTGGATGCATCCGAAAAGAGGAATCTCATCTTGGCTAACTATCAATCACCATGTGCAAATTGGCGAAAGGTAGCAAAAAAGGGAGTCAAAATTATTTTGGTACAACGCAAAGCAAAATTTTGTGGCCTGCTGCATCTTTGGCCGGCTGCTAGTTCCAGATGTGCAAACATGCAGATGGCGTTGTGATAAAAGAAGAATAGGGTTTTGCCAACGGAAGAGCGGTCAAATGTGTATTTTGCTACGAGGCATATATCTATCCTCAAAACAGCAAAGCTATTGCGTCGGAGTGATCATTGGATAATTCGTGATGAACCTAATTATATAAGAGAACACTTTACAAACACGCTTTCCCTTCGTTTCATCATTCACGTGTCTTTAGCTTGACATCAACATCATTTGAAACACGATATGAAACTACTTAAAATCATATAATTTCTCACAAGGAAGATCCTCCACAAAGACATTTTCTAAAGGCTGAATCCAAAAAGTGGGCCTGGTTGGCTCCGATATGGGTTGTGTGTTGTGCTAACGGAGAACAACACAGGTGAGGTGAAGGTAACGAACTTGGGCTGAGAAACATGGCTAATTGACTGAATAAAGCCCAATATGCTCCATACTTGCTTGTAGGGGTGTCGGTTCGGTTCGGGTTTGGCTACCAGAACCGAAACCCGAAAAAACCCGAAACCCAAAATCACTAAAATCGAAACTGAACCCGATAAAGACTTGCGGGTTCCGGTCACCCGAAACCCGAAAATTCTTTATCGGGTTCGAGTTCGGTTAAAGCAAAACCGAAACCCGAAAACCCGAACGCCTAAGAATATGGGCTGAGTTCTATTCATTGGAGGTTTTTAGACGAAACCCGAAAAACCGATAAGCAAAACCGAACCCGAAACCGAAAAACCCGAAACGAACCCGAAAACCCGAAAATGTATATAATCGGGTCGGTTTCGGGTAAACCCAAAAAACCAAACCCGAATGGACACCCCTACTTGCTTGACACAATCAGAGAGACGTAGAATGTTGTTATTACGAAATCCGGATTAAGCCTTGGCACGTGAAGATTGTTCGGATTAGTTGTTGTTGGGATGCCAATCTCCTTACTAACATTTCTTTTATCATTGGCATAAGCAGTTTTAGAGAAAAATACCTTAGATTTGTCCTTTCTAATAAGTTTCGTCGATGCTTTACAGAAAAATTCAACACGACTAATGATACATGCGACTTGTTTAATGCGACTTGTTTTGCAACTTGCAATAACTCCTAGTGATGATTGGGATATGTGGAATTGCACGGGGCATTTAGAAAGTTTAAGGTGAATACCATAGTAACTAAAATCAAGCTAGTTTGCAGAGAAAGATGTAAACTCAAGTTTTCAAGGGTAAGGAAGACTAATTATGTTCTCCTTGGCCAAATTAAAAATGAGGTAGAAGGTGTTAAGGATGGTGATGGAGTGGAGGGGACCTAGACCACCTAAGCTTGTGCTATGTGATTGCTCTTTGATATAGGTTAATTTGGTAGTATTTTGTTTTACAGTATGTTTGAATACAAATTTGTAGATAGCAGTGATCTTGGGTGATTGTGAACCAACTAATGTTGGCAGTTGTGTTGCCAAATACTACTTGTTCTTTTTATCATAATAAATATCCTACTAATTCATAAAAAAAAATTATATAAGTATCATTGTAACAGTATGGTTTCCTTTTGATGTCTCTTGCATGTCCATTATCGTACGATTCATGTATATGTAAAGGATACGAATTACCATCGCTTACACTCTTGGTTTCATGCCTATTATAGGATTCGTATTTGTAAAGTATCCCCATTGAAACGATGGATTACTCGATGGGGAATAAGAACATACATCATAGATGACGTTGAAATAAAGTAAGTGAAAAATATTTGTGAATAAGTCGCTTTGGCCGAGTGGTTAAGGCGTGTGCCTACTAAGTACATGGGGTTTCCCCGCGAGAGTTCGAATCTCTCAGGTGACGATGATTTTCATGGATTATATAAGGGTTATTTTATTGTTAGATTTGGTTCTTATATAAGTTTTTTGGCTGAATTTGTTTATTTAATTTTAAAAATAAATACCTATATTAAAATATTGATTGGTTTTGTTTTTTTCAGATTTAATGATGATTTTTTCGAATTAAATTTATGATTTTAAAAAAGAAACCTACTTTATAGCCTTTAAAAGTTGGAATAATGGAACAAATTGGAGCTGAAGTAGTCATTAAACATCAAATTTTTCAATAAAAAAATCCAAATAACGCCTATTTAATTGGATTTTCTAAACTCACAAGATCATAAATTTGGAACAGAAAATAAAGAAAGAATTCAAATTCTCGGATCCAACGAACCTGGCACCACTCATTTTGAATAAACAAACATAAATCAGGCCGAACACTTTATGACTGCGCGATTTGAGTCACAAATTCATCGGTGAAACCAGACAAAGTATAAAATCTAATGATTCATTGCAGTTTACAATAGAAAAAAAAGGTCAAACTATTATAAATGTTGTGGTTGGGTAGAAAAAGACCACCACAAGTGGCAAACAATAAAGAAAAATTTATGTGCATTCAGATTACATAATCTCACACCCCCTAGAAGACAATAAAGCTTTTTTCACCAATTACATACAATTGTCTAGTTTAGTCCAACTCACTCTGCCTCAAATCTCTCCCCTCCTCTCTGTGTTACTCTCTCACTCTCTATCAAATCAGAATTCATTATCGAGGTTAGTAATAGAATCATCATATTTGATCATCATCTCCAATATTATGCAGCAGCAGTAGGGTCCGGACCAGCTGGTTTGGAGTTGAGCAATGGTTGAAGCGCCTTGACAACAATTGTCATGTTTGGCCTGAAATCTGCCTCGTACTGGACACAAAGCGCTGCAACTGCTGCTAGCTAAAATGCCATTTTTTTTTCACCACCACAAAGAACAACATAAGTTGTCACGTATTTAGAATTGTGACTTGGTTAATTTCAAGAACTTATCAATGAAAGCAATTGATGGTTGAAAAGAACCTTGGCAACTGCCTTTGGTGGATACTCATTGTTTAGCTTGGGATCCACACATTGCTTCACTTTGTCTTCGCTCAATCTGGGTGTAGCCTGCAACCCACATTATTTGATATAGTTAGAACATATTGAAAACTAAGGGTATAACAAGAAAATGGAGTAATGTTTTTGTGATCGAGATACCCATGTAACAAGACTCTGTTGGCCTTTAGGCATTGTATGGTCTACAGGCTTTCTACCCGTGAGAAGCTCTAACAAAACCACACCAAAACTGTAAACATCACTCTTCTGAGTGATTTGCCCTGTCATGGCATACCTGGGCATCAAAACACAAACAAAACACCAAATTGTTAATGGGTGGATGAATTTTGGTCTAAGCTAAACTCTGTCTGGGGGGTTATCTGTTTTGATGGGCATATATTAATGATTACTCTGGAGCATGGTAGCCGAAGGTTCCCAAGACTCGAGTCGAATGCAGGCGAGCTGCGGTATCAGAGGAAGCACTGGAGATGTTGAAATCTGCTATCTTGGAGGTGAAATCATCAAAGAGCAGCACATTGCTGGACCTCACATCCCTATGAACTATTGGAGGCTGGCATTTCTCGTGCAGATAGTCCAAACCTTTTGCCGCTCCAAATGCTATCTTCACCCTCTGGTTCCAGTTCAGAACTGGCCCTGGCTCTGCCCCTTGTACCCCTTTCCTCCCTGTGTGCAGAGATCAGAACCTCAAATTCTAGTTTTTTACTATTCCAATTGGAGAAATACACATATTGGAAGAAGAACACATATAACAAAGTTAAAGTTGTTACCGTGTAGCACATCGTGCAATGAGCCCATCGAGGCATATTGGTAGACCAAGATTCGGTTGTTTGCCTCTAAGCAATACCCCATTAGCTCCACAAAATGGTCATTTTTCAATCTCGAAACCACTGATAACTGCAGTGATTGATTGATATACCAAAGAAAACAGATTGGTTGTGTTATTTCATTTCATACGAGACGAGGATGGTCATTCTGGGGATATTATGTATGTGTGTGACCTGTGCTGAAAAATCGGTGTCGGGTTCTTGGGAAGTGCTGGTGTCAAGCTTTTTTATTGCCGCCGGCACACCGTCGCTTAAAGTTGCATAGAAAACACGACCATAGGATCCTTCTCCGATCAGCGACTTGGGGCCGAAGTTGTCGGTTAATCTGTTAAGCTCTTCCAATGGTATGCTTGGGGTTTCGATTGGCAACACCTTCTGTGGAACTCCTCTTGGTGGGTTAGCCTTTGGTTCAGGTGCTGTTGTCACCACAAATAGTTAGGTTCTTTGCATGAAGAGGGAGAGAAAGAAAGAGGGTGTCATAAATCAGTTGGTCTCAATAAATCGCGAGTTGTTGGGAGAAGGGTTATGGTGGGGATCTTATATCACTCTCTAACACGCCCCTCTCAAACGAAAGCGCCAACCCATGGGCTTGAAGTTTGCACAGACGATCGTCATACCGTGTGCTTTAACCAACTGTTAATATCGCGGGGGGTTGTGGAGATTCGAACACGCTGCCAACCCATGGGCTTGAAGTTTGCACAGACGATCATCATACCTTGTGCTTTAACCAACTGTTAACATCGCGGGGGATTGTGGAGATTCGAACACGCCCCCCTCAAACTTTAAAGTTGACTTTCGTTTGAGGAGGGGGCGCGTGTTAGAGAGTAGTATAAGTTTTTGCACGACAACTCGCGAATTATTGGGACCAGCTGGTTTATGACGAGACAGGGAGGGAGAGAGTAATGTACCGCCATAAGGGCTGCCTTTGGGAGGGGCAGTGTATTGATTAGCAGGGGGATAAGGTTCCTCCTCTGCACCTCCGCAACACAACATAATAATCAACTCTTTCTTTCTTTCTCTCTGCTGATTAATTTTTGTTAATGACAGATATAAAAAACCGCTTCATATCATGAACATAATCCGATGAGCAAAAACCGCTAAATCCAAAACGGATCTAATTTTATATTATGAGCAGAAAGAACTCACATTGACAAAGAAAAAATTGGCAAAAGGCTGAGTGGAGTCTTCTTCCTTCCTTCCTTCCTTTTGGGAAAAAAACTAGGCCGATATTGAAGCAGTTGAAAGAAGATCCATAACCAGGACTTTTTGGGATAAAATAATGACCAATGAGATTGATCGATGAATGAATGAGAGAAAAAGGTTGAGAAGATTATAGGAAAAATACAACAATTTTGGTGAAATCTTCTTCTTCCTCCTCTTCCTCCTCCTCTGTTTCTTTTGATTTTGTTGTTGTTAGGGTTGGGAGGGAGGTAGAGTAACGATAATCCGGGCGGGCAGGCTCTTCTCTTGCCTTCGCTTTTCCTTTGCGCTTTTGCTATGTTTTCTGCCCTTTTTCCCTGCACCTCTCTCTAATTTGCTATTATTTTGATGGTTTCCCAAAAATGATATATATTTGCGTATATATATTATAGCAACAACTATTAGGTAAGACGAACAACCCTTTAAATCTAACCTCTCCCCTATCTCTATGTGCCTTCACATTTCCTAATTCACTAGTCCTCAATCACTATTTTCTTCCTCTCTCTCTCTCTCTCCATTTGTCTTTTCTAGTTCGTAATTCTTATGGTTATGGCTATTGTGGCCATCCTTTGAAGAATCTGGCGATCTCGGAATTGGGTAGTCTTTGAAGGCAAACAATTTGGGATCCCGGCGCTCATGCGACAGTTTAACCAACAGTATGAGGAGTGGGTGGGTTTACCAGCGGACCAGGCGCCTAGGGTACAAATCCCGATGATGCAATCTGCAGCACAAGTGAGTGATTCCCATTTGGTTTGCATGTGGGACGGGGCTACTAAGGGTGGGTCGCATTCGGCTGGTGGGATGGTTCTTTTTGGCCCAGCGCGGACACTCCTTCTGGCTAGAGGGGTCCAGTTTGATCAAATGGATGATCCTGCAGTGGTGGAATTGCTTGTGCTCAGGGAAGCTATTATTTGGTGTATGGAGCAAGATTTGTCGGAGGTCTGATTTGAGGGCGATGCGAAGGTTGTTATTGACAAACTTAATCAAGCCGACACAAGAGATAGCCGGTTGGGTGCTGTTCTGGAAGAGATTGGTTCTTTTAGTGTGCGTTTTGTAGGTCGAGAGAACAATAAGGTAGCTCATTTGGTAGCTAGGAAAGCCCTCTCTTTGTATCCGACTATAAGTCATTTCTTTGATTTCTAGACCTAGTTGGTTTCCAGGGTGTAACTGTCTATTTTTTTATCAATACATGATATCTTTTGACAAAAAAAAAAGAAGGTTATGACACCACTTATAATATAACTAAGAGCATCGTATTTGTCCTTTCAAAATCGTAGTAGTTCAGTACTTGTCTAACTTTACGTTAACCTTGCATAACTTTTATATATAAGTACGATATATCATGAAAACGGTAATGATGTGGATATAGTCATGTAGATGAATTTATTTAGTAATTAATTAACAGATATGATACAAATAAATTCGTACCATTGATTGACACAGCCACACAGGCAAGGCACACCATTTGAAAAATACGAGGGTTGCACTTCCCCGCCTTTGAAGAAGTAAAAAACTGGGAAATGAGGGGAAAACCCAACTTGCAGTTTCACTCTCACTCGCATACTGACATCCAGCTCTCTCACTCGGATCGCTTTGCCCCGACGGCGACGAGGAAGAAGGAGTAGAAGCAACGGGAAAATGGAAGACGAAGATAGGCAGAAGACTCTGGATCTAGTCAAGGAGCTAGTGCACCGTCTCCTCTCTCACAATCCCGCTGCACCAAACAACGCCGCCCGAAACCCTAACCCCACCGATCTCAACAACTCCTTCCGCTACGCCGTCCGCATCCTCTCCAGCAGGCTCACTCCTTCCATCGCCCCCGATGCCGCCGCCATCGCCGAGTCAATCAAGCGCCGCCTCGCCACTCAGGGCAAGTCCTCCCAAGCACTCTCCTTCGCCGATCTCTACAACAAGTTGGCCTCCAAAACTGGGGCCGGCAGTATCAACAACAAGTGGGCGGTTCTCTATTTGCTCAAAATTGTATCCGAGGACAGGAAAGTGTCTCAGGCCTCGCACAATTTCGCACTTCACCTGCCCAGTCTGAGTCTGGATGACCGTGAATTGGGCGGGGAATCCCGCAATTTCAGGCGAGGGGAAAAGGGTTGGGAGGATGGGGTTTTGATGGTGGCCAAGGACCCCGAGAATTTGCGGGAGATCGCGTTTAGGGAGTTTGTGAATTTGGCCAAGGAAGAAAATGACGTGTCCGAGGAGGTCTTGGTGAGGGATGTTTTGTATGCTTGCCAAGGGATTGACGGTAAATATGTGAAATTTGATGCCGGTCTCGATGGTTATGCGTTGCCAGAGAATCTCAAGGTCCCCAGGTCGACTAGAACTATGGTAAGAAAGCTATGTGAGTTAGGGTGGTTATTCAGAAAAGTTAGAGGGTACATCACTGACAGTATGGATTCATTTCCTACCGAAGATGTAGGAACAGTAGGCCAAGCATTATGTGCTGCGTTGCAAGATGAGCTCTCTGAGTACTACAAGCTGTTAGCTGTGCTTGAGGCTCAGGCAATGAATCCTATTCCGTTGGTTTCCGGGTCAGCTATTTCGTTGAATTATCTATCTTTGAGGAGGTTGTCAGTGTGGTTTGTGGAGCCGATGGTGAAAATGCGTTTAATGGCTGTTCTGGTTGATACATGCAAAGTCTTGAAAGGTGGTGCCATGGCTGGTTCTATACATTTGCATGCTCAGCATGGTGATCCTCTTGTACATGAATTCATGAAGAGCTTGCTCCGAAGGGTATGCTCTCCGCTTTTCGAAATGGTTAGGCGATGGGTTTTGGAAGGAGAACTGGAAGATATATTTTCAGAGTTCTTTATTGTGAGCGAAACAAAGGAACTAGAATCTAATGTGAGCCAAAAAGGAAAAGAGTCCCTTTGGAGGGAAGGTTACAGGCTGCATTCCATGATGCTTCCTTCTTTTATTTCTCAGTCCCTAGCTCAGAGGATTTTGAGGACTGGGAAATCGATAAACTTTCTGCGGGTGTGCTGTGATGATAGGGGATGGGCAGATGCTGCCACGGAGGCTGCCGCTGCAGCAGGAACAAGCACAAGAAGGGGAAGTCTTGGATATGGCGAAACTGATGCACTTGAAAATCTGGTTGCTGAAGCAGCAAAGAGAATTGATAAACATCTGTTGGACGTTATGTACTCAAGGTATAAGTTCAAAGAACACTGTCTTGCAATCAAGCGTTATTTACTGCTTGGCCAAGGTGACTTTGTTCAATATCTAATGGATAGCATAGGGGAAGAGCTTTCTGAACCTGCTAGTACCATCAGTTCATTTAAGTTGGCTGGCTTTTTGGAAAGTGCAATCCGATCATCTAATGCTCAATACGATGACAGAGACATATTAGATAGGGTGAGGGTCAACATGATGGTTCAAAGCACTGGTGATAGGGGATGGGATGTATTTTCACTGGAATATGATGCTAGTGTTCCATTGAACACGGTGTTCACTGAATCTGTCATGGCAGAGTATCGAAGGATTTTTAATTTCCTGTGGAAGCTGAGACGAGTTGAGCATGCACTTATTGGTGCTTGGAAAACGATGAAACCAAACTGCATTACCTCCAATTCCTTTGTTAAGCTGCAGGGTTCAGTTAAATCACAGTTACTTTTGACATTGAGGCAGTGCCAGGTACTGTGGAATGAGATGAACCATTTTGTCGCAAACTTACAGTATTACATTATGTTTGAGGTATTGGAGGTATCATGGTCAAAGTTTTCAGACGAGATGGAAGCTGCAAAGGATCTCGATGATCTTCTTGCAGCTCATGAGAAGTACCTTAATTCGATTATAGAGAAATCTCTTCTTGGTGAACGCTCTCGGCCCCTCTACAAGTCACTATTTGTTTTATTTGACCTCATATTACGTTACAGAGGTCAGGTCGATCGATTGTATGAAGGCATCTTTGAGCTGCAAGCAAGGTACTTAGTCTCTTATCCTGTCAAAACATCTATATATTAGTGTTGAGTTTTACTTTTTATTTAACTGTCGAAAATATGAAGCTTTTAGCTCTGTTTTGTCCAGAAATGCTGTGTCTTTACCCTCCAAAGACAAGAGGAAGTCATCGAAACAGACTTCAAAACGACCTGAGCCTCCTGGGTCCTGGGTTGGTGAAGGAAGGAAGGCCCTAACACAACGTGCCGGAGAGTTTCTTCAAAATATGGGGAAAGAGTTGGGCGCCATCGCAAAGGAATATACATCACTGTTGGAAGTTTTCTTATCCGAGTTGCCTGTCCAGCAGCACATCAACTTGAAATTCCTTCTTTTCCGGCTTGACTTCACTGAATTTTATAGCCGACTGCATCCTGCTAAATGATGTAAGTTGTTGATACTTTAGAGTTCCCACCCCTACTGTAGTTACTTTCAAGAAATGGCCAGAGCTTTCCAGTATGGCTGATTGCTCACAGCCATATTGCTGAGGGAGTGTGCAGTTTCTCTTGCTTACATCAAGCGTACCCTTTTATCTAGGTACTGGAGCTTTACAACCCCTCAAAGCAGTTCCCTTGATTTGCTTATCTCACTGTCAGTCTTCTGGTCAGAGATCTGATGATGTTATTGGTTTGATCAATTGCAGATGGTGTGTTCTACTTTGTGATGATTTTCATGAAAATTTGGGATCATGGAAGAAGGTACTTTGTATCATTATATGATTTGTTGTTAGAAGTAGTGGTAACTGACCACTGGATCAGTGTGATGTTTCACCCTTCTAGAAAAAACTGGTTCAGTTTTATGGTGTGAAGGGTGATTTCCTTTCAAGCTTGGGAAGCAGTAGGTCTCGTCATTTTGTGTTCTATAGTCTTGCAGTTGCCAAATGGTAGCAGTATGCTGGTACACTGCTTTTGTTTTCACTCCCACTATTTTACTATCCAACTCTAATTTAACAATAACAATCCTGGTGTTTGGATAGCATGTCTGTAAATATCATCTGGCTCTTGCTGTTTGTGTTGAAGATTGCACTGAATGAAGAGTAGGGGTTTGTTTGTTTCTTTTCTTTTCATTTCTTTTCTTTTCTTTTCACGAGAGTGAATGGTAGTGGTTTCTGTGCTCTTCTGATCCACATATTATCAGCTCCATTATACTGTTTGTGTCTCTTCAGTTCTCTGCTTGCTGAAATGCAGTGGCCTCCATGAGTAGTTCAAAACTGAAATTTGATGCAGCATCAGGGGGTATCTGGTTAGGTACCAAGATAGGATTTAATCATTAGTTGCAAGCAATCATTCCAGGGCGGATCTCTGATACGGATTTTTTCGGCTTCTTCACTTGCTTTTTGTGGTTCAATGTTCATGTTCACTCTTTGCATGGATTGGTTCAGGAAACTGGCAATCAGCCATTATGTGGTTGTCTTTTGTTGTTGACAGCATAAGGATATGCCAATAAACCATGGTTGAGTGCACTTGGCAGAGTTTGCCACTGAGATTTGGATTGGCGGATGCTGATCATATTTTGGTGAATGAGCTGATGCCGCAGCCACTCTTTGCTCTAACACTGGTCAACTACAGTAAATCGTCATTGACAGAAAACCCCTCCCATTTTATGTGTACTCAAGTAGGCCCTGTATAAATCTTGGTTTCAATTTGCTTATGTAATTGCAATGAACATTGAAATTCTTGTGCTTTGAGTTCTAGCTAGTGAACACCAAACCAGATTGGATTATGGGATAACTGTGATTCATTATGATTGCTTCCATTTAGCAATTCACAAAAACTGTATTACACTGCAAATATTAAACTGGTAACATCTAACTTGACTTGAAAACACAAAAATTTGACAGCAGTTACAGTAAGCAATCAAGGTCAGCCACCTAAGGTATATTTCCTTCCACTGAAAGGCTGAAACTGCTTATTCTCCGGTTTAGCTGCTGTAGCCACACGTCTAGCTTGCACTCTCTGAGGCTCTGCACCAACACTCTGCATCTCTTCATCAACCGCCACCGCCGTCTCATTCAGCCTCCTTGCTGCTCCGGTGAACGGTATGAATCCCCGAGAACCACCCACTCCCTCTTCCCTAATCTCCTGCGACGCTGGGGCTGGCGCCGGCTCTTTGTAATCCAAAGGAACAGCAAACTCCACGGCGCAATCCGTGTCAATGATGCAGATGGCATCACCAGGCTTTGTCTCTACAATGTCGATGTAAAACGTCTTGCTCCCGACGTTGATAGCAATGGTGTCTCCGGTGGTCAGGCAGGAGAAGTTGGCGCTAAGAGTTTGTTCCAGCACCGCTTTCACGTCCCTTGTAGCCAAGAACGCAACGGAATGCGGCTGAAGCTTGGCGAAGGTGCCCTTCTCGAGAGTGGTGCTCTTCAGGAGCAGAGTCTCCCCTGCCTCCACCTTCAGATTCTCCATCATCCACCCCGGCACCATCATCGTCCCTTCTTCGGCGGTGAATTCCACCACCCCGCAGTGAGAAACCCGCTCCTTCGAGTCGTTCCTGATCTCGAACAACATCGGGTAGCTTGGTCGGTATCTGTAGAGAAACTCCAGGGCCGATTCCGGCAGTATGACCAGGTTCCCCTGTTCGAGATGCTCCCTACTGTTCCCGCTTATCGGACGGCAAGTGTAGGATCGCTGGAAGGGGTAGTAGCGGCTTTGGTAGTCTTCCGAGTAGTCGCTGCCGCTGTCGTCGTAATCCTCGTCGGAGCTATGCTCCTCGGCTGGGACGGTGCGATCACTGTCGACCTCAGAGCTTTCCGATTCCATACCGAAGCTCTGCCCCTCCTCTCTTACGGCAGGGATGGTGTGATCGCTGTCGACGTCAGACCCTTCGGCATCATCACCGAAGCTTTGCTCCACTTCTCTTACGGCCAGAACGGTGCGATCGCTGTCGACGTCGGAGCTTTCCCATTCCTCACCGAAGCTTTGCTCCTCTCTTACGGCAGGGATGGTGTGCTCGCTGTCGACATCAGACCATTCGGCATCCTCACCGAAGCTTTGCTCCTCTTCTCTTACGGCCAGAACGGTGTGATCGCTGTCGACGTAGGAGCTTTGCTCCTCGTCTGAGCCATCGGAATCCGGGTTGTCGCTCTGCTCGTCAGCTGTTTTGGTCTCTGCCCTGCTCTCCTTCTCTAGTTCTTGGGGTTCGTCTTCCACGATGACTCCGTTGGGAGCTCCTTCAGCCGTCTCCGGCAGGATAACCAGTGGGTTTGTGGAGCTCTGATCATCAGCGGCATGATTGGCGTCCATGGCGGATGTGGGGAAGAAGGAATCGAAAACCTGTAGCAAGAAAGTAGAGAGTATTAGTTGGACACATAGGAGGCGTATCAGTTTAAATTACGAGCAAAAATTGCACGGGATTCGGCCATTGGAAGTCTTGAGCGCCACGGAACCTCAGTAGGGCAAACAAATTTCTACCCTAATTCCGGAAGTATGTTTGTCTACCGTATTTGTCATACTACTACTCTTATCATCATTCATAAGATTTTTTTTTTTTTTTTGAAACAAGTAAACTATGGTTGGATAATTGGATTGTTGTCTTGTTGATCTATTAATAGTCAACTTCACAACTACTTCCACTACTATTGGGGTGTCGAAAAGGGTCGGTTAGGGTTCACCTTTGAGGATTGAAGTATTGAGTTCAAGGTGGTTGTACTGTAGCAGATTTCGCTAAATTGGAGGTCTTTTGGTATAGAGAGACTGATGTTTTTTTTCTTATAAATTTTGTGATGTGATATTATCTATTTATAATCCTCCTTCAACCTTCTGTTCTGTCATGTTAATAATTACGGTTCCAAAAGTTGTTAAAAAGCGTATCTGAACATATGGCAAATAGATTTTTTTGTTAATATATCTTCCATCTGTGTCTAAATAAAACAACCGGAAGTTTAATAAATATTTATCATTAGATACGGGGTGCAGGTCAGACTTAATGCAGGCAAGACAAAAGGTTATGTCAACAAAATCTATAAGTTTTTAAAACTTTATTAGTACTAGCCTATAGCCCGGCCCGTTGGCCGCATTTGTTTAAGGAAATGGAGTTACAATATTTATAATGATAGTGTCGAGAAATGAGTCTTGTTTTATATTATCATAAGATTGTTGCAATTTTGCAATTCGTTGAAGACGAACATGTAATATGAATGAACATTCATAATAAGTTAGAAATACATTTGAAGATTAGCTAATCACAATAAAAATACTTACATGAAATTTTACTAATCACAAATCTAATCTAGTTGAGTATTACGACAAATAACATGCAAGTCCAAAATAAGAAAACTCAATACATTGTCTCATTGTTCATGACATGGTACTCAATTCAACAAAGGCAAAAATAATTTCACCAACACAAGTTCACAATAACCAAATGCATCGTTCCAGGGACCGACTGTGACCATGACTTCAAATGTCTGTTCTCCAAGCATGTTCAGAAGGGCCATATAGTCAGCATTGACAACATCTGCATGACTGAATACAGATTCAACAATCGTTCGTAACTGTGATGACGGGAAGACGATGTCAACACCAATGAGTTCGTCCTCAATTGTGAGGTGGACGAAATGGATTCTGGATGCAGGGGACCAGGACGTCGTCAAATTCGTTACACGTCCGGATAACAAAAAAGAGGTGCCCTGATGTAAACACAGAAACGAATATTGTCAAAGCAAATCGATAAAATGCAGCATGCCACAAAAGGCGTACGATTAAAAAGAAATTTATTTGTTTAGTTACCTGATTTTCGACATCCACTTGCAACATAATGAGATCGATGGTGTCGGCACGCTCACAAATTTCAAGAGCATCATCATATTGCAGATTAGCAATAAAACCATGGGGAAGCCTATATATTGGACTGTAAGTTTTGGCATTAAGTAGTGAAAAAGAATCGAAATTACATGATGTAGTATTTGTTGGATGCATGAGCAATACTTACTGATTGAATTGAGGCAGGCCCGCCATATTGAATGCAATTCGCACGGTCAGTGGAACCGAAGTGTTTTGTATGGGAAGTAGTAAACGGAAATTGTAACATGAGAGAAAGTGGTATCTCCATTATATAAAGGAGAGAAAGTGATTCTACACACGTGATTTACTTGGCCGCATGCAGTGGAGTACGTGTGTGTGTGGAAAGTGGGATAGTGGGGGAGTGGAGAAGGATTTGTGGCCTCGTGGGGGAGTGGAGAAGGTTGGCCATTTAGAGTTCAAGATGCGGGTGTGTCACGGAACTCACGACCCACCTTTTTTTTTTTTTTGAGGGGAACGACCCACCTTCTTAAAATCAAACATGCGCCTTCCTTTATTTTGTTGCAATTAAAAATTCAAAAACAAAAGAAGGTAAGTACAGAATAAAATATAAAGAGAAGAAAAATCAGTTCACTTTTCCCAAAAAAGACCTAGCAGCCACCCAAATTATGCTTTTTCAGTTTTAATAAGTCTCACTTTATTCTTTTATCTCTAATAAGTGAAACAATAATTGTAAAAAAAAAATTGTTAAGTCTACCAAGTAAGTCAACACCGGTTTATGATCGGTTTTTAATATCGATTAACCACCGGTTATTTGATAAACCTTGAACCCTTTACTAATCCGGATCGATGTCTGGTTCCGTATTAACAACATTGCTAATTGCGACTGTGTCAACAATTCTTGTCCAAAATTGCCTCTCAAAGTTGCTAATTATTATTTGATGCGCCAACCCGGCCGGCCCGGCCCACACCACCACTAATTAACATGAAATGAAAATCATAATGAATGTATTTAATAAAGAAATAATGGCTTGGAATGCGGCAGCCTTCACCTCATAGAAGATCCAAAAAAATCGGATACTGGGCAGTAGAGGAGGTGGGGGAGTGGGGGAGTGGAGAAGGATCCGCCCAAGGTAGTGTAGGTTGGCCTTTTTTTTTATGGGAATAGGTTGGCCATTTAGTTCCAACAAATCCGGCTGGGCATTCCCTCTCTAACTATATTTTATTTAACCGAACCATGCTTGGGTTGTTTTGTGGGCTGGGTTGTGGTGTTAATTTAGTTTAGTTCAGTTGCGACTATGGAAGTTCTTCTTCGTATTGCAATATAACGGTCACACTCGCATACCCTTCGGTAGAGTAAATTGAGGTACAATTAAATATAAAGTAGTGTGCATAAATCACATTTCATATAATTGGCTGTTAAAAACAGGAAAATAATTTGGACAAATTGAGAACTCAAGATTCAAATTGTAACGACCCGATAAATTTGACAGTCTTAGTCCTCAAATCGAATAAAACATAATACATCAATAAACCACTACTCAAAAATCTCAGTGAACACAATGTTCTGCATAGTCTTCACCGGTTTACCTTGAGAGTCACAGCTAAGAATCTTGAGTCCCCTTTCCGACGTAACTCGAGACATAGCAACATACAACTGTCCATGAGAAAATACTTGTCTTTGCAAGCAGATGCCAACGAGATTTAATGTTTGACCTTGACTCTTGTTAATTGTCATTGCATATGACAGTGCAATTGGATATTGCCTTCGAACCAGAGTGAAATTTAAGCTCTTGTAGTGGACCGATAGACTTAGGCATGGTAAGAAAACTGTATCACCAACATGTGTCCCGGTCAAAATTTGGACCTCAATAAACCACTTACCTAATCTCTTAACGATCATCTGAGTTCCATTGCAAAGCCCAGTACTCTGATCCAGATTTCGAAGCAGAATAACAGGGCACCCCAACTTCAATTTCAACTCATGTTCCGGAAAATTCCCAATCTTTAAAGAGTTCAAGAATTCAACTGTGTAGTCCCCTTCTTCAACATGCTGATTCTTGGCATCAATCTCTAGCGAATCCGAACTAAAATAAGAAACTTCTTCACCAGGAAATAGACCCAATACATAATTGTTAATGACCGCAACAGTGTCATTATGAGGGGCTAAGATAGCTCGCTCAACCAAATAGGTTGACATATTTTCAGTGGAGAGTAACTGACCATATATTTCAGCAACAATATCAGGAATTGGATCACTGCGACGGGGAACACAAATGTGTAGAGGTATCGGGATAATGGATTCTCCAAAAATATTACTATTTGTACCATCACCAATTTCCAAAAGCCATTTGCTAAAATTTGAGATTGCTAACCTGGCCGATGCTTCAGAATGAGGCAATTTTAATCGCATGTTCTCGGTTAGCTTCAATACTGTCATAGACCGCCACAAATAAATTTCAGTCCGTGTACCCTTCGTGATGATAGGTAACGTCTGTCGGAAATCACCTCCAAACACAATAGTCATACCTCCAAAAGGCTTCAACTCAGAATCAACATGCTTAACTCGGAAAATATCCCTCAATGTCCTATCTAGGGCCTCTATGTTGTGTTTATGAGCCATCGGTGCCTCATCCCAGATAATAAGTGAAGCATTGAGAATCAATTCAGCTACCTCAGAACCTTGCTCAATATTGCAAGTTGATTTTGTATCACAATCCAGGGGAATGTGAAATCTTGAGTGTGCAGTTCTTACACCGACCATGAGCAGTGCAGCAATACCAGATGAAGCAACACATAATACTATCCTCTTCTCAAATCTTAATTGCTCACAAATTGCTCGCCACAGAAATGTCTTACCAGTACCCTCAAATCCATCCACAAAAAAGCATTTACCCTCATTGGTATAAACAGAATGTAATACCATATCGTAAGCGATTTGTTGTTCTCCATTCAACGGTCTACTATGTCGATCCTCAGAACAGTCTAAGTCATCGGGTCCATAATTCATCTCCATATCTATCAGCCTATTTACCGTATGTGAACGCAAACACTGATCGGGAACAGGCAACCCAAGGAAATCTGCTAATGACTTCGAAAATATCTCCATCAATTTGTCAATATGAATAAGGCACATCTCCTTAATTTCATCCTCCGACAAATTCAACTGGGGTAAATTCAGCTCTCTACGTCGTGAATGCAAAATGCCTTCACTTAGTAATTCCCAATTCTTTAACCAAAAAGAAGTCACATCAGCCACCTGACAATGAATAAGAATTGTGACAAAAAGTTTTCTAAGTTTATAACCAGAAGCCCAGTGCGAAGCTTCTTGGACACAATCATTCCATTCGGAATCTCCTGATAACAGTCCCCGAGCATAACATGCTTTTTGGAATGTTTCATATACCACCCCATTCACTGTTCTAATATCATCATAAGAAAAACAACCCCTAACAACATGCAATAGCATTCGCAAATAGTATCGCTCCTTTGCGGATGGGTAGCAGTAATATAATCTAGCAATGCAGGTACCTTTTTTGCGCTGCTGCCACTTCTTGTATTTTTTATTCCATACATAATATTGTGGCATCTCCGCAAAGGTATATTTCCGTGCATCCATTGACTGAAGATTGAGATCCATCCATGCTAACAACATTAAGGTTTGGGAACTGCTAGACTCAACCGCTTCCTCCACGTTAGAATCAACATTTGAATACACTGTATTCTCACCAGGCAAATGACAGGACATACGCAGTACTGTTGGAGAGTGAGTGTATATATCAAACCTAAAAATTCTCCAACATGCTTCTCCCGATGTGATGTAACGGGCATCCATGAATGCCTTTATCTCATCGATTTGCACAACCGTAGTTCCACGATTCCGACCATCCATAGCCGAAGCTGTTTGTTGTGCAGCTACAGTGACCATTGCACGATCCTCGGGTTTGTTGATGTACTTAAACAAATATTTCACAGCCCTATAGAAACATCAAATAAAACCAAGTTGTAGATGTTAGATAGGGAAGTAGGAAAAAGTTGTATTACATTTTTTCTTAAATGTGACTTGTATTAAATAAGAAATCAAAGTACGGAGAACAAAAGGCAACAAATGGATCACAATAGCTTATCCAAGGGGCAAAAAAAAAAAGAAGGAAAACACACCAAAAAATATTACAAAAATTACAGAGTTGCGGCAAGAAGTCACACCAATAAGATAACACTGGGTTTATAAAATAACTAAAAAAAAAAAGAGAAATCACACAAATATTGGTTTGATTTTTATTCATCTTTGGAAATTAAATCATAATTCATATGCATGCATAAAGTTAATAATGAGTGTAGCATATAAATATACATATAGCCTGTCATTAAGAATCTGAGTTTGGTAATATAATAAAGGAAACAACAACGTCATATAGATAAATACGATTTACTTCAGCCATACCTTGTCTTGTTACAATATTCAATATTGATATGCGCTCCAAATCGTAGTAACAAATATCGATTGTAGGGTACAACCATCGATTATCCAGATCAACGCCGCCACAGTTGAATATGTCTCATACGTGGTGGCGGGTGGGGGACGGCGCGCCAAATTTCGTCGGCGATGGGCTGGTTCTGGACTCAAGTAGGCTGGGCCTCTGAAGTATGGGCTGGCGAGAGAAATGGATCCCCGAGGCCTTATGGTTTACGCTTTCCTTTTCCCCCGCCAGGCCAGCGGTAGTTTATAGCCGGCCCTTCGGTTTACTGACCCGGAAAACGACCCGGACGAAGTACCTGGCTGCCGCCGCCGAACGTCTCTTTCTTTCCTCTTCTTTCTCTGCGGCCCGGAAAAACTCAGCTCAGAATCGGCAGTCGGCTGCTCTCTGGAAGACAGTCTAAGCAAAGTGGAATTTAAAGTAAGCAACTTTGTTACTTTCAAGAGAAAGGGAAAAATCAAAAATCCCCTCTTGATCTCTAGAGAATCCAATCAACAGAATGAAGCGAGGAAGGTAAGAGAATAAAGAAAACGGAATGAACCAAAGGTAAGGGAGATGAATCTTTGCAACCGAATCCCTGAAAAAAAAAAACCCAGAACCCGAATCCCTAAAACTTAAAAGCAGCGACAACAACCAACAGAAATCTGAAAGAGGAAGAATAACTTACGGCAAAACCAATACCAATCTAACGCTTAGAGAACGGAAATCAAAGGTAGATGCAAGCACATAAAAGAACCAGATGATTGAGTCAAGGTTTGGTTTTCCGAAGGCCAAGAAACTTATTCGAATGAGGTGAAAGAGTGGAAGGAAGGAAAATCGGAAATAAAAAATACAAATTAAATGAGAACGTGGGCCTGGTAGGAGAAAAAAGTGGGTAGTGGAGAGTTTTTTATACAAATTAAATGAGAACGTGGGCCTGGAAGGAGAAAAAAGTGGGTAGTGGAGAGTTTTTTGGTTCTGAAATCAGGCGGGACTCTTTTTTCCCGCTTAACACTCTGCCACATCAGCTTCCTAAAATCACTCTATGGGCAGGAAATTTTGAATGGGGGTTGCAGTTTTACTTTTCAGCTATAAATTATACTGTTGACTAAAAGGTATGGAAGGCAAAAAAAAAAAAAAAACACAATGAACATGCAAGTTATACTTAAATATCACATAAAAGCTAATACATTTAGGATTAGGGCTTTGGTTTATGCTCAATGGAAATGAAGGCTTTTAAGGAGACGGTGGATGATAGGCGCGGTAAGGAGCAAGTGAAGAATCCTGACTAGAGCTATGGTAGGTCAGAGAAGTCCCAGTCGAGGATCAAGGATGTGATGTACACGGTGGAGGAGATTTCGATATGAAGATTGAATGAGATAGGGGAAGTTGTCTTCGGTTCGATTCAATGTAAGTGAAGGTTTTAAGGTCCAACCTGAATACCATTAAAGGATGTTGCTTGACGAGGCTCGTTATGACATCGTTTCACCTACATGACTTTGTCCTACGTACTACACAAACCTACTATAATTGTTCTCATCAAACGCATGTAAAGATGTTATAGGACTTACACTGTAGCTAGACGGTTAATTTTGTTATCGTTACGATTAAATGTGATTAACAGTAAGTAGGGATTCAGGTGCAACCATTATAATCTCACCTTGAACATATTTTAAAGCTTATTGAAATAATCAGTTTTGCATAACCCTATGCTTATTGTAGAAGAGCTCGCCAAGCTATGCTAAGGTTTCCACCATGAGTGACAACGTTGGATATACTACAGTTTTTACTAGTATCTCCTCTACTAAATCAATTGACCACCTCGTTCCTCAATATGCGGTTTAGTGAAGTTTAATGGTAAGGATTACAATCTCTAGAGCAAATCTCTTCACATCATGTTGAAGACTAGGAAGCGTCTTAGGTACATAGATGGGCCTAAGCCCCAACCACGTGCAGATGACATTGCCTTCAAAGAATGAATTCCAACAACACTCAGGTACTTGGATGGCTCTTAAATTCGCTAGACGAAGGAATGTATGATAGTGTACCTTGTATTAAGAACTCTCGAGGAATCATAAAAAAAAATTAAAAAGAGTTATGGAAAAACAAATGTTGTTAGATTTTCATATATGCATATTGTTATGTATTCTTGCAAACTAAAAAAACTTGAGTGTTAATTAGTACTTTACTAAGCTGAAAAAGTCTAGGCTAGAGTATTATTCAATACATGGAAATATTTTGCAACACATGGACAACTACTAATTGTCCTTCTACTGTAGCACTAAATAACCTCAGAGGGTTCTTGTATGATGACAATTTCATGAGGCTCGTTATCATATTGAATTAGAATTGTAATGGTGTTCAAACCAATATCACGATGATGAAGCTCATGCCTAGTGTTGGAACTGCGTTCAACTATGTGTTACAACATCAAAGGAAACTTGACCCATGTGTTTCAACATATAAGCGACTTCTATAATTGACATGAATGTTGCATCAAACCTCATGTGTTGAGATACCGAGTCAGCAGAATGGAAGCGTGGAAAGAAAACACCAACATAAACTCAACGTGGCTAGAGATTTAAGCTTTCAATATGGATTACCATTGTCATTTCGAGGATATTGTGTTTTGCATGTTGTGTTATTGATCAACAAATTACCACTCCTTGTTGGTCAATCTGATACCATATGAGAAGGTTTATGGAAAACAACCAGACTATAGTGTGTTAAGAGTGTTTTTATGCTTGGGTTATGCCAAACACTTGTGTATGGAAGTAAGAATTTTGATACTAAAGCCAGACATTGTGTATTCTAGGGTTACTCATCTAATATGAAGGGGTAAAGATTGTTAGATATATTAATCATATTGTATTTGTATATAAAGAAGTTAAATATTATGATCAGATTTTTCCATATAGGAAAGATCAACCTTTATAGCCAAGCCAAAACACACGTTCCATATCTCAGCCTATCTCATTTGGCCCTTTCTCAAAACCTGAGCATCTACTTCTAGTAAATCCAAACGCCAACATACATCCACCTTCTCATCCTAGTGGTGATAACCTTCACTAAGAACCTCCACCATACACATCCATATCACCTCAACAACCTATAAGGCTTGAAAATGATCACTTGGAGGATGAGGAAATAGAAGAAGAGGAAGTTATCATACCTCTTGAATCCACAAAATTTGTTCTTAGAAGGATATACATAATCTCTAATCCACCAGCTTATATTTTTCTAAACTACCAAACAAACCCAAAACCACTAAATGCAAGTCCACATGTCCTACCAACTTCATTCCCCACAAAACCTTACACCAACATACCCAAAAATTCCCTCAGTATCCTAAACTTAACTAAACATAAAATGTATAGAGAAGCTATACAACATATGTTGATATGAATTGAAGAAAAATTATTTATCACCGACTGGAAGTAGAAGTAGATACTATATATATGTATATGGATACGACTTTTATGCTCCAGACGCATAGCACGCTCCATGCTTCTCTACCATTGATCTAATCTAATTGCTATTATTATTTATAATTAATTAATTTTTATTGATAATTACAATTACTAATTACACCCGATTAATAATTATGCGTCCACTACAATCCCCCAACAATGATTTAGATCTTGAACTAACTGGAGTTTGGGGCTTGATACTATATCCTAAACTCTAATGGGTGACCCTAGTCCCCAATTCTCTAACTCAAACCATAAGATTCATTTAATCTTCAAATGCAAATCAACGTTTCTGATTCGTCAGAATTATCAAAGTACAAATAATAAGTGTGAATGCATTTGTATAGCCTTTGCCATATATAGATAAGTGAGTTCTATGGTACCCAGGGTGAAATCTGTTGTACTGCATACCTTAAGTATGAAAATGCTATTCAGACCTTTAGTTGTCTGATCTTCCCGACATGATACTATACTCTATCCCTTAAATATCAAAATCTATGTCTTAATTCTCTAAATATTATATCCCGAGAAAAATTTAATGAGAAACAATAATCGACCCTTATGATTTGTCAAAATATATGCAAAAAACGAATGCACCATCTTAGGCTTTATAGTTTATGATTTAGATAATTAGGACTTAAGGGTTCACTCGATAAGGGTTAGGGTATAGTATCAGGCCAAAAAATCCTGCTAATTTGAGGTCTAGATAGCGTTTTCATACTCAAGGTATGCGGTACCCCGGATTTCACTTGGGCTACCGTAGAAGCAACCAAACGCCCCACAACTAATCAAGCTAAGGCGTGCTCCTAGGCGTGCATTCTTGAACATTCATATTTAGTACTTTTGGTCATTCTTATGTTTGTGGATTGAAAATGATGTTAAATGACACTTGTTTAATTTAATTGGATAATTATTTGTGTATTATAACTGGTTATTGTTTTGCTCTATTATACTTCTTGAAATAAAATTGAAGTTAATGGTTCGATTAGGTATAACCTAGTTGTTAGAATGTATTTTAGTAGTTATTGGTTAATCAATAAGACTAACCGCTAATTAAACTGATAAAAGACGGTTAACCAATTAGACTTATCAGTTTGGTTATTGGTATGAGTTTTTACTTATTGTTAACCGCTAACAACCATATTGGTTAGTTGGTGCTAAGGGGCTTACCTAAAATACATTTTCTAGATATTAATCCCATGTAGTCCGGATCGAAAAGGTAAAAACCTTGTTAGTTGTTGTAGTCATTAAGCATTTGGACTTACATAAAATAGATATAAGTAATGCCTATTTATATGAGATTAAGATGAGGTTTTTTATATGGAAATACAATTAACAAGCATGTCTTCTTAAGAAGTCTATCTATGGATGAAAACAAGCAAGCATAAAATGGTTTGCCAAACTCATTGTTTCATTAATCAAGTTAGGCTTATAGTAATCCCATGCAGATTACATAATGTTTACATACATTAGGGGAGATATTATTAGTCATTTTAGTATGTTTGGGTGATATCATTCGTGTTGAGAATGATTTAGCACTGATTGACCAAACAAAGCAGTTTCTGGATAAAAGAGTTCAAGATCAAGGATTTGAGAATTCTCAATACTTCTATAAGGAAGCAAGACCTTAGTTGCAAGCTTGATTTGACTTCAATCAATATAACAGTCAAGTATTTGTATGTGTTGGAAATCTCTTGCCATATCCTACTATTCACAATAGGTTGGTTGTTGGGAAGATACGATATATCACCAAAACCATAACCTACATAGTTGAACAACTATGTCAATGCCAATAAGAGCAAACGGATCAGAAACACCAAATAGATCACCATATATTCAGGTACCTCAGAGCACATCATATGCAATGTCTTCTTTATTCAAACAAACATGTCTTTTCAATTAAAGGAATATTCTGATGTTGATTGGGTGGCATGTCCAGATACAAGAAAGTCCTTATAAGGGTACTGTACATTCTTAGAAGATTCACGAATAACCTGGAAAACAAAATAAAACAATAGATTGTTTATGGGTCTTCCTCTAAAGTAGAGTGCAAGTCACTTGCTCAACTGTCAAGTGAGATGATTTGGCTAAAACAACTACTTCTTGAATAGGGATTTAACCACACTGCCTTAGCTCGTCTCTTTTGTGATAATTAGTCATCCATCCACATTGCACACAACCTTTTCTTCTACACATTTTTTATAAATTGTCAAAGTGACTCATGTTCGAACTAAGCTAAAACTTGCAGATGTATTAACCAAGGGACTGAGTTATCATCACCTACATTTCCTTCTTGTCAAGCTTAGAGTTACAAACATTATACACTTCACAACTTAAAGGATGTCCGAAGATGAATGAAATAGAGGAAGTATACTCTGGTTCGACTCAGCCTAAGTGATGGTCACATGTCCAATCTAAAGGCCGTTATGAGTTATTTATTGAAGAAGCTCGTTGCATTGTCACATAGTGTCTCCTATTTATTGTACAAACCCATATTACTGTTATTAGACATGTGTAGATACGATATTGGACTTCAAACTGCAGCTATAGAGTTAATTTAGTTAACGTTATGATTAAATGAAATTAGTAGTAAGTAAGGATTCAGGTGCAAACAACGTTATCAAATATGAACTAGAGTATGAATCAATGTATAAATGTTTCACATTTTATTGGTTAACAGGTACCAAACATTGAAACTATTAACAAATTGGTCACTTATAATAAGAGAAATATAATTAGAACATAAACAGTGACATCATAAATAAGATGACTTCATCTTGGCATTTTGAAATAAATTAAAGATTATTTAAACTGCAAATCCATGAATAAAATGTCGCGAGGAATCGTTTGCTTGTCATTTCGACACTAACCGACTCGAAGACTATGAGGGAATTTCTCGACTTGTTTGAATGAAATATGTATCGTTGAATATGTTGAAATTCACTCCACAATAAAAAAATTACAAACTAAAAAACACAAGACAAAAACATAAAATCACTCCATAAAGTTTATCTCTCCTTTATCTTCATAACGTTATTTCATCCATCAGACTTAAAACACAAGACGAAAACATAAATGAGTAAACTCAATGCATTTAATAAAAACAACGTATACCTAATCGATACAATTCACCACACAACAAACAAGACATGCTATCTAGAAAGTTGTTGCAACGGAGTGGAAAAAATTATGCGTCTGCCGAGAGTCAAATCCAGGTCTATTGCTTGGAAGACAATTATCCTAACCATTGGACTACAAACGCCTCCTGTTCACAATTCATGTCAGCAACTATATAATTGTCAATGAGCACTTCTACTATGCTATATAATATTGGTGCTTTAATGTACAACTTAAAGTTGTACCATAACATTAAATGTATAAGTTTAGGTTGTACCATAAAGGAATTTGTATCATTATGTTATGGTACAACTTTACAACTTGAAGTTTTACCATCACATAAGGTACAAGTTTAAATTGTACCACAAAAGAATTTGTACAAAAAATATAGGTACAATATGAAGTTGTACTATAAAGGTAAAAACCTATAGCACCAATGCTATATAGTATTATAAAATTCCTAAATTATCAATTTAAAAGCTCAGGTCATCAACGAAATGGAAGAAGGAATACGGAGTTACGGACGATGCATACCAAAACCAAGAAGATATTGGAGGTAAAAAGAGGCCAAATAGTTAAGTTTTTGTTTGGGGTTCGAAATGAGATTTTAAAGGAGTACTTGCTTGATACTTAAATTAATTGAGATTGGATAATTAGTACTCATGTGGATTGTGGACATATCATACCTAATGTAATCAAAAGTGTGATTCTACATAGAAGTTTTTTGGTAACCTATGAGCTTAAAATCATAAATTTTTAAGTTTTAAAGCGCGATTTTGACTAAACTTGTAAGTGAAAAACGTGATTCTAAGTAGAAGCATTTTGGTGGCCTAAAAGAGTAAAAGCGTAAACTTTTAACTTTTAAAGTGTAATTTTGACTACATTGATTATCATGTAATTTTAGATTAATTGGTTATGGAATAGATACTTGTGAGAAGTTTGTATGAAAGGGTTTGAGAGCTATTTTCTCACACGCATATAAATATACATGTTGACACATGTACTCTAAATGTCCGAATTTTAAAACATGACAAATTAATCATAAATTACTCGTAACATTAAGAAAATTATCCCTTATAAACACGTGTTTGATGTCATTTTATCACTGTTATATCATCAACTTGCCACTATGGCATGACAAACAACACGATCATATCATGATATTATCATAGTGACAATATCATGATATGATAGTGGTGTGATGAAATCAATTTTTTTCCTTCAAAGATAAGACTTCATATTATCTTATCACTATCATACCAATATCAAACTACTACGGTAGGACTTCATAGTATCATCTCATCAATGTCCTATGATGATCTTACCATATCATTGTCATATCATGATATGATCACTATAATAATATGATAGTGGTATGATGACATCAATTTTTTTTCTCTAAAAATAATACTTCATATCCTCTTATCAATGTCATACCAACATAATACTACTATTATATGACTCCATAATATCATGTCAGCACTATCATATCATAATCTTACCATTATGTCCAGACTAACAGCACCATGATATCATTGTCATATCATGATATGACCATAACGATAACATCATGACAGTAGTGAGATGACATGAAAATTTTTGCTCAAACAAATATACAAAGGAATTTAATGTTTTAGAGCATAAAAAGTCTCATTTTTCTAAGCAAATTTTTTTTGAAATCCTATGTAAACCGAATGAGATATTGTTTGTTGAAGATTCGTAGAAGGTTTGAAAAGTGGTTTAACAGCACACCTGGAAATACGTGTTATCCCCCAAAAATTCGTTCAGCTATTCAGAAAATCTGTTAAGTTGTCCTCAAAATCCCGTATTTCTCTTCTTACCCTGATATGGACCTAGATATTTTTTTTTCAAATTACAACCATTAAATCTGGTTTTGTAGTACTACATATAGCCATAGAAATGATTTTGTATTGGAACTTTAGCCTTTTTCAATTGCATTTGCATTTAATAGGTTTGCAAGACTCTTGTTTATGTTTAAATTCATCCCCTCTCAATAATAGTAATAAATTAATAAATTATATAAATTATTTATTACTTTTTCTTTATACAGGTGGCTATTTCGGTGCACTCACTTTTTTGGGTGCATTGAATGCACCCAACTCTAAAAGTGACCATAATACATCGAATTTTGAACTTTAATTGATAGTATTAGTCTAATATGATGATATAAAATAAAATCACAACTAATCAATTCATTACCCTAACCCCTTAACCTTCAATTTTGAATCCCAACCCAAAACCCAAATTGTAAATCTAAACTCTAACCCTAAATCCATAAACTCTAAATCATTCAAATTAAAGTAAATCTTTAATAATTTTTGTACAAATTCATGTGCTTCTTGTCCATCATACCACAAGTGATGGTTGACATTGTTTTCACATAAATCGCCTACTCATAATGACGATTATGAAGCGAGTGCATTGAATGCACCCAACAAACTTGTAGTTTCACATTAATATTAACTTTCTGAGAATAAACCATATCCATATGTGGATATTGAGGATGAAAAAATAAATAATACTCGTGAATATCCGTACGAATTGGATTCAATCGAGTATGATAAAATTCAAATATGAAGGATTAAAATGGGTATGGGTAAAACTTGAATCAAAATATCGTGGGTAATGGGTGTGCATGATTTTCTTGATATTCAACATGAACGTAACCTGCACGATTATACACATGCATATGTAATTTATTTAAAAATGATCAATATTTCTTAACATCTTTGATACTTATTATACATACGATATTTTCATAAACTTTTATTGTTATTAACTAATTTTCTTCGTGTTAGTAATTTATTGTTATATTTTATTTCTTTATATAATTTCATTATACATGGAATTGTTAACATGTTGGGTGGAGTTATAAACATAAATGATTACCCATGGATAACTGTGGATACTTGAAATCCAATTGCATATGAGTATAATTTTGAAAATTTACTCAATTGTTAAGTGGGTATGATATGGCTAAAACCCAAACTATTTTGAGTAGGATAATGGATAGTCAATATCTGTTCTTCGATCCTATTTGTCAGCATTCCTAGCGGATGTCCAAAGATGTGTAAGTATACAAATAACTTGATTGGTACTGGGCACATGGTGATGGCTTAGGAATGGAGGGCTTCAAGAGCCTTCAATTGTGGAACTGTTGGTCTTGCGTGATGCGATTAGGTGGTGATGTAGCATTAGATTTATATCGGTGCACCTAGTTAGTGATGCGAAGGTGGTGATTGATAAATTGAATTTGGGCACTTCTACTTATGTCAGGAGGTGGTATCTTCCAAGAGATTCAGTGGTTTTGCTTTGGTTAAACCCAAGATGATCAATGTACTATGTAAGTAGGCAGAACAACAAGTAGTCCATATAGTGACCAAGAAAGCTCTTGCTTTGTCTCCCGTTGCTTTAGGGAGTTTCAGTTTTTGCATTGAAATTGTAAACATTATGTTTACTTTTCCTGGTAATACAAGCTTTGTCTCCAATGCGTCTATTTACTTTGGAGAATCTGAAAGTCTAGAAATAAGGTGACTTTTGAATTCTACCAACCTCATGTCTGTTCCCTCACCAATCAATTCTACAACTAGGTCCTTGTAGCCTCCAATATTCACCCCCTCCTCCGCCCCGTAGGTCGCTCCTCCCAAATCCTCCTCCCACCACCAAGCGACTATTTGAAGATCAACTTTAGTGCACCTGTTCGTGACTCAGGGTGCTCGTATGCTCTTGTTATAAAATTTTCTGGCAGTCGGTATTCGTCATCAGGGAGTAGTCAACCCCTACGGCCCTACATGACAGAGTTCATAGCAGTAAGAGATGATATCACCATCGTCGCCTCAAGTTCCGTAACTAACGTGTAGTGGAAGGTGATTCCGAGGTGTAGTCAACCAGATCCGACAAGTAGTCCTAGAAGATTCTTTTGGAGATCCGGTGCTTCGGGGGTGTCGTCAGATCCTAGACTCTTTGCCTATGTTTGGCCCGACTTTTAGAAGTGTTTTTCGACTTCAAAAGTTGAAGCACAACCAAACACATCTAAAAGCTCAACTTTTGAAAAGCCGAAAAGCGCTTTTGTATAACATAAAAGCAGAAGCTCCGATTTGGAGCTTCTGCGAAAAGCTGTTTTGAAAATACAAGATTATCCTTACCATATTTTAATTTTATTTCAGAAAATATCATTTTATTTCATTTATATCATTTTAAAAATAAAATACATTATAAAATTACATTATTTAATATATAAGAAATCTAACAAGATCCATTTTGACTACTTTTTATAGTTTAGAATATTTATTCATAGTTTATATTATAAGTCCTTTACAATCATTTTACAAAACCTCTCATATTAAAAATCACTTCTAATAGTTTCAGCCAAACACTCAACTATTTTTTTTAAAGTACTTTTCTAAAAGCTCTAGTCAGAAGCTGCTTCTGTAAAAGCTACAGCAGGGCCAAACTAGCCCTTTATTAATTTGTATAGAGTTTAGGGTGGTTCCTAAAGCCACCAACAGTGCTGCTCATAGAGTGGCGCGTAAAGAACTGTTGTTGTCTCTCCTAAAGTTAGAGTCTCTCGACTTTATTAAGTGGCTTCACTAGAGTGTCGTTGTAGGAGTTCCTGGATAGTTTTGTTTGTATAACGCTTGTTCTCTCTTGATTTCACTTGAAAACAATAATAATAATAATAAGTTAGATTCGTGTATTCACCTAATAATTACTAACAAAGGTAACAAAATGGGAAGAATACCATACCAATATGCAAAACCAAGTGAGTCTCTATGAGAATTGGGAACACTCTCCAATTTTAACCGCGCCACCTACGGCCAAGTCCTCACATTTTTTTGTTTTACCAATCCCAACCTTCACACAATCCGCTGTAACTTTTTTTTGTTTTTATCTTTTTTACCCCCAAAAGGCAAAAGCCCTCTCTCTCTCTCTCGCTCGAACCAGCCAGCCAGCCTCTTCCTTCTTTCTTCCTCCTTCCATCTTCTTCTTTCTCTTTGGTTTCTTCTCTTTTTCACATTATAACCAAATCTCATCGTCGTCACCCCAAAACCCCCACCGTACCCTTCCTCCCCGCCCCTCCGTCTTCTTCCTCCTCCTCCTCCTCCTCCAAATCTCCAGCACCAATTCTCTCGATCCCGCTCCGCCGCCTATCTATTGCCGACGCCAATCCAATCCACCGTCTCGTCACCCGATCCAAAGCCGAGCTGGCACAGACTTCTCACTGCCTGCCCGACCTCCGATCCCATGGATTCTCACTCGATTCAATTTCTCCATTGAATCGCCCCTCTCGGCATCTGTTTCCGATAAGAATTCGATTGAATCGGGCGCTTCTGGATACCGTAGTAGTTTTAGATATGAAAGGCAGGGGGATTGAATCTACCAGACCGTGAGAGGGAGAGATTGAATAACGCTAGGCGGAAGCGAGAAATCGTGTATATATAGAAGTATGCCGGGACTGCCGCAGAAAAATGAGCAATTGAGTAATGTTTCATCTGCCCTGTACTCAGTTTCTGGCAATGGATTCTGGTCCAAACGCAGCGATGATGTCGGCTTCAATCAGCTCCAGAAGGTGGTAGACTATGCGTTTCTTGCTCTGTGAATAGGAATATGTTGGAATTGGATCAGTGCCATGTCGTTTGTTGTTAGTAGATTTTCCTTCTTTTTTTTTTCCCCTTCTTAATTTGGTTTCTGGCTTCGGTTTAGCTGTAATGGCTGTCTTGGGCTGGGATTGGATCTCTCTGTTCAAATTAGTTCTTCTGCTGGGTGTGTGTTTGAGTGTTGGTTTCTGCTGTTTTTGGGGCATTTGGATTGCCCGCTTTCTGCCTGCGTATACCTTCCCTAGCTCCCCAATTATTTGGATATCAGAGTTTTGCAGCATTTCCCATTTCAAAACATGTTTTGTTGAATTAAGATTTTGTGTAGCATTGCGATGGTGCCCATTTCTTTGCCTTCGATGTCAATCACTCAATTGTCTTACTGTCATTTCTGTTTAGTTAATCGTGAAATGTACCTATGTGTGTAATCTTTCTTCAGCCAGTGAGTGTTCTTCTGACAAGTAACTCAATCTTCTTGTCACACAGTTCTGGGGTGAGCTATCTCTTCCAGCCCGGCAAAAGCTGCTTAGAATAGACAAGCATACTTTGTTTGAGCAAGCTCGTAAGAACATGTACTGTTCAAGGTGCAATGGGCTATTGCTCGAAGGGTTTTTGCAGATTGTCATCTATGGGAAGTCATTGCAGACTGATGGAGGTGCAAATCTTCCCTGCAAGAGACCGCCAGCTGTCTCTAGAAATCAAACAGATGGTGCAATGAATATGATTACTGGGTGCCAAGATGAGATTCAAGATCCAGCTGGACATCCCTGGGGAGGTCTAACAACAACACGAGAAGGATCTTTGACACTCTTGGATTGTTACTTGAGTTCCAAATCTCTTAAAGGGCTTCAAAACGTGAGCTTGTTAATTTGGTGCTTCCTGTTTGGATATGCTGTTGTCCCTTTTGTCCTGTGCAGCTGATGGGTATTCCTCATATCAGGTCTTTGATAGTGCACGCGCAAGGGAGAGGGAAAGGGAATTGCTCTATCCTGATGCTTGTGGCGGGGGAGGACGGGGTTGGATAAGCCAAGGAATTGCAAGTTATGGTAGAGGCCATGGAACTAGAGAGACGTGTGCATTACACACTGCCAGGCTTTCTTGTGATACACTACTGGATTTCTGGTCGGCATTGGGAGAAGAGACGAGGCAGTCTCTTCTCAGGATGAAGGAAGAGGATTTCATCGAGCGGCTCATGTACAGGTGTGCATTTAGCAATTTCTTATTCTCGTGACCACCAAGTTGGATTAGAAAAGGGAATAGTTAGTGAAGCTAGTTGAGTGAGTCCAGCTTTGTTTGACTTCCACAGTTACATTCTAGAAGAAAAGTGTGAATAGAAGAAAAATATTAAGGGAAGTTTTAGAGATTAGTGATATTGTTTGCTTGAATCTTTGATCAGTAGAGGTATCTTGTAGTTCTCATTTGTCAAAGAGAAACCAAACTGAGGAGAGTGCTGAATGCAATTATGAAGTCGTGAATGGTAAGATACGGGGAATAATGAGCAGCTTGTTTTTCTGTTCTAAAGAAATCAAAAGAAACATAAAAAGTTCGTTGAAAAAAAGAAATATCAAACGGAATACGGACAATCATTTGCAGGGATTTCTGCTGTATAGCTAATAACATGAGTATAACTTGTCTCGTGCCGATTGCAACAAGCAGTAGCAAGTAGAGGGCTAGTCATCTCAATGGGCTGGACTCTCCCCCGTAGATGTTATGAAATGGGGTTACTGTTACTACTTTTTTTAAAATAAGTAGTCAAGGGAAAGAAGAAAAAAAAACCCGAAGGATACAGCAGTATTGACATCTGAATCTGACCCAACTTCACTGGTCCCCCAGACCATCAC
Source organism: Linum trigynum (assembly GCA_964030455.1). NCBI lineage: Eukaryota > Viridiplantae > Streptophyta > Magnoliopsida > Malpighiales > Linaceae > Linum > Linum trigynum. The sequence continues at coordinate 40,913,846 of OZ034815.1, read as the reverse complement.
AACTGCCTTTCCAGCTTTACTTGTTCTTTTGGCTTCATTGAGGGATGGAGGAGTTACTTGCATACTTGCTCCAGCTTTAATGTTCTATACCCCTTCATGCTCATTGCTCTGATTCTGCCTACTGTCAATGGATACAAATGTTTCCTGTTTTAACTTTACCCTCATCCTTATTACAGGTTTGACAGCAAGAGATTCTGTAGAGACTGTAGGAGGAATGTTATCCGAGAATTCAAAGAGCTAAAGGAGCTGAAGCGTATGCGGAGAGAACAGCGCTGCACTACTTGGTTCTGTGTTGCGGATACTGCTTTCCAATATGAGGTAGTGATATTCACCATTTTTTGTTGTGGTTTATTGTGTGCAATAACCTGCCAAAGATCTTGATTATGCGGGTTGATAATATGAGTATCGCGTTCACTATTTGCTCAGGTGTCGGATGATATGGTACAAGCTGATTGGCACCAAACTTTTGCTGATTCTGTTGGGATGTATCATCACTTCGAATGGGCTGTTGGAACAGGAGAAGGGAAGTCTGATATTCTAGAATTTGAAAATGTAGGCATGAGTGAGAGTGTGCAAGTCAATGGATTGGATCTTGGTGATTTGACAGCATGCTTTATCACTTTAAGGGCTTGGAAAATGGATGGCCGATGCACTGAGCTTTCTGTAAAAGCTCATGCATTAAATGGTCAACAATGCGTCCATTGTAGGTTAATAGTTGGTGATGGTTTTGTTACGATCACAAGAGGTGAAAGCATCAGAAGATTTTTTGAACATGCTGAAGAGGCTGAGGAAGAAGAGGCACGTAACACTTACTTTCCTTATTACACTATTTGATTTTAAAGAAACTTTTATGGTCATGTTAAATTTTCTTCTTCTGATAGTACTAAGCCGCCGTTACTTGTATTTTTGACTCTTCTAGGATGATGACTCCATGGAGAAGGATGGAAATGAGTTTGATGGAGAATGCTCCCGTCCCCAAAAGCATGCGAAGAGTCCTGAACTTGCTAGAGAATTCCTTCTAGATGCTGCTACTGTTATTTTCAAGGAACAGGCATGTGACATTGTGTGCATAATGATTTATTTTCCTTTCTCTGAGTCCAAAATGTGAATGATAATTGTTTACTGAGGTCTCTTTTCGTAGACGTTCTCTTTTCGTAGACGTTGTATTGGATTGATAGTTCTGTTGTATATCGTAAACTATGAATGATGTTTGTTGAGGAAGGATTATCTTGGGCTCTCTAGATTGTAGTATGATGTTTCTTGATCATAGCTAATCAAAGAATGGAGCTGTTTTGGGTAAGATAAAATTCATGTATATGATTTTGAATTGAGATGAATATGAAATGGTGCCTTAGTGACTATCTGGTTGTGGTGTGCTTTTGAAATTTGAGGCTCATGCAGATGATTCTCGGTTAAGATGCTCCATAACTCAAACAATGTGATGCTATTTCAGGTTGAAAAGGCTTTCAGAGAAGGAACTGCACGCCAGAATGCCCACAGCATTTTTGTCTGCCTTGCACTAAACCTGTTGGAAGAACGAATTCATGTTGCATGCAAAGAAATTATTACCCTGGAAAAGCAGGTATGTGTTCTCGTTCATCTATTCTTTCTGCTTATGAAATGTTACCTTCTTTTAAGTGACTGTATTTGGATTTATTTTCATTAATATCACCATGTAGATGAAACTGCTTGAAGAAGAAGAGAAGGAAAAGCTCGAAGAAGAAGAGCGCAAGGAGAGAAGAAGACTGAAAGAAAGAGAAAAGAAGCTTCGAAGAAAAGAGAGGTTAAAAGGGAAAGAAAGAGATAAAGACAAGCAGAGTTGTGGATCAAATGATGTTCCTCTTCTTCTCGATGCAGTTAAGGATGATGAGTCATCACTGACATTCAGTGAAGAGCAGCTCGATAATGGTGCCAGCTGCAGGGACTCGGTAAGTGAAGCAGGTGATAATAATTCTGTATCCAGTCCTGGATCACCTAATACAGAAGAACAGTACTCAAATGGGCGCACCACTTTCATGGAGCAAAATGATTCATATGATTGTCTTGATGGTGTTGTCATAAGTGGGAAAGATGGGAGTAGTGGCTCGTTCACAATCGAGCAATCTAAATCTTCTCGCCGGAGATTGAAATGTTGGAAAGAGGTCCCGCTGGATTCATCTTTGCGGTGGCCTGATAGGCGTGGTCGGCCTATTGACAACCCTACAAGAAGCATCAATGGATCAAGTAGACAATCAAGGATTAGTAGTGGTCCCAAGTCCAATACTAGAAACTTTGGTCTTAGGTTCAGTGAGAAGTTCAATGGTGCCAACAACAGGATTAGTGAGAGATACGATTTCCATTCATGTAAGCTGGAACCTGCACCAGATATGCCGAAGCAATTCTACCGTGGTAACAAGCACAGTCAAGCGGATTACTTACGTGAAGGTTGTGGAAGACCCAAAAACAAGGGGGGCCCCACTGCAAATTCTTCGACACCTCATCATCCCAAGAAAGTATGGGAGCCCATGGAATCTCAGAAGAAGTACCCTAGGAGTATTTCAGATAGTGATTTTACCTTGAGGTCATCATCGACTTTGAAAGGTGGAGTAGCATCTGACAGTGTCTTTTCCAAGTCATCATCTGGTGGTAAGTTTTGCAGTAGCAATTCTGGTGAAACTGACTGCAAAATGAATGAAGCTGTAGATTCTACTTCTAAGACGAAGGAAGGAGTGAAGGGTTCTGGCTCTTATGAGGAAGTCAACTCGTGTCCTGCCAATGGCTCAACATCTAATGGGACTTCAAATTCTAGCTCCTCGGCTAACACCTCAATTTCTGATAACAGTTCTTGTCTCAGTGAAGGAGATAGTATCACAGCTTCTTCAAATCATGGGAATCTGGAATCATCTTCCACTTCGGACTCTGAAGATACCAGCCAACAATCAGAAGGAAGAGAAACTCCATATATCCAGAATGGTTTCCCCGAATGTCATGAACCGAACAAACTGGGTACAAATGGGCAGCCTGTAAATGGTATGAAGTTCTCTGGAGTTCCACCTACGGGAGATTCTCTGTCTACCCATAATACTGATAATCGAGTTCACAGTGGCAGTAATATGGGTTCTCAACACCTCCAGGGCATGTATGCTCCAGTGCACAACCATAACTTACAGTATCCAGCATTCCAAGCTCCTTCAACTATGGGTTACTACCATCAAAACCCGGTTTCTTGGCCAGCTGCACCAGCAATGGCGTTCCATCATCCTAACCAGTATTTATACGCCAGTCCCATGGGTTACAGCCTCAACGGAAACTCACGCTTTGGTGTACCATACAGTCCAATGCAGCATGTCACAACGACTCCTGTTTTTAACCCGAGTCCACCTCAACATGCTTACGAACCAGTTTCCAAGGCAGCAGGTTTGACCATCGAGGAGCGGGCTCAGACTTGCAGAGTGCAAGAAACTCTTTCACAAGAAGCTCACGAGGAGAGAAGGGCTCAAAGGGGGAAGATTGATAACTTTGCCAAACTGAATATAGGAAATAATGATTTCTCTTTGTTCCAGTTCGGATGGCCTCTGACACCTTCAAACAATGGTGGAGCCATTGGAGATGGCGCTTTGAAAGTTTCAGCAGCTGCAGCAGCAGATCGAATGGAACGAGATTCAGCACACAATAAAAGAGGGGAGACAGTTGTGGAGGAGTACAATTTGTTTGCCGCAAGTAACAGCATAAAGTTTTCGTTCTTTTGAATAGAGATTTCGGGTTTGGGTGGGAAGGAAGATGCTTGGGTAGCTGTTTACGGTTTTCGCAGTCCCTGTTCTTCTTCTGCTTCTTCTTGTTTATTGAAAAGTTTGATGAGAGTGATTTGTATTGCAGAGCACACAATAATCTTCCTTTGAGAAAAAAAAAATGCCAATTCTTAGCAAGCTGCAGATTTTTATTTAGTTGATTGACATCGGCATATGTCCCCTGAGTGTTACCTTTTTCCCTTCTTACATTTCCCCCTGATTTTCTTGTTATATCAAGGGATGGAGAGAATAATTCGAAGTGTGGTGGTAAAATGGAGGTTTCCTGACTGAGATTCAGCAGCTGCTGCTTATTTCCTCTTTTGTGTCTGACCCATTTATGAAGGCATTTCTTGGCCTTGACCTGTGAGACATTTCCGTTTTCCATTTCTCAAGAGGAAGTTGCAGTGCTGAGTGTTATTTCTATAGTGTGTTCGTCGACCTAAATTTTTTGACTCACACACCAAGTTACGCAACATTTTGTCCTCATCGATTAATATGACATTGTTTCCGACATGATTATCATGATCCGAAATGGTTTATTTGAAGATAAATGTTACATCAGCAATGTAGATCATTCTGTATCACATTTTTACGAGTTAGATTGTTGAAAATGATGCTTTATCCTTGGTATTAACTATTAAACCATCCAAAATATGGATCAAAATTTAGTATTGACAACAAATATGGGATCATTTCCACTCGCTAAACCAACATCACACTGAAATCAGTGAGGGAAACTAAGAAAAAGAGAAAGAATACAACAAAGCTACTGCACTTTGCAGCTATGACTCCGTCGAGCCAGCAAATTGCAGAACAGCAAGATAGAACCCTGGCTCATCCACAAACTCCACAACCTCGAACGATTGCAGAGCTGCAGCCTTCTGCAAAGACATCTCATCGGGCAGCTCTGAAACTATAAGCTCTTGATACTCTCCCCTTTGCTGCTCCAGCTTTTCCCTCCCTTGTGGATGGCTAATCACCACTCTCGCACCTACCCAAGATCCAAAACACAACAGCACGAGATCAAACACACCGCATCAGAAGTCACGATGAAAGCATTCAAGGATATGAAGAACTTGCGGTTACCAGGTGAGCAATGTCGGGCAAGTTTCCCAAGAACTTGCTCAAGCTTAGACGGCAATGCTGGCAAGAAATAGAGGAAGACAACATCGAGGGAAGCCCATTTGTCTGGAAGATGTATCAGTTCCCCTTGCCAGCATTTCACCCTGTCGTCATACTTCTCTTTCACAAGAGCCAATGTGAAGAGTGATTCATGGACAAGAAGCAGAAAACCACAAGGGGATGTATCAACCAGTTGATCCACAAATTCTTCCGAACTCATCGAAACCAAAACCTTTGACGTCTCGGTGATTCCCCCTGCAGAGATTATCCGGGTGTTGTTTTGATGTACATCTTCTGAATCGAGAAAGGACCAGTCTTTCTCGACGAAATCTTCGAAGGTCAGCACGGGTATGGCTCCTTCCTCAGAAGGAATTGCTGCACCGATTGATGATGAATGACAACAGAGAAAGGGGGTCTTAGGAGTCGATGAAGGCGAGATGGACAGCCGAGGGATGGCATGGAAACGGCGGATCTCAGTTGAAGAGAGAATGGATAGAGGTTTTAGTTGGCTACGGCAAGAGAAGAAGAATGAAGGTGGCTGGAGAACCAGTGAGGAGTGTAGTGTGATGGAATTCATGGGAGAAGACTACTACTCCTTCCTTCAAGTTGTAATACTAAGTTCACCAAAAAGCCCCGTCTTCTACGTTAAGTTTGTTCAAAGATATGCTTTCTGCGGCTTGAACAAGTAGATATACTGAGCAACTAAGTCTGATCCACTTAACTCACTGTTAAGAAAAAAACAACTCAGATAGTAGAAGCAAAAATATGCGGTAACAGAAAGCATATAGAGATTCAATGGTTCACGCAAAAAAAGCAAATAAGCTGCGATTCCAGTTTCCAGATTCCCAATAAAAGCTCCTAAAATACAGGTCAATATTCCAAAACTGAAACAGGGGAAGAATCAGGACAACAAGTGGTGCTCAAAACCCTAAACCCTGGACTTAATTCATGCTCTAATTCTTCTGCTGAAAAAAAGCTATTCATTTGACTCAGCGAGAATCCTACAGTATAAGAGCATTAATGAAAATGGATTACTATGTTAAAGTTTAGTTCTTTCTGTCAGTAGAGTACAGGTTTCAAGGTACTGAAAATTCCCAGAGGAAACCCAAAACTCAGAACAAGGGGAGAAGTGAGTTTGCCTTCATTATCGTCTAGTTTCTCGGAAACCAAACACGGGGAAATCACAGGGAAAGCAGGGGAAATGATAAGAGCGGAAGAAAGCAAACCTGGGAACTCTACGGGGGGAGCGCTGGACTGAAGCCGACTCCAGAATCCGGATACGGTTGGGGATGATGGGAATGGAAAGAGAGAAGATGACTGGATTATTATTGGGCTTCACGACAGTAGCCTATGAACTATGGTCTGCCTCTGGTCATTAAGTAAGCCCAGATATCTGATTGGGCTTACTGCTTACTAACAACTCACAAGATATAACAATTTCGTCGTGGGAACCCTTTGCTCTAAAATCGCAGACGTTATGGTTATGATGTGCATGATGGCGAGCCAAAGGGTGGTCCTTGCTCGGCCATGAATCTCATGGCCCCAAGATGCAGTGCACTCTTCGCCTCTGCCTTCTTCTATCGAGTCTTTGAGCATCCCACCCGTTTTATCTTGGTCCTCACTTCAGTTGTCTTGGCTCGCATTGTTGAGCAAACCTTGCAAGATCTGTGTGCCTCTCTCAATAGTGGCACCGTACAGCGCTTCCCTCCTTCAACGATGAGCATTTAATTTTCAAAGGGAATCAGACAAGCCTTCTTCTCGTCCAAAAAGTCAATGGCGATGACGATCGGATAATCATCCATTGACACCACATGAAAGTTTATCTTTCCACCCATTCGCCAAGGGTGATCCGCACCTTGCGGGCTACTCCGTGTGTTAGTGTGGCCTCCAAATTCACCACCTTCAGCCACGCTCTCCTCTTGTCGTACAGGATACTAGACCTCCATGCTTCATCCACATCGAGAAAGTTGTTGATGACCCATATGTCCACCAAAGTCTTCATCTTTTCCTTGTTGAGCTTCGCCTCCATGAAGCATTGTCCTTTTTCTCGATAAGAGGAGGGTCTTCCTTCCCCTACATTGCGCCTAACAATTATGGGCCACCCAACTTCGAAGTTCGGTACTCCACTCTTGTCGCCTCCTCGTCCTCCTCCTCTTTCGAGCTCTCTTCCACGAGCATCACGGCCAAATTACTCCTCTTCGAGTAATCTGTTACATGATGCAGACCTTCGCAAAGAAATCAAGAAATAGATTTATCATTCATTCTTCCCTTACCTCCTTTGTTTGAGTCCTAGTTGTTGTGTCCTCTTTACCCCATTGGAGTAGTCTTCATGGTCTCTCTCACCATTATCATTGAATGCCTCTTGCTCATCTTTCCTCTGATACTCACAAGGGACTTGATAGCTTCCATTGTCGAGGCAAGGTCTTGCACACCTCTCCATTACTTGGATTGGGTTCTTCACATGATCCCTTCATTATTTTGAATTTTAGATCCTCGCGCCATCTTGTCAAAGCTCTTCCTTCATTGCAAGCACGAACCATGTTCTTTATTAAATGACACAAACCAAACCTTGTCGTACGACCTTAGCACTCAAGTGGCGTTAGAGAGCTAAGTCATCCTTCGCGCACACTTACTCACGCTCATTTATTAGAGGAACTCTCTCTAGAAAAGTATTGCTCTCAATGTTTTTGGATTATTACAAATGAGGAAGAGGTGTTCCTTATATAGACCTCACCTCCAAAATGGATGGCTAGGATCTATCTAATTCTATGACTAAGATTAAGTCTCTAGAATACTCTATACAAATCTCTACATTCTAGAACTCTCTAGGGAAATACCTACAAGTCTCCCTACTCTTCCATGTTCTTCCATACTATTCCATAAGCTTCCGGGATCTTCTAGAACGCTCTACACTCGTTATGGTTGTTGAGGGTTGAACCTCGCCAGCTTGTGCATCTCGTGTGTGACCGTAAGGCGAGGTAGAAGAAAACTTGAAGGAGAAGAATAGAAAATGGAAGAAGAATCCTCTGCTACTTTTAGATGGGTTGCTATGTATATGTACCAGTTCTAAATTCACTGTTTACTTCGGTAACTAATGTTTATCATGACCCATAACAAATAAGAAAGGACGAGAATAAACTAACATCACTAATATTTTTAAACAACTAAATAAAATGGTGTGTCTTGGACGAAGGCTCTAAACTTTTCTCATAGAACAAATCGTCTTCAATCGAAGAGGTGTTTTGGGCTTCAGCTGATAAGGTTTATTTGTGCCTCTTCATCTTGGGTTTTGTTCATGCACTTCCTGTTCTCCAGCACTCAGATTAACGAATCCTTCCATTCTCAATATCACCCACAAGTTGGCGTGTATATTCATTACGCCTAACTTAGCTTGTCCAACAAATAGGCAATGCGATAATGAGTAAGACCTTTAGTGAACAAGTCTGTAATTTGGTTTTCACTCCTGATATAATTGAGCTTAATAAAACATGAATTTCCCTCCCTGGTGACATAAACATAAGTCTTGATGTGTGTTAGTCCTTTCTCGATATACTTGATTTTCTTCTATTTGATTTGCATACATATTCTCATAGAACACATTAACTGGAGTTGGTAACATAACAGTCAACTCTTTAAGTATACTTTGCAAGTTGCAACCATTGAAATTCACCTACCAAATGAGCAAGAGCTTTGTGATTTGCTTTAGAGGATGAACTGGAAAAGGTTGTTTGTTTCTCTTCTATCCAAGTAATCATGGAACCTCCCAGAAATCTACAAAACCAGAAATAGATCTCCTAGTACTAGGACAAGCAACCCAATTAGCATCGTCGTATGCTTCAATCACCATATATGTGTTAGACTTGAAACATAAACCTTGCCTTGGTGCTGCCTTTGAATATCTCAATACTCTGAATGTTGCTTGTAGATGCATATCTCTTGGTTGAGACAGTTACTGCATAGTTGTTTTACAACATATATTCTATATGGCCTTGTAACTGTTGGATAATTTAGTCCTCCCACTAGTCGTTTATAACTTGTAGAAAATCAAGTTGCTTTCCTTATCTTACACTAAACTTCACTTTACATTCAATGGGACTCTTGCAACTCTTGGATGCTATGTAGCATGTATCTGTAAGTATATCCATACAATACTTCTTTTGGCATCCTACTATTCCAATTGCATTCCTTATGATCTTCAATCCTAATAAGTATTTGTATTCACAAAGATCTTTGATTAGAAATCCCATTTAAGGATTGAGCAAAACCATTATTCTAAAGAGTATTAGTAAGCTTGGAAAATCATTTTCTACGGGTCATTTTAAGTCATACAATGATTTATTCAGTTTGTAGGGCAATCCATTTGCACTACCCTCAATAAGAAACCCTGATGGAATATGCATATACACTTCTTCTTCTTTTAAGTTCACATGAATAAATTCATTGATATTCGTTTGATGTAGATTCTACTTCTTTTGGAGATGCCACTGCCAACAATTTTTTTCACTTAGTTATTATTAGCCACTGACAATAAAGTGTCTAAAAAGTCTACTCCATAAATTTGAAAGCCATTTGATACCAATTTGCTCTCTGTCTCTTAACAATGTCGTTTAGTTTTTAGTTTCACTTTGAAAACTCATTTGCATACAATATCCTTTTTACCATGAGGCAAGATGACAATGTCCCATGTTTGATTTTCTAATAAGGTTTCTAACTCTTCATTCATAGCTCTTACCTAACACTCACCCTTGTTGGCCTCTTCATAAGCAGAAGTATTGAATTCACTCATAATGTTGATGACATACTTTTTACCTTGAGAAGTAAGGAGATCATATCTTATACATTTTTATATAGAATACTTAGTCACAATGTCGTAGCAATCATGCAATCTAGCAGGAAAATCTGTCTATATGGTCTTTTTGTAGTTGTGGCTCTTCGTCATGTTCTCCCAAAAGTTCCATTTAGGCTTTTCTACTTCTTCTAAATAATCATCATAACTTCCAGTGTCATTCATATCACCATATTCATTAGTCATATCTTGATTACATGGTGCATCAGACCTACTAGCAGACTTAGATTGACGGGAAGATGGATGACTATTGTCATGAGGAATGCTATCAGAAGGGCTTGATCTGGAACTTGATGCAATACTTGGAAGAGGAGTACTAAAATTGGAAGAACTTCTATCATAAGGACTACTGACATGTATAGAATTTCTATGTTGAAGAGGAATAGTAATATCATGAGAAGTGTTAAGAGTAGGAAAAACTAGACCATGTGTAGTTTGTTCAGATTCACTTGTCATGTTCATATTAGAAATTTCGAATGGAAATATATCTTCATAAAAAAAGACATCTCTGGAAATAAGGGATCAGAAAGAGATGAGATCAAACAATTTATATCCTTTTATGCTAACATGAATTCCTAAGAAGATGCATTGCCTTGCTTTAGCATCCAAGTTAGTCATTTCCTATGAGTTTGTAATGACATAGGCTACACATCCAAACACCACAAGATGGCATAGGAAAAGTGATACTTTGTACAAAACTCTGTAGGATGATTTATTGTGTAGAACAAGTGTTAGTAATTTTTTAATTAGGTTGATAGAATGAATCACACATTCACTCGAGAAAATTAAGAATCATGTAGATAGAATGAATCACAAATCACTCCAGAAAATTAAGAGGTACGAGCCTGAAGTTTCGAAAGGAAATATATCTTCATAAAATATGATATTTCGGAAAACAATAAATTGGTGAGAGTTGAGATCAAATAATTTATATCCTTTTACGATAACATGAATTCCTAAGAAGATGCACCGCCTTGCTCTAGCATCCAACTTAGTGAATTTCTGTGAGTTTGTAATAACATAGGCTAAACATCCAAACACTCTAAGATGACATAGGGAAGGTGGTACTTAATTTGTCAAAAAATTGTAGAGTTATTTATGTGTAGAACTGGTGTTATTGATTTGATAATCAGATAGACATAATGGATCACAAAATCACGTCATAAAAATAAGAGATACACACGTGAAGTTTTAAATGAAATTATATCTTCATAAAACATATCTCTAGAAACAAGGAATTGGCAAGAGTTAAGATCAAACAATTTATATCATTTTACGCCAACATGAATTCCTAAGAAGATGCATTGCCTTGCTCCGGCATCCAACTTAGTCCTTTCGTGTGAGTTTGTAATGACATAGGCTAAACATCCAAACACCCAAAGATGGCACAGGAAATGCAGTACTTTGTACAAAACTTCATAGGGTGATTTACTGTGCAAAATTGGTGTTGGTAATTTGTTAATCAGGTAGATAGAATGAATCACACAATCACTCCAAAAAATTAAGAGGTACACACCTGAATGAAACCTCAAAGCTAGTGCAACATTTAAAATATGTTGGTGCCTTCTCTCTAACCTCCCATTTTTTTAAGGTGTATTGTATAAACACAAAATATTTTATGTTCAATGCCTTTCTCCAAATATGAATCACACATGTAAAATTCATTCTCCTTATAACTTCTTATGGTTCTAAGAGACTTTGAGAACTGGTTATGAATCATAAAACAAAAGCGAATTAAAAGATTCATAGCTTCATATTTGTTTTTTTATAAGGTATATCCAAACAATCCTAGAACGGAGATCAACAATTGTGAGAAAGTATGAAAACCCATCTTGAGATTCAGTGGAAAAAGGCCCTAAATCTCCACATGGATAATATAAAAAGAACATATGAAGATTACTAATGGTGAAAAGGAATGGAAGTATTCCCTGTATATATAGGTGACAGTGCTCACAATGTTTAACTTGTTCAAAAGGAATACTGGAATTACACTTGTTGATAAGTTGAGATCTACTAGTGTTGGGATGTCCTGATTGCCAGTGCCATTAGACAATCTTCTGACGTTCAAAGTTCTAAATAGAAGCAATTAATCAAATATAAGGATTGGAGTTATGTTTTAGTGGAATGAAGTGAAAGAATTCCTTATTTTCTTCCACTACATCAATCTTGGTGGTGATAAGATCCTGGATATGACAAATGTAGATTGGAAACGAAGTAAAACATGGAGTTCATGTGTCAATTTGCTTATTGATACTAGATTGAAGGTAAAGCTAGGCATAAGAATCACATTGTGAAAGAAAAAAAAACAAAGGAAGACTATTAACCAAGAGGGATGTAGAGGAATGCGTTAGGGTGGCAACTACAATTTTAGTAGCCACCATCCATTTTTTTTCTTTTTCCTATTTTTTTTAATCTCACGATTATGATTGCTCGAGGATTATTTTGGAAACAAAAAAGAAACCACACTAAATTATTCTATATATACACAAACTCTAATTCTACTCTCTCCTCCTTCCAGCCAAACTCGCCGTTGAAGGACTCCGCTACTCTCGCCGGCCACCTCTTCCATCCTCCCTCATCCACTCCTCGGTTGTCCCTCCCTCTCTTACTCCTCCAACCCTGCTCCCTACTTCCACCCTATCCATCCCCTTCCCACCCTCAAACCCCTCCCTATCCCCCCCCCCCCCCCGGTCCCACCCCACCCACCCCATGACCCTCCCTCCCCTCTCTCTCTCTCACACACACACACACACACACACACAAACACACTCTCTCTCTACTCAGCAACGGGGAGGAGCTGATGGACAAGCGACCTGGGCGAGTACGGGATCGCATAGATCCTCAAAGCAATCGATAACGCTGGCCATCACTTTATCTCCGGCCCTCTCGCCTCAATGGTATTGTTTTTGTCGCATTGGTATTGATTTTGTTGCATTTGTATTGTTTTTATCGCATTGGTATTGATTATCATGTAATGGTATTAATTTGCATGTATTGGTATTGATTAAATCTGCGATGGTATTGGTTTTTGTGAAATGTTATAGATTTATATTGGTAGTTTTCGTGTAATGGTATAGATTTATTTATGCAATGGTATTGATGTTTTTCAAAGTGGTAGTGGTTGTCTAATGGATTGATAGGAATTTCGTGTTTTTTTTTCTTTTGCAGAAAGATTGAGAAAATAAGGAAAGGAGATCTGGCTGGAGATTACGGAAGTGAGAGAAAGAGAGAGAATTGTAATTAATAGATTTTTGTAACTACCTAAAATATAATTTATTAATACAATTTATTTAGTAACCATAGTGATTGCTACTTTTATGTAATCTCCGTAACCGCTCCCAGGATGCAGAGCATGCTATATGGTCTGATGCACTAGTGTCTAAAATCCAGGTATGTGTTAATTTTTCATCCCAATGATTTATACGAGATGAAATGACAAATTTACCTACATGATTGCGAAACTGATGAAGTTGATGTGTCACTATATGCAATATGTGATCGATTACTGGGATCTGAGAGGTTTTTAGTTATGGTGAGACTTAAATATTTACGGGTCGGTTGCTTCAAGGTTTTGTTGATGGATTTGGTGATGGACTTGCATTTATCATGGACTTTAACAAAAGTCCATTGTTTGCTTGATGGAATTGGAGGGAGTAAATCCGTGGGGCCCATAGAGTTTGGAGGTCCAAATCTGTAGAACCCACAGACTTGGAAGTTCCACCTATGGAGGTGGGAATTGGGTGATGGATTTAAATCCATGATGTCATTTTACTAGTTTATCCCCACTTATTTTACCTAATGACTAATCTACCGTTCCTTTTTCCTCGTTGGCACCCTCCAACTCTCCGTTCACGGTTTTTCATATAGAGCAATGAATGATAAAGGGACTCTCATGTTTGTTTCTCCTTGCCTCTTTCTCTTTTTGGGCTTGTTTAACATCAATTTCTCGCATAAATTGTGTATTTCATGATGAAATTTTCGATTAAGGGCGGTGCTCGAGTTTGACCAAAAAATCAAGAAATTTCAATTGTGGTTGAATTTCACATCTTCGCCTACTGAGTCTTGTTTTTACTCCTCTATTGATATTTCTAACACTTTATGCTCATATTGTGCATTATTGCTTGATCGATAGTTGGATTCAAAAATTGGGGAGTTGTGTCATGTCCAAACTATTATGCATTCCTATATTTGTAGTTGAATAAGTTAACAAAGTAGAAGTTCAGTTACTTTGTATGCATTAGATTTGTTTTTAATGGAAATACAATAAAATAAGGGTAATAAGGTAATTTGTGTTTCATATCCACAAATCTAATCAAATAAAATCAATTATCAAATCCAACAAGCAAACAATATACTTGTTCAAATCCATGATGCCACCAAATCCATCATATATCCATGGTTTTCCAAAATCCAAGTTTTACCAAAACCCTCATATTTCATATCCATGAAGCAAACGACTCGTTAATGTTTACGTTGGGTGTAGAACTGGGTTGTTGGATTTATGCGGCATGCAATTAACAATTGCCATTGATTTAACTCGACGAGAAGTTTATGCTTCAGTTTGTTCCTCTACTAAAACGCAGAAAGAAATGGTCAAGAGTTCTAAGTGGTGCTTGGTGTTCTAAATCATTATTCAATTGATTTGGGGTTCTATGAGAGTATTCAATCATCATTCAATTGTATAAAAAAACACTCCCTATTTGTTTCTCCAAACATCCAATTACCTGCCAAATGAAAGAGGGTAAGAGTAACATCGTCCAAACTCATCTTCTTCACTGGAATCAGTACAGTTTCATGTCGCCACCATTTACAATACAAACCACCATCGTCGATTTAGGTTCCTTTCACAAGATTAACATCACCAATCACCATTGCATTCACGCGACGAGTTCTTGTCCACCATAATGGGTAGCAACACCATCGTTGAAAAAATCAATTTATTCTCCTTGTGTCCTCAATGACTTTTGTGGTTTGCAGTTTCCCCGGCAAAACAAAATAACTGTGGGCTGTACGGAAAGAATCGGCATTTTCTAGCAAAAATTTCTCGCCTCTGATGGAACACCGCAAAACAATATGTGGTGCTTGGTGTTCTAAATCATTATTCAATTGATTTGGGGTTCTATGAGAGTATTCAATCATCATTCAATTGTATAAAAAACTCCCTATTTGTTTCTCCAAATATCCAATTACCTGCCAAATGAGAGAGGGTTAGAGTAACATCGTCCAAGCTCATCTTCTTCACTGGAATTAGTACAGTTTCATGTCGCCACCATTTACAATACAAACCGCCATCGTCGATTTAGGTTCCTTTCGCAAGATTAACATCACCAATCACCATTGCATTCACGCGACGAGTTCTTGTCCACCAGAACGGGTAGCAACACCATCGTTGAAAAAATCAATTTGTTCTCCTTGTGTCCTCAATGACTTTTGTGGTTTGTAGTTTTCCCGGCAAAACAAAATAACTGTGGCCTGGGGAAAGAATCATCGTTGAAAAAATCAATTTGTTCTCCTTGTGTCCTCAATGTCTTTTGTGGTTTGTAGTTTTCCCGGCAAAACAAAATAACTGTGGGCTGTAGGGAAAGAATCGACATTTTCTAGCGAAAATTTCTCGCCTCTGATGGAACACCGCAAAAAAATATGTACAAAATGATACGAAATAGTGGAGATGCGGGGTATCGATCCCCGTACCTCTCGCATGCTAAGCGAGCGCTCTACCATCTGAGCTACATCCCCTTCAATCTGAGCTACATCCTCTCAAAATGATACAAAATAAATCACCATTTTCTAGCGAAAATTTCTCGCCTCTTATGAAACACCGCAAAACAATATGTACAAAATGATACAAAATAGTGGAGATGCGGGGTATCGATCCCCGTACCTCTCGCATGCTAAGCGAGCGCTCTACCATCTGAGCTACATCCCCTTGAATGGACAATTATTTTAGATTCTCTAATTATTGTTTGATTGGTTTTGGGCCAGCCGATGGGAGAGGACCAGGTGCAGCAGTTCATTGCCGATGGGTCTGGTTGAGAAGAAGGCCCAGCATGGGAGAGTAGATTTTGGCGGCCTTGCTCTGGAAATTGGAACTGGAAGAGAAAGGTAAAGGATCGGGAAGTAGCCGCCGCCTCTCAGCCTGCCGGGCGGTCAGCAGCACTGCAGTAACACGTTCTTCGGAAGTTGAGCAGCCGGACTTGGGGGGCCTCTCTGACCTCCGTTGATACCTCCACTGCCGTGTATCCGGGGAAAGCATCGCCAGTAGCGATCGAGCTTGATACGGAAATCAATTTCGCCGCTAAAGTAGCGCCGCAGCCAAGGTATTTTGCCAACCTTACCGTTCTACGTTCCAGTTTCAAACTGGAATTTCATATCGACCTCTGTATTTTTATTTGGTGACTCAATCTCCCTTTATCCCCCTTCATTGTGATACCTGGTTTCCTGGCCTCTGATGTCAGTAGATGTTGGGAGAATCCTAATTTCTGGGACGGAGTTAGCTTACCTCATTTTTTTTGGTGGGTAATTTAAAAGTGCTAGTCTTGAGTGGTTTACATGAACAGAAAGATAGTACACTCAATATGATGTTCATGGTTTCTTGGAGCTTGAAGTGACGTTGAATCTTATTTCTTCTCTCTAGTTCATTCAAAGGGGGTTAATAGATGGAGAGAGTCCTGCTAGGCATGGCTGGACCATGGGCCGATGATAGTCGTGAAGCAGCTGATCATTACACAACCAAAATTGGTGGACTTCCTGTGAGTGGTTGTTGCTCTTTTCATGTTAAGAATGATGATGATTCTATTCCCCCCAAATGTTTGTTGAATGCTTTCTTGTTTTGATTTTTTGGCCTTAACAGGATTGGCCTTTCCCCAGAGAGTCTCTACCGCCGGATCTGCTCAAGTGTCTCAAATGTGGAGGGCACCTATGTCTGGTTGCACAGGTTGTCAGCTCGAGAAACTAACTCTTTTAGCTTCTCTCATAAAAATGGAGAATTTTGTGGATGAGCATATGCTATTTTCCTGATTAGGTTTAATTGTATTTAGGTTTATGCTCCAGTTTCTACCGGATCCTTGAAGATTGAAGAACGTTTTCTTTTGATCTTTGGTTGTATAATGCCTGGATGCGGCACAAGTCCTGATAGGTTCTTGGAACCTCATTTTGTTCTGCTTATCCCTTTCTTTTTTTGCTATGTTCTATACTTAACGGATTCCCCCCCCCCCCCCCCCCCCCCCCCCCCCCTCCCCCCCTCTTTTAACTCTTTGGTTCTCTCTCTAATGTGTTTCTGATGAATTTGCAGCTGGCGAGCTTTTCGTGTCCAGAGACTAGATGATGTAAGAGAAGTGAGTGAAAGCACTCCTGTGAAAACATTGCCTTCAAATACTACACCTTCCATCTCAGATTCAAAGGCCAGTTGGTTTGATGGGTTCGACGATGATGATGATGACGACGAAGATATGGATCTGGAAGCTCTTGGTAGAGCTCTTTTAGAAGCTGGAACGTCCTTGAATTCCGTTTCCAAGAAAGAATGCCGGAACAAGCGGTCAGGGACAGTTCAAAATTATCTTCCTTCGACTCCAGGAACCAGACTGGTTGACAAGGAAAGTCCAGGTAAAGTTTTTCAGATCTGGTACAAATTTTGTTTCCTAAAAGAAAAAAAGAGAAGAAATTGTTGTCTAATATCTCTAGTATGGTGCTTCTGCAATGTTTGTAGTGGCTCCTTGCTTTTACATGTATACTCAGGAGCATAAACCTGCAAATGCTGTTGTCTCTCTATCTTCGAATTACTCTTCACTTTCCATCAAGGAGAAGCAAAATGCTGATGGTGGTGATGATGATAGCGATAAAGAAACATGGGCACCCGAAGCTTACGAGTATGATGCAGCTTTAAATGCCGACAGAACTTACCTCAAGTTCAAGAAGCAATTGGATGCAAACCCAGAGCAGTGTTTCAGGTAGGCTTACTAGAATCCAGAACGCGGCTCCATTTTAATTTATTTCAAACTCTAAGAACCAAATTTCTGTCAGGTACTCCTATGGAGGAAAGGCACTTGTCGCTACCCAAGAGGTAGCGGATGTCAGCGGATGCAAGCTTTGTTGTGGTTCAAGATTTTATGAGATGCAGCTGATGCCAACGGTAATCTATTTTCTGCAAGAAGCTGCTGATGACCAGCTAAGACATGCATTAGAGAACTGGGATTGGTTGACTCTACTTGTCTATACGTGTGCCAAGGTCAGTTTCTCCTTTCCCCCCATCATTAGATGACAAGGTTCTCTCTGATGGGTTTGGCTTACCTTGACTTGGATAGAATGATAGATCACTAATCACTTAAGTTCAATCGGCAACTCTGGGAAAATGGGAGAATGATCTTGTGGTTTATACGGCTATTGCATCTGAATCTTGCGAAAACTTTACGCCTTAATATTATTGTGTTTTACTTGTCAGAGCTGTTCAAACTCGAATTCTTGCGTCGTCGTCAACGGATGGATTGTGGCGGAAGAAAGCGTTGTCCTTCAGTCCGAGAACACAAAGGTGATATCTCAACTTAGCCAGTTCCAATGATTTGGGCAGCATTCGTATTCAATAGAATCCCATCCCAGGCACACTTTTTGTTTTCTGCTATGCATCATTCTGTATAAAAAAGGATTTTAGATCTAATCAAACTGTATACCAGGTTGAGTTTTTATAGAATCCTTATTTTCATAACTATTCTGTCTTATTGGATTACTGGTTATTTTTGCCCTTAACAAGTGATCACCAAAACAACTGAAATAGAGTTCTCAATTGATATCAATGGATTGCCGGTGATTAATAATATTCTGTTAGGGTTTTGATGGAGATGAACAGAGGTGACATTTTTCTTACAAATTGAAAGCAATATTATGGTTATTTGGTAAAAAAAATATAAGTCTTATGATCATTTTGTACAAAGGGCAAAGCCGTGGTTGTCACGTCGGCCGGCGTACCACTGGTTGAATCTGGTTCAACTTGTACCGGTCATAAAACGGTATGACTGGCATGATCGATATACGAATCTCCAAGTAAAATGATCTTATATTAGTGAATTTATTTGATAAAAAGTAATTTATTATTTATTTTATGTGTTAAAAAGTTAAATGTTGTTGTTATTTGTTGGATTCAAGTACAAATATTTAAATATTGACGTTAAATGTCGTGCTTAAATATGAGTATTTATAAATTATTTGTAATATTAACCGGCATGAACCGGCACAAATCGGTATGTACCACCGGTCATACCATTCCACTTGCTAAACCGGACAAACCGGTTTAACAAACCTTGGGCAAAGCTAAATGACCGTTTCTGACCAATTTCACTTAAATGTGGCGCCGCCACGAGCACCAACCAGGACAAAATACACGTCGTCCAATCAGATCCCCCAAACCCCATACGACGACGTTTCGTCTTCACCTACCCCATTTAAAGTCTTAAACAACAAAACAAAAATCAAATAATAATTTATATATACATCACGAACGATCTGATTCTCTCGCAGTCAGATCAAATATACAAAAGCGAATCAGAAAACTCCAACTTCCTTTTCTCTTCTTCCTCACTGCTCTTTCTCCCAAACCCACCATGGCCTCAAAGCTCGCATCTTCCAACAACTACTCCCTTCTCCTCCAAAACCCACACCACAACCACCGCGGCGCCGCCGGAACCAACA
Organism: Linum trigynum; assembly: GCA_964030455.1. Lineage (NCBI taxonomy): Eukaryota > Viridiplantae > Streptophyta > Magnoliopsida > Malpighiales > Linaceae > Linum > Linum trigynum. The sequence goes on along the minus strand of OZ034815.1, from coordinate 40,894,433 downwards.
ACCACCTCCGCCCCTCCGCCGCCTCCTCCCCCAAAATCAAGCCTCTTTCCCTAAGATGCGCCACCACCGCCGCCGCCTCCCCGATCCCAGCCCACGTCGGAGAAGAGCGCATATTCAATTTCGCCGCCGGACCCGCGACCCTGCCGGCCAACGTCCTCAAGAAGGCCGAATCCGAGCTCTACAACTGGCGCGGATCTGGGATGAGCGTCATGGAGATGAGCCACAGGGGGAAAGAGTTCCTCTCCATCATCCAGAAGGCCGAATCGGATCTCCGCTCCCTTTTGAACATCCCCGAGGATTACTCCGTCCTCTTCCTCCAAGGCGGCGCCACCACCCAGTTCGCCGCCATCCCGCTCAACCTCTGCTCCCCTGACGACTCCGTCGATTTCGTGGTCACCGGATCTTGGGGCGACAAGGCGTACAAGGAGTCCCAGAAGTACTGCAAGCCGAAGCTGATCTGGTCAGGTAAATCGGATAAGTACACCAGCATTCCTTCTTTTGATACCCTAGAGCAGAGCTCGGGCGCCAAGTATTTGCATATATGCGCCAATGAGACGATTCACGGGGTTGAGTTCAAGGATTACCCAAACCCTAAAAATGGGATCTTGGTTGCCGACATGTCCTCCAATTTCTGCTCCAAGCCCGTCGATGTCTCCAAATTCGGGATCATCTACGCGGGTGCGCAGAAGAATGTGGGGCCATCTGGAGTCACCATTGTGATCATCAGGAAAGATCTGATTGGAAATGCTCAGGGGATTACCCCTGTAATGCTGGATTACAAGATCCACGCTGAGAACAATTCCCTGTACAACACGCCTCCCTGCTATGGGATCTACATGTGCGGGCTGGTTTTCGAGGATCTGGTGGCACAGGGCGGGCTGGAGGAAGTGGAGAAGAAGAACAAGAAGAAAGGGGAGTTGCTGTACAATGCGATCGAAGAGAGCAATGGTTTCTACAGGAACCCTGTCGAGAAGTCGGTGAGGTCGTTGATGAATGTGCCATTCACGATGGAGAAGTCTGAACTGGAAGCGGAGTTCATCAAGGAGGCTGTGAAGGAGAAGATGGTTCAGCTGAAGGGACACAGGTCGGTGGGAGGGATGAGGGCTAGCATCTACAATGCAATGCCGTATGAAGGTGTGGAGAAGTTGGTTGCTTTCATGAAGGAGTTCCAGGCTAAGCATGCTTGATGAGATTGGTTTTTTCTTACCTGAGAGGACAAAAAAGGATTATTCTGTTGGCATGGTTTTTTTTTTTTTTTTTGTTTTTGTTTCTGGTTGTCTTTCTAGCCTAGGGGTAATGTAACTGCTGCTATCTATTGTTCTGTTTCTGGATTCCAAGCTTGGTTGTTGAGAATTGCATTTACTGGAGAATCAGCTCCATTACCAATTCTGATTGGATTTTGTAGACTCGTAGTAGGTGGATTTTGTGATTGTGTATCTTTTCTCCATCGTTCTATCTATGATTCTGAATATGTATTGAATTGGAGAAGTAATAAAGGGTTGGACCTTCCTTCTGCGAGTTGTGCTTTTTAGTAGTCTCCACACTGTGGGGAGAGCAGAGGATGCTCTTAGTTAGGTAGCAGTGGTTTGGCATGAATATTCGATTTGGATGCCCTTTGAGTGATGCTACGCGGGGAAAGCAGGTACGCTGAAGCATATGATTCATGGGAAGAGGCATCGTTATCCTCCACCAACCGCTATTGAAGAGTAAATGGGAATCATCTTGTGGGTTGTTACCAATCTCATCTGAATCTGGTGAGAACTACTGTTCTTGTATCATTGGTGTTGTAGCTGTCTGAGCTGGGTCCAACTCGGAGTTCTAGCATCGATGGTTAGAACACAATGGTTGATATTGCAACTTATTTCCAATGATTTGGGCAGTCCTCGATCAACGAGGACTCGCATTCAGAGCCTCCCTCACACGAATGTGAGACCCTTCCTCGATACCGAACCTTGATATGGGAGCAGAGTCATCTTTCATAGTAGCACCCTTGCTACAAGTCATCATGAGAACAATCAAAGAACCTCATCTTCCTGCATATATTGGCCTTCGACTCCCTCACCCTCACCTTCGTCGGCCCTGCAGGAGCTTCTCCTCCTCGATGAGTCTGGCGGGATCACGACCATGGACCACCACCACCTTGATGTGCTCTGGAGCAACCACTAGCTGAGCTTCGACGTGGGTGGTGGTCTGTAGGAATGGCAATGGGGCAGGTCCGGGGCGGGTTTCTTGGTACCCAGACCCGCCCCGTGGCAGGTCGGGTATTTTATCACGGGTCACAGGTCGGGGCAGGTCGACCCAATGGGTAAGCAATTTATATGAAAAATATTAGAAATGTTCGTTATATTTATTATAAGACTATGGAAACAAACAATATTATGATAAATATAGTTAAATTATTGGAGAAATTGAGGTTTTCACTAATTTACAACTTTATTATAGCTAAAATTTGATTTAGTAAAAGGAAAATCCTAAACAATTTGACTAAAATTACGTGTAATTTAGGCAAGAACGGATCGAGAATGGGGCGGGTCATGACAGGTCGGGTCTATGAGAGTACCCATGCCCGCCCCGCCCCGCCTATGGGGCGGGTCGGACCCGCCCCAAAACAGGTCGGGTAAAACGGGTCAGGTCGAAATTGCCATCCCTAGTGGTCTGGTCGGCAACGGTACTGAAACACAAGTGATCATTTCGTCAGTAGCTAGTTTGACTTTTAGTAGAAAGGGAATATTCTGAGAGAAGTTAGGTGACCGTACTGTTAAGAACTAAAACATAAGTGACCACTTTGTCAGTGGCTAAAAGTTTAGCTTGCCATTGTCCATCGGAGGGTTTGAGCCCTCATTCCCCTGCGTCACCGTTGGCCAGATTGCCACGTTTCTGCCGCTTTCAAAGCAGAATAGAATAGCCGGCTTCGCTTCCCCATGCTTTGCAGAAATCTTGCCGTTTACTGCCCAATCCACTGAAGGGTCGTCTCGGCGATACAGAATACGAAACGAGAAACTGTGTGGGAGTGGAGACCGGAATTGGGAGGAGCAAGTGCCATAAACATGTCGAGTGTGAAGCTTTTCGATGCACACTGCCACCTCCAAGATCCCAGAGTCCTGAACAAAGCTCCCCAGCTCATAGCTACTGCACTCGACACAGGTGTTGCCCGCTTTGCAGTTAATGGAGTTTCCGAGGTCTGTATAGTGACAGAAACAGATAAATTAACCTTCTTTTTTTTTCTTCCAATTGGGGTTCCTTAATTTCCGGGAATCTGTGATTGATTATAATGGTGGCAGAACGATTGGAGCTTGGTGAAAGAGATGGGGGAGCGTTACCCTTCTGTTGTTCCTTGCTTTGGCCTCCATCCATGGTGAGTATGTGAATCTCTAGCTTTCCACGTTAACTTATTCCAACTTCTGGGTTCTGTTCGTTAGGATGGAAGTGTAGAATCTCATTTTGGGTAGAGGAAGCTGAGGGAAACGAGCAATGTTCATTACGTCGTTAAGGGACAAGATGAGCAATTAACTTCTTTTGACCTCTCACGGTTTCTCCACAATTCACTGTGAAAAGTTGATCATGGTGTCTTTGATTTGATTTGATAAGAAATTCACCATTGAGGAAATTTTTTTTGCTCTATTCTGGAAGCCTTTTGAGTTACTGAAGTTTTGGTTGGTGGTTCTTGTGTTTCTGAGTTGCTTTCTTCTGTTTCCTTGAGAACTTGGCGTTTGGAACTCGACTGAGTGTAACATTTTCTGCATGGTGAGATGAAAGAGGAAGCTGTATCTGACAAAATCGAAATAAGACTTTTCTCGTTTCCAGTGTTAGGTGTCTAGCCAAAGTGCTTGGCACATTTCTTGCATTTAACAAATTGTCTTGAATGTACATTTGTACTGAAAACCAGCAACTTCAATTTTTTGTATCTGATTGCAGGTTCATCAGGGAGAGGACTCCAAATTGGTTTAATACATTGAAAGAACTCTTTGAAGTCACTCCCTCAGCTGCAGTTGGAGAGGTTACTTCTCTAATTCCGTAGTCTAATCTTTTCAGTTTCACCCTTAAAAAATGTACAACATTCGTCTTTAACAAAATGTGGAACTGTATGAGCATATTGTCTTCCATAATTTGTGTACTTTCAACCTGGGGGATTTGGTATAATGACACATCAATCTATTTGTTTTTGCTCTCAGATTGGTATAGACAAGGGTTCACATGGGAAGACGATTGATTTTGCAGATCAGGTTTGTATCATGAGTTCCTGTTTTCTTGCAACTCCGGTAGTTTAATTCTCCGTAATTAGGATTTGATAACTTCTTGTGGCCCCTTGCAGAAAGCCTCTGTGCTTTGGTTTCCGATGTAACCATTTTGTGATTATTCATTTTGATTCTGAAAATTTTCTTTAACAAAGATGCCTACTCTATTTAGGTTGATGTATTCCAGAAACAGCTTCAGCTTGCGAAAGAACTGAACAAACCAGCATCCATTCACTGTGTTCGTGCCTTCGGTGATCTGCTTGAGATAATGAAGTATGCGAAAGGAAAATCTTCACTTTTTTTTGTCATTATATTCTTCCCAGACTCTTAACATATTACAATCATGTATATCGATATTTCCCAGAAATGTGGGGCCTTTTCCTGCTGGCGTTATCCTCCATTCCTACTTGGGTTCTGCTGAGATGGTTCCAGAACTTGCCAAGCTCGGTGCTTACTTTTCATTTTCTGGGTTTCTCATGTCCATGAAAACACAGAAGGCAAAGAGAATGCTAGCAGCGGTTAGTTCAGCTACGAAATTATAGTCTTTTTATTATTTTTAGTGCGGAAATGATCGTCGCTACATCTTGGAACTTGCAGGTTCCTTCTGATAGGATTTTGTTGGAAACAGATGCACCAGATGCTACCCCAACTCTAAATGTGGACACTCTTTTTTCGGTTGATGGCAGAAGTCACTCCAAAGAAGAAAATCTCTCTACATCCGGTGGCCTCTCTGATGAAAATAATTCCAACTCTTCAAAAGAGGCGTCAAACCGGAAAGAAGAAACACTTAATCATCCAGCAAACATTCATCACGTATGCCGCTTGATAGAAATTTTACAATCAAGGGTTGTTTTGTCACCAAAAAATTGTGAAGCAGCTAACAAATCTGATGTCATTGCTGTTATAGGTACTCAATCACGTTGCATCACTGCTCGAGTTGAGTAAAGAAGAAGTCGCCGAGGCAAGTTACAGAAATGCAGTGCAGTTATTCGCGTACCAAGGCTCAAAGGTGCAATTAGAATGATACTCAAAGTTCAACCTACAGAAGTATATGTGCATCTCAACTGCTCAATACATGAGAATGAATAGTACCTAAGCTGGCATCATGGCAGCATCAAGCATTGTATGTACAAAAAGACACCCCCAATACTTTGTATAATGATGCGAGGAAAAGAACCGTGTAACTTGTGAGTTATCAGAAGTCTCCCCTTTGGTACTTCATACGATGTTTTAATTAGTGCCTAAGTAACTTGGAAAGCAGAAAAAGAACCTACTTTTGGGACCTGGGTTCTTTCTTCCCCTTTATTTCCTTTTGAACTGATTCTTTTCTTTCATCCTAAGGTTGCACACTACTTCGTTACTTTTCTCCCTCCAACCCATGATATAAACGACATTCTGATTTGCAATCCCTTTTCCATTTCTTTTTGGAACCATAGGAAAACAACCTCCCGTCTTCAGGGCTGAAATCTCATAGTTTTGTCTCTTCAGAGATCCCTGATGGGGAATAGCAACAGCAGGTTTTGTTGGTGTTTCTTCTTTGCTGTCATGCTTGTTTTGGTGGCCAGTAATGGGTTCGGTGAAGCACAAGAATTGTGCCGACAAGTGATAAAGGCTGGGAACGGAAGCTGTGATCCTGAAACTTGCAGCAGCCAGTGCACGGCTGTGATGAGCCTTAAAGGGACAGGATCTTGCACTCAGACTTTCACAAATCGATTCACTTGCATTTGTACTTCACCTTGTTCTTGATTTCCTTGTACATTTTTTTTCCTCTGTGCGTCTGTCCTTCGTCTGGGTGTTCTGTTTCCTACGCCGCATTGAAGAACGAAATACAACTTTGCAAATGGCATTTTGCCTTGGATTGTGAATTTAGACTCTGTTTATCTCTGCATGTCCATGAACTTGTACTTCCCGAATTCGAGTTTCCAGATTCAGCCTTTTAGTGTTTTTGCCATTTCATGAATGCAACTGCTAACCATTTGGATGTATTCATGTTGAACAACAGACTTCAAAAGCAATCAATTTTCAACCAGATTGCAGGAGGGAAGTTAGAAACCAAGAACAGGAAGCAGACCAAGTTGGTTGGGATTGTGCTTCTGCATGACGCATAGTTGAAAATCAGACAAGATCCTAAGAAAGCGGCTAACAAAATTAGCGGTTATGATGACTCTTGATGACACAGGCCACCAAATGTTTATTAACTTGGCGGAAGCACAAAATGCAGTCTCCTCTCTCTGTGTAAACAGTAAATACTAATTTGTCTCCTCTATGCATACAGTTGAATCAGTAAGATTACATGCGTGCAAATCTCTGCTATCAATCTCAATGGCTGTACTGCTGAATTCTACCCTTCTTGACTATAAACTCTGTCAATTCCATGCAACTAGTTTTAGTTGAGGGTCTTTAACTTCTCTCTGAAATAATTTCACTGCTACACTCAAGTTCTGAAATTTCAATGCTCCCATTGGATCTGTCCTAACCTCTGCATTAAATCGGTTTGTTGACTCCCTCGCTCTCTGGCCTGCTACTGCTACTCCTTATATACCGAGGACTTCGTTGTGCCTATCCTGCATTCCCCCACTAGCAAGCTATCTTTCTCCCCCCTACAGAAATGGGAAAGCTTGACAATCGCTGTGGCAATGGCAAGCAATCAGTTCTCTGCATTTGTCTCCTCCTCTTAGGTTCGCATCAAATCATCTTCTTTCAAATGAAAAAAGTTATCACAACACACTTGTTCGTCACATGTTTCCATTGTTTTATCCATTTGCAGTTGGAGTGCTAGCTGTGGCGCCAAGGGATGCAGAAGGATACATTGGAGAGTGCACGAAAGAGCTGAATCCAGACAGTTGCAATGTGCCAGCATGCCAGGCAGAGTGCTTCACAAGTCACAAGGGGTGGGGACAGTGTGCACACTCATCGCTCGATGGTATCTTCCACTGCGTTTGCTACTACCGTTGCCCTCACGATCCCTGAAGATTCTCTCTTTGTTATCTCCGTCGTCATACCTATTATGACTGTGAACATCATCCCACTTTAAGAACTAAATAAATCAAACAATAAAGATATGAACTTGGCAGGATCTCCCTTTGTTTTTCCTCCTTTCATATGAATGGTCTTTTGCTGATGAACCAGTTTGTTCTGATCCTATCAAGAACTGAGAAAAAACAGAAATCAAAATGGAAGCCCACATACAAAACAATGAGATCACAGGACTCGAAAGATTCGTCCGAACAAACTAGGCTAGTTTAAGATCTTTAACATGGATTTGCAGTCAGACTCGGATTTATTTTCGATTCTAACGCGAAAGCAGTTATCTTGGGGGAGCCTTAATGTGTTCTGCCGTGGGTGGAGAAGTGAAAGGTGAAACTGGGGGCTGGTTGCAATAATAAGAGCAACTACAGTAGTTAGTGTCTTTGCATTTCCCCACGCCCCATTGTGTCTGTTTAGAACACTGTTGGCTGCATTTCTTGTGCTCACACACCTTCATCTCTAGCCGCCTATGGCATGTATGCTCCGGGATCCTCACACCATTGCGACGGCTCGTGATCCACAGCCGATTGGCAGTTCCGGAGGTCTGTCCATCTTCTGCAGCTGTCACTAAACACACACTAACAAATCGATGGTGAGTGAAGTTGTTCGAAATCATTTATACGGGGAAGGAGACAGAACAGAAGAGCCAACCTGAGAGTATTATCAGCAGGATGAGAAGAGAGCTAGTCACAGCAGATGAAACCTCCATCTTTGTTTCCAGAAGCAATAGATTGAACTGAGCTTGGATTGTGGCTTACTTTCCTCTCCAGACGTTTTTATGACATGCACAAGCACGCGATACTGCAAAGGGTAAAAGCTTGAAGTATAACTTGTCCGTTAGCTAAGGTATAGTAAGGTGTGAATTACGTGTCTATGTCACCTCCCTATTCCAAGCATGACTTCTGTATACGTTCATAGATTGCTAAACAATACAGAGGAAAGAGTTAAGGGTGAACAACAATTCGGTTTGTCGCAACAATTCGGTTTGATACCAAATAAAAATCCTTTTTTTTCTGATTCCGATTCGATTTCAAGCTTCATTTTACTTCATTCATTTTCCATGCAACCCCTACAATGGAAGATTGAACCATACCATTACCACCGTAGTACAGAGGGATCAACGCAAGAGGGAAATAGCAGCTTTTACGAACCCTAAAAGATGGTTTCACAGAGGCATTACAGGGAACATATAAAATTGTAGCTAACTCCACGCCTTGAACCGAATGGGCACTAAACTATGATGCAAATGAAGAATCCAATGAAGCACATATAACTTCTGTAAAACAAAATCTCGCTCAGACATTATCGACCGAAGTATCATCCAAAACTGAAACAAGTTAAAACAGACTGCATAAATTTAAGAGAGGCTCTCAAGCAGTGCATTGAAGTTTCAGATTGCATAAACCCAAACAACAAAGAGCCAAAAACACGAAAAAGAGCCCTAGGGAACAACTGAATCTAATATCCGCCCTTAAGATCGTTGGTGACGTCGTAGGGAATAGGAGTAACGGTTTCCAGAGTTGCACCCTCCACCATGAAGCCGGGTTTAGGGCCCTCAGGCTGTCTCTTGGTGCTGATAACTTCGCCTCTGGCCTTTGCTGCAGCCTTCAGTTCGTCATTCTTCTTCTTCCTGAGGCGGAGCTCCTCAGTGCACCTTGAGGGAATCACATGCTCAATCCTAACATGGATCCTCTTCCTGATGATCCTGCCCCCAACCTAAACGATAAGAGCACATAGTCAGGCTCTCAACCATTAGCAAATTAGAGCTAAGAACAAAATGTCTTCCAATTAAAAGAGAAAAGCAGTATGAACATGATTTACAGTACAATAGCACAACCATTAAAGATGGAGCATTCCAAGTGAACGAAGCAAGTCTAGCAATACCCACATTTTCATACTCAAAGATCAATAGATGAATTTACAATCATTGAAGGAACTATCATCTCCTATAGTCTCGTCTGATACAATAGAAGACACAAAACGTCCTGGCTCAATTGAGAAACCTCAACCCCCAACAAGCTTGAAGGATACAATTACAAAATATTTCACTGTAGAAATAACATAAACAATATCCACACCTGAGCAAGTTAGTTCCTTTATTACAGTCATTCTCGCATCGACGTAACACAAATCAAATACCTAATCGAGCGACGTCTCAATAGCTCATGGACAAAACCCTAGAAGATGAGAAATCTAGATCGCAAGAAAAACCCTACAAATAAGCCAACCAAACACGAACAGCCCAGAAAGAAACCCCTTGAACTACCGACATTTCTCAGATAAACACTAGCACAATAGCAATCAAAGAGCAATCAGAACTGTTACGAGTAGATTCGAGTATAAATCGTGTTACCTGCTTGTTCATCTCTACGCCGACGGCGCGCTTGGTGACGTTCCAGACGCGACCGGTGCGGCCGTGGTAGAACTTATGGGGCATACCCTTGTGGACGGCGCCATTGACTTTGACATCGACGTAGTCACCGACCTTGAAGGTACGAAGGTAAGTGGTCAGGGGGATGTAACCCCTCTTCCTGAAGGGCCTGGAGAAGGAATCTCGAGTGCGAGAACGAAGACCATGGCCAGCCGGCATCTTTCCTAACTCGCTCGAGTCTTACCTTGGCGGAGGAGCTCTGTCGCTTCTGGTTTTCCCCTCAACACTGAGTGGCGCTGGCCTCTGGGAAAGATGAATCGGAAAGAGGGATGCGAAATATAAAAACCCTAATTTTCGGGTTTAGGGTTTCGATTGGGTCGGCTTCAGCCCTACTGGGCCTGCCCGCTTCCTTTCCAACACTTTTTTGGGCCGAAAGTGGTTGTTCTGTACCTGTTAATTTTATTATTATATCCAACAGTTTCATATTGGGCCTGACATTAACAAATGACGAGATCGAATGGATTTGATCATGCGAGAAGGAAGGTACGATATTCTCGTCAAGGTTAATATAGATGGCAAATCATCCAAATGCTTGTTTCCAACTTAGACGGACCCATCCATTGTTGCAATTTTAACTACACGACTATGTTTAGGGAAAGTTATTTCACAATTGGCTTCTAGGGAGTAAACGACTTTTATAAATGGTAGAGCTTATACTATAGTACTATACAACTCTAATCATTTCTAAATGAATTTGTCTACATTCCTTCGGGGACGTCCGATAAAATTGGAATGAAGTTGTCCACCGTATTAAACATAGATCAAAATGTTGATAATAAGACATATTGGTCAAATTTAACATAAGAAAAGTATATAATCTTATCGATTGACAATACTTTGATGTACTATAGACTATAGAGGCGATGGCTTTACAGGATACTCGAGTTTTTGGTGGAAGGAGCATGTCAAACTATTGAATTGGAAGAGATCTTGTTTATTGAATTGGAAGAGAAAAGCTTTGATACACAGAATAAAAGTGTAACATTCCGAATCTTTTTACAACAAGCAGTGATAAGAACATTGAAATTCCAAGCTCAATTGCCTATAGTATTCTGGTCACACTGTGTCGAACATGAAGTTGTCCTCATCAATAGAACTCCATCTGTTGTCCTTAACAACCTGTCACCATGTGATTTTTTCTTTCACCACAAACCCCTAGACTTGAGTTTTTTAAGGTGTTTGACAGTCTTTGCTTTGCTTTTACTTTGTCAAGTACTAGAACCAAGTTCATATCTAGAGTCAGTAAATGCATTTTTGTAGGCTACACATCTAGAATCAAGGGATACAAACTTTATGACCTTGAAAATCATTAAGTTTTTCATTCCAAAGATGCGATCTTCCATCAGTCTATCTTTCCTTTCTCAATGACTTCAAATTCTTCTTCTAGAATCATTGACAATGACAGTACTCCTTACATTACAGTCATGACTGATGATGATGATTATGTTCTACCATCAAAGTCCAGGAATTCCCCTCCTGATGATGATTCTGATGGTTCTCCTAAAAATCCACCATCCACCATCTACCTTCTAGTCCTGACCCTCTTCCTGTTAGAGTTCGTGGTAGTACTTTTATTTTTTGTCTTTAAGTTGAAAGCCAAACACAGGCGTGTTATAGAGTGGTATAAGATCCAACATAACCTTCTCCCAACAACTCGAGTTATTGGGAGCAACTGGTTCATGACATGGTATCAGAGCTGGTTTGTCCTTGAGGTCACGTGTTCAAGTCCTCACGACCCCAATATTAACTGTTGTCTTTCAAGCACATGGTATGGCGGGCCTGTGCAAACTTCAAGCCCATGAGTCGGCTTTCGTTTGAGGGGCCTCCCATTAAGTACTCTTTCTTATACACATTTAAACTAGACATAACCTTGCATATCCGTGTGAACGCGCCTTGTATTTTCACCAATTGAAGTCTTGAGAAATTATATACTCTAGCTCCTCAATTTGATCAAGTTGAGTCTTTCCTTATGTTTTCCCATGAGATCGAGCTATAGACTCAGAGTTTTTCTTTAGGAACTCATGTTCTGAAATTTTGTATATCCCAGGCATCAAATACAAGAGTCAAGTAAAAAAAAAAGAGAGAATCAAATTCCTAGTCTTCTTCAATACCGAACTAAGGAGTTATTTGGAAGTTGCGATTGTTAAATAGATTTATTGTTGTGAATGCATATATAATATTTTAGAGGTATTTTCAAATTTGATATATTGTAAAATACAACGTTCGGTATGTGTGGTTGTGTATGTCACATCATCTAAAAGCTGAGATAAAATAATATCAACAATCACAGCTAAAAGCTGAGATATAACAATCACTCATTTTGAGTGATAGTTTTTGTCACATCACAGGAACAATCCATGTATTGTTTCTGCTAAAAAATTGAAAAAATTATGCATTCTAAACAATACGTGTATAGTAATAATCTCAACAAAACAATCGCAACTTCCAAACGACCCGAAGTCAATGCTTTGAAATCCGATCCAAGCTACATAGCCTGGGAATGGTTAGTTAATGATCTGAAACCCATGGGCCTAGTAAAT